>CAWUFW010000568.1:1352500-1952500 GCA_963921515.1 Calotriton arnoldi
AGGATTCCATGAGTGAGGTGTGAGGCTGAGGCTGTGCACCGATCTGGCCATGGTCCGTGGGCAGTATCGACTCTGTGACCCCCATATGCCAGAAGGGGGCCACCTTGTTCTGAGCAGTATAGGAAGAACTGTGTGGGAAGCACCAGGCCTCACCATGTGGTGGCAGTAACCCTGTATGCCAGAGGGGTTCACCGGTGAACTGATTTTGGAGCCAGGAGCAAAGGACTTGTGACTGCTGAAATTGACGACCCTGAATGCTGGGATGGGCCTCCATAGTGAGGGCAATCGCATAAGGATAGCCTGTGCCCGGATTGTGAGTACTGCAGCAACCCCTAATGCCAGGAGGTGCTGCTGGTTCCACTTTGGGCAAAAATTCACGTTGTCTCCCGGAGCAAAGGAATAATGCTGTGATGAGCGAGTCAAGCCCGCACGCTGTAATCTGCACTTGACAGATTCTCCAAGGATCACCAGACGCCACCGAGGATGTCATACCCTCGTTGGAAGCTGAGGATCACACCAGCACTGGCCTCTGCTAGGGGGAAGAGCAATTTACATTTGTGTCTGCCGAACGGGAACAGCTCTGATCACTGGAATGACCCAGCAGTGCTGCTTGACAAAGAGAGACTGCGCTAGCCCGGTGTTGGCACGTACCCTGTGAGAGGCCTGGCTTCTTTGTACAGGATTCGGCTCTGGAGCACATGAGGAGAGGGCACTTGCTGCACCGCTGAACACTGCCATTCCGACGGATCGGATAAGACTAAAACTGGGCCTTCGGGCCCCAGGGGACTTGCTGCTAACGGTGCTCCAACACCATAGACTTTTGACTAATTTCTAAAGAGTCAAAGGGAGAACTCTTGAGTATGGCCTAATTGTTTGCATTCCATGGATGAGGCCACCAGTGAATGGGGAATAACCTAGAACATGTTACATGAAGGAATGTGGCACAGGGATTCGCCTGCCAACTGCTAGAATGTCAACCTCAAGATGGATTGTGTTATTGCTTCTCAATGTTGTATAACTTTGCATGTGTAGAATTAGAAATAAGATACATCTTTTTTCTATAAAAGCGAGTGTTGGACTGGACATTGATTTATTGCTTGTACTCTTTGCACTTTGAGTTAGGAGTTGTGTCCAGTGACCTGTATCTACATTCCTCCCCCCCCCCCGAGGGAGCCTTGACTGCTGGACCACAGCTACCACTCAGAGTCAAGTGCAGAAGGGGTACTTGACCCAGTTGCTTAGGATTTATGGTAGGTCAGGCCCCTGGGCATCAGGAGAAAAAAGTCTCAATCATCACGATAATCCCAGTAGCCCCTGCATGCCCTGTGGCCCTTTGAAAGGGGTTATGACAGTTTACTTGTCTATTTTCCCCAGCTTGGGGCGAACCTTGTCCTTAGCCATGTGCACCCCTAAGGGTGAGTGTGGTAAATAAACTGAAGCAGAGTCCTCTTGCATCGAGTGGAAGCTTTATTCTTAGGAGACAGCGCAGTCACCCAACCAGCACGGCCAGGCAAGAAATCACTGCCAACTGCCACACAATAGAATATTAACAACAACATCATAGAACAATAGACATGTCATGGCAGCACGAGCATGGCAGCACGAGCACAGCTGCAATAGTGTTAAACACATTATAACACATCTCCACTGCCTTCCAAAGAGACATTTTAAAATTAACATTGCTTTCAACAGAATACTAAATAACTGACATAACCCCTATTAGGTTGAAATAACACATAGGAAAATAAAAGGCTTTGAGATAAAGAAACCAAAAAGGCATAAAAAGAAAACCAAATAAAAGCAAAACAAGAAAGAAAAACAAATATAGCACCAGAGTAAGCAAGGGGTGAAATGCGACCCCAAGAATCACACTTGTAAGTGTGCACATATGAACCTAGAAAACACAACTCATGTACCCACTTCTTCCCTTGATGAATAAAGAGCAGGCTGACCTAGTCACAGACATAGTGCTTCAAATATTCTGGCATCCTTCGTTCCCTGAGAACCCTTTCCCTCTGTTTGCCCTCCCTTGGTTCAGGTAAAGATCTCTCGGGAGAAGCGGAAATATCAATTACTTTGCTGCTCTCAAGGGTATCATGCCTTATGAGTGGCCAACCTGACACCCCTTCCTCAACCTCCCTAGGAATTTGCACACACTTTCCCTGTTTTTGGTACAAAGCCACCCTTCTAAGATACCACGTTTGACCATTTTGTAATTTCACCCAACTTCCCCCTACACACCTCACCTGAAAAGGACCCCTGAATTTGCTGAAGCCCTTAATTGCACCACCTGGCTTGACTTTTACCCAATCACCTTGCTGTATGTTTCTGTAACCACCAACCAAAGTTTTGTTGCGCTCACAAGAAGAAAGATTGGTGAAATTCCTGTGCAACCACATAGGAACTATTTTGGTGCCAGCCTGCCTTCCCCTCATTAACTCAAATGGAGTCTTGTCCATACCTTGATATACAGTAGTGCGATTCGCCCATAACATCTCCCTGATTGCACACTGCACCGGTATGTTTAAAGCTACTGCTAATTGCATTGTGCCTTTCACCAACTTATTTATTCTCACACAGACCTTTTCCCTGCGGGTTATAAAGTGATGTACACGTATGTCTCAAACCAATTTTGTCAAAAAACTCTTCCATTTCTTTTGAGGTGAGTTGTGTACCATTGTCTGTAAGAAGAATAGCCGAGATGCCTTCCCTCCTAAAAACCTCACATTGATAGTGGGTTCTGTAGTAATGTTTCTCATGAATACCACCTCCACCCACCTTGACCCAGCGTCTACCAAGACTGCAGCCAACTTTTCGTTTTCTTGCAAGTCACTGAATGGACCAATAAAATCTATACAGACTTTCTGCCAAGCCCTTTCCGCTCCAATGACATGCTGAAATGGAACAGGTCTATCCAATCCAACATGCAATCTTTTTTCTGACTCTTTACAACTACTGCAATTCTCCACCCTATCCTTCACCTGCCGATCCATACCTGGCCACCAAAACCTTTCTTTCACTCTCCTGCCAGTTAAAGTTTGTCCCAGGTGCGCCTCATAGGCTAAACCAATCACTCTATTCCTAATGGATTCAGGTGGTACAAACCTCTCACCCCTCAACAATACAAAGTCGCCCTGCGTGGATAGTTCATCTTGCAACTGGACAAATGGTCTGAGACCTGCTGACACAGTACTTTCCCTTGAAACGCCTTCCCTCACCATCTTCATGACATCTGAAAGGGTATCATCCTTGTGCATACCTTCTACCCAGTCCTCTCTGGTGATGGCCTTGCCCAAACCCTCAGTGATATCATCAAGACTAGCTACCACCTCTTCAGTTACCAAGTCAAGACATGTCGCCTTGGTGTCAGGTAGCCTTGACAGACAATCAGCTACACTGTTTCCCCATCCAGGTACATGTTCCACCTTACATGTGAAATTTTGTATCCTCACAGCAAGGCGTGCTAGTCTGCCAGAACAATTTTTTGTGCCATCAGGACCCAAAACCTTGATAAGGGGCTTATGGTCGGTTCGTAAAGTGAAAACCACACACCATAAGTACATTCTAAAATGTTTAGTAGCCCAAGCAGACACCAGTGCTTCATGTTCAATGACTGAATAATTCCTCTCAACATCAGTCAATGACCGTGAAGCGAAGGCAACGCTTTTCTCATGCCCTGCATGTATCTGCGCCAAAACTGCACCAATGCCCACAGCACTGGCGTCAACAGTCAAAATTGTGTGTAACCCAGGTGTGAAAGGTGCTAAGATATCAGCCTGTGCAATGCTCTCATTTATAAGATTAAAAGCCTTATGTTGCTCTTCACCCCATGTAAATTTCCTGCCTTTCCTCAATAACTCTCTTAAGGGTTCCACCTTGTGTGCGAAATCTTGAACAAATTTGGCATAGTACTCAACCATCCCCATGAAAGATCTTAATTTGTCCCTATCATCAGGCACTTTAAGATTGGCAATGGCACAAACCAGATCATGCTTGGGTTGAATCCCTTCTTTCGTGATGTGATATCCCAAACAATCAACTTCCTCAACAGCAAAAACACACTTGTCTTTTCGCAATGTTAAACCCACCCCACCCAAGCAAGATAGTACTTGTTCTAGGATAGTATTATGATCTTTCTCATTTTGCCCATATATCAGGATATCATCTTGAAAAAACACCACTTGATCGATACCCTGTAAAATCTCAGTAATGATTTGTTGAAATGCACTGGTTGTCGAGCATAGACCAAACGGATGTCTGTTGAATTGAAACATGCCTTCCGTTGTGATAAAAGGCGTATATTTTCTTGAATCCGGATGCAGTTTAATTTGATGGTACGCACTGCCTAGATCAAATTTAGAAAACACCTTTCCCCAAGCTAACATCAGAATAATCTAATTAATGTTGGGAAGCGGAAAGCTGTCCATGATGACACTCTTATTTAAGCTTCTTAAGTCCACACAAAAACGTAATGAGCCATCCTGTTTTTTAGTGATAACGACTGGAGACAACCATTCTGCCGCCTCTACAGTTTCAATGACCTTATCGTCCAGCATCTGTTTGATTTTATCTTTTACTTGCGCTCTGACTGCCATTAGAATTCTTCTAGCAATATGTTTGACAGGTACTGAGTTTTTCCTTAGTTTAATTTTATGTACAAACCCAGTGGCTTCCCCCAATCTAGTGTCAAAAACTTTAGCATGAAGTTGTATAATATTTTGTACTCCAGTGTCATCTACAATCATTACCTGTTGTTCTGCCCTTGGGTCCACTCTAATGTTTAGATCGTACTGGTGAATCCATCCTAAAATGGCAGGTCCTTCTGGAGCAACGTAAACCTTTCCTTTGGTTTGTCTTTCAGCAAACTTAATCTCTGCTTCCATGTACCCCAGAACTCCAATGCTTGTTCCCTTGTAGCCCTTCAAAATTACATCAGATGGAATTAATGATGCATCCTTCCACACAGAATCACACAAACATTTGGGAACAATAGAATATAGTGATCCAGTGTCCACCATTAAGGAGACAACCTTCCCATTAATATTAAAGTCAGCTTTGGGACGAATCCTGTTCTTACCTAAGTCAGAGGAACATTTTTCCTCTTTGACCACCACTACCCTGACGTCAGTGTCATCCTCCTCCACAACCTCTACCTTGTTGCCAGCAGCCTTGCACATGTGAGCATAGTGGGCCTTCTTTCAGCACTTATGACACTCCTTGCCTTGTGCAAAACAGTTTTTTGAGTCCGCCAAGTGAAACGTACTTCCACACCTATGACAAAAACAAGTAGGCCCTTTCTGTGACAGATACACTGTGCCCTTACTTGTCTTTGGTTTGTTACTATTAATGCTCCCCATATTAGTTTTGCTGCGCACCACATTCACCCCTTCAAAATCACTTTGTAAAGTGACTTCTTCCAGCCCTTTTTCGTGTTGAATGGACTTCATTTCCCTCATGCACTTCTCTGATCCCTCTACAACTTTTGCAATAATAATAGCTTCCTTTAAAGTGGGTTTACTGTCAGCCCATAACCTCTCTTGTGCCTTTTTGCTGTAGCACTGGACTATTAGTTGATCCCTAATCATCTCGTCTTGCATTTGACCAAATTGACACTTCGTTGACAACTCCCTTAACCTGGACACAAATTCGTCAATAGATTCATTCGCCCTTTGTGGTTGTGTGTAAAATTTATGTCTGCGCATAACAATGTTCTCTTGCTTTGCAAATCTGGTGCGTAACCTGACCAGAGCATCCTTGTACACATCATCCACTTCCTCCCCAGTAGCTGGAAGGTATTTAAAAACATGCTGCCCCTCTTTTCGTAATGCACCTAACAACAAAGCTTTTTTCCTTACTGCTGGAAATCTTGTACTATCTAATGCCACTAAATAGTTTTCAAAGCAATCACTCCAATGCTCCCATTCCATGGCTGGTTCCCCAGCTGACATGACGAAAGGTGGTGGAGCTGTGACAGTGTTGGTAATATTCATGATTTGATCACAAATTACCTCCCCCACCAGCTCACCCCGTATCACAAAACAACAACTTGAATAGATAACTTGAAAGTTGCTAAAATGTACACTGCTTAACAAACATCACTGTACCTTAATGCTGTGCGTGTCAGTGCAATAATGCTGCACACATATGTTGCTCCAATGTGGTGCGCGTGTCACCGTTAGAATTTTGTGAAACGCAAATGAAAAACGCAGCATTGTCCCTTTTACACCGGCTAGAACATATGCAGTGAGATAAAGAGGGCTTGAATGTGTGCGTGTCAGACAGGCTTCCTGCTAACAGCCGGTGTGCGTGTCACCGCAGATGAATGCAAGCACACGCAGCAGCGAGGGGTTTGACTGCCCCTTTAAGAAGTTTCAAAAGGGTGTACAAAAGGATATTTGAAGACACACGCACCAGCTGCATGACCAACCAAAGGCGTAGCGCAGCCCACAAAAAATTTAATGATGACGTACCTCAGCGAGCAGAATACCTTAAGTAGTAGTGGCCAGAGGAACACTTCACTTGTGTCCGCAAAGTGGCGCAGTCCCGGGGTGAAGTGCCACAACTTCTCGTCAAGTTGCTTAGGTTCATCAGGATGAACTGCTATGCTGCCTCCTGTCAATGCCTGGCTCTGTTTTCACCAATCGTCGCCAAAAATGTGGTAAATAAACTGAAGCAGAGTCCTCTTGCATCGAGTGGAAGCTTTATTCTTAGGAGACAGCGCAGTCACCCAACCACCACGGCCAGGCAAGAAATCAACTGCCAACCGCCACACAATAGAATATTAACAACATCATAGAACAATAGACATGTCATGGCAGTACGAGCATGACAGCACGAGCAGAGCTGCAATAGTGTTAAACACATTATAACAGTGAGGCTGACCGACGGCACCTCAAGTGGGGAAGGCCTTCAGGAGGCACCAGCTGTATGTGAGGGAAACAGTCAGAACAATGCGGGCAGAGCCACGTGTGTTCTCACAACGCAAGCGCTACCATGTGTGCTTTAACCACAAATATGCCTTAACCACGCATATGTGTGGTTAAGGCAGTGCGCGGCCCAGCTGCTTCTGGGCGGAAGCAAGAAGGATCGGGAGAGGACGCAGTGAGGAGTGGGGCTGGGTCTCGGTTTTGGGCAGCGGGGGTAGTTTTTAAGGGTTGGGGTAGTTTTCAGGGCTGGGTGGGGGTCGGGTTGTTTTTAGGGGTGGGGGGTTGGGGAACTTTTTAGGGCTTGGGGTGGTCGGGGTAGTTTTTAGGGCTTAGGGGAGGGCGGAGTAGTTTTTAGGGCTTGGGGTGCGGGGTCGTTTTTAGGGCTTGGGAGGCAAGGAAGTTTTTAGGGTTTGGGGAGGGGGTTGGTTTTCAGGAGGGAGAGGGGTAGTTTTAGGTCTCAGGGCAGGGGCTTGGGAGGCTGTTTTAGGGCTCAGGGCGGGAGGCAGGGATCAGGATACATTTTAGAGCTTGGGGGGCAGGGTAGTTTTTAGGGCTCATGGGGGGCAGGGAAGATTTTAGGGCTCAGGGAGAGGGGGTTGGTTTTCAGGAGGGAGGGGGTAGTTTTAGGTCTCAGGGTGGGGGCAGGGGTCGGGGGGGTAAGACTTACCTAATAAGTGTTAACCATGCATATGTCTTTGCCATACATGTCTTAACAAAGCATATTTCATTGTAAAGGCATGCGTGGTAAAGGCATACGCGTGGTTAAGACTTGTGTGGTTAAGACTGTGTGGCACCAGCATGTGTGGTAAATGCATGCATGGTTCCGTCACACAACCGTATGGACCCGCGCAGCACGGCCCAAAATTCTCAAAGAGCATCTCTGGTGGGCATGACCCAACTCTTAGCATTAGAACAGCGATGATGGCAGAAGGAAGCACGGCTCCTCTGCAGTCTGGGGGTCCAACAGGTCTTGAAAATACATCACCCCAGGGACTCCCAGCCTGCCTACCCATAGTTATGTATGGTATGAGCAGCCAGGCAATCCCTCATGGCGTGAAACTGCAGGAGATGCCAGTCCAGTCAATTCAGGGCCGACTAGCCCCCAAATGGAGAGGCGTGAAGTTCAAAGTCACTGTGCAGAACCGTTGGGCATCAGTGGGTGACTGGGTCAGAGGATACCCAGTCAAGGTGGGGTAAGATCTTCCCTCGCTAACAGCCCCATGTCTGACAAGACTGCCCCCGACAGTGGCCGGGGCAGCTCCACCCCCATGGGAGATGAGGATGCTGCAGGAGTGCACTGGAGGCAGCCTGGTACACCATAACCTTCCACTGAAGCCACACTGTCAATCCACACATGGCAGTGGTTGCACTTGGTTAATGAGGGTGTGGTAGTCCACTGGCTGCTGCCAGTGTGTCCGCATACAGGGATGCACGCACCCACTCCCCCGAGGTCCACAGCAGTCATCAGACCCTAGGCCCAGGTCAGGAGATCAAGAACCCAAAAGGGAGGCCCCAGGCTCTTTACTCCCAGTCAAAAAGTGGGACACATCAGGGCCCAGGACAGGCCCATCTGATGTATATGGAGGGGATCTCCTCACCCCTGTGGCGTAATGGATTATGTCAGATCCTAGGCCCCATCCTGTCAGTGCAGGCAGGAGGGGGCCAATGGCTCCCTCTCCTGCCCCCCACCCAATGCACACTGGGGCTCTGGTAATGGTGAGTCTCTGTCTAAAAGGTGACAACAGATGTCCAGCATGGCCACCGGGCCCTAACAGTGATGTGCTGCCCCCTGTCCAGGCCCGGCCACTTACCCCACCATGGGTGCTGATGGGCTCCACCACAGTGGCCCCAATCAGGAAGCTACCCTCACCACCCACCACAAGTCTTTAGGAGCTGCCTCTTGGGATCCGACTTGCCAATCATAAGGGTCTTTCAAATGGGCATGGCTCCCTCACCAGGAACTCTGCGTTGCGCGGCCTGAGAGCGCCATTATGGAGGCAGGGGCTGGAGCCATCGTTCTCTCCTCTATATCAGCCACACCAGGCCCGGAGCCGACCCAGCCAGTCACTCTGGGTTGGGGTCCCCAAGTGGCCTACCCGTACTGGAAGAGGGGAGGTAAGAAGGTAGGATCATGTTGGATTACGGGTGCAAGAGAGGGAGCGCTAGAGAAAGGTATTCACTATCTTGCGCTGCAAACCATGACCTGAGTAGTTTTGTGGCCAGATTCTGATCATCAAATCCTCAGCATCTCTGAATTAATTTGCCACCTTCATCTGGTACCACAGCACATGAATCAGAGGACTGACATGGCTCATGGTAGCGTTCTTGTTGCTCACTGTCCATGCAGCGTACTCAAATGTATTACGCATCTGGAAGATTGGATCCATGAGCAAGTGTAAAAAATGCTGGCAGCGAGCACTGTCTGTGTCCTGCATATCGTGTTCCTGTAAAGCTCTGTGTTGTTTAAGTAGATCTAAAACATGTGTTTTTCATTTTTAAGGACGGTTTGCACAGTAGATTGAGAATATGTGCTAAACAGGGCACTCAGAGTTAATTTTCATCTTGAAACGCATCTCCAGTTTAACTACCACTGTCATATCAAACAAAGTCAACAAAGTCAACAAAGTCCTTGCTGTAAACCATTTAAGTATTTGACATGCAATTCCAACAAGAGGAGTAGAGCTGTGAGGTTTTTCACAATATTGAATATTGCAATGGTGGCATGTTGAGCAATGTTGTGGCTATCCTCAGAGGTGCTGAATGACCTGCAGTTGTGTTACTTGAAGATACCAGTATGAAGTGGTGTGCATGCCATCTGTCATCTGACCACTGCGCTGTATTGGCCATATTTACAAGGAAGTAACACAGCGCTGTGCTGCAAGCCATTTGGCTATGCTGCGCTGCTCTACTTCTGAAGCAAAGGGATGCGTCATATTTACAACATGACGTATCCCTGGGCTCTCCCCTGCGCCGCCGCACAATTGGATGCCATGCGCCAATGCAGGCCCCCCTGCACCTTGGTACAAGGGTGCCTGCGTTGCGGGGATGATTGTTTTTGTGCAGGAGGGAACACCTTCCTGGACAAAAACAATCACGAGAGGTGTTTTCCTCTTTCTATGCGTGCTGCAGAATGCAGCATGCATAGAAAGAGGAAAAAACGAGGAGAAATAAAAGTATTTCTCCTCATGTTTTCCTCTTTCTATGCGTGCTGTAGAATGCTGCATGCATAGAGAGAAGAAAAAACGAGGAGAAATAAAAGTATTTCTCCTTGTTGCGCCTCCTTACGCCTCCGCTGGCGAGGCGTAGGATTCTGATGCATTCCCAGGTTTACGAAACATTGTAAATCTGGGAATGCGGCAGAATCCATGGCAGTTGCTTGGGAACACCCACAGCAATACCCATGGAATGCCCCTTTCATGCAAAGTGCTGTATGTAAGGGGCCGTATTCATAAGAACACGAAAAGCCACACAGGGTGGCTTTATGTGTCCTTGTAAATATGGAGCACCACACGGCGCCGCCGGTGCATCACAAAAAGCGATGCACCGGCAGCGCAAGGGGCTTGTAAGTATGCCCCTATGTCCTTTGTGGGGTGTATGTTGGATGGTGCCGAGACCATTGAAATACAATAAAAAATAACATTGTTTTGGCAAGTGCAGGTAATATGACAGTGGAAAAATATGTATTTTTGTATCTAATATTTTGCACAATTGTATCCACAAATACAAAAACCCTTGCACCAAACAATGTGGAAAGACTTCAAGTGCCAAAATATTGCTCAATTTACCATCGTATAATTCGTCTATAGAATGTTTTTGGGTGTGTTTGATAACCTTGATGACAAAAGCCTTCATACTGACATAGTGTTTCATCGGTGAATGTGAAGAGCTTGGTGATCAAACTATTTCTGAGTAATGGCTGTGAGAGAGAGCAGGCTTACATCCATAGCCATGTTGCAGACATGTTTGAGTTTGGTAACACATCTGGTGTGTCAGTGTGTGCATTCACTTCTCCATCACTGACCTCTGGATAGACACAAATCAGTCCGCGCTCTCTTTACATTTGATCTTGATGGGTAGATTTAATGATTTATTTTTTCTGGTGATTCACTTGCCCCTCCCCTTACCTGGTGTCCCATGACATACAATTTACTTGATGGTTGTGCGATTTCAAAAGTGACCTGGGTTCTGACTGAGAACCAAGAAATCCCACTCTGCGGATGTTTGCCTTTTGACTTTGGTGAAGTGAGTGATGTCACTATCAGATCTAGTGAGAGTCGCAGAGCTAGTTTGCCTTGAGTCCTAGTGCAAGCAAAGTAACTGGGCCCCGTCGCTAGGTCACACTAGTAGATTGTCTACTACGGTGACACCTCAGTCTGTCAGCTAAACCTGACACTCCTCAACCTCCTTCGACATAGTCTGAATCTGCCATATCAAAATTTACCACCATTCTCATGCACACACTATTATATTTCCATTCCCTTCACTGCATTTTTACAAGTTAAAGCCATAACCATTAAAAGAATTATGAAAGCCAAAAGGTTTGGCCCTTGTAATGTGCATGCACACAAAAACATAATATGCAGGGACCCCACACTCACACTGCCGCCATCACATATCCACACCCCTCATGCTGCACTCACACAGACACCACTTTCAACCTTTAGACCACTTACCGTGCACTCAAAAAATACAGTGTTAATCCTGCATTCACACAGGTGACCCTCTCACAATGCACTCACAAAACATGGTGGCTATCCTGCACTCACACAGGCACACTGCTCATATACAGGTACACCGCTTACTATGAAGGAGCAGAGTTGGGACAGATGGTAACATTGAAGGCACTGGTTTAGCATCTGGTGCTTCGGGACACTAGTGCAATTCAAAGTTGTGGAGGTTAGCTAACCTGAAGCCTGAATGTCCACTGAGGTTATCTAAGCTCCCATCAGCCACACTTGGACCAGCACTGCAGGCTATGTGAGTCTGATCTTTGTGGACTTTTGCAGGTAAGAGTCTTGGCATCAAAAAATGTTTTACTTGCCTTCTAAAAAGACAAGGTGGTGGTCTCCTTTGCAGTGCAAGCATATCCTAAAGAAATAAAGAAAAAATGCCAATTAAATGTGGAGGGCATGTGTTTCAATAAAAAAAAGTAAAGCTTCACACTGGTCTGCCATCTTGGAATAGCAAAATATTATAGAGTATGCAGAATACCAGTTCAAAATGGTGGCACGGGTTTGAAGCTCTCGGCAGAGATGCCTGGCGCTCTGCATAAGAAAGTTGTGGCCCAGTAGCAATGGCAGCAGAGCTGCTGGTACTTTCATTACTCATCTGCATCTATAGGTGAGCCGTTGGAGGTTGATTAAATGAAATATTTCCTAAGGTCAGACTCCTCTGGTAGCAGAGTAACACAGAGTACTCAGGCAAAATATTGTTACTCAGACTCCCTGACATCCGAAAGACAAGCAATTGTCGACTAGACAGAGCCAAACATTGGCAACAAAGCCAATGGTGGAAGAGGGCTGATCCACTGCCCAATTGTATGTATGCTGGTCTCAAGGGCTGAACCAATATGTGAATGACACTCTGATGAATAACTGAAGTGGGCTTACCCAAAGTGCATTTTCTCTAAGCAAGATTATGTATTATTTTTGAGAAAACATGAGGCTGGTAAAACAGCTAAAACAGTGTTTTGGTCAGACCTAAAACAAACAGAAATAGATCGAGCACGGGGATCAGGAACGCAGCAGATCCTTGGCTCACATGCATAAGACATACAGCACTGGTCAAGCGCATTACACTCTTCCCTGAAGGACAAGGAACAAACTATGCACTGCAGGACCAGTGCAAGTTTCCTTCAGAGACATGGAACAAGTGTGGTACTGCAGTGCCAGCCAGTGCAAGCGTCCTTCAAAGACATGGAACAAGTGTGGTACTGCAGAGCCAGCGCAAGCTTCTTTCAAAAATATACATCAAGCTGGCACTGGGCAGTACCATTTAATGCCTCCCTTAGATACAATAAATAAGCAACATTTTGGATTTGGTACAAATGTTTAAGGAACAGCACTGGGGCGTATGAGTGCAAGCTTGACTCACACGCACAGTTAGATTTCCACACACAAAACAGGCACAGCACCAGGCAGGAAGACATACTTCCCTCTCACCCATGGAACATATACTAATCTGGTCAGAAACAATGCCAGCTTCCCTCACATGCACAGAACATTGACAGTATCTGCAGAAGCAGTCCAAGCCAGTGTATAAGCACACACACAATGCGCAAATTTTGGCAACAGTGCTAGTTCCCCGTACACTCTGCACAGATACAAGAAGGTCAGCGGCAGTGCAAGCTAAGATATCCTCACATACAAAACAGGTATCACACTGACAGTATCATCTAAGCTTATTTCAGGCACATAATGCCCAGACCATAGTATAGTATAGTATAGTATAGTATAGTATAGTATAGTGGTGGGTGAATCACTGAAGGTTGGAGCCAGATGCCAGGCTGTGGTTCAGCTCGAAATCTCTTTGAGCCCTCAAGTCCAAAATGAGCTGAGCTTTCATGTGACTTCTGTCTGATACACACGCTCTAACCTTAAGCACCAAGAATAAAATACAAAGCATTAAACATTGATGTCCAACTAGAGGGAGAAAAGTCTATCAGTCCAGTGGCTGAATTACACATTGTGCAACCAGAAAACCTACCTGGGATTAATCCCGGCTTGGCCACTCGACCAAATTGTGTGATCCAAGGCAATCATTTTATTTTATTGTGCCTCTTATTTTTCATTATTACATATGAGAAAACCTTGAATTAAGTGAGGATGTGTGCTGTACAAAAATCTCTCTTGTGTGTAAGTTATAAACTATAATTTTGCTCCATGTAAAATAAGAATAGGGTGCACATGACAACTGACTCGCCTCTTAGTTCACTAATGGTATTCTCGTTGCGGTGGGGCATGAATGTTTTCAAGTTCATGTTTAAAAGCTTTCATTATTAATAAATGCCTCTCAATACAGTGATAAAATTGAATGTACAAAAGGTGGAATGCTTGTTAAAGAACTATACTTTCTTGATTTTTGAAGACACTTTATCATATTTTTACATGACATTTGTTGCATGATTTCCATTCTAAACGTTCCCATGACTTAGCTTGTGTGTGAGCTCTTAGAGCCAAGACGGGCTCTTGGAGCCAAGACAGACGCTTGGCTTGGCCCTTCCTGTTAATTTGTTGGCTTGCACACATCTACTACAGTACTGTGCTTAACAGTCACTCAAGTTCCTTTTCTCTCAGTATCTCGCTCTGGGAAGCAAAACCTTGTTTTTTGAGTTTCTGGACAGATCCACAGGTCTCAGAAGGATAAGCATTCCTACTTCTGGTTTTAATATAGAAGAACTGTGCATTAGCGACCACAGGGCTTTCCTTTAAAGTTACCTGTGCATTTCTTTAGCATAAAATGAAACATAAAAACGCTCCCTAAGTAAGTCTATATTCCTTTATTAACCACCTTCCTCTGCCCTCCACCCATCAGACTGTGATTGTCTTGTCTCTAAAAACCACAAAGCAACATGGGCATAACTTCTTCTTGGACCTCTGCTGGAGACAGGCAGCCAGTGCCCAATGGCTCACACTGAATTCACAAAAATGAGCATGCGCACTGCTTGGCCATTCAGTGTTTGCGCTAAGACCTTTGCAGTGCTCCCACAGGTGTTTCCGTGGATTCTGCTGCTTAGAGTGTGACTCCTGCAGCTGCGGGAATCAGGCGGAGCTAACACAAGCTCCCAGTGCTGTAAGAACTCCTCTGGCTCTAGTAGGCAGTGGTACTGGAACAATTCTCAGATTAGGGGTGCTGCCATCAATGTTCCATCACTGAAGTCATAGGGTTTCTCAAAAATCCAAGCAATAAGTGTTGCAAATGAGCCACGTCAATTCAGCAGGAGAGTGGTAAAAGTGTAGTGCGTGGCTGGTGTTACATGTAGGAGCATGCTGTCACAAATGACCACTAAATTTTCACAGACATACAATTTTACTGATAAACTCTCGACCACACAAACTGTAATGTGTGGAAATTGGGGTTAAGTGAATATTTGTCATCTGCACATCACCAAATAAAGTGTTTTGATTTGTTTTGATCACACTAAAATCTTTGTTTCCATCACACTTCAGAGTTAGGAAAAAGGTGCTTCATTCATGCTTTCCCAACTATTTATATTTAAATATTTGTACAATTTGTTTATAGGTATTTAAATTGTGGTGTGTTAGAAAAAAGGACATCCAACTGTCTTTACTTTCAGACCACCAAGATTGGCACAACGTCCACTTTACAAAACCCTCACACTTTACAGTAAGAGAAAGAAAAGTAAACATCTGCCTCCACGTTAAAAGAATAAGCACCAATTCGTCAGAAGACTAGACTGACATCTGACCTCGGTCTTTGAACACACACACCAAATGTGATAAGATAAAAACAAAATTGGAAGTCATCTTTAATGCTGCTTCTCTTTCTGAACTGAGACAATGTTATTGTGGGACCCTGTAGAACCCCCACACACCTAGTTCTAGTGCCTAGGTGCCCTCTCAGGGCTCAAAAGGCTGTTTTAGTTGGGCCTACCTCCCACATCTGGGGCCGGGGCATTGTACCGGTTACACCACTGGTAGCTGTGCCCCTGCTGGCAGTGCCCACTCTATCTGGTGGACTAAACTATGGAACCTTTACGGTATGGAAACACTGACTGCCACAGTGCGAGGAAAGATGTCACGATTGGAAAAAAATCTGTCCCCCTTTTATAACTTTTATTAAACGGTAAGATCCTATATAGAGAAGCATCTTCCCTCTGACTGTGTTGAGCCCGGCTGGGATGTCTCTCTCCCCGGGATTTCCCACTAATTGATAATTGTTGGTGATGATTACGAAGAAATGGGCATTGAGTAAATCCAGAGGGTAAGCTTTAGGGTTAATGTTTAGTTTTTAATGCCTTTCATTAGGTTGAAAAATTTGACTAAGTGAAAGACCGATAATTATGCATTGTAAAATGGCATATTTATAAATATTGTGAATGCCTGCTTGCTATGAGTTCCTTGCCAAGCATCTACGCTGCATCTACGTCGGTGTCCTAATGTCTAATATGTATTCTTAAATGACCCATTCCAGTACTTGCATGTATGCTTTTGTTAATCCCACACTGTTCACTGTTACAGCCAAACTTGTATATTTTACTTTACCTTTTGATTTGTTCTCTTCTCTTTTATGATTGTCAAAAGTTCTAAATAAAATCGTTACAAGATAGAAGGAAAGGATATTGACATAAATCTTACCGTCCTCGAGGATGCTGGTCTCGAGGGGAATGACTCTGGCGCCCCCTCGCATTCCCCCTGTTGAGAACTGTGTCCCTCCATTCCCACAAAAATGTTAATCAAACCACCACCCAAAAATGACAAAATAAACCTCAAATAGCCCTAAACAAAAGAGGTGGAAATGTATAAAAATGGACAATAATGACAAACAGAGAAAAATGTCAGGACTCAAAATGTGAAGAGAACCCCAAATCTCAGAAACGACCTTCTTCCACCGAAAAATTAAAAAGTACAAATCCCAAATGAAAAAAAAACGGAATTGTGAAGGAATCTGATTACAATAAGATACACATATGTAGTTCATTAGTGCAGATTTCAGCAGGGGCGGCTCCTCCACGTGGGCGGAGGAGCGTCGCCCCACTGCTTTCTCGCAGTGCGAGAAGCAGAAACATAAAATGGTATAAATACCATTTTATGTTCCTGCGTCTCGCACTGCGAGAAAGCAGAAGAAGGGTTTGGTTGGGGGCGGGCGGGTTGGCAGGTCGGGGAGGAGTGCCTAGCCCAATGTTGTAGGCACTGACTGTTTGGTCGACCGACCAAACCAGTCATGCACACTCTCCCGTTTTCTCCATGTAGGCTGCATGCAGCCTGCATGGAGAAAACGGCCTCCCCATAGACGCCTGTACGGTCGGCGTCCCAGCCAATCACAATGCTGCCATTGCAGCGTTGTGATTGGCTTAGGGGAGGAGAGGGAGGCTGCCTGATTCTGCTTCCTGTGATCAGAGAGAGGAGACGCGACGCGGGACCGGAGGAGAAGGTAAGTTTTAATTTTAATTTTATTTTATTACATTAATCCCCCCCACTCCCCGCGCGACCACCCGGCCCTCGTGACCCACCCTCCCGCCCCCCCACCCACGAGTCATGCCAGCCGCGACTGGATTTCAGGTAATTACAATTTTATTCATCTATATTAACACTCTGAAATGGGCATAAAACAAAATGTTCATGTTAAAAAACAGAGCCAGTAAAGGGAGGGGGGGCGTCTTTTTTATTGCATGGAGTGCTCGAAAAAACAGATATTGGAAAATATGAGATTAAGGGCATTCAAACAGGGTCTAGACATTGATAACATTTTTACAAGTGTCAGACTATGATAATACCACATTCCCTGCATGTTTTCCCTGCTGTGTGTCACTTGATGTGATGAAAGAGTTTATGTCCTATTTGTGCAATTACATAGCAGGCCTTTGCATTTGTCTCATTTTCTCCTAGCAGCTTATTTGCAAACTGCATTTTGTAGTACTTTGAGTCATACTACAATAGTAGTACTAACATGCTACAAAATGCACTCTACAAACCTGCATGTGGAGGTCAAAACCTTCCCCTCTCCTCTCTCTTATGTGCAGAGATCTCCACCCCGGCTATGGAGATCTCTACAGACATAGGTGTGTGTTTTAGTAGTAAATGTGGAAGCCCATGTGAACTATTGTTAAATTAAACTAATTTATTAAATGTTTCTAGAAATATAAATGAATGTAATTTAATGGTTTAAAAAATTGCACATATACTACACTCTACAAGAAACTGGGGACACATTTGGCGAACCTCCCCAACGGCACTCTGGTCCTGGGGGGTGACACTAACGCGGTAATGAACGTCGAACTAGACCGGTCAGGCGACAGACGGGCCAGCGGAGGGGAGACGGGCCTGTGGGGCTTCACGGATGCAATGGGTCTCTGCGATATATGGCGAACACGGTTCCCAGCCCGTAGACTCTACACCTTTATTCGGCCAGACATGGCTCCTTCTCGAGGTTGGACTATATTTTCACGCGGGGATCAGTTGGGTGATTTTGTAGACCCGTGTATTATGGCGCGAGGCATATCGGACCACTCTCCGGTGGGTGTTCTCCTTCGGGGACGGTGGTAGACAGGGCCGCATTCCCGCGAATAGATCCGTGGCGGTTAAAAGACACTTCGATTACTGATAAGCTTCGGGAGGGCTCCGAGAATTATTTCTCCGACAATCAGGGGTCGGTTACCTCCCAGCTAACGTTGTGGGAGGCATACAAGGAGGTCCTGAGGGGACAGGCCCAGGCTTTGATCGGTGCCCAGAAGAAAGAGGAATCGCTGCAGATTCAACAGTTGGAGCGCGAAATCGAGTCTCTGGAGCGAGAGGCCAGTGCGTCGCCCTCGCCGGAGCGCAATCATGCTTTGGCCATGAAGCACAGGGAACTTCGCTCGTTAGCGGAGGGTGAGGCACGTACCTACTCCCTTGCCACGCAGCATCGGATATATGATGCAGGGGACAAGAGTATGAAGCTTCTTGCGTGGCTGGAGCGTCGTGACAGGGAGCGTTCCTGGGTTACGGAGGTGCGGGATGGTTCGGGGGCCCTGGCTTCCACGAGTGCGGCCATTGCGGAGGCTTTTGTGTCCTACTATGAAGGAGTATATACCCCAGTGTGCACTAGAACCGAGAGAGACTGTGAGGAATTCCTGCGAGACTTTGCGTTGCCTATGCTATCCCAGGAACAAACTGAGTGTCTGGATGCAGACCTCACAAGAGCGGAGCTGGGAGAAGCCCTCAATGCCCTCCAGGCCGGCAAGGCGCAGGGACCCAACGGACTCCCGGTCGGAAACTTTAAGAAACAGGCGAGTGTGGTACTGGAGCCCATGCGACGCATGTTCCTTGAGGCACGGGAGGTGGGCGTGCTTCCGCCCGACCAGAGAGAGGCCACGATTGTGGTTATTCATAAGGCCGGGAAACCGGTGGACTGCTGCTCGTCCTATCGGCCTATCTCCCTCCTGAACGTGGAGGCGAAGGTATTGGCCAAGGCCTTAGCGACAAGACTGCTATCCGTACTGCCCGACCTCGTGCATGTAGACCAGTCGGGTTTTATGCCCCACAGGAGCACTCGGCACAACCTGCGGAGGCTCTCATGGTATTCTGCACATGACTAAGGACGTAGGACATGCGCAGACGGCATTGATGGCGCTGGACGCCTCAATGGCCTTCGATAGCATCGAATGGCCATACCTATTTATGGTACTGAATAGACTGGGTTTGGGCCCCGTGTTCGGTAGCTGGGTGAGACTCCTATACACGCAGCCGATGGCAAGGGTGAGGGTCAATGGGGTGACGTCCCGGGCTTTCGCCCTGTATAGGGGCACTAGGCAGGGCTGCCCCTGTCACCGCTCCTGTTTGCCCTCGCCCTGGAGCCGCTCGCTCATTGGATCAGAAGAGATAGGGCCTTTTGGGGCCTGGCACTCACGGATGAATGGGAGGAGCGTATTTCTTTATACGCTGACGAAATTGTCCTGTATATGGCCAGACCCTACAATTCCATGGCGCGGGCTCTCCACCTTTTCGCCATTTTCGGTAGCTACTCTGGCTACTCGATTAATTGGACCAAGTCGGTGGTTTATCCTCTGTCGGGTCCACCTCCTCGCATCCCGCGGGACTGCCCAGCATCGCTGGAGACCGCTGGATTCCGGTACTTGGGAGTGTACGTCACCAGAGACACAGGGAGTTCTTCGCCCGAAATCTGGAGCCTCAACTGATGAGGCTGGGGGTGGACATTGGACATTGGAGGTCCCTGCCCTTGTCCTTGATGGGGCGCGTGGCGCTCTTTAAAATGCTGGTGCTGCCAAGACTTCTATATATCCTCCAAAACACACCGTACCTGATCCCGACGGCGACATTTAAGCGGATCTCCCGGGAGTTGCGGACGTTACTTTGGGACGGCGGCAACCCGAGGATTGCGTTGCAGAAGCTTACGAGGGGGGTGTACGACGGGGGGCTGGCCCTCCCGGACGTTCAACTCTACTACTGGGCAGCTCAGTTGCAGGTGGTCAACGACTGGGTCTACGCGCCGACCTCGGAGCCGGCTTACAGAATGGATAGGCACGCGATGATTGGAGGAACCTGTGAGCCATATCTCTACTCCCGCGGGCGGGGTCGGGATCTGCCCGCGCACACCGGGGTGGTACTCCACTGTTGGAGGGAGGCCAACAAATTCTTGGGCTGGACGAACACCCTAACGGGACGGACCCCGCTTTGGACGGGTGATCGGCTAAAGGAGGTGGCGGGACTATCAGGCTATAGGGGGTGGAAACTGATCGGCATTTAGTATCTTGGTGATGTGTGGAAGGGGGGGGCCCCGGTCCCCTTTGCGGCTCTGAAAAAGAATATCAACTTAATGATTCCCAACACTACCATTACCTGCGCCTTATACATGCATTGCGGGCCCACATCCGTGCTGGCACTTCCATCCCGGAGTACTCCCCTATGGAGGACAGGCTCCTTCTCGACCCCATTCTAACGAAACCCACGTCAACGATTTACCAAAAACTTATTAATAATATGCCGGACCCCCTGGGTCCCCTGCGGGCGAGATGGGAGGGAGACATTGGAACACTAGATGACGACGACTGGCAGGACGCCCTGCAGAGCCCTCGCGAGGTCGCGATCCGGCCGCAATTCCGCCTTGTGCAGTTAAAAATACTTCACAGGGTCTATTATCCCCGCACCCACCTGTTCTCCTGGGGTAGGACTCTATCGCCCTTGTGTGTGAGGGGCTGTCAAGGGAGGGCTCATTCTATCACATTCTATGGGACTGCCCACTCATAATTCCGTTTTGGACCAGGGTGACGCAAACGATGGAGGGGGTAGTGAGGTCCCCGGTCCCACTGGAGCCCAAGTGGCTCTTGCTCATGATCAAAGGAGCCATGGACTGGACACGCCATAACGAGATTTGGTTGGGGCTGGCAGCAGGGGTGGCTAAACGCAATATTGCCAGGTGCTGGGGTGCACAGGCGCCCCCCTCGTGGGATCAGTGGCTCTGTGACTTGGATTGGTGCCAGAGGGCGGAGGAAACGGTCTATAGGTCCCGGGGATGTGTGAACAAATGGAGGAAGGTGTGGGGTCCCTGGCAGAGGTTTCGAGCTGTACAAGATGGGTTGGGATAGAAGATTGTTGCAATTACTCATCTGCATTTCCATGCATGCAAAATATATGACGAACTGTGATCCCTGTGACTATATCATGAACTGCCGCTGTGTACTGCACTTGAACATGAGCAATGTTAATAAAAAGAATTTAAATTTTTTTTTAAAAAAAATTGCACATAAATAAAACATAATTATTAGTTTATTATTAAATATGTTATTAAACTTTTTTTACATTGAAAAATTAACGTTTTTTTTTTTTTTTTTTTAAATATTGACATTAATTTAAATTAATTTTGTACATTACTTTTAATAATGTTTTGTACATTATACCTAAATATCAACTTTACTATTTGGGTGGGATTTTGAAAAAATATTAAGAACAATAATTTTAATTACATTTCATATATTCAAAATATATACATATTTAATTCAAAATTAAGTGAATAATGCTGTAGCATTTTTAATCTTGTTTTACATGAAAAATATTTTAAAATAATTTACATTATTATGAACATTGAACATTTGTTCCCTTTTTTTTTTTAAAGTTTAATAAACTTTTGAACTCTTCTTTATACTTTACCATAGGGATATTCCTGTCCTGTTGGTGGAGACCTCTACCTACGTGTGAAAAGTTCCAAGCAGTAACATTACACTTGTAAATTAGGCTCTACCTCCTGATTTCAGGGCTGGGCGGTGTGGGTGGGGACATATTAATCTGGACTTTAGAGAAACCTTACACTCGTAAACGGAAGATAACCAAAAGTAGTAAAGTTACTCAAAAGTGTAGTAAATCTACACATATAAATTCACCTTTGTGAATAGGGCCCTTTATGATGAATAAAAGCAGTAACCAGATAAACAAGTGTGTCTTCGCTTCATATAAGGCAACACATGGGACCTGGAATTCAGTGGGAATGGTGGGAAATGTTATGCCTCAGAGTTTGATGAATTCAGCTGCAAGCCAAATTATTCGCTCTATTAGATGGTTAAAGGTACGTAATGTGGTATATTCACTGCTATTCTTAACTACCTTGCGATATAGTGGTTAGGTAGATGAAGTGGTTGCAATACTTTTGTCATGAGATATAATGTGTGCAATATAGTGATCTTTGGCAATAAAGGAAAAGCACCTGCTACCTGGTAAAGTAAGTATTGAGGTAACACAACGGGTACTGTCGCCACTCTGCCCCATCTAATTGACATCCCATTCTAACATCCACTCACCCTCAATATTCAATGTTCCATATCCAGCTGGGAGACCAAGCTACACTGGGCAATCCCCACATGCAGCCACCATTCCATATACCAGCATACTACACAACTTCCCCATAACAACCAAAATATTAAAGCACAAAATGCATACATTTCCTTTCCTTTTTTTATTTTTTATTTTTTAAATGATTTTTTTATTCATCAACAAGAGGGCATAACAAACAGCTACATATATACAACATATAAAGAAGGGAATTCACAATAAACATATACATGGAAATGTTGAATTGGGAGGGAGAAAGGGTGGTAATGGGTGATTTTAATTGTGTCATGAATTACAGCATCGATACAACTAGATGGGGGGCCACCCACAGAATGTGTAAAACACGGGCTGCAATAGTGGAATTAGGTCGTTTGCAGCTAGTCAGGGATGCATGAAGGTATTTGTACCCAGCTATTCCTGGATATACGTATTATTCCTCCCCACACCATCTGTATTCGAGAATTGATATGGCATGGGTGTCAGATCAAATACTTTCGACGTCAGATATGGAAATATGCCCACGAATTACGTCTGATCACAACCCCATAGTACTAACATTTCTGACGCTAGTAGGAGATAAGATATCCAGACCATTTTCATTTACAAGAGACTTGCTCTCGGATAGTGTCTATATAGATACTGTTAGGAAACAACTAGGAATATTTTTTCAAGAAAATACTGGGTCTGCTTCTCCACTGATTGTCTGGGATACTTGGAAAGCAGTTATCAGAGGAATAACACAACAATATATATGGCAACAGAACAAAACAAGGCAAATTACAACCAAGGAGGGTATCCTAGCTATACGATGGGCTGAAATAGAACATACGGAGGCTGTCTTGTCTGGTACTCCTAACCAAGAGAAATTGCTTTTTTCTTTAATAGACCTTTGAGTGGCTACTAAAAAGGTATTTAGAGAAAGAATAGCGGCTAGATTTAACAAGTATCGCTTTTCACAATATGAATATTGTGAACAAATAGGTAGGATCCTAGCTCATAAGGTAGCAGACGATCGGGCTAAAACCTATATAAGGGGAGTAAAAGCGGCAAATGGTATATTGTACACACAACCGCAGGAGATCCTAAAACAGTTTTTAATATATTATCAAGAGCTATATACCTCAAATATATCACCAAAAGAGGAAGACATACAGCGATACGTACAGAGCAGATATATGTCCATGCTGAGTGAGGAGACTGCAACTACAATAGGAAAGGATATCATAAGAGAAGAGATAGATCTAGCAATCTCGGTACTTCCTTCGGGTAAGGCGGCTGGGGAAGATTCTTTACCTTTGGAATTTTATAAGCTATTTAAAGATTTGTTGATCGAACCGTTTAGATTGGTTACACAGCATATCGGAATCAATGGTAAGGTACCTGAATCATGGAACATGACTCGGATAGTGTTCTTTCTGGAAGAAAAAAAAACCTCCTGATGAGTGTGGTTCATATAGACCAATTTCACTAATTAACGCAGTTGCCAAAATCTTCTCAAAAATTCTTGCTAATCGTCTTGCTCCAGCTATGTCGGGTTTGGTATCTCCCCATCAACATGGTTTTAGTCAAGGTAGAGATACTACTGCCCATGTTAATACCGCAGTCTGTGCTTTCGATCTAGCAGAAAAGACGTCTACTCCCCTAGGTATGCTACATTTAGATGCTGGAAAAGCGTTTGATAGGGTTGGTTGGGAGTTCCTATGGGCTATACTCACAAAGATTGGGGTTAAGGGAGTATATAAATGATGGATTCAGGCTTTATATGATAAACCCCAAGCTAAATTAATCTATTTAGGTTTGCAATCACCTGTTTTTTCAATCTTTCGCGGTCCACTGCAGGGATGCCCACTTTCACCCTTGTTATTTGCTTTATACATTGAACCATTTATCTGTGCATTACAAACTAACCTTCAAATCATGCCATTGTTATCTGGGGTAACGTCGCTTAAAGTCATCGCCTATGCAGATGATATAGCAGTCTTTACAACAGAGCCTGCTAGATCGATTAAGCTTATCGAGGATGAAGCAGTCGAGTTTGGCTCTTTATCAGGAAATAAACTAAACACCAAAAAAACTCAAATAATTCTCAATTTTAAATCTAGGGAATTAATTTATGGGGTTTGTCCTGTTGCTACTTATCTGGGGGTCAAACTATCTTCACGGATAGATCAGATATTTGCTCTGAATTATGAATCTTTAATTAAAGATACAGCAATATTACTGAAGAAATGGCATAATTTACCTATTGGTATCATTGGACGTTCTAATATTATCAAAATGAAAATATTACCGAATTTTTTGTATCTTTTTCGATCCATTCCCCTGCGGGTTCCCAACACTTTCTTTAAAAGATTAGGGGGTGTTTTAAGCAGTTTTATATGGGGCTACAAAAAAGCACGGCGAGCTATTGATTTGCTCAAGCTCTCATATAAACAGGGAGGACTCGATTTCCCAGACTTTAAAATGTACTTTTGGTCTGCATTTTCCGGTCGTTTTCGTAGTCTCTTAAATCCCTCATATACCACTTTTTTCCATCAACTTATGCTGGCAGAGGACATCGGTATGTATTTATACAGAATTAATGACCCGAAATATTTTAAATGAGTCAAATTCAAGACCTTACGAGACACTACGTTTATATGGCGGGCTATCTTATTTAGATGTGACCTATCATGTTATCATGATAGACTCCCCTTATGGGGCAATCCAATGTTCCCAGAGATTTTACAGGATGTTGTTAGCAAACGATGGGCTAGCTATGGGATTATTTCTCTTGGTGATTTGTATGATCATAATGGTCTCGCATCTTTTGAGAATTTACAACTACAGTTTAAGCTATCAGATTACATGTTCTTCAAATATATCCAAATCAGGGATTATTTGTTGAAACATTTAAATCTGATAAAAATATTTAAATCAGAGATCTGGGATTATTTGTATCAGGAGAAGACAAAATCTCTCATAAGTCACATGTACAAGTGCTTCATTAGCTATAGAAAAGGTGATGGTAAAAAACTGGCAGAACGGTGGAGCAAGATATTGGGATCAGGGGTTACGGCAGGCAATATAGAACAAAATTTAAGTGTTATTGGCGACTCCGTCCACTCTACCAACTTGCGATTACAACAACTTCGTACTGTATGCCTGCTATATTATACGCCAGAGAAAATAGCTAAGTGGGCTCTGCCTGGTTCTGTAAGCACTCGAACAAAATGTCCTAGATGTGACCTGTATGCAGCAAGTATTACACATATGTTTGTAACATGTCCAAAATTAGATAGATTCTTGCAACAGGTGGGCCAAGATTGCTCTCAGAGATTGGGGACAGATCCCTCTTTCATGCTTAGGGAAATCTTGATTGGTCCAGAAAACACGAACTATAGACATGCTCACTTACTCTTGATACTACTGGTAGTTGCTAGGCTGGTAATTGCTCGGGTATGGATCAGTCCGAATCCTCCCTCCATAAGCGATTGGTGGATGTTGGTTAGGGAAACGTATGAGATGGAATACGCATTGACAAATGTTAGGGGTGTTCACTCTATGATTAAACTAAATGCTATATGGGGGCTTCTATTCTAAGTTTGATTTTTTGCGATAGCCGTAAAGCTCGAATTTGATCTCAACTCCACTTGCATATTTGTATTTTATTTTTCACATTTCCTTTCCATGCAAGCAAAATTGATTGGAGCAGAACATAATCTCTTAACCAAACTGGCATTCTTCAACTTCTATTCAGTCTACCTCCACTATCCGTTGCATTTTGTGAACCACTCACAGGAGCACCATCACCACCATCACTGCCACTCACATTCCCTTTTTTAAACCTAACTGCTTGTTATCTATGCTCAGAAGGTAACACCTCCTTCTGTCAGCAAACTGAAACCCTATACAAATTCTATACATGATTATCCATAGGTACATCACATCTGGGCAGTCTATTACTTCCACTGCCAGTACTCCCACCAACACTCAAGACCACATCATCACATCCATTCATGCTAGCATCCTCAACCTCTGAAGTAATACAACTTACTCATCTACTCAAATTGTTACCACTCTTCCAAAATGCTCGCTCTTCTCACACTGAGTGCACCCTTTGTCAAAAGAGGAATAATTGTTATCAATAGCCAAATGTAACATGCTCCAACACCTGTAGCAACAACAGTTCTTCCTATAATTGGTCCTACCACCCTATCTGGAATCACTTTTTCTTCAGTTTTTTTCCAGGGACACAACACTTACTCCTATACTCTCAACATCTCTATGCACCTCCTGCACACACTCCTCCAGTAACTCTATACTTCAATAGCATCTTTCAATGAGGCATCTGTTGAAGACCCACAATCTTTCTTATTCTGTTTTAGATGTAATCTTCATTAATATCTGACCATGCAATACTTGTTATTATTTGATGTGCTGAAACAGTCAAAGCATGCACTGCTGGTGCATACTGATCAATACTTTCCTTTTCTTTTCGACATGTTGTAGAAAATTTGTAACGTTCAGTAAGGATATCCACTTTCCTCCAATATCTCTATTGCATTTGTTTGATTGCAATTTTATGACATTCAAATTACCTGCATTCTCTAAAGAAGGCAAATTCTTAAAGTCTTCCAACCACACCACCCCCGAAAGATAATGAAGAAAGATATTTGCCTTTGTGGGGTACATTCACCATCCACCAATACATGAACATATGATTGAAATAAATCAACCATTATGCCTCCTGTCATAGCCAGAAATGGAGGAAGTTGCTGCATCCTGTAAAATTCAGAAAAGTAAATGCAAGCACAATGGCACGTTTACAATATATTCCACCTTCCACTATGCCATCCAGTAATTTATCTTCCAGTTAATGATGTAATCATTGTAAATATCAATAATTCAGGAAGTCCTTTCCATTAAATCTGGAGTACATGTCACAGTATAGACAGTAGTTTACCATTTATCTGAAAATGTCTAAATAGATACAATTCAATTTGTTTCTGCACAATACGTTCCTATCCTCAGTGTACTGCAATGCAACTTGACCAAAAGCTATAAAATGGTCATACAGTCAGGACAGTTATGCATGATTTCTAAAGGCATTCGACCTTTTCTCACACTGGCTGTCACCAACATCCCAATCCAAAATGACCGAACCTTCCTCGTGCCAGACGTCACCACCAGCCCAATACAATGTGGCTGAAAATGGAGCCTCAATTAACCATTGCCCACCAAATACAGTACTTTCTAAAGTTGGTAGGCTTGTTCCATCGCCAGGCAAACTAATCAAATGGCCGCTCCATCTTCACTTATTCCAAAACATCTTAGGGCTTGCTGTGCTCACCCTAGTGGTACATGCATGATACAATGTAGGCCTTCAGTTTCATTGGCAGCAATTCTCCTCATTAACCAGACCTCACAGCATGAAGTGTGAACAGGCCTATGGTGCTGCGACGCTCCAATGACTGGCACTTCCTTACGTTTGAGATGAGAGAAATTGACGGGCAGGGACAAGTTGGTTGCACTGTGTGTTCCCCAGACTCCTTTTGCTCTTAAGACTGCCTACTCCTCGCCATTGTGGCAATGAAAGAAATGCTCCTGCTTCCGGTTACAGGTAAATACTGTTTCTTTGTTCAAAGCAACAGGTAATACAACTTGTCGCCATTCCATCCCCTCTAATTGACATCCCACTCAAACACCCACTCACCTTCAGCATTCCAAATTCCGTATCCACCACGCACAGCACACTACAAACTACATTCCACTTGCGCAGTCGCCATTCCATAGCTCAACATATAAAAACCAATACCAGTTCAGTACATCGGAACTTAAAAGAGATGCCTTCAACTTTGTCTTGCTTAGTTTTGTGTGCTCGGTGACTGCGCAAGCCAGTTCTTGGCGAGAGTAACTGAGACGTAGACAAAGATGTCGGAGAGTCGCTCTGCTGCACACAGTTGGCCAATGGGCCAAGTTAAACCTAGAGACTCAACCGTCACGGACATGGAGTGAGGGGAGGCCACTTGAGAATCATAGCAAGTAATGGGGCTGCACCCCTACAAGACATACCAGTCCTGGTGACTAGCTGCAGGAGTTACAAAGCTAACAATAGCCTGCTCCATACCACCATATGTAATGAATCTTCTTACTCTCTGTACAATCCTTTAGTATCTGTGAGAAAAATAAAGCCTGGACCTTCAAGCTAGATCTTTGCATTGCAAAACTTTACCTCACCCATCTGAACATCTCATTTGATTTATTATTTCTTCTTTTTGTGAGTGGGCAATGATTGTATCGCCCCGGACTAGCTAATTATTTAAACTGTGCCGATATAGCTCCTACTAAATGACTTCAATACGTTTTCTTTTTCTTTTCCCTGTTTCACTCCGAGAACCAAGAGACTGTACAGCAAGAGCTTAGATTTTACTAGTGTTTAATCAGTTCATTGTAGTTCTAAATGAGCAAAGCTCAGCTCCGGAGCAGCTCCATTTCAGGCTGGTTCACTAAAAGTGTGGACCTGCTGCATAATTGCAAATGCTCACACATTTTGAAAAATGTATACCCTGAATCAGAGCAAGATCTATAGAGTCCAGGGTCATCAACTGATGACTATTTAGCCAGTGTTGAGCATCTGATGGGTCTGAAAATGACAACTCAAGGGGGGTCCTTTAGAGTTTGGCAGAATCAGAGCACCACTGTAAATCAGCAGTGTTGTGTTCTGTTTAGAGTTAGGGAAAGCAGTGGGTTTACACTGGCAGAGCCTCAGGTGACTATGCCAGTCTAAACTATTGACCTGGCAGTCCATCCCCCACAGGGCACTCACCCAGCCCTATGTTGGTCACTTCATCTTTAAGGGCCTTACTACGAGTTTGGTGGAGCGGAAGCGGGCGGTTCACCACTGCCTGCTCCCGCACCACCAAACTCGAACTTTGCCCGCCTGCCAGATTGTGATACAAACCGTTGTCTGGCAGGCGGGCAGTGTGTCAGTCCCGCGGCGGTGCAATAAAAAGGCTCAATGAGCCTTTAATACTGTCCTGCAGTGGGACAGCCACAGCACGTTCCAGCATGGCATAGACTGAAAAGTTAATGCTGTGCTGGAACTGGGCGGGTGCTTGCACACAGGGGGGCACAACATGGAGCTCTACGTGCATGGGGCACGTAGAGCCCTGCTGGCTCCCCTCTGTTTCCTCACTGCCAGCTTTTACATGGCGGTGCAGACCGCCATGTAAGGCTGGTGGTGGGGAAGCTCAAAATATGCATGGCCATGCCACAGCAGCACGTCAGCATATTCTGAACCCCTGCCTGCTGCGCCACCACCAGGGAACGCGGTTCCCTGGCGGTTGCGGTGGTGAAATGGCGGTCGGACCGCCGGTGCGGTGGTGGCTGGACAGCCATCGCCCCCCCTTCCGCCCCCCCATGAGTCTGGCGGCCCATGGACCGCCAGACTCGTAATAAGGCCCATAGCCATTATGGGTCCCCAAGGCCACTATTCATGGCCATGGCAGATGAATTCAATGGAAACACAAGGAAATGATGGACGGAGCACTGAAACTTTACAGACACTCGCCCACAGTCACAGATCTGGGTTGAATCCATCATCGCTCTATAGCTCACTTCGCCACTCCAGTTCAAACCCAGCCATATGCAAATCAGTCTTGACCCTGTTCCTCATGGGAACAGTTCAGCCCAAACTGCCAAGCCAGGTCTTCCATGGGCCGGAAGCAAGCATCCTGGGACTGGTTTCAGGGTAACACCCCTCATCAGCCAGGCTAGCTTGAATCCAGTGGCAAAGTGAGCAAGGGACCCACGTCTGGGCATACCCTGCCAACTTAGAGTGAACAAAGCATTCACAAGGAGATGATGGACGGAGCGCTGGAACTTTTCAGATACTCACCCCCAGTCACAGAACTGGGTTAAATCCATCATTGTTTTTTAGCTCACTTCACCACCCCAGTTCAGACCCAGCCATATACAAATCAGTCTTGACCCTATTTCTCATGGGAACAGTCCAGCCCGAACTGCCAAGCCAGGTCTTCCCTGGACTGGAAACAAGCATCCTGGGACCGGTTTCAGGGTAAAACCCCTCATCAGCCAGACTAGCGTGACTCCAGTGGCAAAGTGAGCAGGGACCCTCGTCTGGGCATACCATGCCAACTTAGGGCAAACAAATGCAAACACAAGGAGATGAAGGACGGAGCGCTAAAACTTTTCAGACACTCACCCCCAGTCACAGATCTGGGTTGAATCCATCATCATTCTCTAGCTCACTTCGCCACCCCAGGTCAGACCCAGCCATATGCAAATCAGTCTTGACCCTGTTTCTCATGGGAACAGTCCTGCTCGAACTGCTAATTCAGGTCTTCTCTGGACAGGAAACAAGCATCCTGGGACTGGTTTCGAGGTAACACCCCTCATCAGCCAGACTAGCTTGAATACAGTGGCAAAGTGAGCAAGGGACCCACGTCTTGTTATATATAGGTCTAGGTATCATCATAACCCTTCACCTACATTCTCTCCTATACTACATACATAAAGGATTTGGAGGACTGACCTTTTACCCAGTTACAATACTACACATAAGTACGTAGGGTTTTTCCCTGGACACTGGCTTCATAAATTATGCATGAGGATTCTTAGTTTCTTGGAATCACAGCAGGACCATCATCTCCTGCATAATAACTGTGTATAAAGTTCATTCCCGACGTCATCCTAAGTCCGACACTGGCACAGCAAGGTAGAACCCCTGGGGATACCTTAGGGTATATAAACACCACATCTTGCTGAGATAGAGAGAGGAGATCACAACTTCCATGCCGACACACTGACGCGAGACGCTGAGGTTCCTGCATGCAGATACTCCAGCCCGCAGTGGTCTGACATCCCTTGCGGGGTGTTCAGCTCGAGACCAGAACGGGGTCCCACAGTCTAACATCAGGTAATGGGGTTGGCTTTATCCAAGAGGGATTCTTGGCTTTACACCTACTCACATGCTAGGTACACTTAGGTACATCTAGTTAGGGTGCATCATAGGAGTACGCATTTTATTGCCATGTATTTTATATACTCGCCTATATTTATGATTTTAGCAAAATGGTAGAAACCTACCATCTGTTTACTTTCTTAGTGCTGGCACTCATTTATATATGCTACTTTCTACTGGTGATTTCAGTGCACTTATTTTACGCTAGAATAACGACTGTTCAATAAATACTTATTGAAAACGTCTCAACCGTTTATTCTGTGTATCTCTCTGAGAAAAAGTAAGCACGAGTGACTGAGCGAAAAGTAAGCTACTGTTTCCAAGGTCCTGAGGGATCAGGGTTGTCATGTTCGATAGTTGCCAAGAACTATTCTCTCCTTGGTAAGAGGAGTTTATAGTGGCATTGCGAGCTAGCTGGTACACAGGCCAACATACCCGGTGGGGGTGTCTGGAATCAGTCTGGACACCAGTCCCGCAGTGTATGTTGTCTAAACGCGCAGATCCTATATAGATCTTATAGGAACTACACGACATGGCGCCGCCAACGTTGGTATTGGCACTTATTTAACAGTCAAATCTGAGTAGTTCAGTCGTGCTATTCTCAGAGACCCCTACTCACGTTTTCCTCCGAGTCGTCCGGAGTGGGAGGGAACAAATCCATCGCAGCTGAGTAGGAAAATTCCTATGTATTGGCTGTTGGTTTAATCAAGCTTGAAGGATACAGTGTTCCTAATTGTGTATAACACCTTATCTCAGTTCCCTTGAAACGCTCTCCTTTCTAAAAATAATGACTGAACAGAGAGACGTAGATGAAGGAAATGCACTAACCTTCTCAGCTGAAGAAGACGATGCAGATGCAATATACATTGCAGACAATGTTAGAAATGCCGTCACCCTAAAACTAGTAGCATATGGTGTTACAATTAGGGGTGGGCAAGTGACTTTCGTGATTGAGGCACACAAATCATATAGAACAGAGGTATTCTATTCATAGATTAAATTCCCGCAGGCAAATGCACAAACCAAAACATTTGACTACTATGTAGAAGATGATATACCAAATAAGTATAGTCCATATGAGGACATTGAAATTCCACTCACTTACGAAGAACACCTCTACTGGTTTAAAGGCGCCCTCCCCATACAAGAAATAGAGTAAGACTCGGTCCGCTCAGAAGAGACGGAGCAACATGGCCAGTTTTAGCGGCATACACACCACATCCTGACATTGACACAATGCCAGGAGGAGACTTACTTGTACAGCATAAAGAATTAATAAGACTTTACAGAAATATGACACAGTTTGTGTTGAGAACAATCACACTTCACCCCACACCGGCTACACAACCAGGGCCAGTCCAAACTCCTACAGCAAAAATTACACCACAGTCACTGCACGCAGTGATGGGTAAAATGCCCACTAAACGTGAACAAATGCCCTTCTGGATAGCACAAAAAATAACACAGCTGGAGGCAGTGTTTCCACACACTGGTCCTAAGGAAAAGCATAGAATACTTACTATTTGCTTGCCAATGGGGATAGCTCCCTCTATAGATGATTGTACCTCTTGGGGAACAGACTTCGCTGCAATATATACCAGGACTCATGGTATCCCTTCTTTAGCGGTAATACCAGATGTATTAAGACAAATACAGAACGAGTATGGAGCAGAGCCTGCTCTAAACTTAGGGATGAAGTTGTTAAACAAGTTTGCCCAGGTATCTGCGATAATATTGGCAAATATTAAAGGGGAAGCAGCATCAATGGCAATACGCCAACGCCTGAGAGAATTCACTCCATTACAATAGGAGACAGAACTACCTAAAATAATTGAAACTGCTTATGCAGAGTTAGGTAGAGACAGCCTGGGAGCTAGACCTGAAAAACCCCAACTATTGGGGAGTTCAGATAAAGAACAGGCAAAGCAAACACCAGTTTCTTCAAAGAAGAAATGGGACAATAATAAACAACAAAAGAACAGATCTCACTCCAGGGGAAGGTCTCCTCAGCAGGAGCCCCCAGAAAGGAGATATAATCTTAGGAATAGAGATAACGTTAAAAAACCTGACAGGTATCAGGATACTGATGCGCGTTCCTCTCGTTCCTTTCAGGGTTCGTCAAAAAACTCTGAGAGAGAAGGACAGTCAGAACAAAGACAAGAAGAGCGTACAAAGTCCATAGACAAGCAACACACTTCAGACTACGCTTCAAAGAAAGAAGAAAAACCTAAAGCAAAACCTCAATTTAAAAAGAAGAAGGTAGCAGGTCTCAAAGTTAGACATGCCCAGAATTCTGAGGACTCAGCTACTGAACGGGGAATGAGCTCTGACGATGCTAGACAGCGCAGCAGAGGTAGCAATAGCTCGCCGGAACCTGATGGAATTTCTGGTGACAGCGGAGTTGAGTGAGTATATCACGTTGGAAATGGCTGATACTAGGGTGAGTGTCCCACACAAGTTACATGAAATAACACTCCAAATGGAGGGGGACAAGCCAAGACAAGTTAAGGGTTTCTTTTGGGAGAACCTGACTCCGGGCTATGACATCCTATTAGCAGAAAGAGATTGGCCGCCTACTATTGTTATGGAATGCCCAAAGGGGGAAACTGTAATTTTTCAAGCTTTCTCCGACCTAGTCCCCCCACGCCTAAGACATACATATGCACAGGAGTGGGCGGTAGCCCTTGCTTCAGCATTATACCACAACCACGTAGACGTGGGATGAAGCTTCACCCCACCACGTAATTCCAATAAAAACAAATCCAACTCCACAAAGACAGTATCCCATGAAACAGGAAGCTAAAAATCAGGTCAGGGAGATCTTAGATCAACTTGAATACCAAGGTGTAATTGAACCATGCATCTCATCAATGAATAATCCTTTGTTTCCCATAATGAAACCCGACAATTCATATTGTCTAGTTTTAGACTACAGACACTTAAACTCACGCACAAAAACATTTGCAGTTCAGAATGCACATAGTGCCGCATTAATGAATAACATTGTGCGGAAAAAATATAAAACAACATTAGATATCTCGAATGGATTTTTCTGCCAAAACGTAGCGCCTGAAAGCAGATATTTGACAGCCTTCTCAGCGCTAGGGTCACAGCGTCAATTTTGTCGACTCCCCCAAGGGTATAAGAATAGCCCGGGGTTATTCTCAAGGAGGGTAACAGAGTTACTACAGAATTTGGATGAAGAAACATTATCCTATGTAGATGATATTTATCTGACGGATGATGACTTAGAGGAACACTTGACCAGGGTGAGCACCATAATCTTGGGTTTCGCCTCTGAGGGCTACAAATTTAATTTAAAAAAATCAAAAATAGCCCACCTCAATGTCTTATTTTTGGGATATGAGCTTTCAAGTGAAGGCAAAAGCCTGGCAGCCCACTTTTTAGGAAAGTGCGCACTGCTACAACCTCCAAAATTATTAAAAAATGTACAGTCCATACTGGGATTTTGAATTTTGGCAGAACATACATTTTGGATTACGCAGAGAGAGTAAAACCTTTCTACGACCTAATAAGACCTGACTTTTCAGTTAAACAATGGACACAGGAACACACGAATATCCTTCGTTCCCTGCAAGCTGATATGATATCATCAAAACACTTACAGACATGCGTAAACGTACGCAACCTGGTGATCCACGTAGTTCCAGGTCAATCTGGGTACACTTTAATGAAGGTGAAACAGTACCAATTGCATATAAATCGCATTTGTACACTAACGCTGAAATGCGTTTTGCTCCTACAGAAAAAATTCTGACAGCAGTACAGACTGCTGTAGTGAGAGAAAGAGCACTAGCTCAAGGGAAACGAATAATTGTTGTGACCACGGTACCGGCCTTAGAGGCTGCCACAAAGGCAAGTGTCCCAAATGCAAAAGCGTTACATCCAAGATGGATACAATGGGCTAATTCTCTCACTGCAACAGATGTAGAATACAGATATGACCCAAATCTAAGAACACAAGCATTGCTGCAATATGAACAAGAATATCCTCTACCAAATGAAATAATGCCTCTAGATCAGTATGAATACATTATTTATACTGACGGATCTGCTCAACTGGCCATAGGGAGTAAGCAACAATACAGTGCAGCATGCGCTATTGTAAAAGGTAGGATGCAGGACGGCAAGTTCCGTCCAAGCTGTACAAAAATGCAGTCTCTAGGAGACTGCACGGCTCAGTTGGCAGAATTAAAAGCACTATTACTGGTACTGATAAATACGGATCGAGAATTCCCCACACTGTTAGTGCGTGATTCCTTTTACTGTATCCAGTCATACAACGAATATCTCCACTATTGGGGACAAAATGGGTTCAGAGATTCAAAAGGTGGCACAATTAAACATAGGAAACTATGGGAACAGGTAGCAGAGTTGAAGAACGAACTACCAAGGGCTCACGTGATACACACACTGAGTCATCAACGTGATGGCGTTGAAGGGAATTCATTGGCTGATGAAGCCGCGAAGGGGGCAGTACACACTGCGTCCGTAGCTACAATCACCTCTTCAAAAACGAGAGTAGATGGTAGCACAATGGTAGCTGTGATTGCTTCACGCAATAACAGCAAAGTACTACCTAAAGGTTTTCCACTCAAGTACTCCTACAAGTTAGATGCAAACAACGTTCCATTTGCTCAGATTCCTGGAGTGGGGGATAGAGTAATACCAAACATGGATCGCAGGTTAGGTTTTATCTTGGCTGCACACGAGGGTCTGGGTTCTGCGCATGCAGGAGTTACGGCAACAGTTTATTTACTGAAACAACGCTATTGGTGGCCAGGGTTAACAAAGCAGACCAAAGACTTCGTTTTAAAGTGCGATATCTGTCAACAGATAAAACGGTCCACCGTAGCTCGCCCAGCGCAGACACCATTGTTAATATCAGACAGACCGCTCGCGTGCATTTACCTGGACCACTGTGGCCCCTTATAATCTGACGGGGCTTACAAGTATATCATGGTTGCAGTGGATTCCTGTTCAAGATTCCTATGGGTATGGCCTCAGCGCTCGGCTGACACCCGAACTGTTATAAAAGATTTGCGAGTCTTTATAGGGACATACGCAGTTGGCACATTACAGTCTGACCGTGGCCCCGCGTTCAGCTCTAGGGCGTACAAGGAAGCCATGGGAAGTTTGGGTGTAGCATTGCAGTACTCCTCTCCGTACCATCCAGAGGGAAATTTGGTTGTGGAGAAGAAAAACTGGGACTTAAAGCAATCTTTAACAGCTAGGGTATTAGGCTCGAGTGGTAGTTGGGTCAATCACCTATTTGGGATCCAGCGGGCCCTTAATAACCAGCCAAGAAGCTCTCTCGGAGGTGCAACTCCTTACGAGGTCCTATTTGGGACAAGAATGTGGGTACCTGATCTCGATTGTGAAGGCACAGTGGCGGATGAAAAACCGTTTGACATCAATAAACGTTTGGCTGTTTTACAGGATCTGAATGAATCCAGAGCCTCCTTAAGTAACGTCGAGACAAAGAAAAGCGCCACTGGGGAAGTCAAGTCAGCCACTGCAAGACCTGCCTGGATCCCTAAAGTTGGGGATCTGGTCAGAGAAAAGATTGTGGACAAGAAAGAATTCGGGCCATCCTATCGAAAGCCTGTACCTGTCCTAACAGTTGAAGGATCAAGAACTGTACTTCTACCGCCTGTTGCCGGAAAAGAAAAGAGATTCGTCTCAATCGATCTGATCAAACCACACTATGTGGCCGATACTAAATAGTAGGCCTCGTGGGCTCCTGAGTAGCCGACGTCCTCCTCTCGCTACAATACAGGAAGTTCAAACTGAAAGACTCATAACATTTGAAGAGTCACCTTTACAAAGCAACGGAATCAATAACAATGCAATGGAACTAGTTCCCCTTGACACAAACTCTCAAAATCAAAGTGAAAGACAAATTTCAATTCAAGCTAATAAAGATATCTACGTCAACATGCCTCAACAAGAGCAATCAACAAGTGTAACAAAACCTGCTGAGCTACCAAAGATAGATCGGACTGCATCTGGCTATTTCATCGACTTCGATACCTTTTCATTGGATCCAAGTGAACCTGAAACGACGCCAGCCCAAATTACTCGCAAACAACGGATCAAAGACTTTTTTAACTTTCTTAAGAAAACTTATTTAGTGAGGCAAAGATGGCCGCCGAGAGGCTGTAGTGGCAGTTGCAGCCTTGAGCTCCCCTTCCCTGGAGAGCTAAAATGAACAGATAACGCGGATGGTCATGTTATTCTGCACATATCCGGTACACTTGACCATACTGTTGGCGGATTGGCAAGTATCAGGCGATCTCAAACAACAGCAAGATCAGCCACGCACCCCGAGCTGGGGGGAAATACAGAGGCGCAGGAGCGCTGTCTGCATTACCCGATCATCGCACATAAACCGCAGAAGCATCGGAAACGGCAAGCAGCTGATAGCGCTTAAACACTACACTGTAGCGCTTGCGATTAGGATGGCCCCCCGGACCTGTAAGCAGAAGGATCCCAAAAGTCAGAAGGATCTGAAAGATAACCCCAGGGAGCCATCGAAACTGCAGGGATCTGCATCGGGACGTGGCATCGGCCAGCAGCAGCGGCGTGCACCGCAGAAGCTAGTGGAAGCCGGGTTGAATGCCTCGCAGCGAAACAGCGGTGACCCCGGTCCCGCTAACAATGCTCGGACTAGTATCTCTCTGAGACAACCAACACTGGCAGAGCACTTCACACACGCCGCGAGCCTCACCAGTGAAACCTTAACGCTGCTGGAGGGAAGTCAGGCACCAGCTACGGCAACAACTGAGGACGCGTTGACAGAGCCGTTGACAGAGCCGTCAGCTGCTCTCACACTGACGGCGAATGTTGTAACGCTGCAAGCACTCCCTGGGTTAGCCTGCAGGGGTGAGAAGCCGAACGAAGAGATCACGATCTTGCCTGACAGCGGAGCACAGCGATTCCCACAGGTAACGACACAGACCGGTAGTGATGAAGTAACTAAATCTATCCCTTTTCCCCGCGTTCTTGAATTTGCTGGGCCTGCTGCGAGTCATCAAAGTGAAATAATAGACACTGGCTCATGTATAGGCCAATCAAAGGCGGCTCCAACGAGCGGTTTTGAACAAATACAAGTTAGTTATACGGGGGGGGGGTGGAGAGGCGAAAAAGACTACTGGTTCGCCAGATGGAGAGTGTTTTTTTTCTTTATATGATGACTTTGATATCCCTCACACAAGTGAAGACAATTTTACGGATGATACAGATTCGGGAGAGACCTCCTCGGGGCAGAAGGCATCAAGGGCATCAAGGGCAACAGTGGCAAGAGTTAGGTTAAGAACAAAGTCTAAAGGTAAAGGGAGTCCGACGGCCCCCGAGGGTGCAGCAGCAGCTCGTAGACTCACCTGGGATTATTCAGCCTCCTCCCAACTATACCCTGAAGATGGTACGACACCCAACCCTAACTCTAACGAGGATACCGGTCTGAAGGCAACCACTACAGCTCCTGCCACTAGCCCTACGTCAGCTCCTACGATAGAACTGATATACACTACATTAAAGCAAATGCAGGGAGAAGTTAGATCAGAGTCTCGCAGGGCGCAAATGGCGACAAAGAAACTGCAAGGCTCACTCCGGAAAATAAATAAACTCTACGAAGGCCTAGAGAGCAGGGTTACCCAGGTGGAGGATCGGACTGGGAGGCTGGAGGATCAGGTCAATGAATGGCAGACTTTCAAGAATACACAAGAAAAGATCTCCGAAGACCTGCTATTGAAGATTGAGGACTTCGAAAATAGACAGAGAAGAAATAATGTTAGACTCTTGGGCTTGGTCGAAAATGTTGAGGGGAGGGATGCAAGAACATTTGTGGTTGCCCTTTTGAAGGGGGCATTTCCGGATCTTGCAGAGTGGAATTGGGACGCGGAGGTCCAGCGAGCACATCGGTTCCCATTGACCCAAAAGAGAAGAGAGGGCAGAGGATCAGGGGGTACCCAAGGGCTATGCTTGTGTATATCGGTAACTACCTCCTTAGGCAAGCTATTATGGATAAGGCGAAGCCAGAGGCCAAACGCACGTTTGATGGGAATACATTCTTTGCCCGCCCCGATTTTTGCCACGCCACTGTTGAGCGGAGGTGGCGTCTCAGGCAAATGATAAGATCGTTTCAGGAGGCAAAAAGTGAGGCTTATCTGCTATACCCTGCCCGCCTAAAGGTTATCACCAATGGCCAAGCCGCATGTTTCTCTCTGAGATCAAAGCGCAAATCTATCTAACGGAACTTTTACCTAAGAAAGGAGCAGATGGCACTTCTTGAGCTGTCATCAAATATTTGAAACTGACTTCCTAATAATGTTGTCACAAAGGGGGTGTTAATTTTGGGTGGTATTCTCTTTTCTATGGCTGGTGTGAATTGTGGTTCTAACGGTGGGGGGGTATGTAAGGTAGTTTAGGTTAATTTACACTGACTTGCGCTCTAATACTAATACATGTCCTGATCACTCTCGAATGGGAATTATGGTTGTTTTTCTAGAGTAATGTCTGATAAGAAATAGGTAGGCTAGGATCGTTTTAAATCATAGATATGGCCTATATATGGATTAGTATTATGATAAATGAATAGTATGTGCAATATGACATATGAAAAGGCAGGGAAGGGGCGGCTGCGGCTGCGCTGCCCTCTCCAGATCTCTGCTGCCACACATAGGGCATTCGTGACCTATTTGCCAACAAGAAGGGTGCAGGGTGGGGGGTGGGTTTGGGGTCTGGGCAGGGGGGGAGTGGTAGGGGCAGTCAGGGTGGGGGGGGTTTAACACAGCACAGCAGAATGGTTAGGGGATACAAGGAACAGTGTAATGGATACAAGAGGATGGAATTTACAAAATTGGGAGAAAGAGTCTGCAAGATGATCGGAGAGGGTACTGTATGGGGTATCATTCCCAAACCGGATAAATGGAGTTGAGAATAGCTACAATGAATGTGAATGGACTGAATGATCCAGGCAAGAGACAACGAGTCGCATTAATGTTACGAACAATGCGGCTTGACATTCTATGTGTGCAAGAAACACACATAGAGGGGATCAAAGGCAGGCTCTTGGAGCAGCTAGGTTTTCGTCTTTTGGCATGTACTAGGCAGGGGACCAAAACCTGTGGGGTGGCTATCCTGACGAAAAGAAAGGATATAACAGTAAGACGGAAACTTGAGGATAAATGGGGCAGATGGGTATTAGTAGAGTGTGGGATGCCCGCTGAGATTTTTACTATATGTTCGGTATATGGGTCCACGGAAGACGACCCTGATATTTTTGAGTTCCTGGATACAGAGCTGGCCTCCTGGTCTCCCTTGGTTATCATGTGTGGTGACTTTAACATTAACGGCTTGGGAGGATTGTGGGATGAAGGAGGAGATAGGTATCAGGGCCGGAAGAAAAAAGTATTTAGAGCACTTTCTAGCCTGGTACGCAATAATGCATTTGGTTGATATCTGGGATACATTGAAGCCGGATGATCCTGGTAGTACATTTTATTCAGCCCCACATAAATTAGTAGTCAGGTTGGACTACTTTCTTGCTTCTAAGTTTTTAGTTTCTCGATGCAGGATAGAAAAACTCCCCAGGGTAATGTCAGATCACAGCCCTTTAGTTTTAACATTAGATATGGTTGGGTTAGGAAGGCCTGTGAGATGTTGGACATTTGAGAGGGGACTTCTGAAGGACAACACATATATAAAATATATGAGAGAATGGATGACTGAATTTTGGGAGATTAATAGAGGTACCGCCAGCGTGGGGATAGTATGGGATACCTTTAAAGCAGGAGTAAGAGGGGAAACTTTAAGTTATTGTCTGCATAGACAGAAACAAGACCGATTGCTGGACTCTATAAAAAGTAATAAAGTAAGAGAGGTAGAGGAGGAGCTTTGCCAGGCAATTACCTTTGGGGTAGACCTAGATGGTATTTTACTTAGATTGGCCCTCGCTAAAGCAGATGCACAGGACCGATTGGCAGCCAAAGCGGCCACGACCTTTCTGGTTAAAAGGGAGCAGTGTCACGAACTCAGCGAAAGGGTAGGGCACACCTTGGCGATACGTATAAGGCAAAAGGAGGCAGCTGCAGAGATCAGGGAGATTGAAGATGGAAATGGGGAACTGATTAACGACACAGGGGCCGATTCCGATCTCGGTCGGAGGCGCACCCAATACCATTCGGTCGGGAAAAAGCCATGCGAAAGCCTGTTTCCCGACCGATCCGTACAGCACACCGAGCGAGTAAGTACGATGCGCACAACAGCAAAGAATCCGGCCGAGCCGTACTCACCCAAACCAGGTCCTGTTCTCCGACCGAGGCGAATCCGGAAAGCGCCGGATCGAGTCGCACGGAAGGAAAAATGCAGCCCCGTCCGGCCGGACAAGTACGATGCGCTTTCCGTACGCTCCGAACCCGTCGCTACGCACGGCACGTCAAAGCATCCGGGAGAGGCGCACATAAGCTCCGATTCGCGCCACAACACGATCCACGGCTCCGAGACGAACACGGCACCGACGAGGACGACGCGTGAGCGACGAGGACGAGGCGAAGCGACGAGGACGACGCCAAGCAACGAGAAGGACGAACGACACGAACCAACCATGAATCCCTTCGTCCCGATCATACCAATATTCTACATTTACTACTGGAACAGGCACGGACGCGTACGGCGCAGAAGGTAAGCCAGACACCAACCACAAAACACATACAACACGTACACGACACATCACACACACACACGGGGATGCTGAATATACTTACACCAGCAACAGCAGCACCAGAGGGGCGGGATGCCCATCACCAATGCCACATATGCACACAGGGGCCTGAATGCACACCACCACCCCTACCCAGGGGGGGCTGGATGCCTACCACTACTACCAGCCTTAGCCAGGGGGGGCTGGATGCCTACCACTACTACCACCCTTAGCCAGGGGGGGCTGGATGCCTACCACTACTACCACCCTCACCCAGGGGGGGCTGGATGCCTACCACGACTACCACCCTCACCCAGGGGGCAGGATGCCTACCACTACTACCACCCTCACCCAGGGGGGCTGGATGCCTACCACTACTACCACCCTCACCCAGGGGGCTGGATGCCTACCACGACTACCACCCTCACCCAGGGGGCTGGATGCCTACCACTACTACCACCCTCACCCAGGGGGCTGGATGCCTACCACTACTACCACCCTCAGCCAGGGAGGCTGGATGCCTACCACGACTACCACCCTCACCCAGGGGGCTGGATGCCTACCACTACTACCACCCTCACCCAGGGGGCTGGATGCCTACCACGACTACCACCCTCACCCAGGGGGGCAGGATGCCTACCACTACTACCACCCTCACCCAGGGGGCTGGATGCCTACCACTACTACCACCCTCACCCAGGGGGGCTGGATGCCTACCACTACTACCACCCTTAGCCAGGGGGGCTGGATGCCTACCACTACTACCACCCTTAGCCAGGGGGGCTGGATGCCTACCACTACTACCACCCTCACCCAGGGGGCTGGATGCCTACCACCACTACCACCCTCACCCAGGGGGGCAGGATGCCTACCACTACTACCACCCTCACCCAGGGGGGCTGGATGCCTACCACTACTACCACCCTCACCCAGGGGGGCTGGATGCCTACCACTACTACCACCCTTAGCCAGGGGGGCTGGATGCCTACCACTACTACCACCCTCACCCAGGGGGCAGGATGCCTACCACTACTACCACCCTCACCCAGGGGGCTGGATGCCTACCACTACTACCACCCTCACCCAGGGGGGCTGGATGCCTACCACTACTACCACCCTTAGCCAGGGGGGCTGGATGCCTACCACTACTACCACCCTTAGCCAGGGGGCTGGATGCCTACCACTACTACCACCCTCACCCAGGGGGGCTGGATGCCTACCACCACTACCACCCTCACCCAGGGGGGCAGGATGCCTACCACTACTACCACCCTTAGCCAGGGGGCTGGATGCCTACCACTACTACCACCCTCAGCCAGGGGGCTGGATGCCTACCACGACTACCACCCTCACCCAGGGGGCAGGATGCCTACCACTACTACCACCCTCAGCCAGGGGGGCTGGATGCCTACCACGACTACCACCCTCACCCAGGGGGCTGGATGCCTACCACTACTACCACCCCCACTCATAGGATGGACAATGCATGACACAACCAGCACACCACAACCTAGGGAATGCAAGATAAAGACATCCCCCCACCACCATGACAAGCGTGTGTAGGCTGTGTCAAATGCCTACAACACCGAACATGACTTTGAACATACAATGTGACCCCTAGCACATGTGCCACACATATATGTGTGTGGCACCCACAATGCAAGCAGCCCATGACCATTGTGGCAATGGGGCCTAAACCCCCATCATCACAGTGACCAAAAGGTAAGTGTGGGGTCCATAGCTGAAGCACATTTTGACCATTGTGGCAATGGGGTCTAAACCCCCATCATCACAGTGACCAAAAGGCAAGTGTGGGGTCCATAGCTGAAGCACATTTTGACCATTGTGGCAATGGGGTCTAAACCCCCATCATCACAGTGACCAAAAGGCAAGTGTGGGGTCCATAGCTGAAGCACATTTTGACCATTGTGGCAATGGGGTCTAAACCCCCATCATCACAGTGACCAAAAGGCAAGTGTGGGGTCTTTAGCTGAAGCACATTTTGACCATTGTGGCAATGGGGTCTAAACCCCCATCATCACAGTGACCAAAAGGGAAGTGTGGGGTCCATAGCTGAAGCACATTTTGACCATTGTGGCAATGGGGTCTAAACCCCCATCATCACAGTGACCAAAAGGGAAGTGTGGGGTCCATAGCTGAAGCACGTTTTGACCATTGTGGCAATGGGGTCTACACCCCCATCATCACAGTGACCAAAAGGTAAGTGTTGACAAAGAAAGAGCTGCAACTGCCAAACTGCATGGATCATTCCTGGTCACAGAACCAAAAACTCATCTGTGGCAAAGTAGTGTATGTGTCCCATTGCAACATAAATTGGGTGAGCCAAATACTGCAGTGCAAATGAGACATTCCTTTGGCCATGTGCAGACAAACAACACCCATGGGGGCTGACACCGTCAACATTCATCAATGACACAATGACAGAAGTGACCATCAGAATGCAGAACCACATATTTGCACCAATGGGCACACAAATGCAGATATCCTGTGGAGACAGCAGATGTGAGGTGAACAGATACCATACCATGGCAGCAATGGGACACACAAACCATGATCACTGTGCTGACCGATGACCTAGGAGTCCCAGGGACAGCAGGGGAAACACACCAAACAACATACAGCCAATGGCACACCCAAGATATGCCAATGCAGTGGTGCAGATGCACAAACACAAACAGGCAGACCAACACTGTCATCATACACAGCAGGTGAGGGGGGTGCCAGTGTCCCCAGGTAACCACACAACACATGAGGAGAGCTGAATACCAATCATACAGATGTGCATACACTGCCACACTAAGGTAACTCATGGATCCAAATCCCCTATGTGGGCAAGCAGGCATTGTCAGATGAGAGGGAGCACAAAACACACATGTCACACAGGCACGTAGGAACAACAACTGACACAGCAAGACACAGACACACCACAGCACCACCCCCAGGGCCCCCACAATGTGGTGACCCTTGGCTGCATAAAAATCCCACTCTGATGACAAAGCTGAATGTGGTTCACACTGTGAACCACAGTCATGTGTCCTGAGCAACAAACTACCATCACACCGACACAAGCACAAATCAATCAGCATGGCCAGTAAGCCAAGGCCAACATGGAGGCAGGGGTCTAGCTGGGCAACAACTCCCATCTGCACACACTCAAGACCACACCCTCGACCTCCAACAATGTGCAGCAGTGAAGTACACATGCACTGGTGACATTGCACATGCACCCATGACTATTCCAGGGTGGTGGGTGGGAACCAAGGTGCAGAAACACATCACACATGGCCACTCAACAAGACTCCTGAATGTCTGACACACTGCACACTACGCTGTACATGGACATGACGGCGATACCACACCAACCAATGGGATCCCAGCCACAGTCACACACCAATGAAGAAGCCAAGGTCACCCACAAAGAACACACATAGACAACAACCAACATCGCAGCCCGGACCCTGAGGAGTGCCAGCAGTCACACACACAACGTGTCACAATAACTTAAAGATAACACGAACTGAAAATCACATGACAGGGGCAAACAACAAGTGCCAAGGGGAAACCTGACTGTGACCCATCTGCGTCTGCACACAAACTCAGCCCTGACAGCAAACACACCTATGGGTGACACCCTGATGACCAGTAATGTGCCATGCACCCACATCACAGAGAACACAGGGAGAAGACTTTGGGGGAACATAGCTCAAGTCAGCAAGCATCACAAACAGGTACAACACTAGGGATCACAGCATGCGCAGATAAATGGAAGTGAACACACAGACATGCACATACAACACACACCTTGGGCGCAGGCAATGTCACACGTGTACACACTGCCATGAGGGGACTCCACTCCTGTGTGAGGAAAGCTGTGCCATATGTTGCCTCAGTAGGGCCCCATCATGTCAGCTGAGCACTTGGTCACACAATCAACAATTAGCACCAAATGAGGGCTCCCGTCACATCAGCCTGGTCATGGATGTGCCAACGGAATCATCAGCACAGATCCAACACACTTGTATAGCAATGTTGCACTGACTACACGGATGAGTCCTTCCCCATTGATGCCCAAACCTGCATGTCCAGTGGAGATGGCAACACGGTCAGGGAAGTAGACAAATCCAACAATGGCAGGCACAACAGATGTGCAGGGGTGGAAGCCACAGATATGAAATTGCTAATGTAAGTAGGAAATCCCATTGCCAAATACTGAACACATGACACCCTCAGATGCTGCTATGGATGACATGGATACACCACAGGATAGGACACATTCCCCTGGACCACATGGGTTCCTGCACAGTAACACTTCATAATCATGAGACCAGATATCACCATCACTGCAGCAAGGGCATGGTTAGCAGCACCAACAACATGTACATCTGAAGCATGAGCACTAGAGAAAAGAAAGTTGCTTTATTCAGCATATGTGTTGAATGAAAACGACGTCCAGAAAAAAAGAGCAAAGGCCAATGGCCAGTCCATTGTCAAAGTTCAAACAGGGTGACACTGGCAGATGTCACCCTACGCATGCCTGCACAAAACCAGGGACAATCCACTAGGAGGGGCAACCGGGGGGCAGGCCAGGCACCGCAGGGACAGGATCAGGGCTCACCAGGGGAGTCAGGGAAGGGGTGGTGGGTGCTGGAGAGCCACTGACAACTGCAGTGGAGGCGTCTGACATGGTGTGTGCCGGCACAACTGGGGGCATGACTCAGATGTCGTGGGTGCCGGCACAACTGCAGTGGACCCTGCAGATGGAGTGGACAGGTCCGCCACTGCAGTGCCCAAGTCAGACAGGGCGGTAGTGGACTCCACTGCAGTGCCTACCTCCAGGGGAGGAGAATGGGGAACAGGCAAGGTGGGTTGGACAGAGGGGGAGGACACCCTCACCACATCAGTGGCACAGACAAGCGCAGCGGGGGTGTGGTGCTGGGAGAGCAAGTGGCAGGGGGAGAAGGCCTGATCCTCTTGGGGATGGTATATCTGTGGGTGGGGGAACCTGGGGCAGGGTGTGGTGGGGGCACCTGTGCAGTGGGGGCCTGAGGGATGGAGGACGGAGACCTTGTGCCTGAGCTGCAGGGCGGTGGCGGGGTCTTGCTCTTAGGACTCCGGGGGACTTGCGGGTGGGGGCCTCAGTCCGTCTGCGCCTGGGGGAGGGTGTCCGGGGGCGAGGGGCACTCTGCTCCGTGTGGGTGGGCTTCCTCTTCCCCCGGGATGCTGGAGCAGCTTCATCGGTGGGGAAGAGGCCGAGGTCACAGAGGAAGAGCTGCTGTGACTTTGGGGTTGCAGGTGAGGCAAGGGAGGGTGCTTTGGAGGGAGAGGGAACTGAGGACTGCGCAGTGCATGTGGATGCGTGTGTGTGTTCCAGGGCCCCATCCCCTGTGAGTCTGGCTTCAGTCCCCTGAATGTGCGTGCGTGTGCGTTTTGTCATTGGCGTGTGTGTCAGTGTGCTGGATGTGTGTGTGCTGGTGTGTGCCTGTGCCGGTGTGTGTGTGCTTGGGATGGGTAAGGTGCTGGGGAGTGTGGATGGAGCAGAGGCAGGAGGGGTGAGGGACCGTTTGAGGAGGGACACTGCTGCCGTCAGGGAGGAGTCCATGGACCTATTGCCCCTCTGTAGGTCAGACATGCCCGATGAGATGCTCCTCCATGAACGACACCAGCTGAGTCAACAGCGCGGTGTGCGCATGGAGGACACTCAGCATGGCTGTCTGGCCTACATGGAGCTGGCGAAGGAGGTACACAGACTCCTCACTCAGGGCAGCAGGGGACACAGGGGCAGGGGCTGCGGTGCCTGGCCCAAAGGAGACACGCTCCCGGACATGGGAGCCTCCACGGACCTGGGGAATGGGAGCCGATGGGAGGGCGGTGGTGGTGCTGGTGGTGGCGGGGACAGCAACACTAGCTGGGGTGTGGTGGCTGCTGACACCCGCCTCCACAAGGGAGTCATCCTCCGAGTTGCTCTGGTCCTCAGCTGAGGTGGATGCTGCTGAGGACTCCTCGGTGTGGCTCCCTCGCCCTCCGTGCCACTGGGTCCCTCCGACCACTCCTCGGCTGCTGACCCAGTCTGGCTCTCTGGCTCCTCCTGGTCCGTGGAGCTGTCCCCTTCCGTGGCCGTGGATGTATCTGCAAACAATGGGGAAACAGACAGACATCAGTCACCTGCACAAAACGCACACACCACTGTGAGCACAGCACATCACAGAGCAAGCCCTGGCATCATTAGTTGTACATTGCTAAAAGTGCCCTAACTGAACAGGAGAAGCCAATTGTCAGTCTGATGCCAAGCATGGCACTCACATCCCACATGGCCTTGCACCCATCTGTCTGGTGTCTGTTGGATTGCAACACCCCAGTGTGGACACATGCACCAAGTACACAGTAGTTGGACAGTGCAGAGGACACGGTGTGGCATGTGGACATGCACACATCACAGCTCTTGCCACTGAGTCAGTACAGGTTTCCGGATGAAAGGGATGCCCAGAGTCAAATAGGAAATGCATGTGATGCATACCAGCGACAGACACCATGATGCACCCATGTCCTGATAGCCAGCGCCACTATGGTGTGCATGTAGCACATGTCACTCCCCTGCAGGCTCACCAATCAGTAGACACATGCCATGGCGGAGGCATGACTGCAAAGTCATACATCACTGTCTCAGTGATGTATGACTTTGCAGCCAGACAACAACACTCTGCACTGTGTCACAATAGTAGGTCATGGGGAATGCAAGTCCTGGAGCTGCACAAGTGCACATGTACATCCCCCCACAACACATCCTCTTAACCCTCATCTGTCCAGGTCATACCTATTGGACATATGGGAGACCTGTGACACTACCCTCTGAACCTGGGCCCCTCACACTCTGCTGTGAATGGGGAACAGCTGCCTGAACTTCACATTCACATGCCCCAGTCTGCATGGGCAGCTGATCAGACACCTATGTGACACACAAGTATCGTCTCCTATGGTCACATCTCCAGTGGCATGCTGAGCCCCTACCAAGAAACTCCACAGCAGTCCTGGCGACTAATCCACAGCACACTGACACAGAGGCAGACACCTGAGGGGTCAAATCACTGCGCACAATGTGTCAGCTGATACACGGGAGTGGGAGTACAGAGTGTATTGTATGGCCTGGAGTAGGCATGACTGTCCAGCCCCACATGAATGAGGGATGAGCCCTGGACTGTAGGCAGCTGGCTAAGTATGTGTGACACACGTCATATACATACTCCTGGGGCCCAAACATTGTTCCCACCCGCAGCATGGGTGTGTGCCAGATACCCCAGCCACATGTGGTGGATCAGCTCAGCAATTGGACCACAGATCAAAGTAACACGCTGAATACATGTCAGAATACAGGCATTGTGTAAGCAATGGACCCACCCATGATGCCCACCACAGAGTCAGGGAAACAGATGCTGTCTCCCACCTTGAGTCAAGCAAACTGCAAGGACACAGTCCTAAGTGACAGAATTCCCTGCATGTAAGGGCCACACCTGGGTATCAGATGAGGAGTGGGCAGTGCACAATAGAGGGACATGGCTCCTGGACAACATGACTGCTGTACTGTGGTAGTTTAACCAGGCCCGAGGAGGGCACATAGCATGTTAGACAGAGTTCACAGTGCAGTCTTTGACTCACCCCCTCCTTGCTGCTCTCTGGCCTTCAGCTGCCCATCCAGGTCTGGAAAGACCACCGCCAGGATCCTGAGCATGTGGGGGTCAGGGTCCGTGTTCCGCCCCTCCTGCGAGGAGGCGACAGCTTCAGCTGGACCCGTGCAATCCTCCGGGTCCAGCCCCGAAGGTCCTGCCACCTCTTCTGGCAGTTGCGGATCCGGCGCTTGTAGACCCCCACGGACCGGACAGCCCGGACGATGTCCTTCCAGATCTCCTGCTTCCGATGGGCAGAAGCCTGTCAGGATGACAAAGTGATAAGGCCATTACTACACATGCAACATATCCGTGCATGACACAGTTGCATATACATGTCGCAATCACAGGGGCACATGGTGTACACAGGCAGTGCACGGCTGCCCATGGACAGTTTTCCAGAAGTCACTACATGGTATCATTGCATGGGGAGTAAAACCCTGTTCAGAAGCACTGTCACTGCACCATACCTGTCCAGTGCAAGTCACTACACACTATGGGGGGTGACAACTACTCAGTGAGCCTGCTAGCCAGTGGCGTGCAGACTCTCAGCCTTGTTAGTCAGACAAAATGCACATTCAGAAAGGCAGTGCACAGGACACTCACCTGCTCCCCTGGTGTCCCATACAGCCTGCTGTACTGTGGAAGTAGGCTGTCCAGCAGGGCCTGGTTCTCTTCAAGGCTGAAGGCTGGGGCTCTCTCCACAGTACGTGCCATTGCAGGGTCCAGAGGGGCAGAGACAGCAGCAGTGCAGTGGCAGATGTCGTCTTGGAGCATGTAGTGCAGGCAAGTGGGCTCTCAGGGGAACAGCCAGAACAGGTTCAGGCTTCCTGGGAGTTGCGCTTGGCCATCGGCCTCTCACTTTTCCCTCCTCGGACGACCCCTCTTCTTGGGGAGGGCCCTCAAGTGCAGGCTGCTGCGGTGCAGGGGACTCTCCGCCAGAGTCCTCCTCCCTCCCTGTGGCAGTTGCAGTTTGTTCGGCACCAGATGTTGTTGGCACACAGGGAGGTGTGGACTGGTTGCTGTTCATCTGGCGGAGGCATTGTAAAATGTCCCTGTGCACCGCCGTCATCTCATGCAGTACATCCCACTTGGACTCCACGCGGGACATGTGTGAGTCCACACGGGACATGTGTGACTCCACGTGGGACATGTGGGAGTCCAAGCGGGCATGATGGGCAGCCTACTGCTGTTTAATGTCTCTGAGGAGCCCCACTACCTGGCTGAGCTCTCCGGTGCTGGACTGGTACGCATCAGCTATGCGTACCAGTTGTGGGTCGTCATGCACACCAGCAACGTCTGCAAGCAGCGACCTCTGTCTCCCACCCCTCCCACCACCCCTGCTGACATGTGCAGTGTGTGCAGTGGCACGCACAGATAACCCTGGTCCACCTTGGGGGTTGGTGGTGGTGGTGGTGTCCATGGCCCCAGGTTGGTCCAGGGTCACTGTGCTGGTGTTGCTCCTTATTCTGTCCATGTCGGCAGGGATGGTATTCGTGGTGACAGTCGTTGTAGGGGTGGGTGCAGGGGGTGCAGCTGGTGGTCCTGCTGGTGCTGCAGCTGGTGGTCCTGCTGGTGCTGCATGTTGACTTGCACCGGATGTGCCAGGTTGTTCTTCATCGTCCGAGGAGGACAGAGGCTGTACGACGCCTGTGAGCTCGGCATCCTCTTGAGCCTGGGACTGGGACTCCTCAGCGTCTGCTGCTGTGTCCCCATCATCACCTGTTTTTGGGAGACACAAACAATGTATGTCATGTTTCTGCAGGCATCAATGGTTGACACACATGACAGTTGTGACTGTGCCTCTGGGTGCGGGCCTGTACATTGCATTGTCCTAAGTCGTCACAGTCAGGGGTTGATATTGGTGTGGCACATTGTCCTGCATTATTTGGGCATTTCTATGTATTTTCTGGGGTGTGAACATGGTCTGCATTGCTTGTGTTTGGTTGACAGCCGGACCTCCTTCCCACCCACCCAGCCAGTCAGTTATCCCACCATGGAACGTGCTTGCGTTGCAGGGAGTGTAAGTTGTCTCTCAGGATGTCAGTCAGTGGTGTCCTGCTGTTTGTTGGTGCACAGTTGGCAGCAGGGCCTTGTGCTCCCCACAGCAGTAGCCAGTGTCAGCCATCTTGTGAGTCCTTCTCCACTCCCTGTGATGTGAGCATGGTTCAGGGTGGTGTTGATGGGCCAGTTGTGAGGCTGAGCAATGTCTGTGACTACGACTCCCATCATGCTATTGCCTCCACCCCCTTCCCAGCATGCCCATGCTTCCTTCCTTTTGACTCTGCTTCCCTGTGGGTTGGGCTGGCTGTGCTGACAGGATGGCTGGGAGTGTTGTCCTGGCAGTTGTTTGGCTAAGAGTCCCAAGAGTGTCCCTGTGCTTCACACAACATAACCCAGGGTGGTGGTGCTTTGTGGGATCTTGTGTTAGGATGGAGGGCATTGCATTCTACCAGGTGGGTACTGTGGAGTTTGTGTTGGGGGGGTGTGAGGGGAGGTGCTGGTGACTATAGTCAGTGCTGCAAGTCCCCCTTCCCACCCAGCCAGCCAGATATCCCACCATGGAACATGCTTGCATTGCAGGGAGTGGAAGTTGTCTCTCAGGATGTCAGTCAGTGGTGTCCTGCTGTTTGTTGGTGCACAGTTGGCAGCAGGGCCTTGTGCTCCCCACAGCAGTAGCCAGTGTCAGCCATCTTGTGAGTCCTTCTCCACTCCCTGTGATGTGAGCATGGTTCAGGGTGGTGTTGATGGGACAGTTGTGGGGGTGAGCTATGTCTCTGACTACGACTCCCATCATGCCATTGCCTCCACCCCACTTGCCAGCATTACCATACTTACTTGCTTTTGTGTGGAGTTCAGTGGGTGTGGGTGTGAGGGCAATGGCAAGATGGCTGACAGTGGTATCCTGCTGTTGGTTGGTGTGCAGTACCCAGCATGCCCTTGTGCTCCCCACGACACAGCAACAGTGTCAGACATCTTTGATGGGCCTTTCCACTCTCTGTGGGATGTGCATGCGTGAGTGTGAGCTTGCTGGGCCATGTGGTGGGGGATGTAGGGCTGTGACTACGACTCCCATCATGCTATTGCCTCCTCCCCCTTCCCAGCATGCCCATGCTTCCTTCCTTTTGACTCTGCTTCCCTGTGGGTTGGGCTGGCTGTGCTGACAGGATGGCTGGGAGTGTTGTCCTGGCAGTTGTTTGGCTAAGAGTCCCAAGAGTGTCCCTGTGCTTCACACAACATAACCCAGGGTGGTGGTGCTTTGTGGGATCTTGTGTTAGGATGGAGGGCATTGCATTCTACCAGGTGGGTACTGTGGAGTTTGTGTTGGGGGGTGTGAGGGGAGGTGCTGGTGACTATAGTCAGTGCTGCAAGTCCCCCTTCCCACCCAGCCAGCCAGATATCCCACAATGGAACGTGCTTGCATTGCAGGGAGTGTAAGTTGTCTCTCAGGATGTCAGTCAGTGGTGTCCTGCTGTTTGTTGGTGCACAGTTGGCAGCAGGGCCTTGTGCTCCCCACAGCAGTAGCCAGTGTCAGCCATCTTGTGAGTCCTTCTCCACTCCCTGTGATGCGAGCATGGTTCAGGGTGGTGTTGATGGGCCAGTTGTGAGGCTGAGCAATGTCTGTGACTACGACTCCCATCATGCTATTGCCTCCACCCCCTTCCCAGCATGCCCATGCTTCCTTCCTTTTGACTCTGCTTCCCTGTGGGGTCGGCTGGCTGTGCTGACAGGATGGCTGGGAGTGTTGTCCTGGCAGTTGTTTGGCTAAGAGTTCCAAGAGTGTCCCTGTGCTTCACACAACATAACCCAGGGTGGTGGTGCTTTGTGGGATCTTGTGTTAGGATGGAGGGCATTGCATTCTACCAGGTGGGTACTGTGGAGTTTGTGTTGGGGGGTGTGAGGGGAGGTGCTGGTGACTATAGTCAGTGCTGCAAGTCCCCCTTCCCACCCAGCCAGCCAGATATCCCACCATGGAACGTGCTTGCATTGCAGGGAGTGTAAGTTGTCTCTCAGGATGTCAGTCAGTGGTGTCCTGCTGTTTGTTGGTGCACAGTTGGCAGCAGGGCCTTGTGCTCCCCACAGCAGTAGCCAGTGTCAGCCATCTTGTGAGTCCTTCTCCACTCCCTGTGATGTGAGCATGGTTCAGGGTGGTGTTGATGGGCCAGTTGTGAGGCTGAGCAATGTCTGTGACTACGACTCCCATCATGCTATTGCCTCCACCCCCTTCCCAGCATGCCCATGCTTCCTTCCTTTTGACTCTGCTTCCCTGTGGGGTGGGCTGGCTGTGCTGACAGGATGGCTGGGAGTGTTGTCCTGGCAGTTGTTTGGCTAAGAGTTCCAAGAGTGTCCCTGTGCTTCACACAACATAACCCAGGGTGGTGGTGCTTTGTGGGATCTTGTGTTAGGATGGAGGGCATTGCATTCTACCAGGTGGGTACTGTGGAGTTTGTGTTGGGGGGTGTGAGGGGAGGTGCTGGTGACTATAGTCAGTGCTGCAAGTCCCCCTTCCCACCCAGCCAGCCAGATATCCCACCATGGAACGTGCTTGCATTGCAGGGAGTGTAAGTTGTCTCTCAGGATGTCAGTCAGTGGTGTCCTGCTGTTTGTTGGTGCACAGTTGGCAGCAGGGCCTTGTGCTCCCCACAGCAGTAGCCAGTGTCAGCCATCTTGTGAGTCCTTCTCCACTCCCTGTGATGTGAGCATGGTTCAGGGTGGTGTTGATGGGCCAGTTGTGAGGCTGAGCAATGTCTGTGACTACGACTCCCATCATGCTATTGCCTCCACCCCCTTCCCAGCATGCCCATGCTTCCTTCCTTTTGACTCTGCTTCCCTGTGGGGTGGGCTGGCTGTGCTGACAGGATGGCTGGGAGTGTTGTCCTGGCAGTTGTTTGGCTAAGAGTTCCAAGAGTGTCCCTGTGCTTCACACAACATAACCCAGGGTGGTGGTGCTTTGTGGGATCTTGTGTTAGGATGGAGGGCATTGCATTCTACCAGGTGGGTACTGTGGAGTTTGTGTTAGGGGGTGTGAGGGGAGGTGCTGGTGACTATAGTCAGTGCTGCAAGTCCCCCTTCCCACCCAGCCAGCCAGATATCCCACCATGGAACGTGCTTGCATTGCAGGGAGTGGAAGTTGTCTCTCAGGATGTCAGTCAGTGGTGTCCTGCTGTTTGTTGGTGCACAGTTGGCAGCAGGGCCTTGTGCTCCCCACAGCAGTAGCCAGTGTCAGCCATCTTGTGAGTCCTTCTCCACTCCATGTGATGTGCGCATGGTTCATGGTGGTGTTGATGGGACAGTTTTGGGGCGGGCAATATGTGTGACTGCGACTCCCATGATGCTATTGGCTACACTGACTTGGCCAGCATACACAGAATTCCTTCCTTTGAGTGGTCTTCACTGTGTGTTGGTGTTGTTGTGGTGGCTACATGTGTGGATGTGTTTGTTAGTTCTATTTGTGCCACTGCCTAGCTGTAGTTGTGGTTGTGTTTGTACATGTGTTGGCACAGTTGGATGTGACTTTTTTGATGGCATGTGTTGTGTTTCTCTGACTGACATACACATTTTGGGATGATTCTGTTCTTGTTGCTGTGTGATTGCTATGAGTGCATGGTTTGACTCTCCCTTGACAGTGATGTGTGTGTGTTTTGTGGCAGTATATTGTGTACATTTGTTGTGTACTCACCAGGCTCTGGGATGTCCTCTAGTCCATATATGCTCACTGGCGGTAGGATGGCCCGCACCTTCTCCTCCCAGGGCCTGAGGTATATTGGCTTGGCAGGAGGGCCACTGCCGGTGTGTTGGCTGTTGATGTAGTCTTGCTTCAGCAGTTTCCGTACCCTCCTGCGCACGTCATACCACCTGTTCTGGATGTCGGTCTTTGTGCGCCGACATGGTGATTGGGCGTTCACCCTGTTGATGATCCTCTCCCACATCTTGGTTTTCTGCGACATGGGGGTCTGTTGGACTAATGTGCCAAACAGCTGTGGCTCTACCCTGAGGATCTCGTCTACCAGGACTTCCAATTCACAATCTAGGAACTTGTGATTCTTCTTGGGGGGCATGGTGATGGGTGGTGATGGTGAGTGATGTGTGTGTTGGTGTGCAGGTGAGGGTGTGTGAGTGTGTGTTTTGCTGGGTGTATGTGAGGTAGGTATTTGTTGGTGTGCTGATGGTGTGTGGCTTGTGTGTGGGATGAGCTGTGGGTGTGTGGTTGCTTTCTCTTGGGTGCTGGCAGTGGAATGGCATTTGCAAAGGCTCATGGTAGTGATTTGTGTCCTTTATATAGGTGGAGTTGTGGGTGTGTCTTTGTTCTCTGTCCCCACCCCCCCCAGTATTTATTGGCTTGGTAATTGCTTGTTTGGCCTTTTTTTGGGTGATTTTTCCTTTGTGCTGTTTGTGTATGTTGGAAACGTTCTTGTGACCGAGTCGGACCCTGCATTGGTCTCGTACGGTGTTCTCCGTTTCGTTCACGCTGTGTTTGTGCAGTTTTCTATGCTGCGTACGCGTCGGTCGCGGTGTATTGTGTTGCTTCGGCTCGGTTTTGTATGCGTGTCGGTCGTACGGCTTGTCCTCCGTCCGACTCGCTCGTTGTTTTCGCGCCTTACATCGTACTTAGCGGTTTGGAGTTAGCGTGTACGTTTCGGTCGGATTTGTTCCGGGTGCGTGTCGGTCTGTTGGATTCGCGTGTTTTTCCGGCCGGATTGCTGTTTTCCGTGCGGCTCGGTCGGTCGACTTGGTTTCGTTACGTGTCGGTCGGATTTTTCGCGCCTTGCATCGTACTTGGCGTGTCGGGCGCCACGGGTACGTGTCGGTCGGTATTTTTTCCGGATCCGAGTCGGTCGGTGCTTTTTCCGGCCCGAATCGGAATCGACCCCACAGTGGGGATCCAGGAGGCCTTTAGGAGTTACTATAGTAAATTGTACTACGAAGATCAGGATAAGGACCCCTCGGATATTCAAAGTTATTTAGACGAGATTATCATAGATCCGGTGGATGTAACTGACAGAGAGGCATTAGATGCCCCATTTACGTCGGAGGAGATCTCTGAGGCTTTATTCAGTCTTCCATCGGGCAAAGCGGCTGGCCCCGATCAAATACCCTTAGAATTTTACAAGGTCTTTATTGATGCCATAGGATCTCAACTTATTGAGATGATTAAGCAAGTACAGACCGGGGGCTGGGCTCCAAATTCTTGGGCGGGGCAGACATTGTGGTCTTTCTCAAAAAGGGGAAACCCCCTAGGCAGCCCGGGTCTTTCACACCCATTACACTGATGAATGGGGACGCAAAGATCTTTTCTAAGATTCTGGCTTCTAGGTTAGGAAAGATAATCTCCAGAATGGTTAGTCCGACTCAACACGGTTTTATTCCCGGGCGGGGGACGATACAACATATCCGTCAGGTCATAACGCTCTTTGATGCCGCGGCAACCTCAGGAGACCCCATGGCGGTGCTATTTATAGATGCAGAAAAGGCCTTTGATCGGGTCTCCTGGGGCTACCTCTGGGCTGCTATGAGATGGTATGGTTTAGGGGAGGGGTTTATAAGAGCGGTACAGGTTATGTATGATTCTCCATCAGCTCGACTGAAGATTAATGGAGGATATACGGCCTTATTAGATATTAAGCGTGGCACCCAACAGGGTTGCCCTTGCTCTCCATTGCTCTTCGCAATTTATATTGATCCTCTTATTCGGAAGATGGAGGCAAACGAGTACATTCCCCCTATGAGATTTCATGCACTTGAATGTAAAACCTTAGCATACGCAGACAACATCGCGTTAGTCACCCCAAACCCGGTTATGGCTTTGAGAGCAATGGAGACAGAAGCGCAGAATTTCGGTCGGGTGTCAGGTTACGCTCTGAACAAACAAAAAACCCAAATAGTTAAGAATACGGTGGTAGTTTGTGCAGACACCCGAGTTACTGACTCTGCGGTGTATTTAGGGATAGAAATTACAGCTGATCTGGGGAACATAGTGGAGAAAAATATGACACCAATAATCAACAAAGCCAGGAAAGACTTTGATAGGGTACACAATCTCCATTTATCATTAGTAGGGCGATGTAATGTTGTAAAAATGGTTTTTCTCCCAAAAATTCTTTATCTATTCAGGGGTATCCCACTAGAGGTCGAGAAAAAGTGGTTTGGTGCATTAGAGAACTTAGTGAACAAATTTATCTGGGCTCACGGGAAAACTAGAAGGGCAGCAAGGTTCATGTCATTACCAAGGGAACGAGGTGGTTGGGCCATTCCGGATTTTAAACTATATTACTGGGCCACTGCTTTCCAACACATGCGGGGATTACTGGGAGGAGAGGGCATAGCGGAAGGGCCTGGGGATGGCTCAATTAATCTGTACACATATCTTATTGGAGAAAATGCTCAGAGCTGTTTGGTGAAATTTACTGACCCAAACTATTTCAAAAGAACACGTTTCAAGACACTACAAGCAGCATATACAATTTGGGGAATATTCCGTAAAAAAATTGGTCTGGGCCGTTTGAATGCCTATACGAGATTATATAAAAACCCGACATTACCAGGGGAAATATTTGCAGACTCAACGATGGCAGAGTGGGAAAGATCGTTGATACAGAGGGTGGGGGATCTAATGGGACCTAGTGGTATAGCACAATTTGCCGATTTGCAGAAGACCTATGATATAGGTCGCAGCAATTTTTTTAAGTACCTACAAATTCGTAGCTTTTTTAGTAGTAAGACAGGGGGGAGTGCTGAATTTAAGGATAATAAAATTATCGACATCATTAGGGCAGGGGAAGACTGCACTATACGGAGGTTATACACGGAGTTATCTTCCCTGAAATCGGATGATCTTGAGAAACACAGTGGAAAATGGGCAGTTAAACTTGATATAGAGCAATCCACGGTAATGGACTCTTTAGAAATGGGTCAAACACTACTATGCTCTGCCGCCTTACAAGCTCAGCATTCCAAGACTGTATTCTCTCTGTATCACACACCGGCAAGGATTGCGCAGTGGGGGGGACAATCAGGAATTAGATGTCCACGGTGTAATAGTCTAGAAGCTGAGATTGTACATATGTTTGCAACCTGTCCCCAGCTGCAAAAATTAAGGAATGATATTTCAGAGTTTCTGGGTATCCATCTGGGTATCAATGTCTCCCTGACGCCATCGTTGATTTTGCTGGGAGTTATAAATGGGGATAGGCTCAATACGAATGGGAGTTTCATGTTTGTTGCAATGTCGGTGTTAAGAATTTGTATAGCAACCGCTTGGCTTGATAGAGATCCTCCAGTGTTTCAACAGTGGCCTAACAGATTGCTATCTACCTTTAATTTGGAAAAAATATATACGAAAGAAAGGGGAAAAAGGGTAGGCAACGTGGTAGACGTATCTGGGGCCCTATATATAGATTGAAGGATAACGCTTAGTAGAGTAAGTTTCATTGTAGGCGCCCTCCCTCTGGTTTTTTGTTGTTGTTTTTTTGTTAATTCGCTAAATTGATGTATGTCGCTGCAATATGAGTTTATGATAACAGTATTGTAAAGTATATTTTGAATTAAGCTAAATCCTGCTTTTTATAATAATGGGATTTACCTGCTGTGCTGTGAAAAAACTTTAAAAAAAAAAAAAAGAAAAAGAAAACTTATTTAGTATCACCTTGGCTAGAACTTTGGATAATCACCAGTATTTTATTTCTTCTTTTCTGGTTAGGATCAGTAATAACTTTCCACTTGCTCGTCAATGGAACTTATCTTCAACAGAGCTCTGCAACGTCAAAAGTGAACTCAATTTTAAAACCTCATGTTTCATCTCATTGTGAACAAAGAGACTTGTCCTTCGTGAACATTTCAGCAGTTCCTATACCGGATGGTATAGTGTGGGACAAAGTAAATTTTGATATATTTGGACCGACCGAGCTTTTAAAAATTCCACATTTGTTTAAAATTTCGTTAAACGATATCATTACCTCAAGTACATTTTCTGATGATTGGGATTTTGAAACTGTTAATAACTTATTGTCTGATTTAGAACAATCTGCCGCATTTTCTAGCACTGAAATGTTAGAGGATAGGTCAGATTTTGACAAAATGTATTGTTATTAACATTATGGTCATCATTTCCAGCATAAATCTAGCAAACCCAGAAATGTTTTCGCATACCACCAGTAGGAACATTGCCCTACACCACCGAAAGGTAGTTCAAAATCATTTGCACAGAAATTCTCATATTTTTCAGGGTTTAACACTTCTGACCCAACCTCGTACTCCTATAAGGTTGCACCAATATCTGCACAGAAAAATATGTTAACAAACACCAAACAGATTTTACTCTGCTTCCTTTATCACCCAGCTGTCTGAATAGGGGTTTGGACTTATGGTTGGACACTGTAGACTTGAAATCAATCTGGGGTTCTAGGGACTGGCAAGTCCAGGGGACAGAAGCACTGTTTAGAGCATGCCTCATTCCACAGCAGATGATTTTTCTGAATGACACTGTGCAACAGACTTCCTGTCTTGGAATAGCCAAGAATAAGGACTTTAACACGCCTCAAATTCCAACACCTTTAAACACCGAGGGGAATTTTACATCAGAAGGAGGGGCTAAGTAGGATAACATACTGCAATACAATAGATCAGACCCCAATTTGAAGGGATGGTTGGTGTCGGGAAAGATTCAGGGGTAACACCTAAGGGCTTAGTATTCACAGGCCAGACCCACGTTATGTACAACGAGAGCATCCGGGGGTAGTGACATCATACAGTGTTGGGAAGTTGTGCCTTGATTGGCTAAAGACCTCAACACTACCCCAGGTGAAACAACACTTGTCCTTACTATCAGAGGATGTGGACCTACGGGATTTTTTATTAGGTCCCAGAAAACCACGTCAGAAGTGCTTTTTATATGCTGTCTATAACGAACTCTGGAAGATCTCTCAACAAGAAGCTGCAGAGAGATTAAGAGGAATAGATAGAGTTAACCTAGAAAAGGCGTTAGCCGTAGTTGACAATGGTATGACTACATTAACATCCAGGATATATTCACTGGGCAACATTGTATCTTCTGCTATCGATGTAATAGAACAGGATTTGTCCATATTGCAACACGGACAGTCGCAGTTACATTCTATTATTTTGTTAAGCTGGACGCTGCAGTCTTTGCGCGCCGGTTATGTGCCTTGGCGTTTTATCAACATTACGTCATTATTTTCTGCATACAATCTAACAGAAAAACAGATGAAAACGGCACAGAGGGGAGCAAAATATACAATGCTGCGTATTGAGAAACTGGATAGGTTACCCTTTACTGTGGCTGAGTCACCGTCCACAGAATGGTTAGTCCACGGCCATATAACATTACCGGTCGCAACTTTCCAGTTTCAATATTGCCTAGAACAACAACAGGCAGGCAGATATGAAAAGATGGGTAAGGAATTCATCAGGGAATCCTGGGATTTACCATACAGATTTTGATACAGGAGTGGGGATCTGGAAGTGTTTCTAAGCGGAACTAACTGCGAGAACACTTTAAGTGGATCTCTCATATATCAAGATATTATGCTACACAGAGCTTGTAATCGGTCTGTGGCGAACTTGTCCTGTCACTTGAGGGGTACCCCAGCAGCTGTGATTAATCCGGTATTCAGGCTTCTCTCGAATGGGAGTTACTTGATGCTGAATGATCAAGGTTGTTGTGGGATGCTTCCGGGCATCGCATATCTAGTCACCGTGAGCTCCAGGGTTACTTGTTGTATGCAAGCATTGTTTCCACCGACACATACAGTCAGGGAGGCACCATTATGGCCTTTGCTAAATTTTTCCCTTATACGGTTTGATACTCTGAGCAGAATGAAAGCCATGCTTTTACAACGAACCGTGCCCTTAACCTCCGCCCGGGAGGCTTTTGATCTCCAGATCGCAAGGTCCTCGGCTGAGATACAGGTACTTATACGTACAAACTGCCCTTTCCATTTCACAGAAATGGTATCTTTAACATGTCCGATACGACGGGTATTGTACACCTATTTAAGACCATAGGTTCCGGACTGCTAAGCACCTTTCAGACGGTCCTCGGAGTTATGCCAAACTTTATACACTCCGTCTTTGGAAGCATTTTTGGAGGGCTTCCGCTGATCCTGTTTCTAATAGCAGGAATCCTGATTGTTACCTTTCTGCTACGCAATGGACATCCCAGCCACCAAGGAAGTAGCAACAGCTCTCCTGGAGCGCAAATACCGTGATCGCATGGTACAACATCTGGGCACACCTCGCCTACGGGAACTGAGCGCCTCTTGGTTCCTGTCATTTAGACCAGTCTGGATGGACTGTGTCCTACCTGTTCTCCGATGCCTGTTCTGCAGAGAAGAACAGGCGTGTTGGACCTCTGTCTGACACTTCCATCTGCAACGCCACCGGACGTTGATGCTTTACTGGACCCGATAACGGCCCATGTTCTGCAGTGTCCTCAGCGCATTCCCATGTTGTTGGCAGCATTCTTAGAGCCACCACAGGTAGTTTCTGCTCCTGTTGGTATGGACACCGGCTCCTCCAACACTCAGGCCTTGGATGTGGTACAGACTGCCCCGGCACCTGCTGCAGGCAGTATGTAAGATCATCTGTGCTCAATTGACATTCTTTGTGAGGTGTTATAGGGATCGTCAGCTGCGTATGCAGACAGCAGCAATGTTGCGTCTACCAGCAAGGACACATAAACATCTGGCATGTCGCACGCTGGGAAGATTTGGCTTTTAACTTTTTCGAAATTCCAAATTGAAACCTTTTGACCTGCATGGCTTTCAAATGCTTGTAGTTGTTCGGACTATATAAACGAACACTTTAGAGACACTGCTTGAATGTTTTTTTTTTTTTAGAAATCTTTTAAAGGGTTTTTATAATGCTTTTTTAAGCTTCTCTTAAGGTTTTTATTATTTGTTGCGTACAAACCTCTAGACGCCTTGGTAGTACAATAGAATTTAGTAATGTCGTCCAGTCGGATGAGGAGTGGGTGTTATATTTCATATAGGTACCCCGATATAGGTCTAGGTATCATCATAACCCTTCACCTACATTCTCTCCTATACTACATACATAACGGATTTGGAGGACTGACCTTTACCCAGTTACAATACTACACATAAGTATGTAGGGTTTTTCCCTGGACACTGGCCTCATAAACTATGCATGAGGATTCTTAGTTTCTTGGAATCACAGCAGGACCATCATCTCCTGCATAATAACTGTGTATAAAGTTCATTCCCGACGTCATCCGAAGTCCGACACTGGCACAGCACGGTAGAACCCCTGGGGATACCTTAGGGTATATAAACACCACATCTTGCTGACACCACATCTTGCTGAGATAGAGAGAGGAGATCAACACTTCCATGCCGACACACTGACGCGAGACGCTGAGGTTCCTGCATGCAGATACTCCAGCTCGCAGTGGTCTGACATCCCTTACAGGGTGTTCAGCTCGAGACCAGAACGGGGTCCCACAGTCTAACATCAGGTAATGGGGTTGGCTTTATCCTAGAGGGATTCTTGGATTTACACCTACTCACATGCTAGGTACACTTAGGTACATCTAGTTAGGGTGCATCGTAGGAGTACGCATTTTATTGCCATGTATTTTATATACTCGCCTATATTTATGATTTTAGCAAAATGGTAGAAACCTACCATCTGTTTACTTTCTTAGTGCTGCTACTCATTTATATATGCTACTGTCTACTGGTGATTTCAGTGCACTTATTTTACACTAGAATAACGACTGTTCAATAAATACTTATTGAAAACGTCCCAACCGTTTATTCTCTGTATCTCTCTGAGAAAAAGTAAGCACGAGTTACTGAGCGAAAAGTAAGCTACTGTTTCCACGGTCCTGAGGGATCAGGGTTGTCATGTTCGATAGTTGCCAAGAACTATTCTCTCCTTGGTAAGAGGAGGTTATAGTGGCATTGCGAGCTAGCTGGTACACAAGCCAACATACCCGGTGGGGGTGTCTGATATCAGTCTGGACAAGAGTCCCGCAGTGTATGTTGTCTAAACGTGCAGATCCTATATAGGTCTTATAGGAACTACACGACAGTCTGTGCATACCCTGCCAACTTAGGGCAAACAAAGCAAATACAAGGAGATGATGGGCAGAGCGCATAAACTTTTCAGACACTCACCCCCATTCACAGATCTGGGGTGAATCCATCATCGTTCTTTAGCTCACTTCGCCACCCCAGTTCAGACCCAGCCATATGCAAATCAGTCTTGACTCTGTTCCCCATGGGAAGCCTTGTGTTTGCTTTGTTCGCCCTAAGTTGGCAGGGTGTGTCCAGATGTGGGTCCCTTGCTTACTTTGCTGGATTCAAGCTAGCCTGGCTGGTGAGGGGTGTTACCCCGAAACCAGTCCCAGGATGCTTGTTTCCGGTCCAGGGAAGACCTGGCTTGGCAGTTCGGGTTGGACTGTTCCCATGAGGAACAGGGTCAAGACTGATTTGCATATGGCTGGGTCTGAACTGGGGTGGCAAAGTGAGCTAAAGAACGATGATGGATTAAAACCAGATCTGTGACTTGGTGTGAGTGTCTGAAACGTTTCAGTGCTCCGTCCATCATCTACTTGTGTTTGCTTCAGATTAATTCAATGGGACAGCTTTTCATAACTTGTCTCATTGCAGCCTTCTTCAGGCTCCATAAATGCTTCTAAAAATGGATGGTGTTTCTTCTACCAACTGCAACATTATGCAGTAATACCAACTATATCTACAGGTCACTGTTGAGCCAACATTATGGCTGCAGTACCTCTGGCTTTCACAAATGGTCACTTTGGAGATCCACGTCAAACACTGGTAATGTTTTCTTCATTTACTGTAATCTCTGGCAGCGGAGCAGGATTCAAAATGTTTTTCTACTTTCTGCTGTCAATACTGCTCTTGTTTTGTTTTTTATTTGTCTTACTCTGCAAGTAGACCAGGTCTCACTTTTTTAAATTATTATTTATTTTGTGCTGCATTTTCTCTTTCTGTCATGCCCAGGCAGTAGAAAACAAGTCCTGTATTGTGACGTGCATCAGTGGCCCCGAGCAGTACATACATCAATGGCCATAATCAGTAAATAACATCATTGGCGCACATATAGTTATGTGCATCAATCACAAGCGATGGTAATTAAAATCAGTTGCCCCAAACATTAATGAACATTAATAGGCCCACACAGTAACAAACATCAATAGACCCAGGCAGTAATGAACATCAGTTATGACAGACAGTAATAACCACTGAAGACCACAAACCCTAATGAACATCAATGGCTCCATACCAGGGCCGGCGCTAGCCATGGGCAGTATGGGCAGCTGCCCAGGGCCTCCCACTCAGCCCACCAGCTTGGGGCCCCGCACCAGTGCAACACACCACCAAACCTCTTGTGCCCCTGCCGATCCCATTGAAGAAAGGTGTCTGTTTACAATTGGGCTTATAGGAGGGGGCCCCTCCCTGGGCCTCTCAGGGATGGTGTGGGGAGGTCTAGGGGAGGGGGACACTTCATCTTGTGCCAGTTGCAAGGAAACGCATTTTGTCCTGCAATTGGCCTCCTGCCTGGCTGCTCATTGAGAGACACTGCGGGACACCCATTGTCAGCACTTTACCGTCTGCACAGTTTTAACTCTCAGCCCCCAAGCTATTCTCACACCTTCAGCCCGATAACAGCTGTGAAAGAGGTGCTTGTAGGTGGCAGAGAGGGGAGCTGTGGCCCAGGAGAAATATGAACAAAGCAACTTCTGGAGCCCTGAAGGTGTCACTTATGTAAATTAGAGGGGCCTCACTCATTCCCCTTCGCCCAAGGCCCCAAAAACCCTAGAACCGGCCCTGCTCCATACAATAACAAAAAATATTTTCCTCAGGCTGTAACAATCATCAACGGCCTCAGACATTAAAGAATGTCAGTGGTCCCTACCACAACTGAAAATCAATGCCCAATAGCACTATTGAACATCAATGGTCTCAGACACTAATGAACATCAATGACCTCAGATAGTAACGTGCATTAGGGTACACAGTCACCAATTGCCAAAAAATGCTCCATGCAGTAATGCGCATCAATAGAGACAGAGTGGAATACACATCCAATTACTCTTTAGTGTAAACCTAGGGGAATACAACTTCTCAAATAAATAAATAAAGAGGAGGAGCTATTTTCCAGAGATGCCTTTTTTTCTGTGTGACTGGAAAACTTGGACTCAGTTCCAGGCTTTTCAACTTGACCAAATTCTTTGATGATACTAGTCAAAGTACATTGCTTCACACCGCCTCGATTTCCTTAACTTCCAATTCTGGACACAGTGACACTTAAATCAGCTAAGACTGCGAACTATCAAAAAAAACAAAATCCTGGCTTGTATATGATGTACAAAAACCAACACCTTGCTCCACATTCAATAATCATATTGCTCATTTATATAATGCCCATTACAAACTGAATTTACTTGACCATTCTTTGTAGAGCCTAGCTTGTATTTTGGTTCCGGGGTCCAGACCAGACCTCTTGCTTAGCTCTCCCCATGATTGTGAAGGCTGACCCACCTCTACATTACACCCAAATTAGCAATGTCCAGATGGGACATATGGCGTGTTTTGCCTGGGCCATGCCCAGATCACCGCCTTATCCCTTCATTGCATGGCTGACTTTTGAGCAACAGTAGCAGCTGTCGAGTACGAGGTGAAGGCCCCTCCTCCTTACCTCATTGGCCTGGCATGGGTGTGTCTACCTGTCAGTCTTCAGCAATCCAGTGTTCTAAGAAATGTTTACCAGGGCTGGTATTAAAAATCGCAGTACAATTATCTTCTGTGGCTGTTTTTCTAATCACTGTGTTCTGTAAAATCACAAAACTATGTTTGCAACATGACAACTGGTATTTGAACATCATTTTCAAATTATATATCTTTTTCCCTGCAGGGAGAAAATTGCTGATTTTCAAGAACACTAAACCAGCGTTGGCTGCATCTGCCAAAACGTGCATCGATAAGATGGAAATCACTTAGCAGAAAAGAGACGTAGAAGAAGAAAGACCAGAAGGGCTGGAGAAAGTTGTCCCATGAAGTATGACCAAGTGGAATAGAAGGGCAAGAGCTTCTTAAGAATTTTACGGTTAAAGACACTAATTTAATTACAATAGTAAAATAAATAGATCACGTGAATTTAGAGGCTAAAACCACCCAAGTAAGCTTCCATAATCCAAGTGGCAACAATAAAAATAAAGTGGCTTACTGTTTTAAAAGTTGTGGTCCAGTAGTTAAGTTGTTGACTATGGACACACGAGACACACATTCGAACCTGTGTGCAAAGGTTGTCTAGCAGTGTCTTAGTAGTCCTATTTAACAATATTAGGAGTTCTCGGAAATAGACCAATATACTGAGTAAAAGGGTGCATGCAGCTGCACGTATTTTCCCCTGGTTGCTACAGTTTGAGTTAGCAACTTAGAAAGCAACCAAAACAAATGTTGCAAACCTGTGCTACATTTCTGGGCGCGCCCGACGCAGGCATTGAGAATGATAACATTAATTTAGCTTGAATATCATTATTGTCTTTCTCATTTGCTTGTTTCTTATTCAATGACTTGCCTTGTCCACCTTTTGTTTGTCCTCCCCTAGAGCGGATACTCTTTACCTGTGTCCTTCCATACTTCACTTTTAGGAAAGTACTTCTTTCTTTTTGCTTAAGCATTCCATGAGAGTGTATATGAGAGTGTATATGTTTTGCAACTGTCCCCCTCATGTGATTCTGTCTCCATAGTGCTCTGCGTGGTTCACTGACATAATATCGATGTTAAAAATATTGATGAAAAAATATAGAATGCAAAAATATCGACTCCCTATACTTAAACAGGTAAGTACAAAAATATTGAATCAAAAATATCGAAGTAAAAAATATAGATGTAAAAAATATCGATTTTATCAATATATATAAAATAAAATATATTAAATATATTAAATATTAATATTATTTTTAACAAAATAAATTACATTTAATATACATTTTAACTAAATATAGCAAATAAACTTAATTTATAAAAATATAAACACACAAACATAATAATTTACACATATACATATATTTAACTATCTTTTTCTAATTTTTAAACTTTAAAATTATATAAAAATGAAATATATATATATATCAATAATTTAAAATAAAATAAAAATTCTATAATAAATGAAAACATTAAATTATTTAAAAAAATTAAGACTTACATTTCGCAATATGATAAATGCAACAGTAGGGAAATGTTGGATAGCAAAATAATTAAATTTACTATTCCAACTCCAGTGAGTGCAACAGTAGGGAAAGTGTTGGATAGCGGAGGGGTAAAAATTAATATTCCCACTCCAGTAAGACAAACAGTAGGGAAAGTGTTGGATAGCGAAGGGGTAAAATTACTATTCCCACTTCAGTGAGTGCAACAGTAGGGAAAGTGTTGGATAGCGAAGGGGCAAAAATTACTATTCCCACACCAGTGAGTGCAACAGTAGGGAAAGTGTTGGATAGCGGAGGGGTAAAAATTACTATTCTCACTCCAGTGAGTGCAACAGTAGGGAAAGTGTTGGATAGCGGAGGGGTAAAAATTACTATTCCCACTCCAGTGAGTGCAACAGTAGGGAAAGTGCTGGATAGCGGAGGGGTAAAAATTACTATTCCCACTCCAGTGAGTGCAACATTAGGGAAAGTGTTGGATAGCAGAGAAACAAAAATTACTAATAACATTTAAACAATGGAAAAAATGGAAAAAATCATAAAAATAAATAAACAATATTAAAAAAATATACGATTAAATATATTAAACATATAAAAAGAACACATACCCTATAACACCACACCAATAAAAAAACTTCAAAAGTTTTATTTACATTTATTTCCATAATTAACATGATTAACAATCAATTAAAAAATATTATTAATATTAATAAAAAATAATAAACATTCATTAAATACACATGCTTTAACACTATAATATCCACAACACACACCTAAAATTAACTACACAATTACCATAATTAATTTCTAACTAATTAATTTAAATTAATTAACACCTAATTATTAATTCATCAACTAAAAATAAATTACTTCCCACCTTTCCCACCGTTTACACCTATAAACACCACAAAACACACCTAAAACTAATTACACAATGACCATAATTAATTACTAATTAATTATTTAAAATAAATTAACAACTAATTATTCATTCATCAATTAAAAATAAAATACTTCCCACCCTTCCCACCATTTACACCTATAAACACCACAACACACACCTAAAACTAATTACACAATTACCATAATCAATTGCCAATTAATTAATTAAAATTAATTAACAACACATTATTAATTAATTCATAATAAATTACTTTACACATTAAACACTATAACATCTCAATTAAACAAATATTAATAAATAAAAAATATTCAATACATTTAATATAATTAAATTACTTCCCACCCTATTCCCCTATAAACCCAAAACCCGCTACGGAACTAAAAACGCAAAATTCAAATAAAAAAATATTAATAACAAGTAAAATTAATCTATACATTTTATATAATTAAATTACTTGCCACCCTATTCCCCTATAAACCCACAACCCGCTACGGAACTAAAAACGCAAAATTCAAATAAAAACAAAAAAATTAATAACTACTAAAATTTTAACACATATAATAAAAATACAAACAATTCTTATACAAAAAATACATCACATACATATAAAATATATACTAAAATACATAACATTAATAAAAAATCGATATTTTTAACAACTATGGGGCCCATTACGATACCCGGCGTAAATAAATCCGCCAGGCATGGAAGCGGCAAAAATCCGCCCGCATACACCGTCTGAACACCGACCACGCCATTACGATTACACAAACCGAAAACCGCCATCGGCGGAAAAATCACACAAAATACCGCCCGCCATCGTCCGAGTCGGAGTCAAACCGCCCGCCACGGACGGAAACACGCCCGACAACACAAAACCGCCCGCCCTCACGGCCGACACACCGCACGTGAAATTACGATCGCACCGCCATGAGCGCGGGAAAACCACAAATATACCGCCCGCCAGCGCAAACAACGCCGATGCCAATCGACACGGCAGAAACCATGGCGCCCACGTCCCTGCACAGAAACCATCCGCTCACAAAACCAATAGCACACAACATGGCCAATAAGTCCACACAGCAAGGCACGCACAAATAGACAAGCACAGTACACATCCCGAAAACACCCCCCGGACAAACAAAAACTACAAAGGCCAGAACCCCAGACACAACACACCTGAAAACAACAGACCATGAGGACACACCCACATAGGTGAGTACAAAAGCAGCACTCCCACAGACCACAACCCCTTGCTACATTGCAAACCAGAGAGGAGAGGAGAGGACACAGTGACACAGCGAGGACAACAGCACACCACAGAAACGCACACATCACCACCACCACCACCACCAAACACCGGCACCACAAACCCCCTGCACATTACACAACACACACCGCACCAGCACCACAAACACCATGGCACCACAAAGAATGCCCAAGTTCACGCCCATGGAGCTGACGGTCATGGTCGACGAGATCATCAAGGTGCACCCACAAATCTATGGGAACATGGTCCAACACACACCACTAGCCACCAGAAACAGAATGTGGAACCGGATCGTAGACCAGGTCAATGCAGTCGGGACCCTGCCCAGGAACAGAGTCGAAATTAACAAACGGTGGAATGACGTCAAGAGCCTGGTCAAGAAGAAGGAGGGCAAAAACAGAGAGCTGGCTGCCGTCACTGGCGGAGGGAATCCCGCGCTCTTCAAGACCTTCAAAGCGTGGGAGGAGAAGGTGCGAGTCATCATACATCCCGAGATCCTCGCCGGATTAGCAGGGGGAGTGGAGGCTGGTAAGTACAAACTAATGTATACCAGCACACCGCTATGTACTCACATGCACTACCACCATGCCACAGCTCCCAGGGACAAACACCCCCATGTCCAGCACACAATACACAACACATCACACACACATGCAACAGACACCACCACACACAGCCCAAACCGAACAACTGTAAGATGCGTGGGGACATGTGTACACTCAGCCAGCCACGTAACCACCAACAGGTCCCCAAATATGCCAGAAGCGCCACAACGAGCACCCACCACACCCATGTGTCCGCCACAGCTGCACAAACCGACAAGTAACAGGTAAGTGGCAGGAACACAAAGTGCAGTGGGTGGGACGGTGGACAGCCCAAGTACAACACACACCAGGCCCCTAGTCCCACAGCACAGCAAGGAGGAGCATCCCCCACACCCCACAGCCACGTGTCAGCCACCGCAGTGCACAACGACAGCCGAAAGGCAGACATCACGGTCCACAGCAATCGGTGTCAGTGGGTGTCCAGCCACCCCCACGACCCACAACACCCCCCCACCCCCACAGACCTGCAACATGGAGCACCCCCGCTAAGAGCAATGTGGCATCCAGTACAGTGCACGCACGAACAACCTGCAGGTGGGAAACTGGACAGGGCTGGATTACTGGAGGTATGAGGACCGGCACACGACCAACACATGGGACATGTCACGTAGCAGACGAAAACGCAGCACCGCCCACCGTCACGAACAAGTGAACAATGTGCACACGGACATGAACAACAGACTCACACCCCACATGACCCATCACAGACATAGCAACACCCAAGGAGCCACGTCTGCATACACAAGCCACACTGAAAATAGTACCACACGGCAGCCACTGTGCAACTCATCACACACAACCGAAACACCATTGAAGTCCTGTCCATGTAGCCCCTACTGCCTGTCAACCACACACCCCACAACTACGCCTATGTAAGACAAACAACACTAGACGCAACAGAGCGGAACAACAGAAATGCACACGAACACCACTGAACCCATCAAACACACAGACACACCATGCACATACAACATACCATCCATCCCATCCGTCAGCCCCAGTCTCATGAAAGGCATGTCATCCGCACAGCTGCCACACATACAGCAGTCACGCTAAGAGACATGCCCATGACCAACCATGTGCCAGAAGTCAATGAAGCGCACGACACACTGTGAGCAACAACACACAACATGGGCCACACCCCCCCACGAGCACTGCAGTGATGCACATGGCACAGGGCAGCACGCACACCAAGGAGATGGGACAACTGCAATACGTTGGCTTTCACACACAACCATCACTCACTCATAACGATGCGTCCAATGCCATGTCCAGTAATCACAACAGACAGCAAATATGCAGGCCATGTCAAGCATGCACACACCTCAAACCATGCACTGTCATGCTGCCACAACACATGTCACGTTCGGCACCCATGGCTCACAGCATGTACCCCAAAAGCATCTTCCCTCCCAAATGCGAATCTGGGGCATGGCCCCCATGTTGCCATATGCGTTCCTAAGCGTTCCATTTGAACCCCAAAAGCATCTTCCCTCCCAAATGCGAATCTGGGGCATGGCCCCCATGTTGCCATATGCGTTCCTAAGCGTTCCATTTGAACCCCAAAAGCATCTTCCCTCCCAAATGCGAATCTGGGGCATGGCCCCCATGTTGCCATATGCGTTCCTAAGCGTTCCATATGAACCCCAAAAGCAAAGTACAAACCAGACCCAGGATGGGCCAGGAGCCCGCATACACCAGAGTCACAATGAGTAGGGGCACAGCAACACACCCATCGGCATGGCCAATCCGTCCCATGCCACATGTGCACAGCACACAGTCCCATTGCCAAGCACACACAACTACAAATGCCACAGCCACACACTCGCCTCCGGGAAACCCATGTACGAGAATGCACGAACTGCCAATGTCAGACGACAAATACATACTTCGCCAGGTGCAACACAATAACAAATCTCATTCTCTCCACAGGTGACGAACTGCCGGATGCTGGGGATGGAGACAGCAGCCAGCACAGCCAGCCTACAAGCCCCCAACGAGGACACACGGATGTGGAGGATCTGTCCTCCTCTTCGGACACGGACCACCAAGCAGGCCCATCTGGTGTGGCAGGGCCCAGCCGCTCCCCAGGACCCCTCCTACCCACCAACCCATCATCCAGGGCTGCTGAACAGTCCCAGCCCCCTGCTGCCACTGTCGTTGCGGCCACACCCACGGTCATTGCGGCCACACCCACGGTCATTGCGGCCACTACCACTGCCGCAACCGCCACCATCGCCGCACCGACCACCACCGCCGCCACCACCACCACGTCTTCGCTGGCACCAGCCCCAGCGCAGGTGGTGGCCCGGCCGACTGGATCCACCCTGGGAGCCACAGCGAGGACCGTGGTGAGCAATGTGGCTAGTGGGCAGGCCGGTGGCAGCAGGACTGGTAGGAGGAGCAGGGTCAGGGAAACGCCAGCCTCCCCTGGGAGCCATGCCCTGCCTCAAATGGCCAGAGTCCTTGGGGCCTATGAGGAGGCCCAAGAACAATGGGTCAGGTCTGCTTCAGACACGCGGGAGGTGCTGGGGGTGCTGAGGTCCATGGACGCCCGTATAGGTCAACTCGTGGACCTCATGGGCCAGCTGGTGGTGGCGGTGAGGACACGGCCAGGGATAGCAGCTCCCCTCCGCCACCACCTGCCGGGGCGCAGGGTCGAGCAGCAGTGTCCAGTTCCCCTGCGTCCACAGCCAGTGAGCACACCTCAACCACCAGCATGTCGCAAGCAGGCACCCCCCCTCGCAAACGTGGAAGGGGCTGTCCGAAGAGGAAACAGATCTCCCGGGAGGACTTCGCACGCTCCAGTCGCAAGTGAGGCAGCCAGCCAGCCTTCCGCCAGCCTTCCTTGACCAGCCACTGCGTTGACTTGCTCTACGATCCCACTCCACACAGCCAGCTGGATGGCATGTGTGTGTTGGACTATGGACATAGAACCAGTGGGTACACCCTGAGCATCACGCAGCCATGACCGACAGCTCATTGTCACTGCACGCACCACTTTTGTCATCACCTTACACACAATCACATGTCACAGTTTGGAATAAATGCACCTTTTTCACTAACTGCTGTTTGTGCCCTGTGTTTTATTTGTACGGAATACAACGGCCACCTTGGGCGGAAAGGCACCTGATGCGTGGCATGGCAATGGAATCCGGAGGGCCTGTAGGGACCTAGGGGTGGGAGACAGAACAGGAGCACATTCAATGAGTGTGTCACACACCCATCACACAGTACATGTCAACAACTACAAGCAATGTACACACATCGCACAGAGCAATAGGGCACAATGCCACAGTCACCAACAGTGGCATACTACCCTGGCCATGGAGCGTTGACACACAGCACGTAGTGAACAAACGGCCACCCTGACACAGCACACACACACCTGCACAGATACAGCCACATCAGCCGTCGTACATGGACACTCACCGTCAAGTGAAGTAGCGGGCGATGAGCTGCTGCCGCACATTCCCAGCTTCCTCCTCTCCGCTGTCCTCCTCACTCGAGCTGTCCTGGTCTGCGGGCTGGGGCCCTGGTTGATCTCCGTCATCCACAATGAGGGGGATCTGCTTACGAATGGCCAGATTGTGCAGCATGCAGCACGCCACCACTATCTGGCACACCTTCTGTGGGGAGTACGCCAGTGCACCCTCGGTGCGGTCCAGGCACCTGAACCTGGACTTGAGGAGGCCAAAGGTACGCTCGACCACACGTCTGGTCCTCCCATGTGCCTCATTGTATCGATCGTCTGCTGGGGTGCGAGGATTCCTCAATGGACTGAGCAGCCATGCCCCATTCGGATACGCAGAGTCACCTGGGTGTGAGGGACACAGAGAACCGTTGCTATTCCAACTGGACAGGGGACAGCATCGCACAACCAGCACGCTACACCACTCCACATACTCACCGACAATACAGCCACGATCCTGTTGCATATTGGCCATCAGTCGTGGCAAGATGCTGTTGCGCATTATGTGTGCGTCATGTGCCGAGCCTGGAAACTTGGCACACACGTGGGTGATCACCATGTCCGCAAGGCACACCACTTGCACATTCAGGGAGTGCGTGTGCTTCCTGTTGCGGTACAGGTGCTCAGTGGCCTGTGGTGGAACAAGGCCAACATGTGTGCAGTCAATGGCTCCAACGACGTGTGGGATTCTGCCAAGGGCATAGAATGCACCCTTCACTGCCGCCAACTCACGAGCCCTGGGGAAGCGGATGTACCTGTTTTGGTACAGCATCATGGCTGCCAGTACATCCCTCAGCACCTTGATGAACATGGGCTGGGACATCCCTCCTCCACTGCCCACCGTGTGCTGGAATGACCCAGTGGCGAAGAAATGCATGGCGGCCATCACCTTAGCCGTGGGGGTGACAGCAGTCGGATACACCCTGCGGGGACGGAGATGGGGCTCTAACATGGCACACAGTCGATGCAGGGTTGGCCTGTCCAGCCGAAACTTCCTAATAACCTCTGTATCGTCCATGTCCGCCAGCAATTGGTATGGGCGGTCAATGTTCGGTCTCCGCCTGGGGAAAATGGCAGAGGACACATGTCAAAGCAACACACCACATAGCAATTTCGCATACACATCACTGACATGACTGAGCAAGCACATGAGCCACAGCCCAGCTGTCAAGCTGGGACGGCACGGCCACAATACACTTACACAGGTCTCCCAACAATGGCAATGGCAAGTGAGACATACCACTGCCATGTGCATGCACATGGGGATCTAGGCCCCAATGACTTGCGTGGCGTGCTGATGGGGACTGACTGCATATTCGTCAAGCGGCAACGCCACGGCAACATGGGTGTCTGCTGAGCATGGAACTGCTTCCGAGGCTGGATGAGTATGGCACACGACGACGACGATGTGGGCACAGGCTGAGCGGTCAATACAAGTGGGACCTGTGGCACGAGGGGATATGAGACAGTAGTAGGTGTCAGCACTGCACCCTATGTACAGCACTGTACGGATCACACCTCCCGAAACATTGACAGGTGTCCACATTGACAGCCCCATGCCAAGACGGCTGTGTGCTTGCAGTCACACATCACAGGTGAGAGGTTACATTGCACGTGCCAGGTGGCAGACGTACATAGTGGGAGCTGGCATGTGTGTGCATGTGTCTCCTGTTCAGGATCCACCAGATGGGCGCTGACTCTGTACTGAGCATTGGACACAGCATGTTCCGTGGAAGGCTTGTGTGTGTGGGATGGTGGCACTGGATGTGCCTCCGTTGGGTGGGGGGCCATGCACAGGGCGGGTACGTCGATGATTGCGCATTGTTGGTCACGGTGGGTGCACCAACTAAGATGTGTTGCCCTGTGTTCAATTCCTATGTCCGCATGATGATGGACTGTGGATGTGGGCAGACTACACATTGGTCGATGTGCTGTCTATATGCATGTGCCTTCACACCAGGCACAGCTGCCCCTGCACATGTGACCCCTGCTGGACTCACTGCTGGGTCTGTGGAGCTGATGCACCGTCTGTGCGTGGGGCGGACAGCTCTCCTCACATCCCTCATTGCGCATGTCATGTCCTTGCCGCAGGTGACATGGTTCATGGAGGGCCCACATGTACGCGTGGGTAGGCTACACATGATTGTTCACTGGTCGCCACCCCCAGTCAGTGTTTCGAATGGGAAGGTTGTCGTGCTGGTGGTATGTTCGATGTGGCGGATGGGCGAGCCTAGGTGCGGGCTTACATTCCGGACATGGGGGGGTAGTTGGATTGGCGACTAGTTGCAGTACACACGGAACACGTCTCTTCCTTTCCACATCTGGGTCATCCCTTGACAGTGATATAGTCATCTTCGCCCCAGCCCTCATGTCCTCCCCTCGCCCCCCCAATATGCATGCTCACCTGCGAGGCTAGCGCTTGCACAGGCAGCCCCAAGCTCGCACCAGAGAGGGCAAGGAGTGTATGTGTGGGTCCAGTTGCACGAGTGGGCTGTCTCAGGGTATGATGTGTGGCGGGACGCCGTCCACCTGCGTGGTGCCCCAAATGGAGACCCGGCCTGCATGGACTATGCATCACAGTCTTCGCCTTCCGGATCCGCCACCTGCGACACCCAGTGGCTGTGGCTGCCCTTGCGGTCATGCCGCGTCCGTCTGTGGCTGATGGCCCACACATTCACTCTTTGGCTTCTCTGGGGAGGGCTCGGGGTGGTGGCGCACGCGCTTGCACTTAGTCGCAATGGCATGTGGCGTGGTTGGTATGATGGGCAATGGATGGGATGGTGCGAGCCACCTCCCGTGACGTCAGTGCTGCTCGTGCTGTGGTGCGTCCCCCTACACTTCCATTTGACTTTTTGCCATGCTAGACGTTGAGGTTCTCTTGCCTGCGTGATATGACCAGGAGGAGCGCGAGGAGACCTCTCACACACCATGCTCCACTGCCATCCCGTGCCCTGTATCGCCTGTGCGGATTGACTATGTTGGGGTTACACCTGGTCGACTGGGGCTGTGTGTGCCTTGTCAAGGGGCATGGCGGGCGCACAACAGGATCCAGCTTGTCAACAGAGGGTGGGCTGAGGTGCGCCTGGTACCGCTATGTACGTGTGCCCGGCTGCTGTGCACACACGTGTTCACTCCCCCCCCGACAGGTGTCCTCTCACAATGCCCAGGGAAGCGGTGGTGTACTGTTCATGACCCCTCCCAACACGGCGTGCTCCAACTTGGCATGTGCGCATCTACCCGTCGCACCCACCCACCTGTGCACTGCGTCCATACGACTTCACACGACACATGTGTGTCTTCCACAGTTGTGCTACTCATTTGCGTTGACATCCAATACCAGTGGACTACATGGTCATGTCACGACTGCCGTGTACTTCACATACTCTCATCCTCTCTCATTCGTACATGTGAAATGAGTCAGCGGAGACAGTTTTGGTTTCAAACATTATATTGAGTCTTCTGTCCTCTGTGATGCAGTATAGTGGACACTACTGGCAGCGGAATACATGTTGAGGATATACTGAGCATGATTGCAAATGGGATAGGGTGTGGGGTTACATGTAATTGGCTGTTGCATGTGGGATGTGGGCTTCAGAGTGACATCTGCTTGGCCAAGGCTGTGCTAATGTACATTTACGTATAGCTGCGGAGCTGCGGACTTTGACACAGATGGTATACATGTAGCCTACCAGACCGCTTGGCATCATGGGCACAGTCCATCTCAGTTCCATGTGACAGGTTTGCTGCGGTTGTTCCTCATGCACGCGTGCATGTGAGATGACATCAGGGCATGTGCTTGCGTGCATGCAGCGGCGTGCCACTTGTTGTTGCACTGTGGTGGTTACTGGACATGTCACAGTCACTGGGGTCGTGTTGTTGTTGTATGCACTTGTCGTCCATGCAAAGGTCCTGGTATGGGATTCCCGGGGCGGGGGTGGGAGGGGTGCAGCACCCACAGACTCCAGGCGACCTATTCATGTCCACTGAGCGGTGTGTGTGTCCATGGGCGCTGGATCCATGTCGTGTCCTGGTTGTTCGTGCAGTTCCGTCCATGTGGGTGCGATACACAGAGCCCATGCCACTGCCTCCCACGATGCATGCGGTGTTCCTGGATGTGATGGGGAACAGTGTGCATGTCCCGGTCATATCCGATGTCATGGCGATGTCGTTGATGGTGTGGTTACAGTTGCCGGTCGTTTGGTATGGCTGTTGTGGTGGTGACTGGCCAGTCCGTGCGGAAGCTAAGCATGGGTGCGGGGTTGGACATCATAGGTCACTCGGGGAACCTGCGTTGTGGTCCGACGTATTTACAGGTTGTCAGGTATGCGATGCCGTCCAGCAGGGCTTCCATGTCATTGGTGGTGTACATGTTTGCCAGCCAATGAAGCGGATGGTGGCTGTCAAGGTGTTGTTCGTAGGTTGTCCCTTGGAGGACCATGATGGGGCATGCTGGGTGACATTCGATGTAGCTGTTATCGATGATCCGTCGTGTGGAGGCACAGTGGTCCCATTTCAGTGCGGGTGCGATGTTGGCCACATACGCCATGCCCCCATAGGCAGAGCAGGCCCTGTCGTGTGCGTCCAGAGGGAGGAGTAGTGGTAGCAGGTCCGCCTTCAGACATGCCGGGTTGGAGAGGCATATCTCGACGGGATGCTGGTAGGGACACCTCCGACAGTAGAAGACGGGCATGACGCAGCTGAACAATGTGATGCGGTAAGTCAGTCGGTAACTTACGTTCAGCAGGGACAGGAGATCGCATCCCAATGTATGGCACAGGTTGGTTTTGTACAGCTTGAGCTGTTCGGCGTAGTTGGGTAGGTGTGTTGCGGTTGCCATTTCGCAGCGGTTCGTTGAGGTGGCGTGCTCCGGCTGTGTGTGCAGTCTGCAATGTGCACGCTCCGGGGTTGCTGTGAGCTCTGTGTAGTCGTAGGGAGACAGGACTTGTGTTCTGTTGGCTTGTTTGGAGGACACGGGCCCTCTTCCCACATGCTTCTCAGACAGTTCAAGGTCAGTGCTGTGTGACTCCTTCCAATTAACTTGCATGTGGCCGACATGGGGGAGTGTTTTCTTCTTTCTTCCCCGTCCGTTGTGTGCTTCTGTGATATGCGCTATCTGCCCTGTGGTCGGTCTCCTCGGCATGCCTGTGTTGGTCTATTCTTGGACAATGGCTGTATTCACCGGCTTCTGTCGTAGGGCTGTGGTTTCGGAGTTGGAATGGAAGGTCATTCAGTGCTGTCTGCTCTCCCTTGTGTGGGCGGCAGGCTGCCTTTCCGCTCTGCGTTGGGCCTTGTGTGTGAATGTTATTCTTGGGCCACCTGTTGTCGGTCCCCGTGCTCTTTGGTGTTCCGTTTTATATGTCTTGTTCATATGTGCAGGGTGGTATGGGTTTTTCAGTGTGGTACTGGCGTTCCTCTTCCCGAAGGGGCCCTGCTTCTCCTAGTTGGTGTTGCCGCCGCTGTGTGCTACGCCATGTTTGTTACACTGGGGTGTGTCCTGCTGTTGCGTGACTTCACTGACATGTGTGCGTCGGTTGTGTGGCGTTGGGTGTTGTCCGTGAATTGGGCGTTGGGGACATGTCTGTGGCAGGCCTGTCACGTGTCATGTGCGTTCGGGGTGGGGCTGATGTGTGTGCTGCTTGGTTGTGTCCCTGTGTCTGTGTGCGACGCATGCATGGCGCTGCGGTTGGCCTCTGCGTTGTGCGCATGTGTGGCGGCGTCATCGCCGCTTTGGGGCCGTGACGGGGTGGTTGGTTCCTAGTCCCAGGTGGTGTGTACACATGTGTTCCGCGATGTTACGATTTGGCCTGTGTGTCATATGTGGATGCAATGGTGGATGTGTAGTGTACACGCGCTGGTGGGGGTTGTCCGCTTTTTCCGCCCTTGCACTGGGTGCGCTGTTTGCGTGCACTTGTTGTGTGTGTGCCTACCTGCGTCTCCGCGGTACGTTGCGTCCTTGGTGGTGCATCAGCAGAAGCATGGGAAGGGCCTGCAGTGCTGGATTCATGCTCGGGGTGCCGCTTCTTCGTTGTCCGTGCTCTGCGTCCGTGTTACCGCCTCTCTTTCACGTACGGTATCTCTTGGCCGTGGGAGCCGTTTGTTTGCGGCATCGTAATTTATGCGCCGGGCGGGACGTGTTTCGTCGGACGGTGTGTGTCAGTTGGGCTGCGCCGCTACGTGTACGGGCGCACTTTGATGGCGGACGGTGTTGCTGGCTTGCCGGCGGTGTTTGGCCTACTTTTCGCATCGTAATTGGACGGGCGTGTGGACTGCTGCGTGCCGGCGGTAACTGGTGGTTTTTGCATCCGCCAGCACGGCGGTTGTGCTTCCGCCCGCCATCGTAATGAGCCCCTATATTTTTGCAAACGATATTAAACACTTCGATATTTTAAACATCGATATTACTTACCTAAAATCGATATTCTTGACCACGATATTTTGTCTGTCGATATCTCTGACCCACGATATTTGTACCTCGATATTTGTGCAAGTCGATATCTTTACATCGATATTCTTTCTCTGCACCGTTCTCTCCCTTGTATGTGTCTCCTACTCTCATGTTTACTCCTTCCCTCCTGTGTTTCTTTTTCCTTCGCTACCCCGAGGCTGCTCCTCTGTTGACCTCCTCTTCTCCAACATGGTTTTTATTTGTAGCTTTTTTTAGAGGGCCAGTCGGCCTATTGCTCCGGCCCGTCCGCTTTATAAGTAAAAGCGCTTTTGCACTACTTCATTTTCATATTTGATATAGAGGGCACTAGAGGTTTTCAACATTTTAAAAGCATTGTGAGCGGTAACTGGGACCCAATGAAGTCAGCGGAGGACAGGCCTCACATGTATTTTCCTAGATTACTTATTTTAGAAAGAACGCGTATGCAGGCGCCATTTTGCACCATCGGTAGCTAGTGTGACGTGAGATGGTTCAGCACACAGGAGAAATGAAGTAGACCTTTGGAGTGATTCCGTGAGGAACAAGGATGCTGCTAATGTATTCTAGAGTATTTAATAAAACGTTCAGATGTTGCATTGCTTTGCTGATTGATGTAATGATCACTCTTTGGAAAATAACCTTCTGTGGTAATCGTGCCTCCACTTCCAATTGAGAAAAATATTTTTCCTTTTTTAATCTCCCTCTGTCATGCAATGAGCCAAAGATCAATATAAAAAGATGACCTTCAATGTCTTAATGACTTTTTACTCTATCTGCAATCCAATTTTAAATGTACGGCCATCTGAAAGAAATGTTACATCATATAAAGACACAAATAAATTCAAGCAAACAAACACAGTTGCTTAGACATTGATGTCTGAGTACTCTTATAGCCTACAATGTGAATCGAATTGCATCTAGACATCTCCACATTTCGTAAATAGTGGAATTAAGGCTATGACCATAAAGATTGTTTGCCAAAGGTCACACTATTTGGTCAAGTGAGGAATTCAGGATTAATACATCTAGGGGCAGATTTACAAGCCCCTTGCGCCACTTTTGCGTCACTTTTCCCATGTTAAAAATGACGCAAAAGTGGCGCAAGGGCCTTGTAAATAAGACCCCTATTATTTACAAGGCCCTTACGTGTAATAAATTGAGTCCAAGTACATGTTCACATGAAAATAAAGGGATAAGAACAACAGGTGGAGATTTTCGTAGAATTGTAGTCTCAGAAGTGGGTGAGTGCTGCAAAAGCTTCCTGATGTACACAAAGCAAATTTGCCACAGGCGGTACCTCACGCAAACTTGGAAAGGTTGACCCAGGGACTTCAATCCTGTGCTGGACAAACCGTGTGGGCTACGGAACAATGCCCCTTATACCTACCTGTATACAAAATATAAGATTTTTTTATTCTTACATCTCCTCTTCAAATTAAGAGAAGGTACAGTTGATTCGAAGACCTAAAAGAAATTGAATTTCAAACTTTCAAATTTCGAAATTGATGTAAAAGTTCAAAGATAACGATAAGCAGAACTCTATTCTAATGATCCTGAGGAGGCTGATAATCCGAAGAAAGCAATAAGATTGCCTAAACGATGTGTAAATCACAGCTATTGATGACGTCATCTTGCTTTTATGGCATGTAAAACAGAGCAAACGTCCCATTTCTTATTATTTGAAAAGATGTAGGATCCATAAGTTGTAAGCCAGAACAAATACATACAGTGACTTAATATGAGTATGTATAAAATGAATGCATGTGATAGGGAAGAAAAAAGGCTTTTCTTAGATTCATATTTAAGTAAATATATTTGTAAACGTTTATATAAAAAATGAAAGTAAAAGAATTAGCAGATTTTTATAGTTTAAAATCTTGAAAGTGTGTATTACTATTAAACATTGAGCAGCATTGAGTGACCATATCAAAATTATATTCTAAAAAATAATTTTCTAAATAATTTATAAAATAACATAACCCTTCCTTTTAGTTATATTAATGAATGCTATAATTTTGCATTAATTTTGCTGCCCCAGATAATGTTGTCTCTCTCTTGACACTGTAAGGCAGGCCTTACAAAGTGACCCACATGAGCCATTGAGGATGTCTTTCTATCATTTTATGATTTTCCCTATGTTCCTACTAAACAAAATCTAAAAACTTGTGGTCTGATTTACAGTGTTGCAACATATAATCCTTTCATCACTCCTATTTCCATATTTCAGTAAAGCAGTGGTCATCCTCCAGTGAAGACTTCTGTGGTGGGAATTGCACTCATGGAGGAAATTGTGCTACATCTGCTTTTAGAGGGTTACACAATACCACCCTTGAATAAACCTGACCCATAATTCTTCCTTTGCAGGCCACACGTTTCTGGAAAAGCACGGATGTTTTAAGTGATGACCCAGTTATGGAAACACTGGGGCCTACTTACGAGCGGAGTTGCGTCGCTCTTCCACCACTCAAGGTGGTGCAAGTGCGACGCAAGTCCTAAATGAGATTTATAAAGCCACACAAGGCCACTTTGCATGTCCCTGAGTGGCTCTATAAATCTGAAGTAAGGCAATGCAGCACAAATAGCTGCGTTGCCTTACTCTGCCCTGGGAAGGTGTTCCATGAGCGTTGCGTGGGTTTTCCCACGCAACTCCCATGGTTTTTGACGTATTCACAGAATTACCAGAACTGGTAAACCTGGGAATGCGCCAAAAAGATACGCCTTCCCAGTAGAGGAGTAACGAGGAGAAATATCTTTATTTCTCCTTGTTACTTCCTCTTTCTATGAGTGCTGCATTCTGCAGCACACATAGAAAGAGGAATATGCCTCTCAGGATTGTTCTTTGTGCAGGAAAGTGTCCCTTCCTGCACAAAAACAATCCTGCATGCAACGCAGGCAACCTTGCACCAAGGAGCAAGGGTGCCTGTGCTGGCGCTAGGCTGCCAAAAGAGCTCATGGGATAAGGCAGGAATGCGCCGTATTGCCTTAAATACAGCACATTCCCGCCCTTTCCCTGCCATGCAGAGCAGCGCAGCAAGGTGACTTGCTGCACCGCACTGTATGACAAGTTCGTAAATAGACCCCATAGTTTTCTGAAGACAACTGACTCATTTGCTAGCCCCATCTGCTCCCGTCTCCCTTTCTTCCCCGCTCCAAGTCTCCCTCCTCTCACTATCTCCCTCATGATTACTTCCTGCTTCCCCACTACATCTCCCACTCTTTCCCTCATACACCTCACCTCCCACATCCCTCTCTTTCTCCTCTCAATGCCATCCGTTCTTTCACTCCCCATGACTCCCTCTTCCCTGCCACAGACAATGATATTTCACACACTGAGGGGCCGATTCCGGCCAGAAATCTCCCCGACCGAGCCGGACCCGGAGAGATTTCCGACCGAATCGGACTCTAGCAGTCCGACCGAATGAGTACGATGCGTTCGCATGCAAACGGACTCGATTCGGTCGGACTCCCATTGAAGTCAATAGGAGCCGGTCGTACAATGCGTACGCTGGCTCCCATTGACTCAATGGGTGCGAGGCAAACAAGGGCGCCCCCTACAGTGGGTACGCGTCGAAGCGACTCGCGCCGTACATGCACAGGTAGGGGGGACCCATGGGTCCCCCCTGTGTGCGACTCGCACGGCTACGCGTACAGGGGGGTCCGACACGGACCCCCAAAGTGCGGCTCCGACTGCTCTTTGGAGCCGGACTGCGCGAGTCGGTCGGACTGCTCGAGGCGCGCTTCGTACTTACCCGGCCGGGGAACGTCTCCATTGCGCGGTGCGAGTCGTGTCCGTGCGAGTCGGTCGGAGCAGTTGAATCCCGCGAACGAGTCGGTCGGCGATTTCGCGAGCGCTCGCATCGTACTCCCTCGCCCGGAAGCACGTTCGAATCGGTCGGGAAAGAGGGCTCTGAATCGGATCCGGTAAAGCCGAATCCGATTCGGTGCCTACCGGCCGAGATCGGAATCGGCCCCTGAATGTATTACTTATTTCATACTGAGAGGGGGCAATTATTGTAAAGGAATAAAGATCATAAGCAGACTCAAACTTAATTTCTTTGGTACCTGCACAGTACCAAGTGAGTATTCATTGTGACCTTGGAGGACGGGGGGTAGCAGGAGGCCCCTAGACATGCGGAAAGTGAGTTCCAGTGGAGAGTCTCAAATAGGCTAAGGAAATCAGTAGCTGGGAGGGAGTTGAGGCAATTCTTATTCATGGACATTCCAGGCTGGGATGTTCTATGCAAGGTTCACTGTGAGGTTTGTTGCAGTGGTGCTGTGTGTGGTTTTCATGACTATGGCTAGTAGTCTAAATAAAGCTTTGGTTGGTGGATAACCACACTCACTTCAGCCAGGGAGCCAGTATCTCTTAGTGGAGGTGGAGTGGAGGTGTAAAAGTGGTTGCAGGTAATGCTGCTCCTTCCCAGCGACTTGAGGAGGAGGTTTAGTTGCTTGAGGAAGTGTATGCAGGCATCCTAATTTGCCGGGACAGTCCCAGGTTTTCACCATGGGTTCTGAAAAATTTCAGTAAATTTAGCACATGTCCCGGTTTTTGGAGATGGTAGTCTGAACACACATGGAGGCAAGTATTCGGGTGTTCCATTACAGGATTAGTCAGGAGCCTGTAGCCAAATTAAATGTACTTACTGCAGAAGATACTATATCTAGAACTAGCATTTCATTTCCCGATGTTGCATCATTGTCTGTGTTTTCCATGATGGTGAGCACTATCCATTAAGTCATTCTGTGGTTCTTGGTCAATGCAAGCGTGTAGTCATTCTTATGTTTGTGGAATTTCCCGGTTTTTGTTTTTCAAAATCTGGTCACCCTCCTCGGGAATCTGTCTATTCACCAGCCCATCTTATCGTCTATGGGCAGGATTGCCACTTGGCTAGTTTTTAATAAGCATGACCAGTATTTTTAAGTTCTGGTCGGTACTAAAGTTAGGAAAATCATCTAAAGCCGGTATTTATCTCTTTAAAATGTGTTCTACACCTGCATTAATTGTCCCTGGCGGATAATTAATGCAAACAAAGGTAGAAAAGACATGTAAAAAATGAAAACAGACGGTTTATATAAAGTTTTATTTAAGTGTCATGTTCGGTGTTCGGGCCTTTGCAGAAACTTAAAACGTGAAAAAATGGCTGGTATTTTTCTCTGTTAAATGTGGCGTTCCTATGTGGACCCATGACTTCCTCCGCCGCTTTAAAATGTGACTTTCTCTTTCCATTCTGAGCTCGCCGCCATGTTTGATGCCCTGACTATCCCAGGACAGCGCGTGCCGGCGCTAAAAGCTCGTCATACTTAATAGGCCTCCGGCGGCGCACCTCCCATTGATTTCTTTTACGCAAAATGTGCTTTCGCGCCCGATCATGGAAAAATTATAACATCAATAATTAACATGGAAAACAGATGCAGCAGACGGGATCAATGGGCGCCCAGCACTCATTGGATGTCACCCGGTGATGCAGGGCATTTTAGGATTCAACAAACCTACAGTTTGAATATTTACTGACCGTGTCACGCGTTTCCTAGTGTTGTTGTTGCCTCACCTGTTCCGACTCCACCCACAGGTGAGAGAACAACAACACTAGGAAACGCTGACACCGTCAGTATAATAGATAGGCCTTGTAGGACCATACTTACGGGAATCATATATGAATCTCTAAATGCAATGTATACTTTGTTGAGGTCTCAGTTGCCCTATAACAAGATTTCATGAATTCATCCTTCATTCATGCACGTACTATTGGCCTAAAAGCCTGCATTAGCTGAAGGTGAGTAGAGGCACCCCCCCCCCCCCTCAGCGTGAACCAAACATAACTTAATTGACGCCCACATAGAAAGGATTATTGACACTGTCTGCACTATAAATAGTCCCACATACCTCTTTTCTCTCACATACAGTTACTGCTCAGTGTCTGTGGAAGGTCTTAAGAATTCTTAAGCTTATTTTTCCAAAACCACTCCTACTGACTGAAAAGACGTTTCCATGCGTGTGACACTTGTTTTTTCTGAAAAATAAAGTTTTTTTGTTTATTTCTGAGTTCTGAATTGAGAACCGTTTTACTTTCTTTTGCTTAAATGTAGGCTATACTCGCCACTGCATACTTCCCGCTGACTTTAGTTAATGCTGGACAATGGAACATTAATACCACTTCTCATAAGGATTTTTATTATTAGTGGGATTAAGGGCAAGCAAAGTCTCATCTCCAGTATCCCCGTTCTGCAGTCCGCCCCAAGGCTTCCAAAATTTGAGATACTGCATATTATGTTATGGGCAGTTGTATCGCACAGGTCTGACACTGGTGGAACAAGCAACAAAGTGACAGCACGAATGCTTGAATTCATTTCAGCCATAAGTGGTCACAACATTCCAGACTATTATTTTTTGCTGACCCTGCCTCTCTAGACAGAGACCAGCCATGTGCAAATCACTCATGGTCCTGCTGCAACAGGAACAATGCAGCCTGAACTGCCAGGCCTGGTCCTCTCCAGCCTGTACCACAGGCGACCCCAGACTGGTTTTGGCCTACTTAAACCTTGTCAGAGAGGCATAGCTTGAGTCTTGTGGCACAGCACCCACGTGTGGGCATATCCGTTGCATTTAGGGCATCTTCTGCAACTGTCTGGAATGTATATTGAAGCAGCTTTGTGCTACCATACTTCTCTAGGTCATCTGGAATGTTCATTGCTTGCTGTCTGAGGTCTTGGTAAGTGGAATAGGCATAGAATGTATTGTTAGTTGTGGTTTATGCACTGTTTATGTTTTGGCTAGTGTAGGCGTTGAGTGTATGTATGAATTTTTGTTTTCATGTTGGTGTCCGTGTGCATGCATGTCTATACATGCATGTTTTCGTAGTATGATGTGTGCTTGTGTGTGTAGGACTTATTTGTTCCTTGAAGTTGATATAGGATGTAGAGAACTTTGTGATGTTGTGTTAATCATGTTTGCTTTTCATAGCTTTTTATTGCATCTGAAGAATGTTACCTATGGGTTCTTGATTTCAGGATTGTGATGGTTGGGTGATGTGTCATTACTCCGATAATGATGAAAGAAGGGGTTCATGCTAGGCATAAGCACTTGCAAGTATGGGCACAGAGGTAGACTTGTGCAGTGGGGAGGCAGGCCTAGATTGCAGATATTTTATATGCTCTTGACTGTGAGCAGTGGGATGGCTTTAAAGCGGTGGTGACTGTGCTTATGCACACAGAGAGTATGCGTGCAGATGTATGATTTGGAACTGGCAGTGTTGAAATGGATAGTTATAAGTATAGGTAGTCACTGTCCTAGCATACCTGCTTCCTACTGAAAAGTACTGATACTCTACCATTGGTAGCAATGAATACAGGCTGAAAAGTGCTGTTCCTCTTCCTAGGAAATATAATAAAAACAAGGATAATATCACAGATGTTCACATTTAAAATAGTAATCAATTCCTTCCAAGGGGGGTGAGGGGGGATAAAAGAGATATATAGACCTTAGTGAAGCAGCTCTTGCCTTCAATTGCATTAGAGATGATACTAATCCCAAAGTGCTTTTAAATAAGTATTTCGCGCTTTCAGCTCACTGTATGTACACCTATAGAAAGGATTCAGGCATCTTCGAATGGGACACTGTGTTCTTTGACTCATGGTTGAGGAAGCAAAAGAAGCACCTGGAACATACCAGCTCCCTCATAGAGCACGGAAGACAACATGAATGATGACCTCAGACTGGCCAGAATGTATTCATGAGGCTGTCAGAGTGTTACTGCAAGAATATGTGCTTAAAAAAAAGGGGAGTTTGAGATAACTATTGCCCCAGACTATTTGGAGAAATTGACAGGGGTATTTATGTAACAAAGAGATGGATTACCAAAGACTTTGTGGCATCGTACTCTGTTGGCGTTATCTCTCAAATAATCTGCATGATTAATGTAGCGCTCATATGCGGGGTCAGGGACAGTGTTGTCCTCAGGAATAGATGAGGCAATGTGTACCTAAAGACATGATTATAAAAGCATTTCAAAATACAATCAATAAGTAAGAATGGACTGAAAAAAGGGAGCCTGAGAGCAGTAATTTAGGAAAACTATGAAGGTTTAATAAAATATTAAAGTGCAATACTGAAAGGTAAAAATATAGCAATCTCAATACATCAGTCAAATGATATAGGAAACAATTGCTATAAAGGCTCTCAGAATTTAGTATAAGCAAAATCTGCAAGATAGACTAAGTCCAAATGTGCAGTAAATTGACAGAGAATCGGGTAGCATTCCTTTTAAAGACCCAAAAAGATCTGGTTTAACCCCAGATTGAAGGTCTTTTATAGGAAATTCACCATGGAAAGTGATAGGAACTACAATGTCAGCATGGTGTGAGCAGAAGTGTCAACATGACTACAAATCGCATTTCTAAGCAACAAACAAAGTGGAATACTGTAGGAATAAATTCAAACAAAAAAGTACTTAAATCGCAATTAAACAATTGATTTTTGCTGGGTATTAGCGTTTAATCAATCACATGGGTTTCTAATCTTAATTCATTACACAAAGCCTGTGCTTCTATAAACATTAGATGCCAAACATAGTTATAGATCTCTAGAAAAAGAATTAAAAAAAGACCATTCACAAATCAAGAAAGACAACGGAAAAAGTTCTCATATATTACAACTGTCCACAAAGTACAAAGATGCTCAATGTCCATATGTCCCTTATTACTTCCATTATATTCTTGAAGGCGTAAGGTTGTTATCAAATCTAGTCCGACATTCAATCCACCTGGAGGTAGTCCCGATTTCCACAAGGGGTCATGGGGGAACACCCCTTATTTTCTTCTAATGCTAATCTAATCTAAAGAAAATATCCTTAGTTGGACTCCCACCAAACAGTTGACGCGTTTCAGCCATAGTAATTTGAGGCCTCTTTAGGACTAAGGAAGACAGGAGAACTTGAGCTGCGCTAGGGAGCCCTCATAAAACTCTAGGCATCAAACCTCCTGAAACACTAAAACCGTGCCGGGTATCTGTGTTGCTTGACGTATCCTTCAAAAGTTTAGCGTTGGCAACGAAGGGCCTTGCTACTGATACCAGATGGTCAACCCAATATGCTTTGTCCTGGCCGTTTGTGGGACAGTGTAATTTGAAGGAAGAGCCGCAGACTGCCATGCAACTAACAAAAAACAAAAGAATAATCAGTAATGGGAAAGTGCATGCTTTCCCCTGATGCAGCGGAAAGCTCATAAATCTTCTCTTTATCACCATCAACTTTTACTCACATAAGGCCCATTTCAATGTCTCCTATAGAAACACCTTATTCCCTGATCATCATCCTGATTACCATATATCATGGTCCTCCAATGGTTCTTTATTTTGAGGTAACAGGGACTTGAATACTTGGAGAACGTGAAGCAATTACTTTATGAGGACCTGGAATAAAGAATTGCCAAACACAAACCTATTTCATTACCTTTCTCAATCGTTGAAACACAAACCTTGAGACAGTAAGAAGGACTAAAAGAATGAGACAAAAGCGATAAAGATAACTCATGAAAAACATTTATCTTAAGCCTCTTTTGAATGGACAGATCATGAAATCGCATTTCAAATCAGGTTTAATAACAAATTATTAGTACAACTGGCCTCACAATACGGTACAGGAAATAATGAACATTTGAAGCTTGTCAGTAGAGAGTCAGAGAGAGAGAATTCGAGACTCAGTTATCGAATCATACAAACCAAAGCAAAGCGGAGAGATTTAGTCCGTCTTCAATATAGATCTGGCCAGGTCTGAACTGCAGCACTCCGTGCCACAGAAGGAGTCAATTAACCCTTCAGTCAAAAGGTTATTTCCTGCTCAACTTTACCAGCCGGCAAAGTGCAGGTTCCAGAGTTGCAGTTAAGAAAGTTCAGTTCAAGGATTTGGCATTTAGGGAAATCAAGAGTCAGACCGTCAGCATGCCAGGCAGGGAAAATGAAAAAATGACAGCCAGCCTGACTCCTCCTCCATGGGGGCAATTGTACTTCCAAAAGTTCATGGTTTACACCCACAAAGTATCCTTTTCATAAGTCCATATGGTTTCCATTAATCACTCACAGTGGGCCGCTCATGGGGTGATCAATACATCACCAAAAATCAGGAAGAATTAAGTAATCCTTTTGTAAATTCATTAAATTTATTAATTTCAACTTGTATTAGATTTCCGTCCCTTCCACAGAAGTAGGTGGAACTTCACTTTGCTCACAGTCTGTCCGTTCCCAAGCGCTTTTCTTGGGTTTGCAATAATATTGTTACATTTCTATCAAAAGTGTTGCCTAACAAGAAGTGAGTCCATTGTTAATCAATACAGAAAAGAAACTTCATGAAAAGTTCTCACAGTGGCTAAAGTGACTACTTCATATGATTTTATACTTGCACGGTAAAGAAAAGCAATTGAGGCCTACATGAAAATTTGCTGAAACACTGTCGTGTTATTATTATTGTAAAACACACATTAATAAATGCATTTCGACATCTCTTGATTAGTTCAATTATTCTTCTTCTTTAGAGGGCACATGTCAATATTAGGTACTACTAAAATAATCTTTTTTTTTAACATCATTTGTACGTTATCGTTTCCAAAGCATGTTAACAACGTGTCACTCTAAAATACACATTTAACCGCATAAACGTTACAGGAAGCTGCAGGTTTGCACAATATCGATTATTACTAAATGAGCATTTTAGCATTCAGGAGCCTCATTATGCAGGCATTTATTTAATTTTTAATGAATATTGGAATATTGTCATCACAACACTCTCTATGTTAGCTATATTTCATTTCACACAAAACGTAAATACGTACCTGTGTAATTTTTTTTGTTTCTCTCTTTATTTGCATTTGTGTATTATCATTTTAAAACACTCTGTACGCTTTTACGATGCAGTAGAGGTCTCACGTTTTTCGACTTAGCCAGTTAACATGTCTTCATCAGAAATAATTTGTTGTAATAGTCCTTTAATAGAGAGAATTGATAGAGGCAACTGTCGTTTAACATTTACGCTCCATCACCCCAGCCACACCTTTGGAAAGGTAAGTAGTTCTGGCAAAAGTAAATACCGGGGCGGTCAGATTTATCAAAATGTCACGCAACGCAACACTCAGACAACTTACTGTGCTGCGCTGCCTGACAGGGAGAGAGCAGGAATGTGCCATATCTGCTAAGATATGATGCAATCCTGCTCTCTACCTGCCTAGCGCCAACAGATGCACTCTTGCGCCATGGTGCAAGGGGTGCCTGCATTATAGGCAGGATGGTTTTTGTGCAGAAAGGGACACCTTCCAGCACAAAAACAATCCTTAAAGGCATTTTCCTTAGAGGCATTTTCATCTTTCTATGTGTGCTGCAGAATGCCATTTTGATGCAAGCCCAGGTTTACCACCCTTAGGAAATCTGGCATTGTGTCATAATCCATGGGTGGATGCATGGGAACGCCCATTTTCCACCCATGGAACGCCTTCCAAACGCCGAGTAACAAAAGGCAGCAATTTGCACTACCCTACATTACTCTGAATTTACTAAGCCACACTGAGCTACACAAGGTGGCTTTGTTTGGCTTAGTAAATCTCACTTAAGCCTTTGCATTGCCTTACTCAGGCAGGTAATCTAATGTCCTAATGATGATCCCGCAATTGTATGTATGGGATCGAAACGTCGTTGACTCCTTGACACCCTAACACAACCATACTTATTATTTCAAATGTGCAATGGTGTTTCTCTTCATTTATGCTTGCCAAATTGATGAAGTAATTTTTAAGCACTAAGTTTTGCCTGAGCCTTTCAGTTTGTCCGTATCTTGCTTGATGCAAGATTGTGTTCCCACTTCATTGTTTGTCATGAATTCTGTAATATTAAAGGTATTCCTGTCCGACTGGACAGCGCAATATAGATCTAATTGAATGTATATTTATTTCTTCTCTCCCATTGTCCTTGTGAGGGACCATTGTGTTTGTAGCATACTGATACCCAAGGTCCCTGACCATTCCTATTGGGTTCCCTTGTTTGTAAATAATTAGCATTGCCTTGAGCCATCTTGCGTGACGCAATGGAAGGGTTTAGTAAATCTGCCCTGGCTGTAGGTAGGGGTGTAGGTGCATGAGGGTGATTCATAGCTGGAGGTTAACAAGGATCAGCAGTTGTTACTGCTGACTTGCCTTTTGGCACCCCTGGAGTTTCCCTTAATGCCCCTGGTCTCAGGGCTCATGCATGTAGTGTCAGAAGCAGGAAGCAGGCATTGCATCAACAGATGTGTGCTTTTTGCAGTGTTCACTCCGTGCGCTCCTCTACCCCTTCATCAACAAATATGAGGATATGACGCTACCGCCAGAGCTGCCGACTCTGGAACTGGGGAGTCAGGTTTGATTCTCAGCACTGGCCCAGCATCATGTGATTATGGACAAATCTTTTAATCTCCCAGTGCCTAAAAAATTAATCTGCCCTTGTGTAATTTAACCGGTGCTCATGTAAAGAGTTCCAATGCCTTTGGGCTTAGTTTGCAATATATAAAACTGAAAAAAAAAATATATATACACACACACACATATATATATGTATTCCACTAAACACGTGCTCCTCTAATGCATAAACAGGCACAACACTTGCTGGATCCAGTATACCGAAGTTTATTGACATGAAAAACCCGCTACATGTTTCGGCCGGGTGAACAGCTCAGCAGGGGGTCGCCCATAGAGCTTGGCCTGCAGCCAGGCCCTGTTGCCCACCCCCAATATGCAGGCGACCTGGAGGGGGGCATGCAGCCCACTCCCTAGGCCAATTACAGGCCCAGGGACCCCATCCCCCAGGACCCAGACAATTGGCCCTGGGGGATTGGGCCCAAGAGAGTGGGCCGCACGGGGCCCAGGCAATTAGTGCAATTACTGATTTGTGGATCCTTATTATTTTTCACAGCAAAAATTAAAAAGATAAATACTTTTTGGCCCCGCGGGTCCCTGTGAGACCCCACCACCAGGCCTAGGGGGTCAGGGTATTCCTACCCTTTCCCCTTCTCTTCTTGTTTAACTTTTGTTTTGGGACTCAGTCCAAGTCCCAAAATGGCTGCCAAGACTTCCTGGCAGAAGTCTTGGCAGCTAATCAGATCTCAGCATGAGATCTTTCAGATCCGCTTAGGATTCACGACCCTAGATATCTATATTTATTTTCTTAAATAACTCCAAAACTACTGAAGGGATTCACCAAATTAGCTGTAATCATGTCTAAAATCCCTATGGCAAATCGCATGGGGAAAACGTGTTTGGGGACCCCCTTTTTCTTGGCCCCCGCTTGACGAATCCTCGCAACACTTTCCAGACAGCAGCTGAAGTTAGTGGCACACCAGTTTTGAAAATTTCGTGAAGATTTGTCAAACAGCTCCAAAGTTATTAGCAAAAGAAAAAACGCTTTTCCCATGGAAACAAGGTCATAACTATAACTACCTACTGGCAACTGGCAGTAGGTAAAAAAAAAAATATATATATATATATATATGACTATTGAGGACGAACAATGGAGCAAGGGGTCAAACCCAGTGATGTCATTTTTGGATAGACTGTGCCTGAACTCATTTCTGATATCCCCTAAGATTTTGACGAATTTAAATCCATTTATTCAGAGAGAATGTACGTGAGTATTCGTCAGTGGTGGCTGGTAATGTGGAGCAGTAGTGGGGTTGGTACATATACACCTGCACTCTCTTCTAGAAGCACACACATACAGCCATTGTTCCCTGTAACCTTTGCATGCAAAGTGTCTTTCTCCAGCGCACACATACTCTCGCAAGTCGTGCACCTCACTGCTTCACGTGATATTGAGACCGTTTACTAGCCACGGCCTTTAAAATGTGATCGCCATGAATAGTACGGTCTTTTTCTTGGCGGTGAAGTGCAGTGCGCATTTTAAACACAGGGTGGAGCAGCAGTTACTGACTTTCAGGTCAGTCTTGCCATGGGCCGGTGGAATGCCATAACAGAGCCTGGAGCAGGCAGCAGTTATACATGCCGTTTTCACTTTTCATGTTGGAGAGGTGGGGGGGGGGGGGAGGCCTGCACGGATTTACCAGAAATATTTATTTTACATTTCAGTGAGTTTGCACTGTTTGTAACATGCGCACGCACGTTAAGTTTAACAAATCCCCGTAGCCCCCACACGAGTGCTGCATGCAATACAGCGATACGTACACCCTCCATTGAATCAAGAATGACCTGGAGCGTTCTCCTATCAGTGATGCACTTCACCTTTATATGTGAATCTCTGTCATATAATGGTCTTAATGTAGCATGATTCAGGAATTCTTAATAAAATTATTCAAAAAGTACCATTTCATATCATGGGGAATACACATACATCCTTTCTTAGCACGTGAGTGTGATTGGTTTCCCTGCCTCACTCTCCTCTCTTCACATCGGTGTGCAGAGGGCAAGAGGCACGCAATAGGGGCTCTGGGCTGCTGGCTCCCGTCTCTGTGCTCCAGTAAAAGTGAGCCAAAGTCACTGAACTTAAGCCATCGCTCCTCATCAGAGGACCAAGCACTCCAGTGCCAGTCATCTACGTCTGCAAGTGCCCTGCATCTCATTTCACGTCACATTTTCCTCATTCGCAAGACAATGACAGGCGCTAGTTGACTGCCTTCGCTCCTAATGAACAGATGCTATTGAGGGGCCAGGCACACATCACAGAACGCCGACGCCACCAAATGGTCCATCATTTTGAGCAAAACCTAGGCTTTGATAGCATGCTTACATCCTTTTTCAGTTTGGTATACAAGGCGGGAAGAAAACGTTTCCACATTTCGAAGCCATCGTAACAAGCGAAGCATACAGTCACTTACTGTTTTCAGTCCCTTTTTATAAATGTACAGCAATTGAGACATACCCACTTGGTTTATGCAAGCCGTCTCTGGGCTGTCGGTGTCAGGAGCTCGGCGCTAAAACTGCTAAAGTCATTTCTTTCTGGAATGAGACAAATGGTGGCCTTGGACCCTTTTGTTTCTGAACCGTTCTGTCTGCCATGTGGAGTTCCACAGGGATCTGCTGTCAGTCAAGCCTTATTTAACATTTATGTTAAACCACTGTCAGCATTGATAAAATCATTTGGGGGCCTATTACGATGGCGGGCGGAGACACGACCGCGGTGCCAGCGGTGGCGTTAACACCCATTTACCGCACGCCGCCAGCGGCCTTCACGCCCGCCATATTAGGATGGCCACCCATTGCCCATTTCCCGCCCGCTGCGGTGCGACGCCGACCGCCATCAAAGTGCGCCCGCCACCGCGGCGGAGTGAGCCAATCACCACACACCGCTGTGCGGAATGACGTCCCGTACGCCGAAGATATCACGATGCCGGAAACATGGCAGCGCACCACGACGGAGAAACCGCACAGCGAGAGACGGCGGAGACACCACAGCGGAGACGGAAAAGAGACACCCGGGACACACCGCGATGGATCCTGCCCTACACGCCTTCCCGGTGCTGTACATGATACACCACCTGCAAGTCATCGTCCGCCGCGGACGCCTCCGCAGGTACGTACAGACACAACAGTGCAAGTAACACAATACACAGCTCCAGGGTGGAAAAACTTCGCATGGGAACACCACACACCCCTGTGGGGACAGGCACACAGCCATCACTGCACACACACATGTCCCACCTGTGACAAAAATACCTCGCCACATACTGCCCACCCATGTACCGCCATCATGAACAAATGTCCCGGTCACGTCACCGCCGCGGTCAGTGTGCAGGAAACCATGCACACAACGCAGAGCCCAGGGCCAGCGCATGCCAAGGGCACCGTACAAATCGCACAGAGCCACAACTCCATCCACAACACACCAGCTACCTCCCAGAAGGGACACAACATGTGCCTCCCAAGTGCCACTCCTGCACAACAACCACACAACTACAGCCACACCATGCCCCACGTCCCAACAACTGCATATACAGCCACAGCAGGACCCTTTGCACAGGAACACATAGCACAGAAGCCCAAGCCCCAGCCAACACACACACCACAACAATATCACACACACGCAAAGAACACAGAGGCCAGGCACAAAATGTACAAACACACACAGATGAGGACCAAACACTTCACTGCACACACTACCTGACAAGTCACACACACACACACCACCCTGACTCACAGCTACATACACACACCACATGCCAGCAGTAATGGAGGACAACTAATAGGAAAGCCAGTGAGGTGCCCACAAATGGAAGGGCAGTGACACAACCATCAAGCATGTGTGATGCTCATGCAAGACAAGACACATGTGCGAACACACACAGCCCATCACAGCACACATGGCTGACACAGTCAGTCAACACAAACCACGGTCACCCCAATGCAACAACTCCTGGAGACAGCAAGGACACCCATGTATAGGCACAGGGATGTAAGGAAGGGCCTGAACTCAAACACTGACCAGCCACACATAGGCATCCAAATACTGGACAAGATAATGTCTGCTGCACAACACACAGGGCCCAGTGACACACTACATGACAGCCAAGCACAAGTAGGATATGTCACACATACCTCCTCCCACAATAGCACCACACAATACTGCCATGTGCACAAAACACAACCACAGGGCTCAACAAGTACACATACAGGCACACCACTACAGGGTGACACATGGCAGTAGTTGACAATGCAGGTGCACACACATCCACAGTCACAACAAAGTCACCCCCTTCACACCATACACTTCTCCACCACCCAAGTGCACACATTGGAAGTAAGCCATGGGACCTGGATAACTAATCACCACAAGATGTCCATACACCGACACTGATTGGCACACAGAAAGGAAGCTCACACAGACCCCATGACCCTGGCCTGCCTGCCTGTAAGCCTGTGCCCAAACTCCCACCCTGTGCTGCCATTGCCCACAAACTTGACATGTGTCCACCATAGAAAACATGAGCAAAGAAGGAAGATGACAACAAGAATTAATTGCCAACCACCTGCACTGCACCCATAAGTATCACAGTCAGGTAGAAATGAAGTGCCTCCCACCCCTGCAAAAAAAATGAAATGTGAGACAACCCATTGGCAATGTTGTAGTGGCATACTGAGCATGTGACACAGTAAACCATGCACACACAGAAACAACTTTATTCAGGAATGACACTGACACAACTCACAGCAGGACCAACTGTGTTTATTCACAATTTGCATATTGAGACAACAAATTTGGGCAACAGCAAAGCCAGTGGGCATTTCAATATGCACAGTATTTACATGAGAAGCTGCACAGGCAAGGGGCAAACAGCAGTGAACAGCAAGGCCAGTGGCCAGTCCAAAGTGCAGGTGAGGTACATGAGAAGCTGCACAGGCAAGGGTCAAACAGCAGTGAACAACAAGGCCAGTGGCCAGGACACAGTGCAGGTGAGGTACATGAGAAGCTGCACAGGCAAGGGGCAAACAGCAGTGAACAGCAAAGCCAGTGGCCAGTCCAAAGTGCAGGTGAGGTACATGAGAAGCTGCACAGGCAAGGGGCAAACAGCAGTGAACAGCAAGGCCAGTGGCCAGTCCAAAGTGCAGGTGAGGTACATGAGATCCTGCACAGGCAAGGGGCAAACAGCAGTGAACAACAAGGCCAGTGGCCAGGACACAGTGCAGGTGAGGTACATGAGAAGCTGCACAGGCAAGGGGCAAACAGCAGTGAACAGCAAGGCCAGTGGCCAGTCCAAAGTGCAGGTGAGGTACATGAGAACCTGCACAGGCAAGGGGCAAACAGCAGTGAACAGCAAGGCCAGTGGCCAGTCCAATGTGCAGATCAAGTCCATGAGAAGCTGCACAGGTAAGGGGCAAACAGCAGTGAACAGCAAGGCCAGTGGCCAGGACACAGTGCAGGTGAGGTACATGAGAAGCTGCACAGGCAAGGGGCAAACAGCAGTGAACAGCAAGGCCAGTGGCCAGTCCAAAGTGCAGGTGAGGTACATGAGAAGCTGCACAGGCAAGGGGCAAACAGCAGTGAACAGCAAGGCCAGTGGCCAGTCCAAAGTGCAGGTGAGGTACATGAGAAGCTGCACAGGCAAGGGGCAAACAGCAATGAACAGCAAGGCCAGTGGCCAGTCCAATGTGCAGATCAAGTCCATGAGAAGCTGCACAGGCAAGGGGCAAACAGCAGTGAACAACAAGGCCAGTGGCCAGGACACAGTGCAGGTGAGGTACATGAGAAGCTACACAGGCAAGGGGCAAACAGCAGTGAACAGCAAGGCCAGTGGCAAGTCCAAAGTGCAGGTGAGGTACATGAGATCCTGCACAGGCAAGGGGCAAACAGCAGTGAACAGCAAGGCCAGTGGCCAGTCCAAAGTGCAGGTGAGGTACATGAGAAGCTGCACAGGCAAGGGGCAAACAGCAGTGAACAACAAGGCCAGTGGCCAGGACACAGTGCAGGTGAGGTACATGAGAAGCTGCACAGGCAAGGGGCAAACAGCAGTGAACAGCAAGGCCAGTGGCCAGTCCAAAGTGCAGGTGAGGTACATGAGAAGCTGCACAGGCAAGGGGCAAACAGCAGTGAACAAAAACGGCAAAGACATTGTGCAGAGTAGTGACATCAGAAGCTACACAGGGAATGGATGCAACTCTACCATGCCATGCCCAGCAACAGAGTAATGGGCCTGAAAATGGGCATCACACGCACCCCTGTGGACAGACAGGTGTGTGAGGGTGACCACCACTCAGATGGGGCTGTCTGTCGGACTTGGAGCTGACTGTGTGTTGGGGTCAGTTGGAGGGCTGCCCTGGGCAGTGGGAGTAACAACTGTGGAAGAGCCAACTGTGCTTGTGGGAGCTGGGGGGCTGCTTGGACCAGGTGGGGTGGTGGCCCGGGGAGGTGGACTCATGCCCTGGTGAGACACAGTGTGTGCCGGAGATTGTGGAGGGGTGCCTCTCCACTTCTTGGGGATCCTGAAAGGCTTCCCTGTCTGGGGATTGAGGTGAACTGGGGCAGACACAACAGGTGACCCCACTACCAAAGCTGATTCTGGTGTGGATGTTGACCCTCCCTCTGGGGACATGCTGGATCCCGCTGTGCGCTTGCCTGGTGTTTGCCGCCGCCCTGCCTCCCTCTGTCCACCAGCTTTGCCCCCTACAGTGTCCTCCCGTGCTGGCTTCACAGGGCTTGGGATGGGAGTGGACGTCAAGGATGGATTATCCATGGGGCCCTCATCCTGTGCAATGTTTGCAGGAACACCTTCTCAGTGGGTGTGGAAACTGTTATTTTGCCTCTGCGAGATGTCTTTGGTGCAGGGGAGTCTTTGGTGGGGGAGGAAGGTGAGGCCTGTGACCCTGATGTTTGTTTCTTTGCTTTGTGGCCCTTGCTGTCGCCTGATGGGCTTTTCTCTCTGCGCTCTGGGGTGGCCTTACTCTTATGTGGGGATGGTGTCTGCGCCCTAGTACGCTTGGGCTGCTGTTGCTCCTGTGTGCTGCGTTTTCTGTATCGGGACTTTGGGGTCCGTTGAGCATTGTCACTGTCGTCAGAGGTGCACAGTGACATGGGGCCGGACCGAGTGCTGGGAGCTGCTCCCTGACTATGTGCCTGTTGCAGGGTTGCTGTCACAGTTGATGACAAGGACTGCACAGTCCGGTGTAGCCCACCTACGTTGGAATGTATGCCCTCCATGAAAGCTATAACCTGCCCCAACTTTTTGTCGTGCTCTTGGAAGGCATTGAGAAGTGCTGTCTGCCCCACACACAGCTGGCGCAATACCTCGACTGCTTCTGCACTGAGGGCAACAGGGCTGACATGGGCTGGGGCAGCTGTGCCTGGAGTGAAGGTGACTCTTCCCTTCCTACTCGTGCGGACACGGGCAGCACCAGTGGAGGTTGAAGGGAGGCTGGGCACTGGACGCTGTGTGGCGGAAGAGGAGGCCGAGTCCCCGTTCCCTGTACCCCCCAACATGGATGCGTCACCGCTGGCGTCAGATGAGGTAGAGCTTTGTGTCTCCGGCTGTGAATCCTCCAGCAGACTCCTGTCCCCCTCCTCGGCGCTGGTCACATCTGTGTCAGTCTGCTCCGGTGCGGCTGTTGCACTGGAAGCCTCACCACTGGTGTCCGTCCCCTCCCCCTCTGCACATACGGGAGCTGCTGCATAGGAGAGAGAAGTACTGTGAGATGAGTGGCATCAACGGAACTCACACGTGCCAATACATCTGCATCCTAGAAGAGGTGTGCAGCACATTGCATGCCACCCTGTGCACACATATATCTTGCCACCCAAAATATCAAGCCAACGGTGCATGTCCGACACACATCCTGCCATAAGTACCCCAGGTGACTCACACAGCACACCATCCTGCTGTTGGCTCACATCAGACACAGCCACAAAATGGCCTGTGCACACACACTGTCCCGATGTTTGCAAGGATGAACACCACAACATGGTGCACATCACCTAAATGGATGGAGCAGTAGGAGACCACACAGACCACAACATACCAGCCCACAATGACCCTGCACACATGCCATCCACCATATCGAGTTCATGGGCACATCTACTGTTGCACATTGGCGTCAGATGTCTGACTGGCAGACATCTGAGGTCTGGAATTGCACGCATTCATTGAAACGCATTCACAGTTGGCACAATGGCATTCCCATCCATCTGAATTCACACACTACCCCACAGCAGAAGGTACCTGAAGGCCACAACTCCAAATGTAAGAGAGATGCACAGTGCTAAAACTGACTTCATGAAGCACCGTTTGGGCAAATGCATGGCACATACACCCAGCACAGAGGCCATTCACAAAACATTGCACCACACAACCAACGTCACACAGCTGACAATTTGCACACTCTGTAGACACATGCACCCACTCCCATCCAAAGGCAGCCTGCAACACATACTCACCCCTAGCTTGCTGCTGATGCTCCTTCAGTTGTCTGTCCAGCTCAGGTTGTGTGACAGCCAGGATGCGGACCATTAGTGGTGTCATGCTGCGCCTAGCCAACCTGCCAGTCCGAGAGAGCAGCCCCAGCTTCATCTCGGCCACGTTCTTGCTCAGCCGGCAGATGTCGTCCCACCTTTTATGACAGTGGGTGCGCCTTCGGTTTGACACACCCAGATCTCGCACTCTGGAGGCAATGGCCCTCCACACGGCTTTACGCTGGTGGACCTTCAGCTGCAGGCATGGGAGACAAGAGGGGTGAGGTTCCAATGACACAGTGCACAATGACAACACAACGAAAATGCAGTAGCACGACAGTGACTCATCCAAAACTCCAGCTACAACTGTAACCGAGCAAACAATTGCTGTGAACATGGTACAATGTCATTGGTCAATCAGACGTACAGGCATGCATGTTCGATGGTGGACACAGTACCTCCACCTCCCATTCACATGCAGGATACCAACACAGCAAGCGACATGTAGTCTGGCCGCAGCTACTGTCTGCAGTTACCTACAACTACACATAGAGAAGATAACAAAACATGTGTCTTGTTGTTGGACTCACTGTGTCCAACACTGCGGAGACCTAAGTGTCCTAGCCCTGTGAAAGCCTCACTGTGTCCTGGAACTCACATAGAGTGATAACAACTGTCATACACACACCCTTCTCCCACGGCTGCTCCTGTGCAATCTACATGGCAGAGATGGGACTTAGATGAAGAGGCGTGAACCACACACACATGGAACACACTGTACATGCAGTGATGTGGACAATATGGCATTCGGCGGGGACTGTGCAGGGCAGGTGGACTGACACTGAGTGGGTAAATTGGGAGCACACAGCCATTCACACAAACGATAACTGGCCAGACTCCTGCATCACCAAAATGCTGCTGCACTGTATGGCTGACACTACAGAACATGTCCCTCTACTCAGGATAGGCATGCAGGGTAACGTGTGAAAGAGCCCACCAAGCCCTTCCCGCTGTAGTAAACATGATAGGCAGTGCATGTCAGAGCCCCACAACCACTGACACATACCGAAGCACCTCCACCTCATGTGTGCCCACCCTGCACTCTCACTCACAGTCTGGGAGACTTACCACGACATTAGGGCCACCATAAAGCCTTGGGTACTGTGCAAGCACCCCGTCTACCAGGACCTCAAGCTCCTCACTGGTGAAGGGACTGGCACGGATCTTCGGAGTCCTCGACATCACAATGGACATGTGGCAGCAGCAGCACGTTGAGGGTGGCAGCCAGCAGTCCCTTGAGGCAGCAGCAGCAGGTGGAGGGTGGCAGCCAGCAGTCCCTTGAGGCAGCAGCAGCAGCAGGTGCAGGGTGGCAGCCAGCAGTCCCTTGAGGCAGCAGCAGCAGGTGAGGGTTGTCAGTCAGCAGTCCCTGGTAGCTGTGGGAATGTGGTGCACCCTCCCACACATATATAGGCCCCTGGGGCTGTGTCAGAGGTCCCAGGGTGCTGCAATTGGTGTACCAGGTCTGCCTCATTCAAACACATCCAATGTCCGCCTCCGCGGTGGCGGTGCACGCCTAACGCGATTTTCTAACTCGCATCAGGCTACCGCGAGGCTGCTTCCCATTGGCTGCATGGGCATGGTCCATGGCGGTGACACACCGTAGGGGCAGGTGCGCGCTACCGCGGTGGTGCATCTTTTGAATGCCTCCAGTGACCGCCTCCGCGGGGGTGGTGCACGCCTACCGCGATTTTCAAACTCGCATCAGGCTAACGCGAGGCTGCTTCCCATTGGCTGCAAGGGCATGGTCCATGCCGGTGACACACCGCAGGGGCCAGGCGGTAGGCACCGCCATATGTCTGCCAGGGAGTGCCTGGAGTGACCGTGATTTGGGTAGCGGTGCATGGTGACCGCCATTGTCACATACATATCTGGCGGTGTCTCCCGCGATCGTGCCTGGCTCATGGGCGGTGCCAGTCCGCAGGAGTCAGGCACCGCCATATGTCTGCCAGGCAGTGCCTGGAGTGACCGTGATTTGGGTAGCGGTGTATGGTGACTGCCATTGTCACATACATATCTGGCGGTGTCTCCCGCGATCATGCCTGGCTCATGGGCGGTGACACACCGCAGGGGCCAGGCGGTAGGCACCGCCATATGTCTGCCAGGCAGTGCCTGGAGTGACCGTGATTTGGGTAGCGGTGCATGGTGACCGCCATTGTCACATACATATCTGGCGGTGTCTCCCGCGATCGTGCCTGGCTCATGGGCGGTGCCAGTCCGCAGGTGTCAGGTGGTAGGCACCGCCATATGTCTGCCAGGCAGTGCCTGGAGTGACCGTGATTTGGGTAGCGGTGCATGGTGACCGCCATTGTCACATACATATCTGGCGGTGTCTCCCGCGATCGGGCCTGGCACATGGGCGGTGACACACCGCAGGGGCCAGGCGGTAGGCACCGCCATATGTCTGCCAGGCAGTGCCTGGAGTGACCGTGATTTGGGTAGCGGTGTATGGTGACCGCCATTGTCACATACATATCTGGCAGTGTCTCCCGCGATCGTGCCTGGCTCATGGGCGGTGACACACCGCAGGGGCCAGGTGGTAGGCACCGCCATATGTCTGCCAGGCAGTGCCTGGAGTGACCGTGATTTGGGTAGCGGTGCATGGTGACCGCCATTGTCACATACATATCTGGCGGTGTCTCACGCGATCGTGCCTGGCTCATGGGCGGTGCCAGTCCGCAGGTGTCAAGCGGTAGGCACCGCCATATGTCTGCCAGGCAGTGCCTGGAGTGAGCGTTAAGGGAGTTGTGGAGTAGCTGTGCTGCACCTAACGTGTCCTCCAGCTCTCTGCATAGGCCAACATGTACAGTGCCCAGTGTCTCAACAATTGAAGTGTCCTCATGAGTGCAAATGCACAAAAGGGACATGTCACTCCACGTCACCAACACATACCATATATGGGTCACCAATACATTGCATGGGCACATACACTTGCTGTGTAATGAAATGTAGACTGTCCAGTTAATGTGTTGCATAGCATATGTAGATAATGGTCAATGTCTGTGTGTGCAATGTAACGCACAATGTCGTCTCATTTACTGAACTAGGGGCATCAGCAACTGGCACATTGTCCAATGCACATGCACACACGTGTCCCCCACGCTCAGCCGGTGGTCAGTGTGTAGTTGATGTGTTCCATGTGCAACCTATGTTGGGAGGTGTATCAGGGCCAGCAACATGGTGTGTTAGGGTAGTATTGCAATTAGTAACATATGCTGGGGGTCATACTCACAGGTATGCACACATATCTGTTAGTATATCACACTGTGCTGCGAATGAGCCGGAGGGGTGCACAGATCATTGCTGCTGGTAAGGGGACAGGTGTACGAGTAGTGTGCCTGATGTGTACCTACTTGTGAAGTGCCCTGTCGGTTAATGGTAAGTTGTAAGACTTGGGGATGTGTCTGTAGAAAAAATTGATGTGATGCACATTTCATGTTCTTCTGCATTGACATCTGTGCACTTTGATCTGTCCTAGGAGGAGGAGGCCCAATATCCATCGTCCGTTCACAGTCCTGGCAGACATGGAGAATGAGGATATAATCCGCAAATTCATGCTGGACCGACAAACCCTGCAGAACCTATGTGCCATGTTGGAGCCCCACCTGCAGCCACGTCGGACATATCTAACAGCTTTCACCGCAACATCTAAGGTGATGGCATGCCTGCATTTCTTTGCAACAGGCTCATTCCAGCACACGGTCGCAGTGCAGGCGGGATGTCACAGCCGATGTTCAGCATGGTGCTGAGGGATGTCCTGTCGGCCATGATGCTCTACAAAGACAGGTATATCCATTTTCCCAGGGGGCCTGAGTTGGTGGCTGTGAAGGGCGATTTCTATGCCCTTGGACATATCCCCCATGTCATTGGTGCAATTGATTGCACACATGTTGGGCTTGTGCCACCACAGGCACGTGAACAGGTTTACCTCAATAGGAAGCATTCACACTCGGTAAATGTTCAAGTGGTGTGCCTGGCGGACATGATCATCTCACACGTGTGTGCCAAGTTTACCGGCTCAGCCCATGATGCCCACATCTTGCGCAGCAGCATCGTTCCTCAGCTGAAGGCCAATCTGCTTCCGGAGCGTGCATGGCTTGTGGGTGAGAATGCATAGTGGATTAGAGTGGTGTGTGTGTGACATGCTGTTGTGTGGCATTTTGGGACTGCAAGGTTAATCTGTGTCTCTCACACCCAGGTGACTCGGCATATCCGAACCGCCCGTGGTTGCTGAGCCCATTGCGGAATCCCGTCTTGCCAGCTGATGTGCGATACAATGATGCCCATGGGAGGACACGGCGTGTGATAGAACGGACATTTGGTCTCCTAAAATCAAGATTTCGGTGACTGGACCGTACTGGAGGTGCCCTTATGTACTCACCAGGGAAGGTGTGTCAGATAGTGGTGGCATGCTGCATGCTCCACAACCTGGCCATTCGCAAGGCAATACCCCTGATCCTGGATGACGATGATGAGCAGCCAAGGCCCCCGCCTGCAAATCAACCCGGATCCAGTGACGAGGGCAGTGGAGAGGAGGAAGGGGTCGACATGCGTCGACAGCTCATCACCCGCTACTTCACTTGAAGGTGAGTGACGATGTAGAAGGGACAAAATGGGCTGATGGTGTTGCAGTTGCTGTGTGGGTGTATGTGAGCTTGCTGACTGCAGCTTTGTGTTGACTCATTGCTGCCTGCCAATGTATGTGTGATTGGTTAGTGTGATACAGAATGTCTCTATGGTGACAGTTGCTCTGTGTAAAGTTTGTAGATGTGAGTACCTTGTTGATAAGTGTTGTGCGATGTGTGCGATGCCACACCCATACAAGTGACTCTTGTTCTGCGGTTTTCCCTAGGTCCCTTCAGCATCTCACTGCCTACCTACATTCCATTCCCCTGGACCATGTCCTACACGGTGGAGGTTGCACATCCTGTATTAAAGACGGAGCAGACACAACAACATGTGTGTAAGGTGTATTTATTTACAATTGTGACATGCGAGGGTGGAGAAAATGTGAAGGGGGGAATAGAAGAAGTGAGTTGACAGTCATGGTAGATGAGATACTTGAGTAGTCCCCACAATGATGTGGAGACCCAGTCCAACAGATAGATGCCATTCACATGGCAGTGTCGTGAAGGATAGTCCAAAAGGTCAATGCAGTGGTGCAGTGGTCTGCCATCATAGCTGGCTCGGGGACTAGCATTTGGCAGGTGCTTTGGCATGTGAGTCCCCCTGGCCTTTCCTTGGACGGCCCCTTTTGCGCTTGACTGGAGGGGCCACTGCTGCAGGGACAGTGGTGTCTGAGGACGCACCCCCCTCTGTGGACGCAGGGGAGGATGATGAAGTGTCATCCTGCTGCCCAACAGGGGGAGGCGGAGGGGTAGAATGTTGTGCTGGCCTGTCCCTCAGAACCACCACTAGCTGCCCCAAGAGGTCCACAATCTGTCCCATGCGTGTGTCCATGGACCTCTGCAGCAGGAGGTGCTCCCGAGATTCTTCCTCTAACCGGCTCATTCGTCCCTGGGCCTGTTGGTAGGCCCCAAGGACTCTGTCGATGTGGCCCAGGGCTTCCATCCCAGGATCAGTCCCCCTCTGCATGACCCTGTCCCGACCACCTGCACTGCTGCCACAGTCCTGTCCGGTCCTCACATTGGCCCGCTGCATCCTCTCCCTGGCCTCCGCAGTCGATGTAGTGGGCTGCTCAACCCCTGGGGCAGGGGGGGTGTTGCGGCAAGCTGTGGTGGTGGTGGTGGAAGTGGTTGACACACAGGCCGTGACAGCAGCTGTCAGAGGATGGTATGGGGCTGCAGCTGATGTGGTTGGGGGGACAATGTGTGCCTGGGACTGGTTGCGGCCTGCCACACCAGATGGGCCAGCGTGGAGCTCCTCATCCAAGGAATCCAGGGAGTCCTCATCCAGTTGTCTCTGTTCCGGGGGGGACTGGCTCTGCAGGGTGGTGTCATCCTCTGCAGTGAGTTCTTGGTCACCTGTGGGTCAGATGAGAAATGGTCATTGTGTTGCACCCAGCAAAGTTTGTGTTAGCAGTGTTACATCAACTGTTTGTACATCCAGCAGTTGTTCACTGTACAAATTTGCATTGACCGACATCCAGTGATGCATTACAAGCTGTTGTGGTACATGCATTACTTGTCCATATTGGGAGTTCTCAAGACATGACATGCACAATATAATTCTTTTACATTGACAGTCTCATGTTGGCATCCAGTTATTGATCAATCATATCTCATCCATTTACGCGTATGTGTCACTTGTTGAGCCCTTGCAGCGGTTTACTCTGCACATTGAGTGAACATTGTAGTTTCATGCATACCTTTTCAATGTGGTGTACATATCTGTATCTGCAATTCCAGACATGCTTAAGTTTGCTTTAATTAGATCCTAGGTGGTCTGGACCACTGCTACTGTCAGATGGCATGTAGTGGTGTGCGTGGTTGTGCTCGGAGTTCCATCTACATGTGTTTCAGACTTTCATACTTTGGTTGCTGTCACAGTTTCATTTTCTTAGGTGTGTGCACACTATAGTTGCTTTTGCTATCTGGGTGTGCAGTTGTGCATTGAGAGGCCTGGTGTCCTATGCCAACATGTTTTTTTAAATGCATATCTGGCTGCATGTTGTGCTGTTGATATGTAGTGTTTGATGTTTTTTCCTTGTATTTGAGAGACCTCTCTGTGTGTGTATGATGATGGCTTCCATCTTGGTCCAGTGTGGGACAAGTCAGCATGATATGTCCACATGCCAGTTCTTTTGAAGTGTACATTGCAATGACTGACACATGCATGTTGGTGCCAGGAAGTAATGGGTCTTGTGTGCTGGCGGTCAGGTGGGCCCGTGTGAGTTGTTGTGCAAGCTTCCCAGCCCCACACACCATGACCTGTGAGATGCGGTTACCTACCTGTGAGTTGGGTGGGTAGCATACATTGCCTGCCACATGATTCTTATTGGGGCTGTAGTGTCCCATCCTCCATAGTGGTGGAACAGCATGCATGTTGCGTTTTGTGGGACAGATAGCCAAACACACTACACCGTCTCACTGTGAAGATGGCTAACTACCGTTTGAGGTGAAGGTGAGCAATGACATGGCTATGTGACTTGGTAGAAATTTTTGGATGGAATGTGCGTGTGGTGAGCATAATGTGTGTGTGGCTTTTTGTACCCATTGATTTCAGATTACATTTGGTCATGGGGAATAGCCCCCCATCACTGTTGTCCCACCTATCTGGCTGTGAGGTTCAGTCCCCCAACATTTGAAGGCAGAATAGGGCATGGGGTATAGCCCCCCCATCACTGTTGTCCCACCCATCTGGCTGTGGGGTTCACTCCCCCGACATTTGAAGGCACAATAGGGCAAGGGGTATAGTCTCGTAGCACAGTGATGACATACAGCAGGGTGAACATTTCACCCAGCATACATTTCCACACTGTCATGGTTTCATGGTATTTGTGGACCTGAGAACATGAGCACAGTACTGATGAAGCAGTTGTTCCAGGGCATCCATACACTGACATGTTGTGGTCAACAGTGGTGTGTGTGTGAGATGTACTCAGCCCTGTGCAGACAATGTGTGCTTTTGGGGCCAGACTATACCAGCACTGTTCAGACAGACAGTGTGAGATGTGAACATTGTCAATGCATACACACATTGGTGGTCCAAACAAGACACCTGTGACAATTTTAGTCAGACAAGGTGCTGTTCTGCAATTCAGTGCAGCACTGTGGTAGCTGGGTGTGTTGCAGGACATTTGGGATGTGCTTAGTTTAGCATTGTGAGTCCCAGCTGCAGTGTAGTTTTTGGGTACACTGCACTTCCACTGTTTACATTGCAACACTGTGGTATGACATGGGTGATTTGCACTTTGCCAAAAAACGGCCAGACACTGCTGCAGGGCAGCATGATCGTTGTTAGTGTTGCAGTGTGTGATGCCTGGCACAGTGGACACAATGGGGCCGATTCCGATTCGGGCCGGAAATCTCTCCGACCGAGCCGGACCCGGAGAGAATTCCGACCGAATCGGACTCTGGCAGTCCGACCGGACGAGTACGATGCGTTCGTAGGCTATCGGACTCGATTCGGTCGGACTCCCATTGAAGTCAATGGGAGCCGGTCGTACAACGCGTACTCGGGCTCCCATTGACTCAATGGGTGCGAGGCGGACAAGGGCGCCCCCTACAGCGTGTACGCAGCGAAGCGACTCGCGCCGTACACGCACAGGTAGGGGGGACCCATGGGTCCCCCCTGTGTGTGACTCGCGCGGCTACGCGTACAGGGGGGTCCGACACGGACCCCCAAAATACGGCCCCGACTGCTCTTTCGAGCCGGACGGCGCGAGTCGGTCGGACTGCTCGCGGTGCGCATCGTACTTACCCGGCCGGGGAACGTCTCCATTGCGCGGTGCAAGTCGGGTCCGTGTGAGTCGGTCGGAGCGTGTTGAAGCCGCGTACGAGTCGGTCGGCGATTTCGCGGGCGCTTGCATCGTACTCGCTCGGCCGGACCCACGTACGAATCGGTCGGGAAACAGGGCTCCGAATCGGATCCGGTAAAGCCGAATCCGATTCGGAGCCCTACCGGCCGAGATCGGAATCGGCCCCAATGTGGGTAATTTTTGAACAGAGACTTGTGCATGGTGACTACAACACAACTGTTTTGCATGATTTGTGTAGGTGACTGTGGACTAAGTGGCATGGTGTCATGTGCGGCTGCACAGACGTCACATGCCTATGAGTGGGACAAGTGCTCCATCATGCTGAGCTGTGGGAGTAGGGGGCCTGTTGTGAGTTGTGCTGCTGTGTCACCAATTAAGAACATCACTCCCGGTTGAAATGGTTACCTACCCGTAAGTTTGATGAGTGACATTCAATATCTGCCACATGCTTGTGGCTGGGGGCAGTGCTCCATCTTGTGCAGCTGTAGGACAAGGGGGCCTGGTGGGAGTTGTGGGGCAGGCCTCCCTATTCCAAACACACCTCCCTGTAAAGATGGCTACCTACCTGTTAGGTGAGGGTGAAGCACACAATGGCTGAGGCATGCTTCTGGGTGGGGGGAGTGCTCCATCCTGCTCAGCTGTGGGACAAGGGGGCCTGGTGGGAGTTGTAGTGCAGGCTTCCCAAACACCCACCCACCTCCCTGTAGGGATGGCTACCTACCAGTTAGGTGAGGGTGAAGCACACAATGGCTGAGGCATGCTTCTGGGTGGGGGGAGTGCTCCATCCTGCTCAGCTGTGGGACAAGAGGGCCTGGTGGGAGTTGTAGTGCAGGCTTCCCAAACACCCACCCACCTCCCTGTAGGGATGGTTACCTACCTGTTAGGTGAGGGTGAAGCACACAATGGCTGAGGCATGCTTCTGGGTGGGGGGAGTGCTCCATCCTGCTCAGCTGTAGGACAAGGGGGCCTGGTGGGAGTTGTGGGGCAGGCCTCCCTATTCCAAACACACCTCCCTGTAAAGATGGCTACCTACCTGTTAGGTGAGGGTGAAGCACACAATGGCTGAGGCATGCTTCTGGGTGGGGGAGTGCTCCATCATGCTCAGCTGTGGGACAAGGGGGCCTGGTGGGAGTTGTAGTACAGGCCTCCCTATTCCAAACACACCTCCCTGCAGAGATGGCTACCTACCTGTTAGGTGAGGGTGACGCACACAATGGCTGAGGCATGCTTCTGGGTGGGGGGAGTGCTCCATCCTGCTCAGCTGTGGGACAAGGGGGCCTGGTGGGAGTTGTGGGGCAGGCCTCCCTATTCTAAACACACCTCCTTGTAAAGATGGCTACCTACCTGTTAGGTGAGGGTGAAGCACACAATGGCTGAGGCATGCTTCTGGGTGGGGGGTGTGCTCCATCCTGCTCAGCTGTGGGACAAGAGGGCCTGGTGGAAGTTGTAGTGCAGGCTTCCCAAACACCCACCCACCTCCCTGTAGGGATGGCTACCTACCTGTTAGGTGAGGGTGAAGCACACAATGGCTGAGGCATGCTTCTGGGTGGGGGGAGTGCTCCATCCTGCTCAGCTGTGGGACAAGAGGGCCTGGTGGGAGTTGTAGTGCAGGCTTCCCAAACACCCACCCACCTCCCTGTAGGGATGGCTACCTACCTGTTAGGTGAGGGTGAAGCACACAATGGCTGAGGCATGCTTCTGGGTGGGGGAGTGCTCCATCCTGCTCAGCTGTAGGACAAGGGGGCCTGGTGGGAATTGTGGGGCAGGCCTCCCTATTCCAAACACACCTCCCTGTAAAGATGGCTACCTACCTGTTAGGTGAGGGTGAAGCACACAATGGCTGAGGCATGCTTCTGGGTGGGGGAGTGCTCCATCCTGCTCAGCTGTAGGACAAGGGGGCCTGGTGGGAGTTGTGGGGCAGGCCTCCCTATTCCAAACACACCTCCCTGTAAAGATGGCTACCTACCTGTTAGGTGAGGGTGAAGCACACAATGGCTGAGGCATGCTTCTGGGTGGGGGGAGTGCTCCATCATGCTCAGCTGTGGGACAAGGGGGCCTGGTGGGAGTTGTAGTACAGGCCTCCCTATTCCAAACACACCTCCCTGCAGAGATGGCTACCTACCTGTTAGGTGAGGGTGACGCACACAATGGCTGAGGCATGCTTCTGGGTGGGGGGAGTGCTCCATCCTGCTCAGCTGTGGGACAAGGGGGCCTGGTGGGAGTTGTGGGGCAGGCCTCCCTATTCTAAACACACCTCCCTGTAAAGATGGCTACCTACCTGTTAGGTGAGGGTGAAGCACACAATGGCTGAGGCATGCTTCTGGGTGGGGGGTGTGCTCCATCCTGCTCAGCTGTGGGACAAGAGGGCCTGGTGGGAGTTGTAGTGCAGGCTTCCCAAACACCCACCCACCTCCCTGTAGTGATGGCTACCTACCTGTTAGGTGAGGGTGAAGCACACAATGGCTGAGGCATGCTTCTGGGTGGGGGGAGTGCTCCATCCTGCTCAGCTGTGGGACAAGAGGGCCTGGTGGGAGTTGTAGTGCAGGCTTCCCAAACACCCACCCACCTCCCTGTAGGGATGGCTACCTACCTGTTAGGTGAGGGTGAAGCACACAATGGCTGAGGCATGCTTCTGGGTGGGGGGAGTGCTCCATCCTGCTCAGCTGTAGGACAAGGGGGCCTGGTGGGAGTTGTGGGGCAGGCCTCCCTATTCCAAACACACCTCCCTGTAAAGATGGCTACCTACCTGTTAGGTGAGGGTGAAGCACACAATGGCTGAGGCATGCTTCTGGGTGGGGGGAGTGCTCCATCCTGCTCAGCTGTGGGACAAGAGGGCCTGGTGGGAGTTGTAGTGCAGGCTTCCCAAACACCCACCCACCTCCCTGTAGGGATGGCTACCTACCTGTTAGGTTAAGGTGAGCAATGCTATGGTTGGCACATGGGTTGGGGTGGAGGGCTCCATCTTGCGCAGCTGTAGGACAAGGGAGCCTGGTGGGAGTTGTAGTGCTGGCAGCATGTACACATGTACCCATGGTGATGTTGCTAACTACCTTTGGGGGTCTTCAGGGGGAGTGTCTGTTTAATCTGTGAGAGATGTGTTGGGGGGATATTTGTGCACATGAATGAATTTGAACCTAGGAGGTATTATTTTGTAGTGGTGCAAGACAGTACATTTGTGTGATGTTAGGCATTTGTTTGTACTTACCAGCCTCCACTCCCCTGGGTATTCCTGAGAGACTCTCTGGATGTAGAATGCCAAGCACCTTCTCCTCCCATTCAGTGAATGTTTTGAGTGGAACGGGAGGGCCACTGCCTGTCCTGTGAGCCAGCTCATGGTTCTTGGCTCTCTTCTTCTTGACCACTGCCTTCAGATCGTGCCACCTCTTCACGATTTCATCTCTATTGCGTGGCACGGTCCCTACTGCATTTACCTTGTCTACTATCCTTCTCCACATTTGCGTTCTTGTTGCTAGTGGCGTCTGTTGGACCTGGTTACCAAACAATTGTGGTTCTACCCTGATTATCTCATCAACCATGACCCTCAACTCACTCTCAGTGAATTTGGGCATTCTCTGTGGTGACATGGTGTGTGATGTGTCAAGGTGTTTAAGGTGCAGGTTTGGAAGTGGTAGTGGTGGTTGTGATGTGTATGGTTTGTGCTGTGCAAAGGTGTTAGAGGTGCAGGTGTGGAAGTGGTGGTGGTGGTGGTGGTGATGTGTGCGTGTTGTGCAGATTTGCCTCTCCTGTCATCTGTGGTGGATGTCCCCTCAGTTGTGGAGTTTTGCAAAGGATTGTGGTCTTTTGGGGGCTGGATTTATACTGGTGTCTGTGGGTGTGTCAGGATGGGGTATTGGTAGCAGGTGTGGTGTGTGTGTGTGAACCTGGGATTTGTAGTTTTGGAGTTTCCCACGGGGGTGTGTCTTTGGGCTGTGTTAGGTATTTTTGGGTGCATGCCTTGGTTGGTTGGTGCACTTTGTGGCCATGTTGTGTGGTTTTCTCGCGACCGCCATTTTTTTAACGGAGCGTCCGCAGCGGTGGCTCTGCTACGGCGCTTCCGCTGTCTCACTGATTCATCAATGTTGTCGACCGCGGCGGTCGGAAACAGCAAACTGCACCGCGGCGATGTTGGGAATATCATAATTTCGATGGCGGTGTCTCCGGTGTGGTTGCGGTCGTTTGGGCTGTTTACGCTGCGAAACCGACCGCCGCGGACGGGTTTGGGCCTTCTCCGCAGGCGAACGGCGGTTTTTCAGGTCTCCTTTCCTCCGCGGTTGGGTTTTTACCGCCGAGGATCCTAATCTGGCCGTCGGTTTTCCCGTGGTAGCGGCGGGCGGTGATTTCCCGCTACCATGGCGGTCGGTTGTTTTTCCGTCCGCCATCGTAATGACCTACTTGGTTTGGATCTTACCTCCTATGCAGATGATACTCAAATTGTTGTAGCTATGTCCTACCATTCCAACAAGGGGGGACAGAGGGGCAAGTTTAAAGAGGTCCAACGTACATGCCCCAGTAAGTACTGTGTACAAGAAGGGTAAGAAGTTCCTCTAATAATAAAAAGAAAAGGCGAGGAGATACTCTGAAGGGGTTAGGTCAACTATGACCACCCTAAGAAAAGAAAGGAAGGGGGAATCCCTAAACGGAACTAGGGCTCTCACACACCTAGCAAGCTAGGTGTCATGCTTCATCATATGAGCCTGCCCCTCGTCTGGTCGGCGCTGCAATACCTGACGGGCACCCAGTACGGGGCTCTTTGGCGGGGATCTTCTGTTCCTGCCGGTGGGTGCAGTGGGGGTGAGAGGCCTAGTGTGTGTAGATGTGAAAGAAAGGGAAGGTGAGTTAAAACAGGTCAGTCAGTCCTAGCAGTCATTTATTCGGAAGGTAAACTGCCTGATTAAAAATCTAAAGAGAGTGACAATAAATATGAAGTAAAGTATCTAGCTATCTGTGTCTAACTCTGGACGGATCAACATGTTTCGTGCCAACTGTGTCAGAAGGATCTGGGCACTTCTTCAGGATCAAAACAAATGCTATCTACACAACGTGGTAAAGTGAAACTTACATACCACGTACTCAGGTCAATAACCTAAACTGTTGTCTAGTAATTACTTGCAACAGCGTCCGGCGGTCAACTAGGACACCAATGTGGGTCCAGCGTTCAAGCGCATTCCGCCTGCGACCTACCCTGCCGCCGAAAACCGGGATCCCGTGGCCCCCAATCTTACGGGGTGGTGCACACTCCGCAGCTGTATACAGGATCGTGGACGGGCCCACCTGTGGGGTCCATACAGGACTTGATTATGTGCTACCCGCACTACACTTCCCAGAAGGCACAGTTTCATTTGAACCTCCCATTGGGGGGGTGTGTCGGAGGTGGGTTAGCGGTTGCGCACACCACTCCATTAAAGCCTCTGAAGAGAATCATATGGTGATTCGAAACGCGTCAGGCAATATCACTATGGAGCGGCTCCTACGGGCGGTCCCCCGTCCTTACCTATACATGAATCAAGCTGTTGCTCGAGTGCTACTTACAGGTGGACAACCATGGAGCAGTAATTTAACGCGGCAGTCCAGCCGCGGAGTGTGCACCACCCCGTAAGATTGGGGGCCACGAAAGTGGAACAGCAGCTGTATACAGGATCGTGGACGGGCCCACCTGTGGGGTCCATACAGGACTTGATTATGTGCTACCCGCACTACACTTCCCAGAAGGCACAGTTTCATTTGAACCTCCCATTGGGGGGGTGTGTCGGAGGTGGGTTAGCGGTTGCGCACACCGCTCCATTAAAGCCTCTGAAGAGAATCATATGGTGATTTGAAACGCGTCAGGCAATATCACTATGGAGCGGCTCCTACGGGCGGTCCCCCGTCCTTACCTATACATGAATCAAGCTGTTGCTCGAGTGCTACTTACAGGTGGACAACCATGGAGCAGTAATATATATATATATATATATATATATATATATATATATATATATATATATATATATATATTGTAGACGCGCAGACTCTCGCAACCTCCTTTTCGGCGAAGAGAGAGTGACGGACCCAAGGTAATTGGCAAGATGTTATTTATTCTCACTCCTCACAATCGATGACGCGTTTCGGGCCACAACAGCCCTTGTTCACATACGGAGCGCAGTCCGCCATTATTTTTTATAAATGCTAAGTGCACACACCCCCTACCTTCCGTGTCACATGTTCATAGACAAGGTAGACATACTTTCATTTTGGTGAGGTGACTGGTAACGATTCTTACATCACTCCAAATGTGTCTCTTTGTATGTTTGTTTTTTTGTCAACATTTTACAAACAAATATTGAGGAATATTGATGTATTGTTTAAAATAAACAACATAGAGTTTGTTTGCATTGATGAATCTTCCATGACTGTATAAATACATTTTTAAAAGCAAACATTCATATGCATAAATGTTGAAATTTTAAAATATAGTTGAATTAAGACATCTTAGTATTGTGATGATCAGGTACCACCTCAACACATAATTGATTTCATATTTGAAACAGATATCTAACAGTATAAATACAAGATATTGATTGTATGGATGCTCATTCCTTCTCTGTTCTATTAAATATCAAGACTAAAGTGCAAGGGTGCTTTAGCAGCAAAGTTAAATGTGCAAAACGTACAAAAATAAAATTAAAATGCTAAGTTTATATATATATATATATATATATATATATATATAGTTTAAAGGAGTAAATCTTAAATATTTTAATATACAGCATTATAATAATGTAAATAAATACATCTTACTAATATTTAATACTATATACAAATATATACTTATATAAACACACATACATACATATCTGTGTGTTTATATACATAAATATATATATAATCTAACACAATTATTAAATATATGTTTTAGAGTATTTTAATTTTTTGTTTAATTCTTTAAATTAACTAGAATAAAAAAATAAAAATATATATATATATATATATATTTCCCACAAATCCGAAATGGAATCACGTACTCTCAGGACACAATGGAGATGAAAAGATCAGGATTTATTTCGCTCCTTCGTTACGCGATTTGGCTGTAAACAGCCTTGCTCACACGTAAGAAGCTGTGCACCCCACTTGAATATATACATTTGTTCAAACATTGAAGTAGGACTGTACAGCTCTCGTTTGGATTAGTGTCAGCAGTGGCGACCATCTTGAAGCGATCAACAGTACATTATGGGAATTCCAAAATATCGTTTGTCCTACTCTGTAGTCTACAGCTTGATCGTATCACATGTAAATATTCAGATACAAGGTTATTACCAGTTGGCATAAAATGAATGGATCAAGCCTTCTTGCAGATCATAATGTACATTTTTTGGAGTAAAGTAATTAGCATATTATAAACGTTTCAACATCGGTAAAAGGTCTCATATACGTAATGTGTGCACTCTGCTGGCTAATTTTGCAAGCCTCAATCTGACCGATAATACATCTACCACGTCAAGCTGTATGTCTATTCAAGGATCAATAAAGTTACGTTCCATTGACAGATGCGTCATACCCTTCATTTTCATGAAAAAGTATCCTGGTTACTGGGCTAATGCGTACCTTATGACAATGATACCAGATGTAGGAAATACCTGTGTCTCATTATATCCGTGCTTGAGATATTTAACTGACCCCTGTGTGGTCATGAACATTAAATATTGGTGTGTATCAAAGCGATACAAAGCATAGAAGAAAGGTATAAGATTGTAGGTTCCTACAATGGATGTATAAAAAGTAGTTGTCGAATCTTTTGCAAGATGTCAACATCTGGATGCATACGGGAAAGTATGTCTGGGTATCGCATAGGATACTAGGTCAGTCTCCTAATCCATTGGGAGCAGTAACTGGGTACATTAGAAAGTCTTTCCTTGGGTATTGTCCATAATAAAGGGCAAGTGCCCTATTGTGTAGTCTATCAACATTGTATGGGCACGAATTTTAAATCATGTTGAACAGAATAGAATGGGTGAAAATTCTTATCTTAAGTGCTGTGCCATTGCCATGTGCCTCCAAAGAAAAGGGTAGGGTACCCGTGTAGGTGAAATCCCGGAGTGGGATGGGTCCCTTCCTTTCCTCCTGCAGTGAAAAACAAGGGAAAGAAAAGAAAAAGAAAACAGTTACAATCATGTTCATGGTCACACTCACATGAAATCATGCATATAATAACAGTAAGTACATTTTCTAGTACTGCAATCCCTAGAAGCAAAAAAGTTTACATTGAGTACCCATTGTGGGTATCCTCTCTCTCTGAATCTGTCCATCATGATGTCGTGTTCACGTTGATATGATTCCTCAGAGTTGCTGTTCCGTTTCGCCCTTAGCAACTCCCCAAAAGGGATACTCCATTTCAGCGTATCAGGGTGGCTACTGAGGGCGTGTAGCAGACTATTGCCTGCCGTTGCTTTGCGGAAGAGTTCTGTGTGTATAATATATATATATTACACAAAACAGAAAACATATTAACAATTGAATTCCAAAACATTAAATAAATTACAAAACAATAAAAAACAAATAGGCATTTACAAAAAATATTGCAAAAATTTAAAAACAAACAAAAATATAAACACATACTATAAAATTACAATAATAAAAAAATATTTAACCAATATTAGGTAAAGGAAATGCATTGGAGTCTGGGAATAATAGATATACTATTTCCGCTCCAGTTTATGCAACAGTAGGGAAATTGTAGGACTTCGGAGGGTCTAAATATATTATTACCACTCCAAACAGCGTAACAGAAGGGAAAACGTTGGACTTCAGAGAGGTTAAATTTACTATTCCCACTCATTAATGTGCAACAGTAGGGAAAGCGTTGCACTTTGGAGGGGTTAAATTTACTATTCCCACTCCAGTCTAAGCAATAGTAGGTAAACTACTCTACTTCAAACACATTACATACTTGAATAACCCCATTAATGTCGAAAAAATACAAAACTCTAACTATAAAAATTATTACTTAACATAAATATATAGAATAAAAAACAAAACAATTATCCAACTTACAAAATGTATAAACAATGTAGAAATTAATTTTCAATTAAAAATTAATGCTTATTTAATTATTACTTAATTATATTTCCACCCTGCACCCCTACAAACCTAGCAACCCACATCTAAAATATAATGAAAATAAATAAGTATAACGCAATTTTCATAGTTTATAAAAAATATGTAATTAATAAAAAAATGTATAGTTAATTGTTAATTAATTATTACTTAATTAACCTCCCCCTTACAAACCTACAAATCCAGCAACCCACTCCTAAAATGTCACTAAAATATATTATTATTCTACAATTTACATAATTATTAATCAATTAAACATTTAGTTATACATTAATAATAATAATGTTTTTAATATTATTTAATTAACTTCCCACCTTATACTCTTGTAAACCTAGCAACCTGCAACTAAAATATAACCAAAATAAATCAATATTACAAAATGTACATTATTAATATTCAAGTCAATAATTAATAATAAATTATTCAAAATCAAATCAAATCACTTTATTCGGCATTTGCAAAAAAACATGACAGTCAAATACACAATATATGTACCAAAAAACCTGTAGTTAAAAATCTCGACCACATGACATCGAATGCTGCATGCAAGAATAAAATATACTATTAAAATGTATGTGTATGATATATGTTTAAAAGGGAATAAACAATAAATACATAAAAGTAGGTACAGGATAACTATACTTCCAGGATCACATCGCAACCAGCCCTAATATACCTCCAACTGTTAGTCACAGATGGATCTGAGCCTAATAGTGGATTTTAAAAAGCTAAGAACATGAAAAATAATGTTGCCGGATAGCATTTGTAAAAAACATAAGGGCTGGGAGCACCTGCCTGAATAAATTATTCATTCATTGTTAATTAATTTTTACTTAATTAACATCCCAGCCTATAGCCCTACACATCCAGCAGCCTGTACCTTGAATGTAACTAAAATACATGATTATCACACAATTTACATAAGTAAAAATCAATTAAATAATAAATGATAAATGTATTGTTAATTAATTATTACCTAATTAACCTCCCACCCTATACCCCTACAAATGTAGCAACAAGCAGCTAAAATATTAGTATAATAAATCAATATTACATAATATACATAATGAATATCAATCACATACTTACTTAAACATTATTAATGAATTAATGATTAATTATTACTAAATTAACTCCCCACCCTATTCCCCTACAAACCCAACAACCCGCTACAACACCATAAATTACTATTAAAAATTAAATAAAAGATTATAAATCACTTAAAATTACAAACTATATTTAAAAAAATGAATTACCATTATACAAACAATACTAACACATAAAATGAATATATAAACTAAAACACATTAAATTATTTAAAAATCGGTATCCTTTACAACTATATCATTGAAAACGATATTTACAACAGCGATATTCTTAACAACGATATTACTTACCTGAAAAAATTATATTCTTGACAAAAATATTTCTGCATCGTGATATTTTTGCATCACAATATTTTTTTTCTCAATATTTCTGTCTTCAGATCGTTTCAACTCGATATTTTATCCAAATGCCCTTCTCAGAGTGTCAGATGACCTTATGTTTCCTGCATAATGCAATACCTTCTTTAATAAACAGTGTTCCTTTCCTGAGCCTGTGTGTAAATTAACCATTGTTTGTCTTTGCTTATGTTTCTTTTCCACAAATGTTTTCACATATCCTCACCGGATGACTATTAAATTTATGAAACTCAGCATATAGTATGTTTAGTGGCATATTGACGTTTTCATCTCGTATTTCCCATAAAAAGAAAAATTTGAAACTAAAAAGGGGAACTTGTCAAGAACAAAGGTCTGGTAACCAGAAGGTTTTTAATTCCCTTGTGGCATTTATTCCTATGTTGTTTGTCACTGCTTTGAAGCAGGCTTCCTTCTGTAACAATTGTTTATGTCACGATAGGCAGTGTGGTGTTAGAAGGGGTCGCTCTTACTTGGTGATGGTTATGGACTGACCCCTAAGTCTACCTTTTAACCGAGGATATATTAGGTATTTTTGGACGCAAACATGGACCGTGACAATACTTTTTTAGCACTGGGCACTTTTTTTAGGGAACACCTGATGATTCTGCTCAGCTGTTTGCCACTAATTGCTCTATGGTGGATCTGTTGGCTCAAATCCAAGATCAACAGCTATAGGTTTGGAATAGATTGACTGAAAAAGACCACACTTTTTTTTAATTTACTTCACTCACTTTTGGTGACAGTGTAATTGTGGGATTAAAGATACATTTTGGATCTAAGAAACACGCCTGCGGGTCTGGTTTCTTCGATATCATTCATGTATTCTTGCAAAGAACTTATTTAAAGTCCGTTTTGTTTGATTGACCTTGTAAAACTATTACCATTGTATACAAAGTCCCATGAACTGCCCCTCAAGAATAAAATATTAAAAAGAGGCCAAGGAAGCAAATTATCCGCTGGTAGCATCTGTGCAATTCACTCCTATTCTGAGTTACAATCTGGGTCATCATGTAAAAAGGCCTTTTGAGACCGTAAACACTGCAATTTGCAAAATCACAGGGTTTGCAACTGCAAAAGGATTTTCTTTATGTACAGAAGCCCTTTAACGAGTCAGAAAATTCTTTCTAACTCATAATAAACGGCTTTTGCAACCCTATCCGAAACGCAAAAAGGAAGGCCAAGAATGGGGACGTCCCTCTCCTATTTACGAGGTGGAGAGTAATGTATCAATGGTTTTTCACCAGAAATGCGATTTCAAATCATTGATCTGATACTGACACCACAAAGGGGGTGATATCTGATTTGCAAAGAGGAATGGATCCCCTTAGGACCCCACCCTTTTTGTCAATCTTGAAAAAAGTTTCATTGAGAGTTGGCTGTGGTCCACAAGGGGTCATAAATTGCGACCTATCCAATGAATATAAATTAGGCAGATTGTTCTGTGACCCCCCTTGAGATTCAGTATTTTGTGAACTGACCTATTTGTACATAGGTCGGTTCACAAAATCAGATAGCATTCACAAATAGTGAGTGCGCAATTTGCAACCACTGTTGGTGAATGTAATCTTTGTATGTGAGTTCCATAAGTAATTAGCTCTCTATTATCAGAATCCATGAAACTCTGGAGAGAAGAGAGGTGCCACACAATATCGAGTAGACACAGGAGTTAATAGCACTGACATTATTAGTTGTTAACAGGGCACAAGTCCTAAATAAAGAAGTGGGGGGGACTAACCTAGTTAGGCAGTATGCAAGTGACATCATGGTGCACGACATCATGGCACGCAACATAATGGCACGCGACATCACAGCGTGCAACATCATGGCGCACAACATCACGGCGCATGACATCACACATGCCATCACAGGATTTGACATCATAGAAAGTGGCATCACAAGCCATAACTTTACAGGAAGTGGCATCACAAGAAGTGACATCAGATCTAAAGCCCTCACATATATGTTCAGCAGGTCTATCGTGTGTACGTTTGAGCTCATTACGAGGATAATAGCACAGTGAGCTATCGAAGATGATATGTGACTTCTACACCTTGCAATCCCCCAGTTTTATGTAACACATCCTGTACATTCATTTACAAACTTATATAATTTATTGTACATGTAATGCACGTGTTGATGTAAAGTGCTCTGATACCCTGCATTGGGATGAGTAGGGCTATACAAGAAAAAATAGTGGTACTTAAATTATTTCAACGCCTCCTCAGGTGTAGTAAGTTCTATATAAATACAATTTGCTTTGTGTAAATAATGGGAAAGATCAACACATCTGACATTCTTACAGTGCATGCATATCTCCTAAACAGGGACTGAACAAAGTGAAAAGCTGCCTCTCTTAAGTATGTGTGAAGTGCCAACAAAAATGTGTGAGTCTTTGTTTCCCCTCCGCTTCATTTGCATCAGGTGTGAGGCTCCTGACTGCTGCCAGCTAAGAGACTAGAACAATAGGATGCCTGATGACCCCTCAAATTCGGCCTTTGTTATGGGCCCAGCAGGAGTCTTAAATAAGAAAGCCCGGTCCCCGCCTGCACGTTGTTGCTTGTTGCAGATGGAAAGCAGACAACGTACAGACGCTGCTGAAAGTGTCCCGGTGTTTGGAAATTACACCGGGACGAGTTCAGTAAATTATTCAGTGGGGCCCAAATTCTTGGCAGGGTTGACGGCGCTCACCCTGTGAAAATAGTGGGTGGACACCGTTCACCCGCATGTACCCCCGACTCGTGCCCTGGTTGTTAAGCTGACTGTTGTGGTGTGGGCAATGCGAGCCCGACCAGTTCGGCCGCACGATGCGCACGCGGCTGCTCATTTACATATGAATGGAATCCTGCCTGTGCGCGAGCAGATTCCGTTGCTTGTGAGGAGATTTTGACCGTTAGGGGAACAGCTAAAGGATTGAGTTGCGAGTGGCTGCTCTATTGTCGCTCTCCCTAGTGTTAGCGTTATTTAAAAAATTAAAGCTAGCTTTACTTACTTCATTTATGAGGATCATCACTCAGCAACTGGGCAATGGTCCTGCCGACCCAGGTGTTGTTGGACCCACGTCCTTTTGGCCTCTATAGTCTGTCTGCCTTTGCCTGACCTCCTTTCTTCAGACTGGGTTTTGGTTTCAGTATTTTCTTGTATGATAAGAAAAAAGGCCATTACCACAGAAGTACGTTGATAGCTTTGTGTGCATTGCTAATAGACATAACATTCAGGAACTGTTTTCCTTTTGCTCTTGTCTGAATTGTACTACAACAGAAATGTGCACACCATAATTATAATTGCATATCACAGGAACTTTATGTTTAGGACAAGATTTCAAGAAAAAAAAGGAGAGTAAGAAGATGAAATAAGCCCGTTCTCTTCCCCTTATCAATACAACAAACAAATGAAAAGGAGCTCACTACCATACCAAAACAAGTTGTAACAAGTATCTTCCACTCAGGTGTCAGACAAACCAGTAGGTTTTTTAAAAGAACCCTCACCCACCAACCTAGTGACATGCTTCATCATTGGGTTCACAACTTACATGCCTAGTGCACCTAAGGTGTGCTACAATGCCTGATTACATTCGGATCTTGACGAGGATAGTAACAGGTACCATGGCGGGCGGCCTGTCTTGACTAATAGGTGACTACAGGCACCACCCCCCTCGCACTGTTTTTAACACTATCCAAGGGATCCATGATTAAAATGTCCAAAAAGACAGATTCCCTTGAGGTAGTTTTAAATGCATTCATTCACAAATTCACTGCATCACACACACACAAAAAACTGCTCTGCTGTAATCAGGCGTCGTAGCACACCTTAGGTGCACTAGGCATCTAAGGTGGGAACCCAATGATGAAGCATGCCACCAACTAGGTAGGTCGGTGAGAGTTCTTTTTAAAAACCTACTGGTTTGTCTGACGCATGAGTGGAAGACACTTGTGACAACTTGTTGGTATTGTAGCGATTTCGTTTTCATTTGTTTGTTGTAGGGCAAGATTTCTACATATCACTTTGCAAATTCATTTAAGAACATTGATACATATATTGTTGAGTAGCTTCAGATTCTTTCACAGTGAATGTTAACTTTTAGGAAAGTTCCAACTGATTGTATTAAATATTCTCATTAAGACACACCTAATTTTACGATCTATTCATGCTACATTTTGTCTACTGTTGCAACATCACGCAAACTGTGCATCCACCACCACTATCAGGGTAACCTCAAATCCAATGGAAAGATTGGTGCAGATCATTTAATGATTTATTTTGGTACCACTGACGCACAACGTTTCAGAGCAGAAAGGAAAAAATTACTTCTAGAACTGGGAAGAGAAGGTCACCGAATTTGAACATTTACAAGTGAACATATGAACATTTGTTAGTTTGTGTGCCTTCTGAAGGAGAAGAACATGATGAGTTTCAGAAGACTGCACAGAGACTGGAGAAACAATCTGACATACAAAAAAGTGGGACGGCTGCTGAATGAATGAATGAATGAAATGAAAAAGGGATTTATAATGCGCTCTTAACCCGCAGGTATCAAGGCGCTGCACCTAAGGATCCCACAGAAAAAAGAAAAACAACCCTCAGCTACAAAAAAGAAAAAGAAAAAAGGAAGGAACAACTAATTTAATAAATCCAAAAAGTACAAGCCTAAGATATAAAAAGTCAGGTTTTTAAATGTTTTCGAAAGGCGACGAAGGAGTCGGTCTCAGCGATGTATTTAGGCAAGGTGTTCCATAATTTCACAGCTGCCACAGAGAAGGAGCAGGCGCCCCATCTTGCCTTTCGAAATTTAGGATCAACGGTTTTCTTGCCAGAGACTGATCTCAAATGCCTGGTCGGCCTGTACCAATGAAAGGTGGACCGGATTGTCAATGCTCCCTTATAATGAAGCACAAGATGCACTATACTAAGTGCCTTGAAGATCACACGCTTTCTAATTGGCAGCCAGTGCAGGTTCCAAAGACCGTTATACAATCAGTTTGGTGCTGATGGTAATTTTGCCAAGGTGTGCATGAAGAAGAAATTGCAAGTAAATTAAATTGATGAGTCATCTGAGTCAATTCAAGAAAATGAACTACAATGCAGTCTTAATGATCTGGTATTGAACACTGATTCATCTGATTTACAAATAGATGAGAATCCCATCGCTGACATCGGTTTAGGAGTCCACTATGTCAAATTATTAAAGGATTCCGGAGCAAGAGTCACCATTATCACACAGGAAACCTTTGAGAAGTTTTGGAAAAATGAACTTCTTGAGGAACCTGACATTAAGACTGAACCTTTTCAAGGATCTAAAATTAATCTTATTGGCTATTTCTTTTAGGGCCATTGAAAAGTTTTGAATTGAACATCAAGTTGAAAGAAGGAGCAATACTGGTAAAGCACAACCTGAGAAACATTCTATGTATTGTAAGGAATATTTCATCAAAGGTTTTGAACACATTGCTGGAACAAGCTGTTATTGAATCAGTTAATAGTTCCACTTCACTTTCATCAATTGTGATAGCCAAAAAGTAGGAGTGGCTCTTCCATTATGGCGGAGGAACGTCACCCCCCCCTGCTGAAAGCCAGCAGATGCCAAAAATAAAATGATAATAAAACATTTTTATTATCATTTTATTTTTAGCCCTGCAGGCTGCGAGCCAAGAGAGGGGCATGGCCTCCCATCCTGACGCTGCAGCCTCAGCACCAGAGAGGATGGGGAAGTGGTGTGCACTGCCAAGTGCACATGACGATTTCACCGGCCCTCTGGGGCCGGCCAAACAGGTCATGTGCACTTAGCCTTTCTCCACTGAGCTGTGTTGTACAGCTGGGTGGAGAAGCCAACACAGGCTCTCAGTCTATGTCTGGGTGCCAAACCGAGGCGCTCAGGCCAATCCCAGCACTGCTCACATGCTGGGAATAGGATTCCAAGCATGTGAGCAGCACTGGGATTGGGAGCTGGGAGCCTGTGCAGTGTGCAGCAGGCTCCTGACAAGGACGCGAGGATCGGGAGCAAGGTGGCGGCCGTCGGAGCAGGTACGTTTTATTTTCTTTATTTATACTTGTTTTTTTTGTGTTCCCCCCTCGCCCCGCCCCACAACTTCGTAGTACGAGTGGCCGCTACTGCCAAAAAGAGGAACAAAGAGTTACGCATTTGTATAGATCTCAGGTCATTGAACAAAAATATCTGGGTTGATTGTCATCCTCTTCCTAGACCTGAAGAGTTAATGATCAAATTAAATAGTGCTTTAGATTTGAGATCAGCTTACTATTAGGTAGCACTGCCTCCTTTTTCTCAATATTTAACAGTATTCATTACACCTGATGATGTTTTCCAATTTAAATGGATGCCTTTTGGCTTAGCCTCTTCTGCCTCTGTTTTACAGAGACTAATTAAGGCTACTGAGGAAGCTCTCCAACCTAATAACAAGTAGCACATTATGTCATTTATTGGCGTCCTTCAAAAATTTGCATATATTGCTGAGCCTATGACTAATCTATTAAAGAAAAGAATAGAATTTTTTTGGGGTCATCAACAACAGGGAGCATTTTCTCGTATCGAATCTGATTTATTATGAGCTCCACTTCTGTAGCCATATGTGCGAGGTCTTACTGTGAGAAAGGGTTAGGAGCCGTGCTCACACAGAGATGCAAAAATATAGAAAGAACAGTGGCTTTTGCATTAAGCGTTCTCAAAGATGCATTGAGAAGAAAATATTGGCCTGCACGTGGGCTACAATATAATTCTGAAATTTTTTGTCGGGGCATTCATTTGGTCACAACACTGATCACAAACCAATTATGTACATTTTGAATAAATCAAGTGTTCATTCTGAACAACTCACTGCATGATTAACCAGACTTTCCACAAAAGTGCTTGAGTACAATTTCACTATTTTTCATGTACCTGCTACAAAAGAGCAGATTTTCTTTCAGATTTCCCTTAGCAGATAAGGATGTATTATCAGGTGCTGATTTGGAAGAGTGTGTTGCTGCTTCAATTGATTTCAATGATAGGGCGTCTATTTCCAAAGAAGATTGGTTGAAGGCTTTATCTGAAGATAATGAATTGTGTGTCATTTACCAGTATTTCATTCAGGATAGGCCAAGAGAGAGACATCTTTCTGGTGATCTGTAAATGTTTACTAAAATCTCACCAGGACTATCTTTAGTAACTGATATTCTTTTTAGAGGTGAAAAATGTATTCCACACTCACAAGGAGTAAATTGGTGGCGTTAGCTCATGTTGGGCATTTGGGTATGACAATGAACAGAACAGGCTACATGAACCATATTGGTGGACAAGAATGGATTTTGATGTTGGACTAAAAGTGAAGAACTGTGGAATGTGTGACAAAGCTTATAAAAATGTGGTTGTAAGAACTCCTCCTATGCTACATTACCTGAAAATGGATAGGAAAAGTTAGATTTCGATTTGTTGCGTCCTTTCTCCTGTTTTAACAATCATTATGTGTTGGTTCTGATCGATTATAGGACCCGCTAGATTGAAGTGGCCTTTGTCAAAATTCCTGATACTGAAGCAGTTATTCATTTCCTAAGGACATTTTTTTTTCGTGCAGGTTATCCCAAAATCTTAGTCACAGATATTGGTGCGTGATTCACGTCTGAGCTTATGTTATCCAAAAGTTGAATCCAATTAACAGGGAACTCACCTTGCCAAGAAGGTGGGAGATGCATTCAGTTGTTCACACCTCTCGTTAGAATCACATAATTAGTATGACCGCAGGATTGCAAGTCGCTGCCAGCACTTCCTATGTTGTTACAAGGACAGTATGAGTGGTGCTTTAAATGGAAATATGGAAGTGCAGGTACTCACTATTGAGAGTGCTGGCACTCTCCAATTAAATGTATTGTGGCAGTGCTGAGAAGTGCAGGTACTCTCCCTCTCCTAATATAGAAGTGCAGGTACTCAGTACCGGACAGTAGCTGCCCATTTAAAGCACTGATCAAGAGTAAAACAGGAGTGAAATCTGTGATTTACAGAATTCCAAACAACAATTATTTCGTAAGGCATCTTCCAAGTGACCGCTCTTGGGAGCTGGCATCCATGGCTCAATGGTTAGAGCGGCAGACCCTGATGCAGAGATCTGGCCCGGGACCAGGGTTCAATTCCCGCCTCAGCGGGTCTTGGGCTCAATTTCCTCGGACCTGATAATTCTCGCCTCGGTGCCTATTCTAATCATGGGTCCCACTCTGCAACTCTGGGCAATAGCTTGCTTAATCTCCACAACAGCCCCAACAGCACTGGGATGCCTGGCTTCACCCTGGGGGTGCCCAGGAGTGGACATTTCACAGGGAAAAGCCAGGAAGGGTTCCACAGCGGTATGCATACAGCACCTGGACACCCCTTTGGGGGTATGGGTGCGCTTTACAAGTACAAATTTCATTTCATTTAATTTCATTTCCTTTGTTCCTGGCAATGGCTGAATGTACCTGGCCCTTCTGGAGGAGAGTATACTCTAATACACATTTCGGAACATAGTACTCACACTTGCTGTTTGGTCACTTCTTTTTAAGTATGATGCCAGGGGGAACCACGGCCTGGCACTGCCTCCTCCATGCACTCATTGCCTGTGGCAATTGCACAGCAGACTAGGGTGACCTCTGCAGAGAAACAAGAGAAAAACAGGAACATTGCAACTTGCAAGACACCAACAGAGCATCTATGGTGGCGACTCAGCCCAGTAATATTGTCTCATACCTCATGCCGCCTGGGTTATTTAGGGCAGTTTTCTCTGTAAAGCAATTCTGTATCAATTCCATATTGTATTGCAACATCTTTTCAGTGGTGTTTTTCTCTAAAGATTTGTGATAATGAGGGCTCCTGGAGGCTTCTTACAGAGCTCTCTTGTTTCAGTGTTCTTTGTAGATAAAACCACATTATTAGTTTTATACCTAAAGGAACTAATTTGCTCCACCTGATTTCTACTTGTGTTGATGTCCTATGCTATTTCTCTATTTGCATCCTCAGTTATTACTGTCACTTTTATTCATATAGGATATATTTTTCCATCTCTTCTTCTTCAGGCTTTTTTCCTCTTGTAACCAAGTGGTTCCTATTGTGTCAGCTAACATCCTTTACCTTTCGAGCCTATGGGTAAGTAGTTGTGTGGCTAGGAAAATATTGTGTGCCCCTTCTCAGGTTCCAGCAAAACAGCAATTAAATGATTCCACAAACTTTGGGAGCAGGACTGGAGCGTTCTCGGCCACTTTAAAAATAACTCTAAAAATCAATAGCAATTTGCTAACGTACTTGGCAAATTTGAATTGAAAGGGAAAACTGAAGAAATCGCAATGTTTGAAAGACTTGGGGCCTCATTTGAAACGTGAGATCTGCCTCAGAATTGGTGGATGTCACCTATTCCGCCATTGTAGCAGTTCCTTTAGAGTTTGGGCACTTCTGGGTGAAGGACAGACAGTAGAACCAGCACTGGCTCCACTATCAGAAACCCCTAGCTGCAGGTCCATCTGCCACTAGGCCGGAGGCTTTTCACCATCGGAATTTTGAGCATCAGAAGTCCTGTCGTACTTAGGGTTGGGGTTCCAACTTTGACTGTTCCCATTTTCAACCACGACACGGCCCATGATGGTTACTAGAGCTAAAATGTCTTTGTCCCACAGGGAGAAAATTCCTTTCACATCAGAGGCATTGTTTTTTTAAAAAAAATTCAGCAACAAACCACTACTTTGGGAGTTTGTTTCTGAAAATTAAAATACTTAAGACGGGCTGCCATGACACTGTGTCGGTGGGAGCATTTTTCCCCATAAATCCCCAACACAAAAGTAGAGATCTCTAAGTATGACATGCGGTTTGTTGGTGGTCCGACATTGGGGCCTTCGCTGACCCAAGTGTTTGCGGGGCCAACTACCAAATAAGGCCCTAATTTAGGCAATATGCGATAACTGACGATATCAATGAACATCTATTATTGCCAACATATTTTTGAAAATATAGAGTCTGCCTCTAAAATGTCACTCACGTGTTTCTGCTCCCTCCCTTACAATATATTTTAATATCATCAAACGGATTTATAGTAATAATAGAAAGCATTATGGCCGTAGTATGTTTTTTTCAGGATGTTCCCTAGGCTTAGCTCTTGACATGCTCACCTTGCTTGCAGTAATTGAATGTACTACAGAATAATAGTCTTTGTCTACCTTTTTTTGAGGCAATGTCCTTAATTCCCACCACATTGTTTAATTTGCACCCAATTTTTTATTTTACATAACAATTGTGATATAATATGATATTTTGGGGTTAAGGTACTATTTATTTAATCAAGGTGATTTTGGCATGAAATATTTTAAAGACTACTGCCCTATGTTGAAATTTTCTCATCCGAAGATGGGATACAATTCAACATACATTTGTTTCAAATTGCAATGCACCTGTGCCTGCTTCCTGGACTTGGTTGACACTTGGACGTTGTTTTACCAAAATGCCAGGTTTGGCAGATGTGATTTCATGCACCCTTCCTCCCCTGATTTCATCACACGACTGCCCCATTGTCTCACATTGAACCCTGCAGCAGCCTCCTATTTCCTAATGATGGGCTACGAGAAGAGCTTCTGGCTTGATTCACAAAGATAACTTGCACTTATGAGTAATTTATACTTTTGAGTACGTTTACTACTTGTTGGCTATCCACAAAATCAGAGTGTAATTTACTCCAAAAGAGTAACTTAGATGTCTACACCAAATTGAGGGCCTCTGGGTATTCACAAACTGCAGGGGCTATCCAACTGGGTGGCAACATGCAAATTACACTTTTGGGGTAAATTTGCACTCAAATTTTGTGACTAGCCAAGAAGTACTAAACTTACTCAAAAGTGTAAATCACTCAAAAGTGTAAGTTACCTTAGTGAATCACACCCATGGAGTGTAGAGTATCGACAAGGTTCTTATAGCACTGTTTACCATCTGTTCTCGGCCATGCCTTCATGACCCCTGAAACAAGGAGCAAAATGGGTAGTGACAGAGGTATCAAAGGGCAAACCAGGGTAAGAAGCTGGTACCCTTTTTTGACCTCCCGTGGTCGACTATAATTCACAGAACTGAAAGTAATATCAGATGAACCTGTCAATTTTCTGGAATAATTTTGAAGCATTTCTGCTGCTGACTCAACTCATTTCCTCGTCTTGCTTTCGGATTAACAGAGAGAGGACGTAGTCAAAGTAAGGAGAAGTTTTACTCTGTGCCCAGACGTCTCATAGTGCAAACCCACTGGCTTAGAACGGCCTAAAGTGGATTGTTGTGCATGAATAATTGAAAAGTGAAATATCTCTCCGCTTGCAAAATGTCATCACGGAAGAGATGGGAGGGAAACCACGGCATCGTCATCCGAGGGAACAGAACATTTTTGGAAGTGCAAACGGTGATCAATTATTCAGCATGTGTAGTCTGTTAAAAGTCAAGAGGGCTTTTAGTATTTTTTCCTAATTTGGATCATGTATTACTGCAGCTGCCCACTGCATCAAGCTTTTTTTTGATGACCACTTTCAGAAGAAAGAAACCTTAATAGTCCATACAAACCATTTACAGCACACAAAACGAAATAGTGGTCAAGCTACGAAGTATTGCAGTTGCCATGGCAACAACTAAAGAATTAACGATGAAAAAAAATCTTTAAAAAAAAAAAATCTGGCAAAATTACGAATCACTCATTAGTGGTGCACAAGCATGAGTAAAAATTAAAATTACTAGCTTAACAACAACGCTGCAATATTTGCAAAAAGACATTGTACGATACACGCCTTGCATCATATCCCTGATGCATCTGCTTAGAAACTTTGCTATGTCTTTTCTGTTCTTCCATCCCTTTCCTGTCCACTTTTCAAAATATTTGAAGCATGTTAACTATTTTCATTGATGAATCATAAGTTGCATCAAAGTACCCCAATGACATCACATGAACGAGCGCCGATTGCATTGAACTGATCTGTGGCATCAGGTTACCTTTACAGCTTTAACAGCCAGGGCTTAAGGACAGATATATTAGGGGCATATTAACAATGCGGCGATAAAAAATTATCGCCGCTTTTGCGGCCGTTTTCGGCCGAAAAGCGGCGATAATTATATCGCCTTATCAGCAAAGACACGCTATTGCGTGTTTTGCTGATTTTGCTCCCGTTTCCAGCACGCCTAACTTCGCATCGCTAATGAGATGCAAAGTAGGCGTGTCTGTGGAAACAACATGGGTAAATATCGCGAAGGCAGCTTCGCGATATTTACAATGCGGGGAAGCGATTATTTTAATCGCGTTAAGTATCCCTTAACGCAGGAATTTAACGTCTGTTAAATTCCTGACTAAGGCATACTTAACCTGGGAGGTGGATTCATGTGATACGACCACAGGGTCGTATCATCAAGTATATCGTCGTTTTACATGGAACATCGCTGGAAAACCAGCGATGTTCCATGGAAAAGGGCGCTAAGGCTGGAATATACATCGCCATGGCGCTAAGCGTTGTTAATACAACGCTAGCCTGGCGAAATATTCCAGCGATAGAAAAAAATGCGGTATACAAGGTCAGCGATAATTATCGCTGCCTGTTGCAAATATGCCTCTCAGTGCCCATCGAATGTCCACACACACCCAACAACAACATTACTTTTTCTTCCAGGTGACAGTGCTTATGGTACACAGAGATGAATGCTTAAGCACTCCTTATATCCCTCCTAGGGCCAGCAGCACAGGAGTGCAATGAAGCGAATCTTTAATGTTCTTGAAATCTAGTTTGCAGTATGGCCCTTTGCAGTATAACCCTCGGCACGCTGCAAAATCATGGCTAATTGTGCTAGGTTACATATCATAGCAACGCTTTGGGGCATTTCCATTGCCCTTGAAGAAGAGTAGAGCAATGGGAGGTGGTGCTAAGAGCAATGAAATCAAAGTTATTCCCAAAGTATGTAGAAACACAGGGGCATATTTACAAGGGCATTGCGTCACCGGAACATCACTTTTAACAACGTTCCTGTGTCGCAATGCCCTGCTCCATATTTACAAAGTGGCGTTAAGTCACTTTTCGTAGCTTAATGCTGCTTTGTTAATATTGCACCCTTTCACGCAGGTATCTGCGTGAAAGGGGCGTGCAATTCAAGAGCAGGTGTTAGAATGGCGAAACGAGGAGAAATGCTTTTAATTCACCTCGTTTTACTTTTTCCATGTGTGCTGCATTACCCCCAGGTCCCTCCTGTCCTCGTACCATTCATTACAAAGTGGAGATAACCATCTCCCAACTGAAAAAAAGAACAGAGGAATGCTGGGACCCTAACCCCGCCCCTCCCACTGGGAGTACATAAGCAGTACTTACCCAGCATTCGCCTGTTCTTTTTTTCTGTCTGTCGACAGGAATGGGACGAGGTGCTGGTGCTGCTCCTGCTGGGCTTGAGTGGCAGTTTTCTTCGGTGCCCCGTCTGTCTGCCTGGCTGTTCTGGACGGGGTGGTTGCTGTTCCGCCTCCCAGCCTGCCTGGCTTGTTGGGAGGCTTGGTTTCCAGGCTCTCTCTTGTGGTGCGCGCCAGCCGGCCCTTTGGGGCTGCTGCGCCATCCTCCCGGTCGCTTCCGGGTTGGGGGCGCGTCTTCCTGTGGCCTGGCCGTGTGGTTGACGCGCCTCGCTCGCTGGATGCCTCCTCTGGTTCCTGCTGCCCTGGCGTGGTTCCTGGTGGTTCGCCTTGGGCTGGCTGTGGAGGTGGGGGTGGGGGCCTTGTTAGGAGTCTGCCGGCCCTCCTCCCCGGTGAGTACCGCATAGCAGTTTTTCCTGCTTTGCTCACTGCGGCCTTTTTGATCTGTACGGACTCCCTGGTGTGACGGCCGGGGGTGCCGACTTTGGTGCTGGTGAGCCGGGTTTGTGTTTCGGCGTCGGCTCATCCTCCTGTGGCTGTGGGCGGGTCTCTTACTCTCCCCATGCCTACCGCATTTGTTTGTGTCCTTCTGTGCTGTAACTGCTTCCGCAGGGTACTTTTGTGGCCGCGATCACTGGGCGGTTCCTCCGGGCTGCCCGTGGTGTGTCTGTCGGCCGGGCTGTTTTTCGGCAGGCTACCCTGGCGGGGTTGCTTTTGATCCGCCCTGGGATGGCTGCAGGGGGGAGGGGGGCCTTGTTCGTGGCTGCCGCCCCCCCTCCGGGTTGGTGCCGCGTTGCGGTTTCCTTGTTATTTTTCAGGTATGTGGGGGCAGTCGGGTAGAGAGGCTGCTTGTCCACGTGGTGTGCGGTAGTGTGTGCTGGGGCGCGTGCTCCCCGGCTCCTGAGTGGTGTCCTTCTGTTCACATTTCGGCCTTATCCGACAGCATAGCGCACGTCGAGTTGCCTGTTGGTCACTTTCTGCAGCGCAGCGGTGGGGTGTTTGTGACTCCGGCTTGGTGCTGGCTCATCAGTCAGATTTTCGGACACTCTCTGCTGCCTATGATGAGTGGCTGTGGCGTGCTGGCCTGTGCTCCCGTCTTCAGTGCTTGGGCTCCGGGTTCGAGTCAGCATCCGCTGTGGTTCTGGGCGTCTCTCTTGCTCTCCCCGTGCCTGCTTTGGTGGTTGTGTTCTTCTCTGGTGCTCTTGCCACGTGCCGGCGCACCGGTTGACACTGGTTCCCGGCCTTGACTGCGGCTCGGTCAGTGTTGGCTTGGTGACCATTGTTTGGTTTGCCCATCCACCCTTGTTTCGTGTCCTATTGCGGCACTCCTGTATGTGCCTTGTCGGGGTACTGGACACGCTGTCGGGGGCCTGCCTTATTTTCCTTCCCGGGTGCTTCTCCTTCCTTGGCCTTCTGTTGGCCTTCAGCTGTGCCGCCCTGTTTTCCTGTGCCTGTGTGGGGGCCCGCCTGGGTGTGCCTGGGGCTGGGTGCTTTGGCTACCTGGGGCTGTTGCTCTGGGGCACAGTTCTGTGGCTATTGGGGGCCCTTACCCCTCCTTGCCTGGGTTTGGTTCCTCCTGCTCCGCTGTGGGGTTCTTCTTCTTTGCCGCTTGTGTGGTTGGCAGTCCGGGGGGTGTTCTCCGTTTGCCCCTGGTGGGTCGGCTTGCGGTTGGTTCCTCTTGGCCTCCGGCCGTGCCTCCTTGGTTCCGCCTGCTCTCTTCTGCCTGTGTTTCCTGGGCGCTCGCTTGGGGCGCTCGCTTGGGGCGCTCCTGGGCTGCCTGGTGAGGCTCTGTTTGGGGCTGGCTTTGTTGTGTGGTGTGATCCACCAGGCGTCCCCCCCTTTTTTTTCTCTTGTATGGGTGTTCTGCCCGGTCCTGTTGGTCGGGGGGTGTCCTGTGGTCTCTGGCTTGCGTTGTCTCGGCCTGTCAGGTGGCTGGTCCCTCTGCTGTAAGATCCCGGTCTTTGCGGGGGTGGGGTGTTTCTGCAGTTTTTTGTCTCAGCCCGTGTTTCCGGCTTGGCCGGTCTTTGCCTGTATGCCCGCTCCTACCTTCCATGCTTGCCCTCTCGTGGGCCTGCTCCCACCTGGGGTGTCCGTCGGTTGGCGTGCTCCCCCTCTTCCCCCTGTTTTAGGGCGGTCTCGTGGTGATTGTCTTGTCCCTGCATGCCTGCCTGCTTGCCTGCTGGTTCCCCGGGGTCTGCGGCTGTGTTTTGAGGGGGGGTCTTGTGCCTCTGGCTGCTCTGCTTCCTGGGCTGTTGTCCCTGTTGGGTTGTCCCAGGGACCGTGTTTTCTCCGCCTTCTGGTTGTGTCTGGTTGGCCTGCTTGGAGCTCTTTCTCTGCTTGCCCTCTTCAGGTCTCTGTTCCCGTGTGGGGCGGTGGGGCTTTGCCCCCTGCCTCTGTTTTGCTTTGGGGCTGGCTGTGGTGTTCTCGGCCCTGGCTGGTCCGGCCCTTTGGGCTGTTGCCTTCTTTGGCTTTCGGTCCTACGTGTTGCGGCGGTTCTGGGCCGGAGGTCTCTGCTGCCCTTCCTGGCCTTTGCTTTTGCCTGTGCCCTGCTGCGGTTTTCCCCGTTTTGGGTCTTCCCTGGGGGTGGGTTGGTCCACCTGGTCCTTCTGTTCAGGCGGGTTGCTTGGCTTCGGCCCTGGCTCCCCGTCTGCTCGGCGCTCTGTTGCCTTGGTTTTGCCCTAGGGGTGTTCTCCCCTGCTCCTGTCCTCCCTTGGTGCATGCTGGGCCATGGAGTTTGTGTGCCTGGGCGGTCTGCTTGGCTTCCGCCCTGGCTTCTGTTGCCTCTCTGGCTGGGCTGGTTTTGGGGTCCTTTTCCCTCCCCTCAGGGGTTGGGTTTCCGGCTTGTGGCTGTTGGCCCAGTCCCGCCCCTTCCGGGCCTCTATGGGTCCCGTGATTTTGGCCCCCGGTCTTTGCTGGCCTGTCTGTTGTTTGGTCGGCTGTCTGCCTGGTCTCTTTGTGGGGCGTCTCAGGCTGGCTAGGTCTTTCGGCCGTTTCTGGTGTTGGCTCCTCTACTGCTGGTGTTGGGGCTCGCCTGGTGTTTCCCTTGCTGTGGTCCTGGGTTCTCTGGGCCGCTTGGTCGGCTGGCTGTTCCGTTGGCTCCCCCGGTCTCATTCTCTTGGGGGTTGACCTCGCCTGCCTCTGCTGCTCTGGCGTTTCATGTCGGGCCCTGGTTTCTGTTTGGGGCCTTGTTCCGTGTTCAGTGTTTGGCCTCCTGGGGTTCTGGTCTCTGACTGGCCTGCTCCCTTCTGTCTCTCGGGGCTTTGTAGGGCGGTGTTCTGGGGGTTGTGTTAGTGTTTCCCTGATTTTGTTTGTGGGTGCCTTGGCCTTTGCCTCTTGACCTGGCCCTAGGCTCTGGCTGCGCCTCCTTTCCTGGGGCCTGGTGCTCTTCTGTGGGGTTGCGTGGCTTTGTCCTCTGGGCTCTCTGGGTCCAGGTTGTTCTGGTTGAGGGGGGCTTGTGCCTGGCCGGTGCTTCCCACCTTCCTGGTTTGTTCTGGGTGGTCCTGCCCTTGGTGGGTTCTTTGGGTTTGCGCCTTTGCCCTGTTGGCTGGCCCTGTCCTCGGATTGGTCTCCGGTGTGGCTGTCCGATGGTGTTGGGGTTTGTCCTCTGGTTGGCCCTTTTCTCACTTCGTGTCTGGTTCCATCGGGGCTGTGCGGCCTTCCTTTCATCCCCTCCTCTTTTTGGGGTTGGTTGTGTGTCCGTTTGGCTGTCGGGGCTTTCCTCCTGTTCTTGCTGGGGCTCACTTTGTGTCTGTGCGGATGCCGGGTCCTGGGTGGCTGCCTGGTGGTGCTGGTCCGGTGGGCGCCCTTGGCCGTTTACTGTTCGGGCTTCGTCTTCTCTGGTCTGCTGCATTCCGGGGTGTTGGTTGTTTTTGCGCCTGTTTCCCATCTGGGGCTTTGCCTTTGGGGGGTCTCTTTGGGATGCCTCCTTTTTGGCTTCCTTTTTTTGGCCTGGTCGCTTTTTTGGCATGCTCCCCTCCGCTTGGCGGTTTGGGGTTCCCCTTTTGTTGGTTTGGTGCTCTGTTTCTCGTTTCTCTGGTTGGCTGCCTCCTTGCTGTTGCCTTCTATTTTCCTTGGTCCGGGTATCCGGTCCTTGGTTGTGTCCCTGCTGGTCTGTTCTGGCTTGCTGGTCAGTTGGGCTGCTGGGGGTCTTCTTCTTTGTGTGGCCTCCTTTCTGTCTTTTTGTTGGTGGCGGCCTCTGTTGGTTTTTTGCTTGGCGTGTTCTCCCCCTACCTTGTTCGTTCAAGGGGGGCTCCTGGTGTGTGCTGGATGCCCTCGGGAGTTGTCCTCTTTTTCGTCTTGGTCGTCTCCTGTTGTTTTGGTGGGTGCGACCCTGCTTTGCTGGGGTTCTTTCCTGTCTGGGTACTCTGCTTGTTTCCTGCGGTTTCTCCCTTTTACTTCCCTTGGGTTGCTGCCTTTGGTGTTATTTCCTGGGTGTGCTTGAGGGTTTTGGAAGACTGGGTTTCTGCTTTGGTATTCTCCACTTTGTAATGAACGGGACGAGGGCAGGAGGGACCTGGGGGTAATGCTCTATTACTTACTGGTAATCTTCATTACTCCGGGTCCCGTTGTCCTCGTCCCATTCATTACACCCCGCCCTCCCTCCCTCCCGGACGGACGGCCTTCCTGTTGGGGGCTTGGTTGTTCAGGCGGAATGTTGGGTAAGTACTGCTTATGTAATCCCAGTGGGAGGGGCGGGGTTAGGGTCCCAGCATTCCTCTGGTTTTTTTTTCTGTCGGGAGATGGTTATCTCGACTTTGTAATGAATGGGATGAGGACAACGGGACCCGGAGTAATGAAGATTACAGGTAAGTAATAGAGCATTCTGCAGCACACATAGAAAGAGCAAAACGCCAATAATGATTGTTTATGTGCAGGAAGGGAAATCACAGGGGTGCCCCATATTGTAGTAAATACGGTGCATCCCTGCATTTTAGAAATGTTGGAGTGTAATGCTGCCAAATTTAGCGCAGCTCTGCATGCCGACATCTTGTTGTAAATATGCCCCACAATGTAATACCATTGATTCTGACACACTTTACCAGATGCAGTGACTATAGCGATTCGTTTCCCCCATTGCTGCACAATTTAACAGCTTACCTACCAGTCTAACTTGATATGTACTTAATGATGCGTGTCAGGGAGTAGTAGTAAAAGTATAATTTATTCTAAACTATTAATTAAAATGATTAAAAAAGAATCCTAAGAATGTGTTTACTTTTACACCAGTGACGGTCAACATGGATCTCGGGTGGTGGGGAGAGGGGCTAGGGGGTATGAGGTATAATTGTAAAAAAAAAAAGAAAAATTCACTTACCTCCTCGCCGCTCTGTCCCACGTCGTCTCTCCTCTGCTGAACAGGAAGCAGCAAGGCTCCCCTGAGCCAATCACAATGCTGCAGTGCAGCATTGTGATTGGCTCCCCTAAACCAATCACAACGCTGTAATGCAGCGTTGTGATTGGTCTGAGCGCCGTGGTTCGGCGCTCAGACGGGGACTGGGGGCCTGGGCATGTTCTCCATGCAGGCATTACAGCCTGCATTACAGCCTGTGTGGAGAACATGCTAAAGTGCGCATGACTGTTTGGCCGGCCCGAGAGGGCCGGTCAAAGCATCATGCGCACTTTAGTGTGTTCACCAGTCCTCCCCTACTCTGTCAGCAGAGCAGCCCCACCCCGCCCTCTTGCTGCTGCAGCAGGGAAGAATAAAATGATAATACATCGTGTTATTATCATTTTATTTTTCTTTCTTTTACTGCTGCACAGCATCAGTGGAGTGACGCTCCTCTGCCTTAGCGGAGGAGCCGCCACTGTTTTACACCTTTTCAGAACTTAGCACAAGCTACTCAGAGTTCTAACTAGAGCAGTGACAGTGTTTTGTTTTTATCTATATGCAACTTAAATACTACTTTCAGCTTGTTAAGTGTTATCAACATGAACAATAAATATATGAAGCTCCATGCATTTTCACCTACTTATGTTTCTCTGAAAGATAATTGACTTCTGATTTATAGGTACCAATGATTACGGAAGCACTTGAAGTAAATATTACTGAGGTTACTGAGGCGTCTGGGGGCATTGTAGGAGGGATTTTAACACACTCGGGTGCCTGACCTCGACATGGCCACCACACCAAAGGCCTGAGACAGCCTGGCTCCTATCTACAATTCTTGAGCCCCATGAAGGCCATTCAGCTACACAAGCAGAGAACACCCTCGACTTGGAGACCCACACGGAGCAGAGGGAAACTAGCTCCCACGCAGGGACAGCCCAGAGGGAGGAAGAGATCTGGAAGAAGGGGGTCCCACCCTATAGTGTCCAACTAGGCTGGCTTATCAGCAAAAGGAGGGAGGGTCGGTGCAAACCTCTTCAACGCTAGCGACGGAAGGTCTCTCCCCCTAAAGGCGGGTTACCCCCCAAAGTTGTGGGGACATCTCCACAAGATGAATCTAAGGCGATGCCCACGCCGCGCAGAGGTCACAAGTGCGACAGCACCTGGAGTTGACACCGATCAGACCTCGTGCATATCCCCCACCTCCCACCCCCATCTGGCTCACCCACCAGGACAGGAAGGAGTTCAAGAGGTGGTGCTCGGACGAAGACCAAAGAGACAAGGCAGCATTAATATCGGCCTCTGTTTAGAAGATCACTCCAACCTTGGGCATCCACGGGCTCGTGAATCGGCTGCCATACTAACTAATCAGCAAGATGGCTGACAGGTGAGGTGCTCCGGTTGGGAGCTCCCTGGCTAGGGATTTTCCTTTTTGGCTCTAATCCCCTGGAATCTACCACCTCCATTATTCCTTTATACACACCAGGGGTTCTATGGACTGCGGTCCTTCGATTCTCCAATTCCCGCGATTGAATTTGAAACTAACCTCTGCAACTTCCGTGGAATCTGTGAATATTCTACCGACCGCGGAGACCTAGCAATATGGCCGATGCCCGGTGGAGCTACCTAGGTAGCTATAGAGGAGATTGGCTGTGGATCTCCCCCTCGGCTGTCACCTACCCAGCCGGACATTGGGCAGACTTTCTTTTGTCTCCCCGCCGTGTCTCCTTCCTCCCCCGCCTTCTGATGAATCAGCCGGCTTGTTTGACTTTCACTTTGTCTTTTTGGTTCCCCTGTTCCCCTGAATTACTTTCCCCCTTTCCGTTCTTTCCTGACCCGATCTTCATTCCAACACCATGTTACTTTTCCCCTCTTCCTTCTATACCCCATAGGATGTGTGTATATGTTTAAGCTATGCTCTAGTAACTCATGTTACTGTGTAACACTGTTTTTTTTATATGTTATACTAGGCTCCTGTAACTGACGTAATTTTGAAACTCGCTAATCCTCATGTAAAGCGCTCTGATACCTCCGGGTCTAGCCAGCGCTATATAAAACTCTGCAAATAAATAAATAAATTAAATCAAATGAGACATTATGTTTATGAAAACAATTGTCGAGCTGTCAAAAAGTCAAACACTACATGCTTGCAAACCAAGCTATCGGATCATTCTGAAACAAATATTCAACTATATATTTGTGAAACCTGAATATCGACCTGTAATTCAACAAATATTGAACAATGCTAAGTTCTATGCATTTGTAATTGATAAAAAGTACAGTTGAATACATGAATATTTGAAAGGCAACGGGGAGTGCCTAAATATGAAAAATATGAAGACTTCATCAAGCTTTTCGTTAAATGACCAAGACAACAGCATAAAATGAGTGATAGTGACTAATTATTTGTGGTGTCAAAATCTACATTTATTGGACTATGTATGTTGCTTAGCCCAAGTGCCTTTGATTTCATGTACCCGTAATAACAGGAAGTGCAATATTTATGTGCGTTATCTTGTAACTGGTTCTGTAAGGTAACATTGTTTAGTCATTAAAAGATTAATTTGGTAAATCCACTTTCTTTTTTTTTACTATGCCCAATCTCTTGTTTTGTTTGAATCTGTTTTATTGGTTTTGCAATTATCTTTAGTTTGTATATTACAGACATTCCTATGTCAGTAACATTGCAGGGTGTTAATGATGATATGAAATACATACACGTAATTCAATCAATATGTCACAGCATGTCGCATCCTCCGATGATACAGTGGTGGCATTTACATACTAATGGTCATTAGGGAGCGCCAGTAGGCGCGTCTTTTACTACTTACTTCGACGACAGATGCAAATTTTTTTGCAAGGTAACATGTCATAACAAACAATGTATACGTGGCTTCCAGGTAGTATAACGTGTGTGTCGTTCTGTTTAAGAAACAGCATTAATATTCAAGCAGTTAGGCTCGATTCTCTCGTGGTATGTACATTATATAGACATATGCGGATTACTATGTCAAACCTTTTGCCTGTGTGTTAAGAAACAATTGTGTTTTCATAGTGGCCATAATGGCTTAATAAGAAGAGTTATCCAACTAACCTGTTTCAACACCCAGATCGTCAATAGCATCAGTTAAACTGCTGGCCCATGGATTGTTCTTTGACCCATTTTTCTGTTCCAGAATATGCCAGAGAACAGCTGACGGAGCGTAAACCCTATCTAATCTTTCTCCAAAGCACACCTTGATGGATGGGGAGCGGTTTAGTCCCGAGACGGGTTTGGTTCTCGCTGCTGGACCTGTCTCAATTTAAGAAGTTTAAAGTGGAAAGTTCAAATATCAGAAATGCGGAGCACATTTCTTCCTAAAAGAATGACAGACAATGAAGTCTCAGCCTTAAATGTTTTATTTTTAGAAATTCATTCATACGGGAATGTATTCAATGTTGTCAAAATCAATTAGTCAATAAAGCAGAGTGTAAAGCCCAGTTAAGGTACAGAATCAATCACGAACTCAGTGGAGATCAGGTGAGCAAAATACAGAGTATAAAATGGGGAGGAGTTCAAGCATAGATTCGCCTTCTAAAGTAAGTGTAAAGTGCTGCTTCTACATCAAGAAGTCACACTCTTATATAAGGTTCTGAACAAAGGACCACATATGTTCACTACAGTAGTACATGGTTCACAGGCTCTTAACCAATCAGAAGTTAGCAAAAGAGAAATATTTACAACTGAATACATTTGATAAGATTCTCATAATTCTACTACATTGGGCTTCTCATGAGCAACATCTGCATGTGTAACAGTAAAGTTACAAAGTATGTGATTCTCCCTGGGACAGTTAGGTTTAACCTTGAATGTGAGTACTTTATTTAGAACAGTCTGTGAAAGTCTTTGTCCTTCTCTGTGGGACACATTTAAATTCTATTCTAGTGAGGCTTGAAAATACAAATCCATTCACTTAGTAAACAAGACGTCACACTTAAGATGGAGTCTGAGGCCTAGTTTGCATTAGGTTAGCTAAAATATGAGTTCATTTCTAAAAGGCATTAACATTTGCAGGATAAAGCTATATAACAGCCTCCAGTGATCCGTGTTTCCTGATTTTTGCAGGCAAGCTATATTTAAAAAAGACAGCTTTGCAAGTCAAGTCTCACCTTGCAAGACCACATTCAAATTGGTGCTGAGCTCTAGCTGTAGCCTTCGATAATCTTTCGATTTTCCTAAGTGCCAAACACTGTAGTAACTCCACTTTTGTGTCAATTTTAAAGTGGAATGCCTCCTGCTTATAAGTTAGAGCAGTGTCAACTTAGTTTTCAGTGCCCTGAGAGTTGGTTCTGCAGATGGACTATGTAATCTTACATGCAATCTACAGAAGGTAAATGTGATATCCTTGCCTCTGTTCTTAAAAGAGGTCATATGATATCTTAAGGAGACAGTATCCGATATTCAGACTCCTAGATCGTTACAAATGTACGCGTAACTCAACATTGTGCCTCTAGATACCAGGATTTAGAGGATTTCTTCTTCTGGCTACCAAAATCATGATCTTTATTTTTGTGTTACTGGCCATCAAGTTATTAACATTTACTCATGTAGTTCTTTCCAAGCTCCCTGAAAACCTATGCTGGTTATATCCATGATAACAATATCATCTGCATATTGATGTACCTGTATGTGTTGTGGCCCTATTTTTGAAGGAAAGCACCTTGATTGCTGAAGGGCTTTCTGGAGGTCAGCTGTGTAAAGACATACAGGAGGGGTACTAACAGGCATCCCAGCTGCAGGCCGCCATTTTTAATATTAGACCTGAGACCCTGGTTCCACTTCCAACCTTTAATCCAGGCTCTTGAGTACATGGAAGCAATGGTTCTTGGCAGTGGGTCAGGGATGCACCATTTGGAAGGAAGTACAGTTTCCACCCAAATTGTTAAATTTTGCAACAGTAGACATAAACCTTAGTACTTTGTATCAGAAGATACGTGCCATTAATGATTGTGTCAGGGACAGGCTGCTGGACCACAATCTGTGGCTCTGGTCATCTGGATCCTAAATGAGGTTGCATTAGCTCTCTCCTTGGCGTTGACTCTGTGCACTGCCAGTTTGGCCCCAAGGCCCACTCACCTGCTGAACATATCAGGCTGACAGCCAGTTTAACATACATAATCTCTGAGCCTGTCCCCACCAGACAACACCACATCATGGCTATTGGTGGAGGATACTCGAGGTAGGCTCTGGTGTATCTACTGAACTCCTGTTTGCTGCTTTGCCTATCCAGCCATATGGCTCCATAGGTCAGACCTGACCTTCTTCTAAAATTGGGACTAGGGCTGCTGGTCGTTATGGTAACATGCATGGTGGCCTAGCGCAAGGCGAGGAAAGAGACAGGCCGCACTTGGTGACTTCACTGATGTCACTCTTTCCACATGCCTTTCTGATGCAGATGCCTTGAGCAACTGGTGAAGTGCTGGCCCCCCCAGACCTCTGGGTCCCGGTACCACTGCACCTGGTACCGAACTGATAGCTATTAGCCTGCTTTCGAGAGGCTGGTTTTGGTGTTTAATTCAACCTCATGGAATCTGTTTTTCACTTCCTGCTAGGCTGAACATTCTCACTGCACTCTCCTTCCGCCGTTTTTCTCTAGAAGACTTTGGATTGAATTTTGTGATCTCCCGGATGCTATGACGTAATCAGTGATCAAGGTGTGACATTTTGCAATTTGGAAATGTTCTGCGTCTTACAAATTAGCAACACACTGATAGCAAATTTGTTATTTTGAATTTTCCTGTCAGACCAAAATTCAAAATCTTGTTTTTTTTGTTACCATGCCACCTTAAACTAACTTTTATGATTCTCAAAATTAGCCCGGTCAGAAAAATATTTTGCGTATAAGGTCCTCAATGTTTTAATCTGCAGATAGTTGAACAAAAAAACGAAAATTGGAAACTGATCTTTGAGCCCAGGCAGAGAAGGGAATTTGCAAGGATATTTTAGGCTTCACTGCTGGTTAAGGTCCCGGGAGTGCAGTCAAAGTGACATATATAGTATTTTCCAATACAAAACAGGAAAGGGCTCCGACGTGTCCTTATGATGCACTTCATGGGAATAATGTGTGCCTCGCATGAGTCTGAGAACAATAAAGCTCTTAGTTTTAGCTCCTGAATGCTTCCGCGTACAACACAGTTTACCCCTCCCACATACACCACATATACAACTACATCTAAAAACAGGTGCATATTCACAAACACACACGTCTGCTAAAATGCCAAACAAATCACTATCATAAACATGCAACTATGTCACCATACCTACCACTGCATATCATTACACTTACCTCTACTTACATAACATCACATAAACCACAATATACATTTCCACACACACTACAGCACATGCCTACACCTAAAGCACCACATACACATACGCCAACCTAAACACCAACGCATACACTACTGCACACCTACACAAATACCTGCACATACACCTACATAAACACCACTTACACCTGCAATACAACTCAACACATACCACACCACATAAATGCACATACACATACAAATGCTCCGTTAACATGCACCACCATATACACCACCACTTACAGTACATCATATACACCATTGTATGTCCTGCCACATACACCTGCACATACAACTACTTTATACACCTTACACCTGCACACAATCTCAAACCTAGACCACCTCAAGCACAATCATATGTTTACTCAAACATATACAAATTGTAAGAATGTGGCTTATTATATGGTGTGGTTGTGTGATCTCACCGTTTAATATAATAATGACACAATTCTTTATCAAGTCCTATTTAGGTCCATTTTAAAAAACCTTAGCCCAGTATTAGGTAGATGTGGCACAGAGCATGCAGGCTTTAATAATGGTAGTGTAAAGTATTTTGTAATACCAAAACAGTGAATAAGAATGAAACACAACACAAGAAAAATCTGACACCAATTTATAAAAATAGAATATATTTTTATCTTTCTATAGACATTTGCATGAATAAAATTCACTGGAGGGTTCCATATATATAATTTTTTTAAAGAAACACTAAATAACTGTTTTACATTAAAGCACAATGAATCATTGTAATTTACTTCAACTGTGGTTTAGGGTTAGCCACAAGAAGCACATTAAACAGTTATCTAGGCACTCTTGTGGGTGACAACTCTGGCAGAGAGCTGGTCACAGGAATCAAAATGGTCCAGTTGAACAATTACCTTGCAGTCAAAGCAGCCTCCAGTCCAGTTCCAGGTTCTATGGGTGAACCTCCATAGGAATTACTAGAGTGATCCTGATGCAAGGAATGCAGGATGCTGAAGATGCTCATGGATGCTGAGGATGGTGTGCCAGTCTCTAAGGTCCTTCTTTGAGCACCCCTTGTTACCCCGGTTACAGCCAAACCAGTGGCGCCCTTTAACTTGTAGTCACTTCTGCAATAGGCAACCAAACTGCACTCTGACTACTCTCCGTGGTCCAGCCGCCTATGGTACAACATTGAGCATCAGTACTCGGTCTCCAAGGATGGACTTTGGCGGTCACTGGCGATCAGACGTTCCTGGCTACCAACTCTTCAACTTTTATGAGCCTGTGACTGCAACAGGGAGCCAGGCAACTGACTTTAGGAGTCACTTCTATGTATGTCACTCAGAGACAACTTTTCCTTAAGTGGGGCGCCACAGGCACAGTCCTCTCTTTGCTAGCCAAAGATGCAGCAGGTGCAGTCCAGTCTTTGGTACACCATCTCTTTGCTGGGTCCAAGGAGGCAGCAGGGCAGTCTTTCTCCGGTCTTTCTTCCATGACAGAGGAAAATATGAGGTCTGGGTGCCAGAGGTGCCACTTTTATGCCCCTTACAAGCCCAGGGGATTGGGCAGCTAACTAGCCAAACTGGCTACCAGATCCCTCCTGCCTGATGAAAATTTCCTGCGAAGTGTGACAGCTGGCTAGCACAGAATGCACCATTCTGCCCACTCCCAGCAGGGCAGAACCCTTCTCTTGGTGTATGGAGCTCCCTATCAATCAATTAATCAATCAATCATGTCATTTGTAAAGCGCACTACTCACCCGTGAGGGTCTCAAGGCGCTGGGGTGGGGAACGCTGCTACTGCTCGAAAAGCCAGGTCTTGAGGAGTTTTCTGAAGGTCAGCAGGTCTTGGGTCTGCCGTAGGTGGATGGGGAGGGTGTTCCAGGTCTTGGCTGCGAGGTGGGAGAACGATCTGCCACCGGAGGTCGCTCTTCGGAAGCGGGGGACAGTGGGACAGGTGGGGGAGCGACCCCTGACCTTGACTGGTAGGTCGCTCCCCCACCACACAGCTCCGTCTGTGTGCCCTGCTGCTGCCCCTGATTGTGCTCGTTTTTCCTTTCTGTGCCCCCTTGCTGCCCCTGATTGTGCTCGTTTTTCCTTTCTGTGCCCCCTTGCTGCCCCTGATTGTACTCGCTTTTCCTTTCTGTGCCCCCCTTGCTGCCCCTGATTGTGCTCGTTTTTCCTTTCTGTGCCCCCTTTGCTGCCCCTGATTGTGCTCGTTTTTTCCTTTCTGTGCCCCCTTGCTGCCCCTGATTGTGCTCGTTTTTTCCTTTCTGTGCCCCCTTGCTGCCCCTGATTGTGCTCGTTTTTTTTCCTTTCTGTGCCCCCTTGATGCCCTGATTGTGCTCGTTTTCCCTTCTGTGCCTGTTTCCCGCCGCTGCGCCCTGCGGCCCCGCCCCTCACTGCCCATTCGCTGCCCCATTCCCTGCTCCTCCCTCCCACCTCCCCATTTATGGCGGCCGCTGCGCGGCCGCGCCGCTGGCGCACCGAAGGCGCGCCTAAGGCAAGCCCGTCTGCGCCCGTCCGCGCCGTGACCGCGCCCAGCGCCAGATCCCCCGGTCCGGGCATCCCCCGCGCCCGCCACAACAACAGACGCCGATACGACGCCAGCACCCTCCACACACTCAACCCCGGAAAAGATCACGCCTGCTACCAGGCCACCCCGAAGCGCACCCAAGGGCCCTTCACCTGCCGGAACTGCAGCTTCGCCAGCACCCGCCCCGCCAAACCACCGCCCAGGAAAGAACCCAACTACCTCAGATGCATCCTCCTCAACACCCGCTCCGCCCACAAACACGCCATCGAACTCTGGGACCTTCTCGACTCAACCTCCCCAGACGTCGCATTCCTGACGGAGACCTGGCTGAATCCCGCTTCAGCCCCCGACATCGCCATTGCCATCCCGGACGGATACAAGATCACCCGCAGGGACCGCACCAACGGAGTCGGAGGAGGCATCGCCATCGTCCACAGGAACACCCTCAGAGTCTCAACCAACACCGACGACACCCTCAGCACCGCCGAACACATGCACTTCCAGATCCACACCGATCCCAACACCACCCTCAGAGGAACCCTCATCTACAGACCCCCGGACCCCGACCACAGTTCAGCGATTCCATCGCTGACTTCGTCAGCACACACGCCATCGCCTCCACGGACTACATCCTCCTCGGGGACCTGAACTTCCACCTCGAGAACAACAAGGACACCAACTCCACCACCCTGATCGACAACCTCGCCACCCTCGGACTCAGACAGCTCGTGACTACACCCACCCACGCCACCGGCCACACGCTAGACTCCATCTTTTCCGCAAGACCACACGTCTCCTTCAACCACACCTCCGAACCCCACTGGACTGACCACCACTGCATCCACTTCACCTACAGGAAGCCCACCACGCACCACCGCACCGAACAAATGCCTCGCCGCTGCTGGAGCAGAGTCACGGAAGACCAGCTAACCACAACCCTCGCCCTGAGCCCACCCGCCGAACCCTCCGACCCCGACACCGCCGCCCGCAACCTCAGACAGTGGATCGACGACTGCGCCAACACCCTGGCCCCGCTCAAGAATCCGCCCAACAGCCACACCAGCAAGAAAGCCACCTGGTTCACCGAAGACCTCCAGGCCTCCAAACAAAAATGCCGAAAACTGGAGAAGATCTGGCTCCACGAACGGACAGCAGACAGCTACGCCGCCCACAAGAGCGCCACCCGCAGTCACCATCACCTCATCAGATCCGCCAAAAGGGCCTCACTCAAAGACCGCCTAGACAACAACGCACACAACAGCAAAGAGCTCTTCAACATCGTGAAGGAACTCTCCAACCCCAGCTCCAACACCAACGACATCCAGCCGTCGCGAGACCTGTGCGACTCACTGGCCACCTTCTTCCACCGCAAAATCGCCGACATCCACGACAGCTTCAACACCACGACCGCCCCGGCAACCACCGAGACCACTGCCCCCACAACCACCAACCGCCTGCTCTCCTGGACCAACATCAACGACGAGGACACCAGCGAGATCATGAACACCATCCACTCCGGTTCACCGCTAGACCCGTGCCCTCACCACATCTTCAACAAAGCCAGTACAGCCATCGCGCCCCATCTCCGGAAAATAATCAACATCTCCTTCGAGACAGCAACCTTCCCGGAAAGCTGGAAACACGCCGAGATCACCGCCTTACTCAAGAAACCCAAGGCAGACCCCAAGGACCTCAAGAACTTCCGACCCATCTCTCTGCTCCCGTTCCCCGCGAAGGTCACCGAGAAAATCGTCCACAAACAACTGACCCGCTACCTCGAGGAGAACAACATCCTGGACCCTTCCCAGTCCGGCTTCCGCAGCAACCACAGCACCGAAACCGCCCTCATCGCCGCCACCGATGACATCAGGACCCTGCTAGACAACGGAGAAACAGCAGCCCTCATCCTCCTGGACCTATCAGCCGCCTTCGACACGGTCTGCCACCACACACTACGAACACGCCTTCACGACGCCGGGATCCAAGAGAAGGCCCTGGACTGGACCACATCCTTCCTTTCCGGCAGAACACAAAGCGTCCGCCTCGCCCCTTCCGATCCAAGGCCACCAAGATCATCTGCGGCGTACCCCAAGGCTCCTCCCTCAGCCCAACGCTGTTCAACATCTACATGGCACCCCTCGCCCACGTCGCCCGACAGCACAACCTCAACATCATCTCCTACGCCGACGACACCCAGCTGATCCTCTCCCTCACCAAAGACCCTCACACCGCCAAAGCCCACCTCCACGAAGGAATGAAGGCCGTCGCCGAATGGCTGAGGACCAGCCGCCTGAAGCTGAACTCGGACAAGACGGAGGTCCTCATCCTTGGTTCCAACCCTTCAGCCTGGGACGACTCCTGGTGTCCAACATCACTGGGAACAGCCCCGCCACCCACCGACCACGTACGCAACCTAGGGGTCATCCTCGACCCCACCCTCTCCATGACTAAGCAGGTCAACGCCGTTTCCTCAACCTGCTTCAACATCCTCCGAATGCTCCGCAGGATCTTCAAGTGGATCCCCACCGAAACAAGAAAAACAGTCACCCAGGCCCTCGTCACCAGCAGGCTGGACTACGGAAACGCCCTCTATGCAGGAACGACGGCTAAGCTCCTGAGACGGCTGCAACGCATCCAGAACGCCTCTGCACGTCTTATCCTCGACATCCCCCGACGCAGCCACATCACACCCCACCTGAGAGACCTGCACTGGCTCCCTGTCAACAAGAGGATAACCTTCAAGCTCCTCACCCACGCACACAAAGCACTCCACAACTCCGGACCAGCCTACCTCAACAGACGACTCAGCTTCTACACCCCCACCCGCCAGCTCCGCTCGACCAGCCTCGCCCTCGCCACAGTCCCCCGCATCCGGAAAATGACCGCCGGCGGCAGATCCTTCTCCCACCTCGCCGCCAAGACCTGGAACACCCTCCCCACCAACCTCCGACAGACCCAAGACCTACTGGCCTTCAGAAGACTCCTCAAGACCTGGCTCTTCGGTCAGTAGCAGCACCACCCCCCTCTTCCCCCAGCGCCTTGAGACCCTCGCGGGTATGTAGTGCGCTTTATAAGTGACATGATTGATTGATTGATTGGCGAGGGCGAGGTCGGCGGAGCGGAACTGGCGGGTGGGGGTGTAGAAGCTGAGTCGTCTGTTGAGGTACGTTGGTCCGGTGTTGTGGAGTGCCTTGTGTGCGTGGGTGAGGAGTTTGAAGGTTATCCTCTTGTTGACCGGGAGCCAGTGCAGGTCTCTCAGGTGGGGTGTGATGTGGCTGCAGCGAGGGATGTCGAGGATCAGGCATGCAGAGGCGTTCTGGATGCGTTGGAGCCGTCTCAGGAGTTTGGCCGAGGCTCCTGAGTAGAGGGCGTTTCCGTAGTCCAACCTGCTGCTGACGAGGGCCTGGGTGACCATTCTTCTCGTTTCAGTGGGGATCCACTTGTAGATCCTGCAGAGCATGCGGAGGGTGTTGAAGCAGGCGGAGGAGACGGCGTTGACCTGTTTAGTCATGGAGAGGGTGGAGTCGAGGATGGCCCCTAGGTTGCGTGCGTGGTCGGTGGGTGTTGGGGCGGTTCCCAGTGCGGTCGGCCACCAGGAGTCGTCCCAGGCCGAAGGGGTGGAACCGAGGATGAGGACCTCCGTCTTGTCCGAGTTCAGCTTCAGTCAGCTGTTCCTCATACATTCAGCGACGGCCTTCATTCCTTCGTGGAGGTTGGTTTTGGCGGTGTGGGGGAGGATCAGCTGGGTGTCATTGGCGTAGGAGATGATGTTGAGGTCGTGCCGACGGGCGACGTAGGCGAGCGGTGCCATGTAGATGTTAAACAGAGTTGGGCTGAGGGAAGAGCCCTGGGGTACGCCGCAGATGATCTCGGTGGCTTCGGAGCAGAAGGGGGGAAGGCGGACGCTCTGTGTTCTGCAGGAGAGGAAGGAGGTGGTCCAGTCCAGGGCCTTCTCTTGGATCCCGGCGTTGTGGAGGCGTGTTCGTAGTGTGTGGTGGCAGACCGTGTCGAAGGCGGCTGACAGGTCCAGGAGGATGAGGGCCGCCGTTTCTCCGTTGTCCAGCAGGGACTTGATGTCATCGGTGGTGGCGATGAGGGCAGTCTCGGTGCTGTGGTTGCTGCGGAACCCGGACTGGGAAGGGTCCAGGATGTTGTTCTCCTCGAGGTAGCGGGTCAGTTGTTTGTTGACGGTCTTCTCGATGACCTTTGCCGGGAACGGGAGCATGGCTATCTGGGGGCGACACTACCCTTGAAAAACTGGTTTGACAACAGCTTCTCCCTCTCTACCTGAGATGCCAGCCTCTCTGCCTAAACAAAAGAGCAGCCCCTGACATGTGTGATTTCCATTTTCCCTTCAAAGGCAGTTTCCCATTTGAATTTCGCCTTTTTGGCTCATACCCACTCTTGGCCATTCATCCAGGAGGAGATTGCACCTCTTCCTGGGGCAGATCTTTAGTTTGGCTTCCTAAGAGATGTTCTCACCTTCCCCCAGGAGGGCAGAAGGCTGTTTTAAGAACAGAACCTTGTGTGAAACCGTGAATGGCTACTGGAGACTTTGATCAACAAAGTGGCAACTCTCTAAAGTTGCACTTTGTAAATCAGTGACATTTGATTCTTTTGATACCTTGAAGTACCATCTTTAGTACTCCTACTTGGAAGTTAGCACAGCTGAGTTGTCAGCTTTTAACTCCATATTAGCCAATGGGGATACTAACCTTTCCACAGTAAAAATGACAAGGTGAGGTCTTTACTGTCAGGACATGTAAGACATAAAAACACATATCTTCTTTTTAATATAATGCTTCTTTTAGGGCTCTCTAGGCCTACCTTAGGGGTGATCAGTAATATATTAAAAGGAAGGTTTGGGCTTTAACACTAATTGAATTGGCAAAGTCGATTTAGCAGTGTAGACTGTTCTGCCAGTCTGCAATAGCAGCCTTGGTGTCATGTTTTACTCTGTCTCTCTCGTGGTGTCAAAAATCAGTGCAGCAGTCCACAAGTGACCTCTAACTTACAAGCACTAGGTACACCCAGTACCATATACTACGGGCCTTATTTACAACAAAATTATGCAACGAGGCGCCGCAAGCCATTTTGCTGCACCGAGCTGCATCATTTTATAAGCACAGGGATGCGTCATATTTACAACAATATGGTGTATCCCTGTGCTTTCCCCTTAACTGGCGCACAATTGGCTGCCATGCGCCAACGCAGGCACCCTTGCACCATGGTGCAAGGGTGCCTGCATTGCAGGGTATTATTGTGTTTGTGGACGAAGGGACACCTTCTTGCACAAAAACAATCACAAGCGAAATAAAAGTATTTCTCCTCGTTGTGCCTCCTTAGGCCTCCCCTGGAGAGCTGTAGGATTCTAATACATTCCCAGGTTTAAAAATGCTGTAAATCTGGGAATGCGGCAGAATTCATGGGTGTTGCATGGGAATACCCACAGCAACACCCATGGCACGTTCCTTTTACGCAAAGTGATGCATGAAAAAGGGCCATATTTACAAGGCCATGGAAAGCCACTCAGGGTGGCTTTGCGTGGCCTTGTAAATATGGGGCAGCACACTGTGCTGCAAGTGTGTCAAAAAAAGTGATGCACCAGTGGCGGAAGTGGCTTGTAAATAAGCCACTAAGGACTTATAAGTAAGTTAGTTTATGCCAATTGAGTGTCAGTCAATTGTACATGTACTTTTAAGAGTTAGAGCGCTGGCGCTGAGCCTGTTTAGCAGGTCTAGGTGTACTCTCAGAGTCGAAAAACCAGCAGCATCAATCCAAAGTTACCAAAAAGTGGGGCAAAAAGTGAGGGTGAACTCTGCAAAAAGCAATTTCTTCACACACATGACATACTCCCAGCGCACCCATATAAACACCACCACATTTAGCATCACACCCACTACAGTACACTGCCACATACAAATCCACTTTTACATGCATATACATTTAGAAATAAAATACATCACATTGGTCACAATATATAGCATTGTATGTTTATATATGTGCCACCACATACACATGACTTACTCCACCACATGTACACTCACGCATACACTATAATCTGCCTACATTTACAACACTATAAACATCAGCACGTTCTCTACCAAGATTCACTTACACATTCATCTGCGCTTACACAAACACCTGCATAAAGGCACATCACAAATGTATACCTCTGGATATTCAAATGCTTAAACCATATAAATTACGCACACCACCACAACCAGTTCCACATACACTACCACATAGGATAATATAAAAACCTTCACATACACTACCTCATACACCATGCTACACATGCACCACTACATATATGTGGTAAATATTCCTACTCAAATACTACTATTTACCCAAAAACCATCACATACACCAAGACATACATATAGTCCTATATAATATCTCAGAGAAGCATGAGCTTTATGGTTAGATGTTTTAATTACCTAACTGTGAATACTTTTTAAAGGAAACTTGGGTTTTACTGTGAAGTTCCTTATGCACTGTGTTCATATAGTGACCATTCCAAGATGGCCGTCAGATCAATGGCACTATGGTGAGTGTTGGTAAACTACAGTAGCTACCAGGGGCGGTGCGTCCATTGGGGAGTTGGGGCGTAGCCCCCCCGCCCGCAGCTCCCTCGGCGTCTTTGAACCTAAGTAAACTGAATCAGTTTACTTAAGTTCAAAGAGCCGAGGGAGAACTGACAATCATGTCAGTCAGCATGACGTCGGACCGCCCACCCCCTTCAGAGTCTGAAGGGGGTGGGCGGTCCTGCGTCATGTTGACTGACATGATTGTCAGAGAGAGGGACCAGGGGCAGCAGGCAGCACTGCAGCACAAGTGCGCATGAGTGGGGAAGGGCACCGAATTTTCGCGCCGTGCCCAGTCATGCGCACTTGTGTGTGCACTGGCTTGCGCATGCCCATTAGGAGAGCGAGGGTTGAGCAAAGGCTCAAACCTCGGTCTCCTAATGGGCAGGCGGGCGAGAGGTAACCGTGCCCTAAGCCAATCCTGGCGCTGCCAGCAGCGCCAGGATTGGCTGAGAGGGGCTGTAGGGCCAAACGGAGTCGGACCCGAGGCGGCGCGGACGGCGGACCGGGACCTCCTCAGGTAGGATTTTCTTTTTTTTATTTAAAAAAGCCCCCGGCACATTCCCCCCCCCCGCCCCCCCCCCGCGTCTGCTTAAAAGTGCCAACCTTTCTCTGTCTGCTTCAAATTTAAATAAAAAGTTGGAAACATCCGCAAATTCGAAATGTTTTTCAGGTGCACTGCGAGAAACAAACTGAAACATATACATTATTCAGCTGCTATAACTTGGGATTCTGTGTGGTCAATGTATAATGCATGAAACAAAGAAAATGGCATTGTCGTAATACACGCAAACCCCCGCCAGCTGAACGGGCCGTCGCTATATATCGCGCACCTATAGCTCTATATGTGTCATTGCCAGACTCTTCCTGCCACTGCGTTCGGAGAAATGCCAAACTTCAAGGCAGTCATTAGAAGTAATTACATGTTCTAAGGCATGCTCGTGTTTGGCAGCCATTAATTTTATATCATAAAGACGGAAAAGATTCTGAAATGCCTCAATTTGTATTAGTTACTGGCTGCTTCCTTTTCTGTTGCTGCGCATTAGGTCTGATGATCGATCCTAGGCATTTCTTTCCTTTGTGCCCAAATTCCAAACTTACCGCCTCACACGAAGAGATTAATTTCTTTGAAGAAAACGCTGCGTCAATGTGTAATTCCTGTAATGGCTAATTGTGAGACAGTAGGTCAGACTTTGAGCCTTCGGTGCTCGGCTTTTCAGCTGACTTCGTCTGGGGCTGTGAATGTATGCGGCACTAATGAGCAGAGGGAGGGAGACACGACATCGAAATAATAGACAAAGAGGAGAGAAATTTATTGCTTTATGGTATCTTTTCGTGAGCAGAATGGTGAGGCTTGCCAGATGAATGCAAACATCTCCGATTGCTGGGCGGTAACATGGCCGAGGCAGTCGGCGAAGGAGAAAGTAGTGAGGTCGGCGACGCCTACCTTCATGGATCCTCGCGCCAGCCTTTGCGCGCCATGGAACTGGCAAAACAAGTTTTAAAAACGGGTTACAAAGGGACTAAAAGTCGGGTCTGTGCCTCATCAGGAGCATTTTCACAACTTCACAGGGTGGAGATTAGAATAATTTATTTTGTCAAGTTTCGTCTCAATAGCGCTGAGCAGCAGTATCTTGAGCAGTGTTTGTTATGTCAAAGTATTTTGAAGCCTCGTTTCGTGACAGCTTTAGCTGTCTCCCCACCTCATTTTTTGTAAAAACAAAAGACAAAAAACTGGGGGGCCCCGGGGTCACTTCGGACAGGTGATCCGTCGCCAGCAGCCAGCCTTGTGCCAAAGTTCACACTGACTGCCTCCATGACTTCCGGGTTTGTTTTCCTTAGATCAGTATCAGGTCAAAGTTCACTTCTTTGACAGATAAGGCGATCAGCTGGGCACCTCCCAGGCTCCCGTGAGTGACGTGACCGGAAGCGCGCGCTCTTCAGCCTTTTCAAGCTTTCTTTTTACAAGTTTTAGTTTCCATTGCAGCTTTCACACTTGGCAGTGTGTCTGAGAGTCACAGTGAAACCACCATTAATACACAACTATCCTCGCAGTGCAATCTGAACTGTTCAGTACCTCAGTGTAACCTGGGTAACATGGCCTGCTCCACAGTACCTCAATGTTACCTGGGTAACATGGCCTGCGCCGCAGTACCTCAGTGTAACCTAGGTAACATGGCCTGCTCCACAGTACCTCGGTGTTACTTGGGTAACATGGCCTGCTCCACAGTGACTCAGGGTTACTTGGGTAACATGGCCTGCTCCACAGTACCTCAGTGTTACTTGGGTAACATGGCCTGCTCGTGCATTGACTCAATGTTACCTGGGTAACATGGCCTGCTCCACAGTACCTCAGTGTTACCTGGGTAACATGGCCTGCGCCGCAGTACCTCAGTGTAACCTGGGTAACATGGCCTGCTCCACAGTACCTCGGTGTTACTTGGGTAACATGGCCTGCTCCACAGTGACTCGGGGTTACTTGGGTAACATGGCCTGCTCCGCAGTACCTCAGTGTTACTTGGGTAACATGGCCTGCTCGTGCATTGACTCAATGTTACCTGGGTAACATGGCCTGCTCCACAGTACCTCAGTGTTACCTGGGTAACATGGCCTGCTCCACAGTGACTCAGTGTTACTTGGGTAACATCATGGCCTGCTCCACAGTGACTCAGGGTTACTTGGGTAACATGGCCTGCTCCACAGTACCTCAGTGTTACTTGGGTAACATGGCCTGCTCTGCAGTACCTCAGTGTTACTTGGGTAACATGGCCTGCTTGTGCATTGACTCAATGTTACCTGGGTTACAGTGATGAGTACATATCACAAGAATTACCACTTGCTATTGTTTAATATGCTAAACTGAGGGAGACATTAAATGTACTGTGTTCTGCTATAGGTGATGAACTTGCCACATAGAGAATTTTATGGCGTTCCGGAGCATGAGTTGTGTTTGAGTGTTGCTTCCTTCTTTATTCCTTTGGCTCTCATTCATAGTATATGTACAATTGCTAAGTGCTTGTATTCATAAACCTTCTACTCTATTTAAAGGTATTTTCTGTATTCCTGGTATGAATGGCTCCAAACTAAATGGCCAAGAATGAGTTCTGGTGTTGGAATATGCAGAAGGGTTCAGGTTTGTGCAGTAGAATGTGATGAGTTTTCAACTTCCAGAGAAAATATAGAGAGGACATGAGATGAGAGAACTCTCTTAAGGGCATACTTTTTGAGGAGGCCCTCTGCTTTTGATTGCAGTGGCTCAGTTTATTTGGTGATTCACAATTCCAATCATGGGTAAAACATGGCTTGTTCAACATAGATGAGATGTACTTGCAAATTGTTTGATTGCATATTGCATTTCAGGTTTTCAATTTGACCAATCCTTTGACTTCTTACCAACGAAATATGAGTGTCTTCCTGGTCGAGGACCACACTGCTTTTTCTCTTATCTGTCTTGTATCAAGACCCTGCTGGACTATGGGGGTGAAAGAAAGCTTGAATAAGCAGCTACCTATGTTATATGACATCTCTTTATTAATGTAATAACTGCACTTTCACAATTGCTTTATTAACCATCCTGCTTTCTCAAATTTGCTTGAAAATGCACCATTTGTCCACTCTTTTTTCAAAATTTTCTGGGGGGGGGAACCCCCCAGAACCCCCCTTAGGTTGTTCGGGCTCGCTCGCTACGCTCGCTCGCTGCGGTGCAGTATGCCAATAATTTTACGCCCCACCACTTTCAAATGTCACCAGCCACCACTGGTAGCTACCCATGACCGTTTGATAGCTGGACCGCATCAAGCATATCTGTCCGTGTGGTACCAGATTATCAGTATCAGAAGATCGTCTGACGTAAACATTGCGACCTAAGTGTCATCGACAAAAATATTCCCCCCACTGGAATATAAATAATAGAAAATCTACACCAACTAGGAAGGTATTTTCGTAAACGATACTTAAGACACAACATCTATGTCAGCCAATATTTCTGTGGACAGTATTCTGACATACAACTTTGTTCTTCATCAATTTTTTAGAAATGTGTGGAAAGAGAAATCTATGGAAAGTATCTGAATTTTCCAAATTTCCAGATGGGAGCACAGTGTATAATGGATATGCTGAAGCTACCTTTACTGTGAAAATATGCTGCCGGATAAAATCCAGATCATGGAGTGGCTTGTCAGGTATCAGAGCACAGAAAAGCGAGTCCTTTAAATATGTTTTGCTCACAGAAATCGAGTGCTCACAGAAAAACGACAATGAATCTGCTGGGGCCATGTTTCTTTCCTTCCCCTCTTGTCTCTTCATTGCCATTCTGTTCCCTTCCTTTCCCTTTCACCCATCCTTCCTTTTCTTTTTCGTCACCCTCTATTCCTAATGCCCTTCCATCGTTCTCTTGTATTTGAGTCGAACATGATCAACATCACAACAATGATTCAGTAAAAGAGAGTGAATCCCCTTAAAATATGTGTAGAAGAGATATGGGTGAATTTAGTTGGTTTTTTGTGTGTATGTTTACACACCCGCCGAAAAATTATGTGGCCAAGATTTAATATGGGTTGTTTGATTCTGAAAGTTTCTAAGCGCATAATATTTTGACTTTTCACACTAATTATTTAGGTTTACCTGGCTCTTAGCACTCCTGGGTCACTGGGCCTCTCATTTACCAAGAAATGTATTTAGTCACTGAAGCATGCTCGCCCACTTGCCAGATCATTCACTCAACCTTTCTAGCGCTTGGCAGCCTAATTGGTGCTACACATTAAAAGAAGTCTAACACTCATTGAAGCCAATCAATGTTCCATTAGATGTTGAGATGTATTCATAATAAAAGTAAAAATAAAAGCAGAAAATACTCTTGCTTTGAAATGTGCAAATTCATAAATCAAATCCCTCACCTAGAAGTAAAATATACCATCTTGCTCTGTTTTCCTGTAGGCTTCAAGCACATTTACAAAACCAGACTCAATATCACCTGTGAAGAACTAGTCAATACATTTTGGTCCATACTGTAAAATTTAAACACAGAATGGTGGAAGTATGTCAATTTAAACAGAACCGCTTTTTATCATTTCCCTTCTGTGCAATGCCGATCCACTCTGAAGTCCTTTGCTGCATCTTGTAATACATGGAGAAGAACATGTGTTATCAGAATTCATTAACCTTCCTTTCTGCATGACATCCATTTGGAATGCTGCCTTAGTCGTGTAAATCATTCAAATGAAAAGCCAATCTGCTTTGAACCTTTAGCAGTCTAAAAAGATAATTCTGATATATTTTCATTATTTTAAGTAGAAACAAGTGCACTGATTGTGAGAAGCTGGGTTTCTGTTGCAGTAACCCTCCACTTTTTGCCAGACTACTGATGCACTTTGACTTGATGTGCCCTGGGTCCCTGCCAATCAGGTTCCCAGGGCCTGTGTTCTTTCCCCCAAACTGTACCTTGTACACCTAATTGGCATCTCTGGCCACAGGTAAGCCCCTGGTAAATGGTACCACAAGTACCCAGGGCACTGTGACCAGGGAAGACCTCTAAGGGCTGCAGCACTTATTGTGCCACCCTTAGAGGCCCTGTACCATTACACTCACACACTGCCTTTGCAGGCTGCGTGTCTTGGTGCAGAACAAAGTTAAGAGTCGACATGGCACATATCCCTGTGTGCCATGCCTACAGCCCACTGCCCTGGCATAGATCAGTCACCCCTCTAGCTGGGTGCCCTATACCAGTGGTGAGGGTACAGGTGCATGAGCCCTGTACCCCTACAGTGTCTAAGTCCAGTCTTAGACATTGTAAGTGCAGTGCTGCCATTAAGAGTATATGGTGCTGGGAGTTTTTCATTACGAACTCCACAGCACCATAATGGCTGCACTGAAAACTGAGAAGTTTGGTATCAAACTTCTCAGCACATGAAACCCACATTGATAGTGGGATTTAATGAAAAATGCACACAGAGGGCATCTTAGAGATGCCCCCTGAAAAATGACCTACCACTAGGGTCTAGGCTGAGTGGCTGCTTTCAGCTGCCACCACCAGACATGTTTCTGGACCCCTGGGTTGAAAGCCTGCTGCTCTCGGGGGTCTGAAACAATGCACAACCCGGGACGAGGTGCCAAGCCTCCTCCCCCAGGATGGGCAGGGTCCACGAAGGAGAAGCTTCAAAGGCTTGCCGCCTTTGTGAGCTTCCCCAGGCCACTTGCTGCTTTAAGCAACTGTTACTCACTGGTTCTGACCCCCACTTTGGGCGGGAGAACCGGCGGGAAAAACAAGTGAGGAAGAGAGGTGTGCCCACCTCTGCCAACTCCACCCCTCAGGTGGGGGAGGCGAGGTGAAGCACAACTCTCAGTCCCTGCCATCTTGCAGATGGGGGGACCCAGCCAACCAGGGAAAGGCTTATGCCCCCCTCCCACTGGAGGGTGGCATAATAGGGGGTGTATCCACCCCAGGGAAGGGAGCCATTGGTCCCAACCTTTTACCTACCTGTAACGCCCCTAAATCTAGGATTTAGGGGCACCCCTGAACCTTGCTTCCTCAGACAAGAAACTACAAGAAGAAAAGCGGAAGGACTGAACAGCCGTGCCGAAGCTAACAAGAGGAGGACGCCCACTGACTTGGCCCCAGCCCAACCGGCCTGTCCCCATTTCGAACCTGCTCCAGCGAAATCCCGGTGTGTCCTACAGCCAGCAACCTCGAGAAACACGGTGGACCTGCCTGCCTTCAATCCGAAAGACTCTGTCTCCCGTGAACAACGGATTTGTTCAAACAACAGACTCCAGCTCCACAAGGATCCGCGAGTTTGCACCACTCTGCACCCGACGCCCACAGCACGAGTTTGAGTGGCCCAACACCAAGAGGAGGTCCCCCCGGCGATCCTGACCCGAGATCCAGCAACCCCTGACCTGCATCAAGCCGACGCCTGCAGCCTCAAACCGGAAGGTCCCCCTAACCATGACCAGGAGCTGGTAAGAATATAAGACCCTAAAAGGCACCCCTGCACCCGATGCCCCAAGGCCTTGGGTCGCCCAACCAACGGGGCCTAACCAACCCCCAACATCCCAACTTACCTCTCCAGGTGGTGGTCGCAACCAGAAGACCTTTGTCCCCCAGCCTCCAGTGCTTTTGCAAACCGGAGACTCCCCATTGAAAGCTACAGGGCTTCCGACGCCAAAACAGCACTCTACACCCGGCCGCCCCAGTGCTGCTGAGGGTGCATCTTTTGTGCTGGCCTAAACCCCCATTTGCCCTGAGCTTAAGTCCAGGAGCTTTGTTCCCACAACCCAGTGGCCTGCTCGTCAGCAGCCACCAACCGGAGGCCCCCTATCCCCCATTGGATAACATTGGGCCTCAGCACTCTGCACCCGCCCGCCCTCAGTGCCGCTGAGGGTGTAACAAGAGTGCATCCTTGACCCTGGGGGACCCCTGAGTCTAACCCCAGAATACCAACTCCCACAACAAAGTACTTACCTTTGAACCAATAACACTATTTTCCTCCATAGGATAACATTGACTGTTTTTCTATGAAAAGTTTCTAAGTGTGGAGTTGGAACATCTAAGAAATCCTTTAAAACTGTAACTAAATAACCAAAACGCTTTTACTTACCTGTTTACTTTCCTTACACAGTGCAGTATCCAGGTATACTGCACTGTGTAAGGAAAGTAATCTAAAAAGTTACCTACATGATATTCTGCTAAAAATCCTATACAAAGTATATGTACTGTTGATCAGGTAGAGGCAGCCACAAACTACAAGCACACGCTGGGCTGAGGGAAACTGCCATGCTGTTCTTAAATTGTTTTTAACTGCTACTGATCCTTTGTATACTGCTGCTAGCGCTTTTTGCACAGCGCGACCTCGCGCACTTTTAATGCTTTTAATTATTGCCAACTAATGTGAAATACCTCAATTGTTACTGCTTACTGCACTGAGACTCCCCGGTCCACCACAGCTCCCATAGCTGATTGTTGTGGAGGGAGGTACCCACGCCGAACATCCTCACTTCCGGGTGGCCACTAGGTGACAGCCATCTTGGAAGTCGGCGCTCTAGTCCTCACATTAATCATTGGCTCAGGCTACTCTTAAACTCGGGATGGCGCCGACGCGCAGTTGATCAGGTAGAGGCAGCCACAAACTACAAGCACACGCTGGGCTGAGGGAAACTGCCATGCTGTTCTTAAATTGTTTTTAACTGCTACTGATCCTTTGTATACTGCTGCTAGCGCTTTTTGCACAGCGCGACCTCGCGCACTTTTAATACTTTTAATTATTGCCAACTAATGTGAAATACCTCAATTGTTACTGCTTACTGCACTGAGACTCCCCGGTCCACCACAGCTCCCATAGCTGATTGTTGTGGAGGGAGGTACCCACGCCGAACATCCTCACTTCCGGCTGGCCACTAGGTGACAGCCATCTTGGAAATCGGCGCTCTAGTCCTCACATTAATCATTGGCTCAGGCTACTCTTAAACTCGGGATGGCGCCGACGCGCAGTTGATCAGGTAGAGGCAGCCACAAACTACAAGCACACGCTGGGCTGAGGGAAACTGCCATGCTGTTCTTAAATTGTTTTTAACTGCAACTGATCCTTTGTATACTGCTGCTAGCGCTTTTGCACAGCGCGACCTCGCGCACTTTTAATGCTTTTAATTATTGCCAACTAATGTGAAATACCTCAATTGTTACTGCTTACTGCACTGAGACTCCCCGGTCCACCACAGCTCCCATAGCTGATTGTTGTGGAGGGAGGTACCCACGCCGAACATCCTCACTTCCGGGTGGCCACTAGGTGACAGCCATCTTGGAAGTCGGCGCTCTAGTCCTCACATTAATCATTGGCTCAGGCTACTCTTAAACTCGGGATGGCGCCGACGCGCAGCGGACGCGTGCAGCGGGCGCGCCGCTGGCGCGCCGAAGGCGCGCCTAAGGTAAGCTCGTCTGCGCCCATCCAGGACCAGGGGCCAGGAACCCTGCCCAAAGTGCTATCCTCCCTAAAAAACCCGTCATATACACTAACACGGAGCTTTTAGCTATGAACGTAGTCGCTCATCCATTGTGTAGGCATGCTCTGAGAGCAGAGCTGCCCTTGATTTGCCCGGTCTGTGGGTTCACTGGAGAGACCAGGGTGCCTATTGAACAGGGATTGGATAATAGGACGGGTCACTGCAAAGCCTGGAAGATGGGACTAATTAACTGTAGATCCCTCCCCAAGCACGCGGTGGAGATTAGACTTCTAATAGAAGAAGAGGAATTGGAGGTCTTATTTTTAACCGAAACCTGGCTACGAGAAAGCTCAACCCCTGAAATTTTAGAGGCCCTACCTCAGGGCTATGAAATTTTCCGCCTGGATAGAGTTGGAGCTATAGGAGGGGGTATCGCAATCATTTGTAAAACACAGCTAGGGTGAACCATTACCCCTCTCAACATCGCTCAATCCGAGGCCTTTGCCTTCAGACTATCCCTCTCGTTGTCATGCTCCTTCTCAGGCGGATTGATCTACAGACCTCCAGGGGCCTGTACACAATTTTTAGAATCAGCTCCTGACATGCTGGCGAGCATGCTAATAGGGAAAAGTGCCCTCACAGTGCTAGGCGACCTCAACATCCATTTGGATGATCCCAATGACCTGTCAGCCAGGAGATGCCTAGCTGACATGGAAGCCCTTCAGCTTTCACAACTGACACCGTCAGCCACCCACGAAAAAGGCCATCTCCTAGACCCTATTTTCTCAAACGACTCCAGACTGGAGGTGCTTGCACCCAAGCGGATGCCTTGGACAGATCACGCCATGATTCCGTTGCGCCTCCGTAAACCCCATATAGGTGATCAAAAAAAAGAACCTATAGTAGTGGGGCGCAAATGGCCTAGGAAAGTTCCTGAGGCGTGGATCAATGATCTGGAATCCTCCACACCACCGGACACTAAAGACCTGGAAGAGGCCTATGGCAACTGGCTAACCTGGATAAATAGCTCCATTGATCGGAACTTTAGGAAGCCAGGTCCACTAACGCAAAAAAATTTGAACAGATCGTCCTGGTTTTGTCCCACGCTGGTTGCTCAAAAAAAGAGCTGCAAAAGACTAGAAAGTAACTGGAGGAAATCATATGATCCAGAGCTCAAAAGAGCTTACAAACTAGCCATACAGCTCTACCACAAGAGCATTAGGAAAGCACAAGCAGCCTTCTTTGAAGGAAAAATTGCAAGGTCCTCTAACTCCTCTAAGGAGCTTTTTAAAATTGTCAAATCACCTACCACAATAGACCCAGGAACAAACAGTTCCCAATATTCCAAAGAAAGATGCAATGTGTTAGCCTCATTTTTTAAGAGCAAAGAGGAAAATATCTACAATTCCCTCCACCCTAACTCTACCACGACATCAGCTGCCACAGAGGGCCCCCATAGTACTCTAAACTCCCCAGGGAAGAGTGAACAAATGGGACCGCCCCACCCCTCCACACCTGCCCTCCTGTCCTTCCTGAAAATGAAGGTAGATCTGGGATGCTCCATATTACAGAAAATCAAATCGGGCTCCCCGCTAGACCCGGCCCCACCTCATATCCTCGCCCAAGGTGGGAAAGCCGTTCTCAGGCGAACTATTCAATCTTATCAATCTCTCCTTTGAAAATGGCAAGGTGCCCAAAGAGTGGAAACACGCCATCATTAAACCCCTGCTAAAAAAAACACAACTGGACCCCGCAGATCTGGCCAACTATCGCCCAATATCCTTATTGCCTATCTTAGGCAAGATTGCAGAGAAACACGCGAACAGCACGATCTCTAGTTTCCTTGAAAACCACAACATCATACACCAGACCCAGATGGGGTTCCGACCAAATCACAGCACGGAGTCAGCCCTGCTGGTGGTCACTGAAAAACTCAAATCCATCCTAGACCAAGGGAGAACCGCGGCCGTAGTACTTTTGGATTTAAGCGCAGCGTTTGATACGGTAGACCATACAGTGCTAATCCAAAGACTGGAGAATGTTGGAATTAGAGGAACAGCCAACCAATGGGTTGCGTCATTCCTCAGTGACAGATCCTTCCAATGTATGGAGGCCAGATTTAAGTCAGACTCCCTCTCAGCACCTTGGGGAGTCCCTCAGGGATCCTCCCTGAGTCCAACACTTTTTAACATATATCTCAGCCCCTTGGCACACATAATACAGGAATTTGGCCTCTCCATCGTGTCATATGCTGATGACACGCAACTAGTGTTCTCAATCTCAGACTCTCTCAACTCGGACCATAGACAACTCGTCCCCTGCCTGGAAAAAATCGGATCTTGGATGGCGGATTGTAGCCTCAAATTGAATGGGGACAAAACAGAGCTAATGATCTTGGGCAACAATTTCAGTCCCCGCGCGGAGATTTCCCGGCCTACTAACTGGGGGCCGCCTCCTCCTCCTAAAACAGCCATAAAAAACTTAGGTATGTGGCTGGACCAGAACTTGACGATGGAGGTCCAGGCCAAAAAATTATCAGGTACTTGCTTTGGGATGCTCCGCATGATCAGAAAAATAATGTCCCTGCTCCCAGAGGAGTCTAGGAAGACTGTAGTCCAAGCCTTGGTGGTATCAAGTCTGGACTACGGCAACTCTCTCTTTCTGGGCTCCCCTAAATATGTCACGAATAGACTGCAAGTCGTACAGAATGCAGCTGCTTGACTGCTGTTGAACATGCCTAGACACCACTCAGTTAGACCCGCACTGAGAGAGCTTCACTGGCTTCCGGTCCAAGCCAGAATCAAATTTAAGTCCTTAAGCTTGGCCCACCGAGCCATGTATGGGAGAGGCCCTGCCCTGATCCAAAAGTTGGTCTCACACTATTCCCCCGTCGACAACTCAGGTCAAGTTCCAACTTTTGATGAACTCGACCACATTTAAGAGAGCCAGATGGGGTGGAAGGTCATTCACCCATCTGGTGCCAAAACTTTGGAACAGTATGGACCCAGAACTCCGACTAATTGAAAATGAAGTGTCCTTCAAAAAAAGACTCAAAACATGGCTCTTCCCCTAATCCCAAGTGCTAACAGCCTCCGTCCTGTATCACCTCAGCGCTGAGATGCCCAAGGGTAGTCACGCGCTTTACAAATCCCATAAACATAAACATACTGAATTCTGAAAAGCATTGCATTATCAGTAACACTACTGTAATCACATCAAAGTACATTTACAATTGCAATCCAAACTGTGTTACAACTGTATATTTACTGCAAAGTATTTATCACTTACCTGTGCCAGGCTTGCTTGGTTCTAGGAAATAAAATAACTAAAAGAATATTTATATACAAAAACAATTGGTCTGAAGTTCAGTCTTTCTGTGTGTGAATTCATTTGATGACTATGGGGCATATTCTCAAGGACTTAGCATCGATTTATCAGCACTTTAGCGCCGCAAAAGTGGCGATAGATTTATCGCCCTATTCTCAAGCTGGTGCAAACTGCCGATATCGCCAGTTTCCCAGCGATAGCTGCCGCAAAAAAACATCGCCACGGATGAGAGCGACAACTAACGCTAATAATATGCAGAGTAGGCGTTCCCTTGCAAAAACACACGAAAACACCACTTCGCGATATTCTCAACGACCAGCCAGATCGGCGAAGCGATCCAAAAACAGGCAATAAGGCGCGTTAGCAGCAGGGATATAACACCTGCCTATTACTGGTGTTAAGCAGGACGACAACCTGCAGTAGAAAGGGAGCCCAGCCCAGCCCAGAGCCACATCTGAAGACCAACAGATGCCATGGAGCCAATGATCATGCAGCTTGGAGACCCAAGAGGGCCACAACACCCACCGCCACCACCCCCACGACCCCCCCCCCGGACCACCCCCTCCCGGACTACCACCTAGGCAGCGCAGAAGAAGACAGCGGACGTTCCTAAAACGCACCAGCCTCAGACACTCAACGCCAGAGGATGCCATTGCCCACTACAGGCTCAAAAGGACAACCATCCTCCGCATCCTGACCCACATTGCCCACAGGCTGACGGTACCAACACAGCGGAGAACCAACATCCCTCCACAGACAAAGCTGCTGGCTGTGCTGCACCTGTTGGCCTCTGGTACCTTCCAACCAACAACTGCCAGAGTCGGAGGAGTCTCACAGCCAGCCCTATCAAACTTCCTCACACATGTCTTGGATGCATGTCCACAAAAGCAACGGCGGGCCCCTGTATCCGCACCACACGCTAGTTCCAATTCGTAGTGTTCCTGCGCAACCAAACCCCAATGCCAGCCGTTGCTTGACGCCTCTGTGCTCCAGATCCAAGTTTGTAGTTACTGAAATGGGGGTGCGCCAGGTCATGAAGTCCAGTAGTCAACAGTATTGTAAAAACAGTTCTTCATTACAAATACATAAATCAACAATACGAAAAGCTCAGCCAACGCGTTCCATTCCCAACGGGGAACTTCATCAGGGCAACGTGTGGATTCAATTAACTGCATATGCTGCGGGACCTCCCCAATACAATTCCATATTCCGAAAGTCAGTATTCAGAAACCTGTTGGAAAAATGGTGACAATGGTCAAGCGTCCGTATAGTCACAAACGTAATCTGGTACTGTGTATTGCACTTGGACAAACCGGAATGCTAACAGGTATGATAAATCCTGCATAAAAAGACAGTAACAGAAGTTCGTGTGGTCGTAACCTTCGTAGGAAAGAAAAGGAAGGTTACGACCACACGAACTTCTGTTACGGTCTTGTTATGCAGGATTTATCATACCTGTAAGCATCACGGTTTGTATCAGCTTGATACCCCTGCACCTTCACTTCCCCCACACTGCGCAGGAACAGCTGGAGACCAAGCAAGGGAACTAGGCCATAGCTGGCTTCCCGCACGTGTTGGGGGCAATTGACTGCACACATGTACTACTTGTGCCCCCTGCCAACACTGCACACAATAACCGCAACAGAAACCACATGCATTCCATCAATGTGCAGGCAAAAGTGGACCACCGGGGCCTATTCACGAATGTCGTCGCAAACTTCCCAGGCAGTGTGCATGATTCCTACATCTTCCGCAAGTCCATCACCAACCAGCGCTTTGAGGATGGCACCTATGGAAATGCACTGCTCGTCGGTAAGTACCAACTGAACACACCACACACCTCAACTCCACAATCATACAACTCACAACTGTGGGAATGCACATGTTACAAAATCACATACAACATGCCAATCAACATGCCCAACTACCAGACACGACAACACAAGTAACTGTGGTAACCGTGGCCAGCCATGTAGACAAACCATCCACGGCATGGCACCTCTGCCACACAATTGCAGAATGTGGGGAGAGGTGGGAACCAAGTATGTGCAAAGGAGGCAAGTGACCCACCAATAAGAATGTACACAATGCCAAGTGTGGCGGTGATGTGCTGGACAGACTTCAGTATGCAGAGCACAGACATGCCCATCTGGACATTTACTGCTGGTGTTTGTAGTGTTGTGGACAGTGGACGCAAACAGGTTACCTCAGGCAGTGTGGAAGACCTTGGACATGTAGCTTTGTCGTCCCCCCTGTAAGCGTGAGCAGAGTGGCCTTGGCCGGCGTATGCCATGAATAAATAGCCCGGGGCTCTGGGCGTGGTTCAGTTCTGGGCTGGACAAGAAAGTAACTAATGCGTGTGTCTCTGTTGTAGTGTCGGCGCCAGCCGGACCGCAATCGGCAATGTTGCACTCTGTGACTCAAGTCCCACAACATGAGCAACATGGATGTAAGGGGGAATCACTGACCCTACATTCATCCATACTTTCATACTTGAATGATCATAGACATGACACATCTGTGTGAATTTGAATGTTTTATTCACATTCAGTGGAGTGTTGAAGCTGGAGCAGTACAGGGCCATGCAAACCCCACTTTACATTGTTGCCCCGTGGAGGGCCAGCCAGAGTCCTTTAGGGAATGACAAGTTCATCGGAAGAGGAAGAGTTCAGTCCGCAGTCTGATTGCTGTGTCATTGGTAACCAAACAGAATATGGCAGTCCATGTCGAGGTCCAAGGTGAGTGTCGCAGAGTGTATCGGGGGACAGTGGAAGGTGATGATGCATAGGGCAGAACCAAGCAGAAACAGGCCATATGGCAGAGATGAATGCTACCGCTTCCTTCTTACCACTAAGGCAGAATCATCCGCATCTTCGTCCTCTGATGTTTCATGTGCCTCACATGTGGGTGGTGTTGTTTTGCCTGCATCACTGTGTGGCAGTGACACATCAGTGGCCGGAGGTGGAATGTCTGCAGCACTGTGTGTCACTGACACATCAGGGGGCGGAGATGTGGATGTAGAAGCAGCAGCAGCATTCATCGGCGCCAGGCCTTGTGGCAGCAATGCCATGATGAGGATCTGCAGGGCATGGAAGATCCCAGCTACATCTCACTGGTGTGCAGCCGTGGCAGCCATTCTTTCCGCCTGCATCCGCTCCCTGTTCTCCATGATCCTCCGCATGTGTCCCAACTCCCGGCTGACATCGCTGGAGCCACTCTGACTAGACAGTTGTCCTTGTTTCAGAGTCAGGACTCCAGCGATGTCAGCCATGGATCATTGGAGAGCATGGAGCGGACTGTGGGTGTCCGTTAGGGACTGTAAGTGGTCCTGATGGGACTTAGACACCCATGTATGGCATCTAGTTTGGCTGCCATGAGGTCTAACCCCACCGCACCTGATCAGCCATCTTCTCCTGGCACCCTAACACACGGCGTTGGAAGGCCATGTGTTGTTCGTGGGGTCCTGGGAGACAGCCGTGGTGGTGGGTGCTTCCTGCTGTGTGGTCTGTGCAGGGGGTGAGGTCTCCATGTTGCAGCTGGGCTGCCCTGCTCCTGGAGGTGAGGTGCCGAAGCTGTCCATGAGCTCTTGGAGGGCGTCGGTGTCGAAGGTGTGGAGGTCCTCTTTGTCATCAGTGAAGAGAAGTTCGGTCTGCTCTGCAGGAGGTGTTGATTCTCCCTCTGCAATGTGAAGGGGAGATGCAGTTTAACATTGTGTTCACATATATGTTGACGCATTGTACAAGTTTACATACAGACTGCATGACAATGTACATTGTGACTGTTTGGGAGGAGCTGCCTATTTGATGCGGGAAAGTGGACATTTCGACAACATCACGGATGTGTGTTTGTACTTGTACATTATCATCTCACATTTCCCTGCTATGCCAAATGTGATTGGCCAGTTTCTACACACAAGCGGCACCAGTTGTGTCCTCTGTTCTGTTGTGAACGTGTTGCAGTTTGTACCACATTGTTGTCAATGTTGATGTGCTCTGAATGTCATGTGTGTGTGCTGCATTTTGGGAGAGTCGCCCCTGCAGCTCTGATTTTGCTGCCCCTTATCCCTTTCAGGCGGTGTGCCTTTGACTTCTGTGCTTATACAGTGCTGAGATGTTGCATACTTGGGTAAATTGGGCTCTTGGTGGGAGTTGGGACTCTGGGGCATGGTTTGTCCGCAGATGTATTGTTGACGTCAGGGGTTGTTTGTGCACGTGGATGTGTCAGAGTGTGACCTGCTCCTTTACGGATGTGGTCCACACTCAGCCACCTCAGTGTCATGGCATGCAACATGTCATGATATATTGACTGCAGCCATGCTATTCGTCATGCAGTGTCACTTGCATTGTCAGTGTGGCTCACAGACACGCCGCTTTGCTGTGTTTGGCACATGTGCATGGGTTGGTTGTGAGATTGGTGATGTGTGGGAAGGGCCCCCTCTGGGCACATAGTCGACGGGGGCCTACTTGCTGTTTCTAGGTGTGCTGCAGTGTGCCAAGGGGATCAGGGACATGATCCAGAGTCATTGTGGATGTGCACTGTGCTATACTTAATTGTGCATGTGTGACATTGTGCCCATCTCCCCCGTCCCCCAGTCCCTGGTCGTTACTCACCCTGTTGCTGTTGTGTCAGGTCATGTTGAGCAGTGTCCGGTCCCCCAACTCCTGCCACCGTCTCCACACTGATGACTGTGGACACCATTTCCTCCATCTAATCCAGCTCCTCCTGTGGCGCTGGACTCCCACCTCCAGTCTGCATTGCTGCCTTCTGGTTGTTGCCGAGTTTCTGCTTAGTTTTGCGCTTCACATCATTCTAGCGCCTCTTGAGCTCTTCCATTGTCCTCCTCAGCACTCCGACTGCATTCACCTTGTCCACGATGGACTGCCATATTCCATTTTTTGTTGCCAATGACACAGTGGAGGTGACGAACAGTTGTTGATGGTGTTCTATCACCTCCGTTATCAGGATCCTGTTTTCCTGCGGACTGAACCGCGTCTTCCTCTTCTTCTTCTCCTTGCCCTTCCCTGACCCCGAGGTCCCAGGCTGGTCCTCCGTGGGGCTTGTGGGGTTCTGGTTGTCCTCTGTACTTTCTCCGGCTACCTCCATTGTGCTTCGCAGTTGTTTTGGTTTTGTTTGTGTTTTTTTTTCTGCTTTTATAGTGATTTTTCCCGCCTGACGTGTGTGAATTGCAGGCCTGGCGCAGCTTATCGCTGATTTTTTTATCGCGGTTGGGCCCATTGCCACTTTTTTCACGTTTGGCTTTAGATTTTTATCGCCGTCCCGGTAATTTTATCGCGGACATTTGACGCATTATCGGGAAACTATTGCATGTTACCGCCGTGTTGAGAATAAGACGTTAACACAGCGTTATTTTCCCGCGATAGACGGCGATATGAAAAATTGCGTTAACCTATTTTGGCGATGATTATCGCACGTTCTTGAGAATATCCCCCTGAGTGTGTACAACAGATGCTTAACACTGTCCTCTGATAAAGCCTTACTGCTCGACCACACTACCACAAATAGAGAGTGAGGTGCTATCTACTTTACCTCTGCCTACCTTTTGGGTTCCACTGGACAATGTGCACACTATACCTCACTTTGGTATAGTATATACAGAGCCAGCTTCCTACACTCATTTGTAACCTTTTCTCTTGCACAGTGGAGTACTGCATCTCAGTGTAAAGGCACCCACTTTGCTTTGTTCATAAGTGCATGCTGCAGTGTGCACGAAGGTACTGCATCTGTTTTAATGCAACAATAGAGGCGGCACAAAACCTCATGAATGAACTTCCCAGGACCAATTCACAAAAACAATGAGATTTTTGAGCCTTGGTCCTACATGTGTGGGCACTTAAATGCGTGTATTATAGCATACAAATAAGTGGCAATTAGAGGCTTCTACTGGCTGGTGGTCTCCTTGGTACCCCCTGAAAACACACCTCCTCCACTCCCAAAGACAATGCAGCGCATGTTTTAAAACAGAAAAATCAATATGATATTTTATTTTTCTCCACGTTGTGGTATGGGTTATATTTACCTAAGTGTTATTTGGTTCTCTCTGCTGCTTAGCCAGCTCAGACCATCTCAAAATACAAGGTTTGTGGAAAGACTTAGGAACAAGCCCATCTCATGGGAAATCATGAACCTGCCATACTTCTGGACTACTCTCATGTCTGCACACAGTCGCCATCTCCACTCCAGTGGCTGCGTCTGTCCTCCAGATTAGCACTCACACCACTCACTCCTTGCAGACTCCTCACAGGCTCACGCAGACTGGAGCAAGGACACCTATATTTGCCTCCCTGCTATATTGAAACAAGGATCTTCTCTGCCAGATATCAGTGTTGGTTCACTTCACAGATCATTCCACACACCCACTTCATTCACTTGTAAGTTAACTTGCAACTCTAAGGAATGTCTGGCCCTGGCCATAAGGCTTTTGCTGCATTATCCTGTGTCTTCTGGTCTCACAGGAATGTGGTTTATCTGCAAGTAATGAAGAGGATTCAATATTCTGTAAACTTTTCTCTGGGTAACAACGGTATCATACGAGCAAAGTCAACAAGCTTGACTAAAACTCTGCATGTGGGGAATTTCAAAAATGTACACACTATGGAGACCAGGCCCAAATGGCTATCATGATTCTGTCTCAGTTTGCACTAGAAATATGTATCATGAAAGATACACTTTTATATGGTAATACACTTAGGGCCTAATTATGAGTATGGCGGTCCACAGGACCGCTGTACTTGTGATGGGGGTCTGACCACCGCCACACTGTAGGTCCACCTGCAGTATTCAGAGTGTGGCGGTCAGACCGCCACAAAACTATCGGCGCCGCCGGGATCAAGGATCCCGCTGGGCCAGCAGTCTGTAACCAGCACGAATATGCTGGCGGTGCCGCTGCCAGCACCGCCAAGCATATTACAGGTTGCCTTTTCACCGCCATTTTCATGGTGGTGAGCCCGCCATGAAAAAGGTAGTGGAGAGGCAACTAAGGGGGCCGTAACAGGGCCCACTGCCAGATTTGGGCCTAGAGGTGCATGCGGGTGGGGGGGCACATGTTTTGCACCCCTGTACTTGCACCCCTGTCCCTGCACAGTGTGACATGCATGCCACACCGTGCAGGAACTTGCTGCAGGTGCTGTCACGGCAGCGGACTGCATGTTAGGCTCTCCTATAATCCTAACAGCCCGCCGCTGTTAGACCTCCACAGCACTGCCCATCCACCATGGATTACAGTTGCAATCCGGCGGGCACACCAAGGTTTTGACGGTCCTCCTGCAGACAGAGCGATGGCGGTGCCGCAGGAGAACTGCCAAAGTCGTAATAAGGCCCTCAATCTAGCTTTTAGTGTTTTAATGTGCAAATGCACCTTTTTCTCTACAGAAATGCAAACTACTTACTATGGCAATAATGCCCTTTTTAGGTCGAGCCTCGAGTAGCGCGCAAGCGCTGCTAGGCGAAGACTTTATGTAAGGGGGTTTCGAAAGCTGACCACACGCTCGTGCGTCGTGGCCTTTTCGAGGCAGTTACGCGCGCAGGGGCCGACATCTGTTTCCAATTATTGTAATTGGAAACAGATGTCTGCCCTGCGCGTAATCGCAGGCAAAAGGCCATGACGCACGAGCGTCTGGTCAGCTCTGCAGGCTGCCGTGCTCGCTCGCCCCCGCTCCTCTCTTGTTTTACAAGTTGTCATCTACAGCGTAGCGTTCGTTTTATAGCGCTCAATCTTTAAAACGCTGCAGTGTGGGCGCTTTGACATTGCACGGCTGGCTCAACTTGAACTTCCATCGGAAGGCGTTCGACTGAATGAATAAACCGAATGAATAAACAGAAAGAGCATCGTGTGTTTACTGAAATCGACCCCAGAATCCTGGCCACGCACACCCTTCCAACTGCGGGCGACGGGTGATCTCGGCTGGGAGCCCCCCTGACATGAAGCGGCCTCACTCCAGCGCACAGCCGTGTTTTCCAAAGAAAGTGAAAAGAGAGGCGCGCAGCCGGATTCCGGGCCTGTGCCTTGGGGGTTAACTGGCAGCTCTCCTGGCTGCTGGGGGCCGGGGGGCGGCGAGGAGGCCAGGCAGCCCATTACTAATGCCTGCCTGGTGAGTCACCTCACACCCGGGCCCCTTCCCAGTCGAGTTGCAGCAGGTCGCCCGGAGACGCCGGGGCTCGGAATGCCGCTGCCGTGGTCCCTGGGTGTCAAGCGCGTCGCGTGCCGGCTCCAGTGATCTCTGCGTGACTCTCCGCGGGGGCGTGCGCTGGATCTCCGGCCGTGCCCGGTCCGGGATCCCTCCCCGGGGGTTGAGGGCTCTGGTGGGGGCTCGGATAGCAGGGGCTGCAGTGCGCGCCGCCGATGGGCCAGCCTACAGGAAGTGCAGATCTCTCTCCTGCGTTCTGTCTCTCGCGGCCCGTGATGCTGTGATGCTTGCCTGAGTCACTCTCAGACTTCACAGAGCCTGTTAGGTTTCTTTGATTGTAAAGAGGATTGTTGGAGGCGGGGGTGTTTGTAGATTACAGAGAGGCGCTTACACTGCTGTCTAGTGAAATAGAAGGCTTGCACGCCATGTAAAATCTTCCATTCAGCTCTGAGGTCCCTTTATAATCTTACATTTCCGATATGTGGCTGTCTCATTCTGTGTGCATTGCTCGCTAGGTGTCTTCGAGGGGCGCTACTGCTACAGTAAGAGGCTTGCTTGAGGGGTAGGAAAGTGGCGGGACCGGGAGATGCGGGTTTTACTCCTGCCTGTGGTGGTTCAACAACAATCTTTTAATTTTTGGCAGATCGCCTAATTTGCTTGTGCATGTAAACGTGAACATAATATGCATGTTTAAGTGCACGTTCACCTCTGGGGCTTCTTGGCGCTGAATAACATTTTGTGTTTCATGTAAATATGTAATTTAAAAGCACTTGTATTTTTTACTGTCCCAATCACACGTACATCCCTCCGCTTTGTGTAATCTAATTCACAGCACTGCGCTGTGCCAGATATACAAGAAAATGTCTGTAAAGCTCTCTGTTTATCACTGCAACAAGATCTACGTTGTGTCGGTCAGTGGTTTGCTGGAGAGGTAGTCTCAATTGTGTGATCCTGGGCAACTCGCACTGTATCACTGTGCTTAAGATCGTAATTCATCAAAGTGAAGAGTTGTTAGAAGCAGACTAAAGTCAGTGCCTATCATTGTGTGAAAATGGGACAGCTGTAATCTTATTTCAAGCATAACTCATACATCTCAGGATGCGCTCACAATCCCGAATTTGTCACGCATTCAGTGCAAGTGGAATGTGTCAATTTGTGTATGAATTCGAGATCCTACATTTTTGAGGTTCAAGAACTATGCCCTTGAGTGACCCTCTTGGACGCACCCTGAAAACGCCCAGTATTAAATGTGCACGCATGTTGGTTCCATGAGAGCAGCTATTCCACAGCCTAAAGGCCCCACTCAGTGTGACATCACTTTCATGCACCACATAAACATGACATGAACTTGCTTATTTCTTATGTATTTAACGAGATGTCGTTTATATTTAGCCACTATGGAGAGAGTTGAGGTGATGATGAGGAAGATCACATGCCCAGTAGATTGCCCAAGATCATGAAGACGGGTTGTCTTTTGTTCTGAACCCCCTCAGATGTATGCAGGACCTTAACATATACATGTTCTTTCACATTCCCGATCTTAAGATGTCCTCAGACATGCCTGACCATAACATCCTCAGAAATGTGTGAACAGAGTATGCATGTCCTTACATATTTTCTCAGAGATCTCAGATGCTCCTGGGTGGTGTGTCTGCATGTACGCAAGTGCGTGTGTTGCTGTGACTAAAAAAAAGTAATGAGTGAATCCTACACGTGGTAACTTCAGAAACAAACCCTTGCGTGTCAATATACTCAGTGTTTTACACACTTTCACCCGCTATAAAAGTGCAGCTGCTGTTGTCCTGCCTGCTGCTGTGACCCCGTCAGAGGCTGTGTCTCAACACTTATACAGTCTTCCTTACCAGAATAAAAGGACCTTTGTTTACTTTCTCAATTCAGTTTGTACATTAATCAGTGTGTAATGTTTTGTAACGTCGTAGGTATGCTTATTTATTATTGTGTCACGTCTTTTGTAATTATACATATGCAGTATGTTTTCTACCATCTTACCGCGGGTGTTTTACAAGCTCCCTTTAAGCACAATCTGCGTTTCGCATCTGTTTAATAAAATAACGGATATGCTGCATTAACAAAAAGTATATGATGTGCACTATGCAAATAATTAACCTTCAAATACTGTTTTTGTGTGCACAAGATACCTTAAAACATTGCCAATAGCTCTAGCTGAACCCTTATAAGGTCCCAAAGGCGAGACCTATTGGCTATGCCAATGCTTGTTTAGATAAGTAAGAACCACTTAATACGTGGATTTACGTACGTAGATGCCAAGGATCAATTGGGCCTGTAAGGGAGAACATATCATCCACATTTGTTCTGGACCTCCACTTGGCTCCATCTGAACCACAACTATGTTAAACTATACCCATTTCTACTATGATACGTCAAATATGTCCTACAATCCAAACACTTTTAAATCATGAGCTATAAACTGAAAAATTGCTATGACAATACTAGCAGGTGCTGTTGTGTACCTACAAGCCCACTCCACTGTTTGAAAGAAAGATGGATTGCAAGCCATGGTGGGCATACCTGAAAATAATTGGGAACTGATTCACAAAGGTAACTTACACTTTTGAGTAAGTTTACTATTTTTCGGTAATCACAAACAGAACAATAGTAGTATCTTACACTTTTGTAGTAACTTACACATTTTTAGTAAGTCCAGCTCATCACATGGCCAGCCACTGGCACTGCAACCTCCTCCAATAGAAAATAATGGAGGTGGGGACTTAATATAAAAGTGTAAGTTACTACAAAAGTGCAGTTTGTGAATTGCGCTTTGTAGTAAGTTTTGTAGAACTACTGTAGTACTTCAAAATACTGTTTGTGAATCAGGCCCTTTTTTTCTACTGCTGCTTTTACTTCCGCTGCTCATTGTAGGAATGGATTGCAGCAGGAAAAAAATTAACAATGGTGAAAAGGTGACAGATGGAATGGGGCAACACTATAAAGGCATATATCACTAAGGGCGAATATATATCATATGTGAAAAACTCTCGTTCTTTCTAAATTCTGCATGTTGTATACAGTATCAAAAGGAAGCATGCCACTTCATCTTGCCTTTCGCGCTTCTCATGCCCTACCTTATAGTCATAGGGGATGAAGCAGTGACTTTAGGAATCTTTCAAATTAACATAAGATAGTAACTTTAAACAGTGCTTGCACCAGAGGCTACTGCTCCAGTCTCAAATGAACATCAGCAGCTGATGTTTGAGTCCTCCCTTAAGGTGCTTTCTGAGGGTCAAGCTCATCAGTACACGTATTCATTCACCAGCCACAACTGTCTTCAACACCTGGATCTGGAGTTGGTTGGGGAAGAACCCACTATTGAACCGACTGGAAAGTATATTTAAAGGGAAGCTGGCTGTTCACCTTCCGACTTTAACAGAACTCATATATATTGCTGTCTTTCCCTCCACCATGGCATAACGGACATTATTATGTGGTCTGTGAGAAGATGTTTGCTCCCAGACACTGACACGAGGGATGCTTGTTCCAAGGTTTGATTCATGTTTCTGGAATACTTTCAGTGTGGATTTCTTGTCAATAATATCTGTTGGTTGTACTGTGCAGAAACAGGTTCGATTTGTCTCTGACCATCTTCCTGACTACGCTGGAGTGGTGGTTTCTTCTCCCCCCGCCAGTTATGAAGGTCCAGGAAAAGGACACGTCAGATGATTAGGTAGTGGATGTGGGACTGCCCCATCTGCTTGTACCACCTCTGGCTTTTTCTAGGTTTTGGCCCTCCTATTTCTGTGTCATGTTTGTCTCCTTCCTCTTTATCTGCCTGCTAATAGCGGCGTAGGCATGGATACAACTGCGTTTCTCATGTGGAGAAGCCCTTGCACTGAATTGTTTGCAATATCATCACCCTGTAATTCCTGAGGAATGGGCTTGAGGTGTTTTTCCTATGTATACCTCACTCAGAAGCCTTCTGGGAAGTTCCCTTGCATTACTGACATGAAGAGGATCAACAAGTACATCAGAATGTAATTGTTTGGCTATTTATGCGCCTCCACAGCCCTCGAGAATGTTAACTTTCATTTCCTCATACTATCATCTCACCAGAGTTGTCTTTGTTTTGTTGTTCCAGAGTTTTGGTTTCTTACCTTTGTCTTACAAGTTAGTTCTGAGGATCTTCACCAAGATCCTTGTTCCATTGTTGGGCTCCCTTCATCCAAAGGGTGTCTTCTTCACCACTACATCAATAACTCACTCGCGCATGTGGACTCAATTCCACTGGACATTCTGTGAACTCATCTCTCATTGAGGGCCATGAATAATATGGAGGTGTTTATACCCCTGTCAGTACGTGGAATTTAGAGAATTCCTCTTTGTCACTGGAGTGGGAAAAAGTGTTGCTTCTTGACACCAAACCAAGAAGATACAAGTGCATCTCATATCCCTCTCTGCCAATGAGACTGATTCAGCAATCCAGCGGCTTTATTTTCATAATCATATCAGTGTTTGTGTAGTTTCAGCTCTGTCTTTTTATGCTGATGAGGGCAGACAATGGAGCCAAAACGTATCTAAACTGCCTGGGAGAGACCAGGTTCAAGTCTTTGGATGGATGGGAGGGGGGTCTTACCAATTGTGCCTCCAGGCTGAGACCAACCCTATATCCTATACCCTGAGGCGCAGAACTCTCACATGAGCTCGTTACCTCACTGGAACCATCTCAGAGGGTATGCATCTTCAAAGTCATTTGTCGCAGCTTCGGGTTACCTGTTTTGGACATGTTTTTGTTCATTGAAAGTATCTCGTCTGAGCTTATTATTCCAACCGTCTGGAGTCAGAGAAGGGTAGATGCTCTCTCTTTCCCTTTCGCAGGACTCTTTAATTTTCCTTTCTTTCCACTCATCACCAGAATCAGATATGACATTATGAAGGAGGGGTTTCTTGGTAGCACATGTCTGGCACAGGAGGCCTTGATTTTCCCTTTCTTTACTGGATGGCGGTGATGACAGAGTTGGTCCTGCCAGTTATTCAAGGTCTCCTGTATAAGTGATTTGTTCTTCAGAGGAGGACAATGTCGAGGGAGGTCGCCCTTTTATTACAACTATCTAGATACTCAGCAGCTCTGCCATATTACTCCTGCCTCTGACAGTACTTCTTCTTGTGGCATCCATCTTTGTATGCTATCCCCTCTTCTTCTATCCCTTTAGGAACTGAGAGTTCCCAATGGATAGGGTGCGCAATCTTAGGTGACAACTGGTGGCCAAAAAGGTTGACAGTGAACCCATGCAAGGAATAGGTGTGGTACACATACCAACATTTGGGAAGTAGATGCTCAGGTAAAAATTGAGGGAATTTATTTTTCACATTTGGTTGTATTAGAGTGCAGGATATTTTAAGTTGGAGAAAGCCAAAATACCATACTTTTTAGCTTAAAATCTGGAGACTCGAACCTATGTCATGAGCTTTTGCATGTATGAATTCCATGTATTGCCTGGTTTTGAGCCATCTTGGCCAGTGATCCATTCCCCTGTCCCATCATTGAATCTCCCTCAGCTTCTTTGGCTTTACAGTTCCATCCTTTTGAACCCTTGGAGGGCTCTGGTGGTGAAGTTTCGCTTCCTGGTGGCTGTCAAATTTGACTTTCATTTGGGAGAACTGGGATCATTGTTGTACAGGAAGCACTGCTTATGGATGGTGCTGCACTCTCCCTCTTGTGTTCCCAAAGTCTTATCAGAATTCCACCTAAAAAAGAATAGAGGTCTGCTTCCCTCTGTCCTAAGCCTGTCTCCTTGGAGGAGATGTGGTTGTACTCTCTGGAGTGATACTCTGGAAGAAGGAAGTTGGCCTTTCGCACATGGCCTCCTTTTGCACATCAAGGTGCCTCTTTGTGATGTTTTTGTAAGGTAAAGGAGTTAGAGGCCTTCTACTACTTTCTTAAGAAGACTGGTCTACATGGGCATCACTATGGCGTATGAGCAAGCCCAGATGGATCGTCATGCTGTTGTCCTGTGACAGGCCACCACGTGTTCATTTTTTTCTCTAGAAATCAATGCAGGAGCTCTCGGTTTCTGACATTTGTCAGGTAGTGAGTTGGCCATCTCCTTACGCCTTTGCCGTTCACCATAGGGTCAGGAGGAGGCTGCAGAGGAGGCTGCCTTGCTTTGCTATTTTGAATACAGCCGTCTTCAGCATGATAGCCTTGTAGGAAGGAGGCATTTTGGGACATTAAATATATGCTAGTGTAGCATCACATTTTCTCTGTTCAGTCTATGATCAAAATATAATATCCTCTTTTTTTAAGAATTGTGACAAGCAAGAGGGATGCATTGGTAATGCACAGATTGCTTAACGATCAATCAATCAGTAGATTTGTACAGCGCTTCTTGTCACCTATGAGGGTATCCAGGCACTGGATAATTGTCCTTCAGTTTCTTGACACAAGCCTTCTTCTCTGTCTGTGGTGCGCTATGAACTTTGAATTCATAGGGTAACTCTTTTGCAAAAAGAGGCTGTGCTATTGATCCAGCGGGTTACTAGCAACAAGCATTCATACACCAAATACTCACCTGGGCCCATACATTCATACTACAGTAGCAATTTCCGCTGGTGGGTCAGTTGGTACTCTTTATCAAAATTCTCTGCTACCAATTACTTTTCTGATCGAAGAGTAATGACTTACCAATGGACCCTTTGCTAATTGGGAAGTTTAAAATGAGTGACGTTCCATACAATTCATAATTTCTGAAATAATCACTGAGTCAGGAAGTTTTAAAATGTTTATCTAAAGATTTTAGCAGAGTAAATTACAGAACCACATGATACTTAAATCGTATATCAAGGATGAAGCATAATAATCAATTATCGATCAATGACGGTCCCTTAGGAAAGGAGAAGATAGAGACAGCAGCGCAACTAAGGTTTGCATTTATATTTACCTAAAGTGCGAGAACCAAACCCCTTGGCCAAGGAGTTGGAAAGATAGGACCCTGGAAGGATGAAGAGCAAAGACCTCCTCCCGGATCAGGACAGGACCGGTGACCTCTCTATCAACAACGCCTGCGTCGTTCCCCTCTCTGATACTCGACTTCTCCTCGATTCTCCCGTGACTTCCTTCTAATGGACTCCGCCGCCCCCTCCTCAGGACCTCTCTGGACAGCGGTTCAGTCTGCAATCGATCAGCTTGTACGTCTGGAGCCTACGTCTCTGCCTTCATGTGTCTGTGCTAGCATCTCCCTCTTGCTCTTGCCGCTTCCGCCTCTAATTAATTAATACTATATCTATTATACCCTTCTACGCCCATGTACCTCCCCTAAATGTTGCAGAATTATGGGCCCACTATTTCTGATTGGACAGGGACAGGGGTTGATCCTCACACCATATTGATTTAATTCATTTTTCTTAAAGCCCATTGTTTTTAAATTCCGCCCATCACTTTTAATACATTTGCTTTATTTCCCACCCGTCTCATGACAAAGTTTATACATTCTTCATGTACATTGTTGCATATTAGTAGGGACATTCATGGGTACAGCAATATTGGCCATCAGGTCACGGCCTTGGACGACGTCCAGGTTGACTTCATCCTTTCTCTCTCTGGGCAGCCATGCAGGACGCATGCGCAGGATCATTGTCTCTCGAGTTTCAGTTCACCAACCCCAGGCCCAATTTTTACGAACTAATAAAGTCAAAGAAGAAAATATTAAAATCACAAATAAAATGTTTCACTGTGTGCCCACTCTTTCTACTCTATTCCCATTTATTTATAAACTCTATCCCGCATTAGTAGCGTTAGAATACCACAGTTTGATTATAACACAAGAGCAAGTTGTAGCACGTGAAAACATGAAGCAGCCATTTTAATGCACACTGCGCAGAAGCAAGAGTTTCCCACCAAGCAAAGAAAGACGTCACAACACGTGATATGGTTGAGACATGCGCAGTAAAGTTCCCGCGTTTTAGCGGCCATTTTAGAATAGACAAGCGTTACTGGTTAGTTTAAACACATAAGCAAGCTTCCTTGCTACTTATATTTGTGTGTGCAATTATTAGTATGAACGATACAAAGTTTAATAAATTAATACTGTGAGAAGATTGCATCCGAGCAAGTCTCATTTGTGAGTCCTTGCTCCATCAATCCCCTCTCTGATGGCGTTTCTGAGCCATCAATTACTACCCACAACCAGATGTCAACTTTTAGCATAAAATTGTCTCAGTTTCATTTTTACACTTTCTATTTTTCACATCCCCTTTCAGTTTCTTGTATAATTCACTTCTCAAATCTTCTAGTTCGATTTCATCAAATTTTCGCTTCTTTCCTTTTCCTGTCACATTATACGATTCATTCTTTCTACAGCATTTACACCATATTATTATTGACAGTACTATTATTGCTATCCCTGCTAAGGGTACTAATATTTGACCTATAAGTCCTTTCCCTACATTAGCAAACCAGGTACCAATTGACCTAATACTATTGGTCAATCTTTCCCATACACTATCAACTTCCAGTGGTTTCAGTTCCTTCTCAAGTTTAGTTATATTCTGTATATACGTTCCAATTTCTGCACTTTTATCAGGTATGTAAGTGCAACAGTGTTTTGTCTTTAATAATTTACAGACTCCACCCTCTTTTGCCAATATAATATCAAGAGCAAGTCGATTTTGCAGAACCACAGATCTAATCGCAACCATTTCCGCATTAATCATTAGAAATCCTCCAGCAGTGTCAGTTGATAAACGATCAACCACTGTAGATAATTTACATATTTTCCTTGAGTTCAGAATTATTCCCACTGAAGGTATCAATGCCCCAAATATATCACCTACTATTTCAGAAAAACTAGCTCTTTTACTACGGGTTAATTCACTAGTATTTTCATTGCTGCCAGTGTTTCTTTTTACGTGGTATATTTTTGGAAATACTATTCCAAAATAACAACTTCCATACCACCGTGCAGGAAGCCTAAAGTAAGCCTTATTCCCACACACATAATAGATTCCAGGAAAAACTGAATCCGTTCCTCCTTTGAGTCCCCAACCTCCAAGAATTAAGAAATTGTGTTCACACTCACTGGTACCGATGAAAATATTGTTATACTCAGTCTTTAACCTATGTAGACAAATTTTCCCTGTCTTTACAAAATCTAGAGCCATAGCAACTTGAGCCTTGCCAGGTGTGTAACTACCTTCTTTCTCAGCCCAAGGTGGCAAATGAGCCTTATGCTCAAAAGCTTTCTTTTGAAAATCTTGTCTTCTATTCTCCACTAAATTCAAAAATATCTTTTCTTCTTCATGTAATGAACAGGTTGGATTGCTTCTATGTGCATGTGTTATGTCTATTGATTTCATTGTTAAGAAAAATTCTCCCATAAACTGTGCTTCTTTACTACTAAACACTGGATTCATATTCTTTCGAATTGGAACCTCAGAAAATATCACATCTATATTTGAATAATAGTACTGAAGTCTCCCTGTTCTATAAAACAGACTAGTCAATACACTACATGATATGCCATAGGTTAATGGCAAGTGATGATACGTTAACCCTTCTGCTACTGATTCAGGTAGTTTCATACAGACATAACAATTACTAACTTCCATGGTATCTACATACTGAAACAATAATTTTGTGAAAACATTTAGGCTAGTGTCGTTATCTGTTACTTCATGATGAAATTCTGGTTCATCTTCTGCCTTTAGTTCTACTCTATTACTTTTCAAGTTATCTGTTCTTTCCTTTGTTTCGTTGTTAATCTTTTTATCTATTATCATAAGGTAAGGAATTGCTATGATCACTACTAACCATACTATAAGCATCACTACCAGATTGCATATGCATATAGCACAACATCTTTTACAACCTTTCTGCTTTGGTCTCCCAGTAACTCTATCGTCAGGCATTTTTGACAAGGAAGATTGCTCTTCTTATCGTATTCTTCAAATCTCTTTATGTTTCTAAAGGTGGTTCTATTTCTTTTTCATAAGTCAGTTCCGCACTGGTTCCTTCGTCACCACTTTCACTTGATTCTGAGCTTTCGTAATCTTCGAGAATAATATAAGTCCAATCAGGACCTTTAAATTTATTGTTCACAAGTTTCAGTCTTTTACTTCTTCGTTTTCCAGTTTTACTTTCTTGTCCCGTTTGGCTTGTTACTTCATTTACTTGTTCTGGATCTTCACTTCTGGTTGTTATTTGGTATTTTACTCTTTTAATGACACTAGGCCAATGATCACCTTTTCTTGTTTTCTCTGTTTGCACTTTCTCTTTATTTCCTTCTTTAGAAATTCTTTTATTTTCAGGTTGTGTCACAATTTGATGTTCTTCAATTTCTGTTTCTTCTACTATTTGTTCTTTTTCAGGTCTGATTTGTTTTTCTTCAGATGTTCCACTGTGATTCTCTAATAACTGATCTTGTTCTTGATTTACGTTTTCATGCTCGTGCTTCTCGAGATCTTCTTCTTCTGGGTACTTTTCTGGATCTAACTGGTTCTGATCAGGGCTTATTGCACTTTGTACTTCTGCAGCCTGACCGCATTCTTCTAAACCTGTCTGTCCCTGCTCAAATTCTATTGATTCTTCTTTAATTTGAGCCCAGTTTCCTCTCCCTATCTGTTCCTGCTCAGGTTCTCTTATTATCTCTTCTTCTTCTTCCTGAGCTGCTTCTTCTTCACCTATCTGATCTTCTTCAATTTCTTCTAAATTTGCTTTACTTCTTGTTCTGTGGTAAACTTCAGGAATTTCCACCACCGGTATCCAGTCCTGACTTGTGCTCGGTTGTTCTTCTTCAGCTTCCTTCGAATCTTGTTCCTGAGATTCTTCAGCTGGGCAACCTTCAGCTTCCTCAGCAATCGATACTATCTGAGTATTTTCTTCTTCAGGATCTGGTACTCTTTTGGTGTGGCTTACATGAATCCAATTAGGAAATCCTGCACACTTTACTGCTGTGTTTGTGACCAGTATGACCTGACAAGGTTCGCCCCACCTAGGTGATAGACACGTGTCTCTGGTGTGATTCTTCACTACCACCCAGTCTCCGGGACTCAGATCATGTTCTTGTTCAGGCTGCCTGGAAACTGCGTCTTCTCCAACCTGGTGAGAGACAGAACGCACTAGGTCAGCCAATCCTTTGCAATAATCCAGAACCATATCATCAGATATATTCAGCAGTTTATTTGTGGGAACATGTGCTTGTCTCATTGCTCTTCACATCATTATCTCGTGCGAACTCAATCCGGTATTTCTATCAGGAATGCTTCTGAGTCCCATTAAAACAAGAGGCAATGCATCTGGCCAATCTAATGATGTTGATGCACACATTTTCCCAGTCTGGATTTTATCGTGCCATTCATTTGTTCAACCACTCCAGAAGCCTCTGGACGATATGCACAGTGCAATTTTTGCTCAATTTGGAATGCTTCACAGATTATCTTAATCACTTCACTGTTAAAATGCTTTCCTCTATCTGATTCCAAAGTTACTGGAAAACCAAATCTAAGAATGAGTTCACGTAGCAACAACTTTGCGACTGTAATACTGTCATTCCTCCTGGTAGGGAATGCCTCCACCCACTTTGAAAACAGACACACTATGACTAGTACATATTTCAGCCCTTTACATGGGGGTAACTGAATGAAATCAAGTTGCAATCTCATAAATGGACCCTCCGCCTTTCCAATTTTTCCAAACCCAATTACTGTTTTTCTTCCTTGATTATGCATTTGGCAAGTTAAACACCTCTGACAAAGACTCTCTGCTACCGCCCTAAACCTTGGATTGTACCAATTTTGTCTGAAGAGCCTAATCATTGCATCTCTCCCTAAGTGTGTGTCTCCATGATACATCCTGGCCATTTGTGAAAGCAGACAGTCAGGCATGACTGGTCTGCCATCGGCACAAATCCATACATCATCGTCTGCCCTTCGAGAACATCCCATTTTAATCCATGTACTTCTTTCATTTTCATCAGCATCATCTTGCAATCGTTTTACATCATTCCATGTTTCAGGAGGTGCATACAGCATAAGTTGGCAGCTGATTCCCATTCTCTCCACCCTTTTATTTACTGACAATCTGTTTTTGGCACAATGTTGAGCCACAAGATCTGCGTATCTGTTGCCGACTACCACCCAGTCATCTCCTGACTGGTGTGCGGCACATTTCACCACGGCCAATTCTTTTGGTGATTGTATTGTTTCCAGTAGTTCTTTTATGAACTGTCCATTTTTAATGGGGGATCCTGAAGAAGTCATGAAATCCCTCTGCATCCATAGTTGGCCAAAATCATGCACAACCCCGTAACCATATTGGCTATCTGTAATATAGTTACTTTTTTATTCCTCCCAATTTTGCAAGCCTTTATCAATGCAATCAATTCAGCTATTTGTGCAGATTTGACTCCCGGTAAATAGGATGCTTTGACTATTCCAGTTAATTCACACACTGCATATGCTGCAGTTAGTTTTCCATCTTCATGCCTTTGGCATGAACCATCAACAAACAGCTCCCTGTCTGGCTTCCTGAGGGGCAGTTCCTGAATATCAGGACGTGGTTTTGTGCACAACTCTGTGACTTGTAAACAATCATGTTCCTCTTCGTCATCTTTAACTTCTTCATGATATGGGTCTGGTAGTAAGGTAGCAGGATTTACTATTGTGCACCTTACAATGGTCACATTTTCAGCACCCAGTATTATTCTTTCATATTTAGTCAGCCGACTAGGAGTAAGATGCTGAGTTTGTGTTCTTGTCAACAAAATCACAACCGCATGTGGAACAAACACTTTTACAGGGTGTCCCATTACAATTGACTCACTTTGTTCAATGCTCAAACAGGTAGCCGCCACTGCTTTTAAGCAGCCTGGCAATGCGGCTGCCACTGGTTCCAATGTAGCAGAGAAATATGCTATAGGACGTCTGTCTAAACCATGTCTCTGGGTTAAGACTGAAAGTGCACAATTTTCTCTTTCATGGCAGAATAATGCGAATTTTCTTTTATAATCAGGCATGCCTAGGGCAGGTGCTGCACACAAAGCGTTTCTTAATTTTACAAACGCACCTACGCTCTCATCATCCCACTCAACTGGGTCCTTTGCCTTCTTTTTTGTCATTTGAATTAATGGCTTTGCCAACAGGGAAAATCCTAGTATCCATTGTCGACAATAACATACTATTCCCAAGAACATTCTCACTTCGCATTGGGAGACAGGCATTTGCATTTTCTTTATTAATTTTATTCTTTCAGTTGTTATTCTCCTTTTGCCCCTCTCAATCTGGTGTCCTAGATACTTAACCTCTGTTGTACAGAACTGCAATTTTTCAGGTGAAACTTTATGCCCTTCTTCAGCTAAATGATTTAATAATGCAATGGTGTCAACAACACAGTCCTCTCTGGTGTTGGATGCTACCAGTAAGTCGTCTATATACTGCACTAAGACTGAGCTTCCTGGCATCACTAGTTTCTCTAGGCACTTTTTCAATATCTGATTGAAGATGGAAGGACTTTCCGTGTATCCCTGAGGAACACGATTCCATACATAGACTTTGTTCTCAAATTTAAATGAAAATAGATACTGGCTATCTGGATGCAATGGTATTGAAAAGAATGCCTGGCATAAATCAATCACAGTAAACCATCCTGCACTCCAAGGAATCTGGTATAGAATCACTGCAGGATTTGGAACTATAGGACAACAGGGTTCAACAATCTTATTTATTTTGCGCAGGTCTTGAACAATCCTATACTTTCCACTAGGTTTCTTCAGACCCATGATTGGTGAGTTACAAGGGCTACTCATTACTTCTTTTAGTATTCCTTGTTTTACCATTCTGTTAATTTCTTCAATGACTCCTGCTTTTACCTCTGCACTCATTTTGTACTGTCTAGTATTTGGGAAAATCGCACCTTCTTTTACCGTAATTTTAACTGGGTCTATTTTTGCCATAAGTCCTACTTCCTTTCCCGTGAAATCCCATACTATGGAATTCACTGTAGTTTTCAGTTCTTCTGGTAACTCGTCTTTTGTTATCAAAGAAAACATCTCATCTACTTCTGTACCTTGCTTTGCAATCATAAATTTATATACATGGTCTTCATCAGGGATCTGTACTGCCACACCATCCGGTGTGCAGAACATTGTGCAGTTCATTTTCCATAACAAATCTCGGCCCAATAAATGTACTGGACTGGAATCACACACTACAAATTGATGCATTTCTCTAAAGTTTCCAATTTTTACTTCCATTGGTTCAGTAAGAGGTGTTCTAATCTTTCGATTAGCTACACCCACAACTTGGATAGCTTCTCCAGAGAGAGGAAGGTCTGGGATGTCTGCTGTTCTTACAGTAGACCTGGTAGCACCAGTGTCCAAAAGGAAGGTAATATCATTACCTTTCACATTCCCTTCAACATATGGACCTGACTGATCTACCGGTAAGGATGCGCCAAGTACGCACTCCTTCTCCACCGTCATTGGCTATAGGTACAAAAATCGTCCTGTAAAAGAAATTGTGAGGTTATATAATCATTCTTACCACTTCCTCCTTGATATCCGACGTCTGTACTGTGCTTTGCTCTGCTTACATTACCCTGTATAGGTGCAGGTGGCAACTGACTCTGAGGATTTACACCCTGCTGTGTCATTCTGCGTCTGTGGATTTAAATTTTGATTTGGGCCATTATTATTCCGAATCTTTTTACATTCATCCTTCCAATGCCCCAATTTTCCGCACCCGTGACAAGGGAACTTCTTTTTACCCTCTTCTCTGCTCATTCGTCCTCTCACTTTTCCTCCATTCCCGGTGTCACCATTCGTTCCAGAATCTTTTCCCTGATTATCACTTGGATTATCCAAATTAATTCCCTGTTTCTCAGCCATTTTTACCTGAGCCCACATCACTTTCTCTTGCAGTTTCTTGTGCCTATCCTCAATGTCATCTCTACAATATTTCGCATATTTCAAGATTTCATCTATTGGCTTCCCCTGCCAACACAACATGTGCTGCTTAATCATCTGACAAATCTCTGGCTTCAGACCATAAACAAATCGATAGACAAACTGACTAATGTTTTTATCTCCAATGTCCTCAAATCCACTATACTGCTTAAATACCTGCAATAATCGTTCGTAATAGGCATGTACTGATTCACTGGCTTCTTGGGTAGTTCTGTCTATTTTCACCCAGTCTGTTTCTTTTGGTGGTATTTTCCCTTTCAGGTAAGTTATTACCTGCTGATACTTTTTCATTACATCAATTGACAGGGCACCTGTCTTTGGATCTCTAGGATACTCTTCACTGGGCCAATCAACTGTGATTTTGCAATCCGTCCACAAATCGGCAGGTACCACTATGTCGAACAAACCATCCAAATCTTTCAACAATACCTTTGACACCTTCACAAACCTCTCAACCTGCTTGTACCATTCAATTGGCTTTTCCCTCAACTTTGGAAAATCATTCGTAAATGATAAAATATCCTGTCTGCTCCATGGGACATTTACATATCCCCCTCCTGGAACTTCTCGCATCGGGTACATTTGATCTCCTTTCCCTGTTTCCTTCATCAAATATTCAGAAGTTGTTCTACTGTATCGTGCCTCTTCCTTTTTCTTTGTCCATCTAACCTTCCATTTATCTAGTTCTCCCCATTTCTGCAAAACTGTCATTAATTCTTTTACTTGTGATTTTCTTCCAGAGGCATTCATATTTTCCAAATCCTTGTCTGAAAAATCTGCTCTGTAGGGTTTTTGTAACACTTTTGACTTCCCTATTTCAATTCCCATCTGTAGAGCTAAATCTGATAATTTCTCATGGAATATTTTTACATTTCTTGTGATGCTTCTGCATACAAACAATAATTTTTCTTCATCGTAAGTATTTAAGCGATCTACCCCTACATTTCCTGCTATCATTTCTTCTAACTCCACCTTTAATTTATAAATGTCCATGATCTTTGGGGGTGAACTCTGCTTGTCTGATCCTTGTGCCCATCTTTCTAAGTCTTCTGGTGTAACTACTGTGGCACTTTTCGTTCCTGATGAAGTTATTATGTTTACATCTTTGGAGCAACCAGGTGTTACTCTTCTGGGGGTACTGTTTGCAGATTCTCGAATGGGCAAGTCCATTAATGAAATCATAGACTCGCAATCACTAAAGTGATCCTCAACCATTACTACCGCTTCAGGTTTAGGAACATTCACAGGTGTAGGCATAACTAGAGGTTTGGGATAAGTTACTTTGTCACCATATAAGGGAACCACTGGACCAATTGTTACAGGTATGGTCAACGAATCAGGATGAATACTCAATTGTGTTACTTTCTGAATTAATTCTGCTCTGTTTTTATCTATTGCTTCCTTTTCTTTATTGTGAAGTACTCTACTAACTGGGGAATCATGCAATACTTGTGGTACCAAGGGTGTCCTCAACAAGGGTGCACTTGGGGTGCATCCACTTGTCCCTTCCTGATATGGTGGCGGATTCTTTAATATATCTTCCATAAATTCATCTTCGGAATCTCCAAATCTAGTCAAATGTTTTGTCTTTTCTGTGCATTTACTCCCTAATGATTCTTCTGCCATTAATATCGGATACAGACCCTCTGTAAGCATTGCTCTTCTCCACTGTTTCATCTGACCGTCCCTCGACTCATTTTGGTATCTGGGGAAAAATCCTCGATAACCCCTGTTACTTCTGGATCGGTCACGTTCAAATGCCTCGGTTTCCCATTCCTCTAAGGCTTCGTATTGAGTTAATCTAGGTCTGGGTTCTAAGTCATTCATTCTTAATCTCACATTTTGAAGAATCCTCCCATTGAAAGTACCATTCTCGGGAAAAGCTAATATTCCATCATTTTTGGTATATTCCATCCAATTTTCTATCCATACGCAAGTATGATAACCTCTCTCCATCATCATGAATGAAGCGGGCGTTTTAGCTGGTGGAATGATAATTCCGTCCCTAGTTTTGATTGGTTTATCCTTTTTAAAATAATTCTTAATCTTCTGTAGAACTGACATTTTCCTCTTCTCTCCGTACATTTTTGGCAAATTTCGGTGTACAAAATTATATTCTACAAAGCCTAGGAATCTCCTATCCGGACGAACTCCTATTAAAGTCGGATCACGTTTTAACATACAATCTCCACTATCCACTAGGATTTTTGCTTCTATGATAACAATCAATCAGATTCCAGCTAACTTTTGTCTCTGAACCAATCCTAGCGCGGCCTTTTTGTGACGTTTATCTGCCAACCCCTCCTTTACAATCTGCGCTTCTCTGTCCTTCCCTGTTTTGACCAATACCATCGCGGCACCTGTGACGTCAGTACTACTCCTGACTACTGACCCCTCCTTTACAAGAGTCGTTCTACGCCCGCAGTTTCAACCAATCCCAGCGCGGCGTTTGTGACGTCAGCTTCCTCTCCGGTAGCTGACCCTCCCTTTACAAAATCGTACGCAAAACTTTATTTTCTCTACACTTCTTTAAAATTCAGTAACAACATAAAACATTCGCTATCGTGCCAGTTTCTCTAAATTTAAAAGAAATAGTTTCTCTCACACTTAGTAAACCCTTTCCGTTTACTATACATATACTATGAGTAAAACCCTTCCGTTCACTCTTCACACAAGCTTCAGAAATACCTGCTACTTCTTCAATGTTACCCTTTCTAGGTGATATAACATCAAATTTTCACTAGCATAATCCTTTGCTTTTACTCACACGCATAGAGTCCCTAACAAGTACTGATAGCCTTACTTAACTTTTCAGTACTATTTCTGCCTGACAGATAACCTCACTTTAGTATGGCTTCCACTTACCATCCGCTATTCAATTTTCCCCGGGGATTTCTGGACAACATAAAACAAACTTTAAAAACACACGGATGTTATTTTATAAAAATAAAATTCTCATTACCCAATTAACAAAGTGCAACCATCCTCTGATAACCAGAAAACTGATCCAGCGGGTTACTAGCAACAAGCATTCATACACCAAATACTCACCTGGGCCCATACATTCATACTACACTAGCAATTTCCGCTGGTGGGTCAGTTGGTACTCTTTATCAAAATTCTCTGCTACCAATTACTTTTCTGATCGAAGAGTAATGACTTACCAATGGACCCTTTGCTAATTGGGAAGTTTAAAATGAGTGACGTTCCATACAATTCATAATTTCTGAAATAATCACTGAGTCAGGAAGTTTTAAAATGTTTATCTAAAGATTTTAGCAGAGTAAATTACAGAACCACATGATACTTAAATCGTATATCAAGGATGAAGCATAATAATCAATTATCGATCAATGACGGTCCCTTAGGAAAGGAGAAGATAGCGACAGCAGCGCAACTAAGGTTTGCATTTATATTTACCTAAAGTGCGAGAACCAAACCCCTTGGCCAAGGAGTTGGAAAGATAGGACCCTGGAAGGATGAAGAGCAAAGACCTCCTCCCGGATCAGGACAGGACCGGTGACCTCTCTATCAACAACACCTGCGTCGTTCCCCTCTCTGATACTCGACTTCTCCTCGATTCTCCCGTGACTTCCTTCTAATGGACTCCGCCGCCCCCTCCTCAGGACCTCTCTGGACAGCGGTTCAGTCTGCAATCGATCAGCTTGTACGTCTGGAGCCTACGTCTCTGCCTTCACGTGTCTGTGCTAGCATCTCCCTCTTGCTCTTGCCGCTTCCGCCTCTAATTAATTAATACTATATCTATTATACCCTTCTACGCCCATGTACCTCCCCTAAATGTTGCAGAATTATGGGCCCACTATTTCTGATTGGACAGGGACAGGGGGTTGATCCTCACACCATATTGATTTAATTCATTTTTCTTAAAGCCCATTGTTTTTAAATTCCGCCCATCACTTTTAATACATTTGCTTTATTTCCCACCCGTCTCATGACAAAGTTTATACATTCTTCATGTACATTGTTGCATATTAGTAGGGACATTCATGGGTACAGCAATATTGGCCATCAGGTCACGGCCTTGGACGACGTCCAGGTTGACTTCATCCTTTCTCTCTCTGGGCAGCCATGCAGGACGCATGCACAGGATCATTGTCTCTCGAGTTTCAGTTCACCAACCCCAGGCCCAATTTTACGAACTAATAAAGTCAAAGAAGAAAATATTAAAATCACAAATAAAATGTTTCACTGTGTGCCCACTCTTTCTACTCTATTCCCATTTATTTATAAACTCTATGATCCAGCGCGATATTAGCAAACAGCATTCATACACCAGATACTCACTTGGGCCCATACATTCATACTACGCTAATACTTACGCTGGGTTTTATCAGTTGTTACTCTCTATCAAAATCCCTGCTACCAATTAACCTTCTGATTGAAGAGTAATGACTTACCAATGAATCCTTTGCTAATTGGGAAATTTAAAATGAGTGACATTCATTATAGTACATAATCCTGAAATAACCACTGAGTCAGGAAGTTTTAAAATGTTTATCTAAAGATTTAGCAGAGTAAAATACAGAACCACATGGTACTTAATCGCAATACCCAAGATTAAGCATAGAAATGATTATTGCTAATCAATGACGGTGTTTAAAGAAGAGAAGAAGATAGAGACAGCAGCGCAACTAAAGGTTGCATTATAATTACCTAAGTGCGAGAACCAAACCCCTTAGCCAAGGAGTTGAAAGGATAGGACCCAGGAAGGATGAAGAGCAAAGACTTCCTCCAGGATCAGGACAGGACCGGTGACCTCTCTACAACGACGCCTTCGTCGTTCCCCTCTCTGATACTCGACTTCTCCTCAATTCTCTCGTGCCTTCCTTCTAATGGACTCTGCCGCCCCTTCCTCAGGACCTCTCTCTGGACAGCAATTCGGTCTGCAATGGATCAGCTTGGCGGTCTGGAGCTAAGAGCGCTCTGGCAGCATGGACGCCTCTTCTTCATGAACGCATGCTCTCATGGAATCTTGCTCTGACTAATTAACTAATGCTATATTCTATTATACCCTTCTACGCCCATGTACCTCCCCTTAATGTTACTAAAATATGGGGCCACTACTTCTGATTGGACAGGGACAGGGGGTGGATTCTCGTACCATATTGATTTGGCCTAAATTGTAAAGCCTATTGTCTTTACGTTCCCACCCCTTCTACATTCGCTTTATTTCCCACCCGTCTCATGACAAATGTAAACCAATTTTCATAGACATTGTATCAATGTGTGACAGGAAAGCACTAGTACAACATCCTCGGCCATCAGGTTACGGCCTTGGACTTCGTCCAGGTTGACTTCATTTGGCAGGCACACAAGACACATGCGCAGAACCATTTGCCTCTCGAGTTTCAGGTCACCAACCCAGGCCCAAGTTTACGAACTAATAAAAGTGCAAGAAGAAAATATTAGAATCACAAATAAAATGTTTCACTGTATACCCACTATTTCTATTCTATTCCCAATTAAATATATATACTATCCCGCGTTAGTAGCGTTAGGAAACGACAATTTAATAATGACATGAGAGCAAGCAGAAGCATGTGAAAACATCAATCAGCCATTTTAATGCACACTGCGCAGAAGCAGAAGTTTCCCACCAAGCAAAGAAAGACGTCACACCATGTGATATGGTTGCGACATGCGCATTGAGCTTTCCCGCGCATAGCGGCCATTTTGGATTACAGACAAGCGTTATTCATTAGTAAAACACATAGGCAAGCATCTTTTTCTTTTGTGTCGTGAATGCAAAGGTTAGTATTAACAATACAAGTTTAATAAATTAATACTGTGAGGAGGATTGAATACAAGCAAGTTTCATTTATGAAACCTTGCTCCATCAATCCCCTCTCTGATGGCGTTTCTGAGCCATCAAAAACATTACCCTCAATCAGATGCCAACTTCTAGCAAATTACTTCATTCTCATCTTTACTCTTTCTATTTTTACAATCTCCTTTTAATTTCTTGTATAATTCACTTCTCCATTCTTCAAGTTCGATTTCATCTACCTTTCGTTTCTTTCCTCTTCCTGTCACCTTATACGTTCCATTCTTTTTACAGCATTTGCATCATATTGTTATTGCCAAAATTATTATTGCTATCCCTGCTAAGGGTACTAATATTTGACCTATAAGTCCTTTTCCTACATTAGCAACCCAGGTACCAATTGACGATATACTATTTGTCAATCTTTCCCATACACTATCAACTTCCAGTGGTTTAAGTTCTTTCTCAAGTTTAGTTATATTCTGTATGTACGTTCTAATTTCTGCACTCTTATCAGGAATATAAGTGCAACAATGTTTCGTCTTCAATAATTTACAGACTCCGCCCTCTTTTGCCAGTATAATATCAAGAGCAAGACGATTTTGCATTACCATAGACCTAATCGCAACCATTTCCGCATTAATCATTAGAAATCCTCCAGCAGTATCTGTTGATAAACGATCAACTACTGTAGACAATTTACATATTTTCCTTGAGTTCAGAATTATTCCCACTGAAGGTATCAATGCACCAAATATATCACCTACAATTTCTGAAAAACTAGCTCTTTTACTACGTATTAATTCGCTATTGTTTTCATTGCTCTCAGTGTTTCTTTTTACGTGGTATATCTTTGGAAATACTATTCCAAAATAACAACTTCCATACCACCGTGCAGGAAGCCTAAAGTAAGCCTTATTCCCACACACATAATAAATTCCAGGAAAAACTGAATCTGTTCCTCCTTTGAGTCCCCAACCTCCAAGAATTAAAAAATTGTGTTCACATTCACTGGTACCGATGAAAACATTGTTATAATCAGTCTTTAACCTATGAAGACAAATTTTCCCTGTCTTTACGAAATCCAGAGCCATAGCAGCTTGAGCCTTGCCAGGTGTGTAACTACCTTCTTTCTCAGCCCAAGGTGGTAAATGAGCCTTATGCTCAGAAGCTTTCTTTTGAAAATCTTGTCTTGTATCTTCTACTAAATTCAAAAATATCTTTTCTTCTTCAAGTAAAGAACATGTTAGATTGTGTCTATGTGCATGTGTTATGTCTATTGATTTCATTGTTAAGAAAAATTCTCCCATAAACTGTGCGTCTTGACTACTAAGCACTGGGTTCATACTCTTGCGAATCGGAACCTCAGAAAATATCACATTTAAGTTTGAATAATAATACTGAAGTTTCCCTGTTCTATAAAATAAACTAAACAAAACACTACATGATATGCCATATGTCAGTGGTAAGTGATGGTATGTTAATCCTTCTGCTGCTGATTCGGGTAACTTCATACAGACGTAACAATTACTAACTTCCATGGTGTCTACATATTGAAACAATAACTTTGTGAAAACGTTTAAACTAGTGTTGTTGTCAGCTACTTCATGATGAATTTCTGGTTCACTTTCTGCCATTAGTTCTACTCTATTGCCCTTTATGTTTGCTGTCCTTCCTTTAGTTTCATTATTAATCTTTTTATCTACTATCATAAGGTAAGGAACTGCTACAATCAGGACTAACCATACTATAAGCACCATTACTAGACTACATATGCATATTGCACAGCATCTTCTACAACATTTCTGTTTTGGTCTCCCAGTAACTCTATCGTCAGGCATTTTTCGACAAGGAAGATTGCTCTTCTTATCTTTTCTTCTTTTCTTTAGCTTATTCTTTTGCTTAGTCAGGGTGGTCTTGTTTCTTCTTCGTACGTCAATTCTGCACTTGTTCCTTCGCCACCACTGTCACTTGATTCTGAGCTTTCAAAATCTTCAAGGATGATGTAAGTCCAATCAGGACCCTTGAATTTGTTAATCACAAGTTTCAGTCTTTTACTTCTTCTTTTCGCAGTTTTATGTTCTTGTTCAGTTTGACTTGTCACTTCATTCACTTGATCTGGATCTTCACTTCTGGTTGTTATGTGGTACTTCACTCTTTTAATGACACTCGGCCAATGATCTCCTTTTCTTGTTTTCTTTGTTGGCACTGTTTCTTTGTTTTCGTCTTTAGAGATCTCGTTAATTTCACTGCTTAGCACTGCTTTCGTGTTCTTCAATCACTGTGTTTCTTCGTTTTGCTCCTTTTCAGGTCTAATTGGTTTCTCTGTAACAGCTCCGCTGTGAGTTTCCAATAACTGACCTTGTTCTTTATTTATTTCTTCAAGTTCATGTTTTTCAAGGTTTTCTTCTTCTGTGCACTCTTCTTGATCTAACTTGTTCTGATCAGGGCTTATTGCACTGTGAACTTCTGCAGCCTGACCGGATTCTTCTAGACCTGTCTGTCCCTGATCAAAGTCTATTAGGTCTTCACTGTTTTGAGTCCAGTTTTCTTTCCCTAACTGACCTTGTTCAGGATTTCTTAATGTCTTTTCTTTTTGTTCCTGAACTGCTTCTTCTTCACCTATCTGATCTTCTTCAATTTCTTGCAATTTCGCTTGACTTCTTGTTCTGTGGTATACTTCAGGAACTTCTACCACTGGTATCCAATCCTGACTTGTGCTCGGTTGTTCTTCTTCAGCTTCTCTGGAATCTCGAACCTGAGATCCTACAGCTGGGCAACCTTCAGCCTCTTCAGTGATTGGCGTTGTCTGAGGATTCTCTTCCTCGGGATCTGGTACTCTCTTGGTGTGACTTACATGAATCCAATTAGGAAATCCGGCACATTTCACTGCTGTATTCGTTGTCAGTATGACTTGACACGATCTGCCCCATCTAGGTGATAGACACGTTTCTCTGGTGTGATTCTTCACTACCACCCAGTCACCAGGATTCAGATCATGTTCTTGCTCGGGCTGCCTGGAAACTGCGTCTTCTCCAACCTGATGAGAGACAGAACGCACTAGGTCAGCCAATCCTTTGCAATAGTCCAGAACCATATCATCAGATATATTCACCAGTTTGTTTGTGGGAACATGTGTTTGTCTCATTGCTCTTCCCATCATTATTTCGTGGGGGCTCAATCCTGTGTTTCTGTCAGGTATACTTCTGAGTCCCATTAGAACAAGTGGCAATGCATCTGGCCACTCTAATGATGTTGATGCACACATTTTTCCCAGTCTTGACTTTATAGTGCCATTCAATTGTTCAACCACTCCAGAAGCTTCTGGACGATATGCACAGTGCAGTTTCTGTTTTATTTGAAATGCTTCACAGATTAGTTTGATCACTTCGCTGTTAAAATGTTTTCCTCTATCTGATTCCAAAGTTACTGGAAAACCAAACCTAGGAATGAGCTCTCGTAGCAACAGTTTTGCAACTGTAATGCTGTCATTTCTCCTAGTAGGGTAAGCCTCCACCCACTTTGAAAACAGGCACACTATGACTAGTACATATTTCAGCCCTCTACATGGTGGTAACTGTATGAAATCAAACTGAAGTCTCATAAATGGACCCTCTGCCTTTCCAATTTTCCCAAATCCAATTACTGTCTTCCTCCCCGGATTATGCATCTGGCAAGTTAGACATCTCTGGCAAAGACTCTCTGCAACAGCCCTGAATTTGGGATTGTACCAATTTTGTCTGAACAGCCTAATCATTGCATCTCTCCCTATGTGTGTGTCTCCATGATGCATTCTAGCCATTTGTGAGAGTAAACAGTCTGGCATGACTGGTCTGCCATCAGCACTGATCCATACTTCATCATCTCCTCTTTGGGAACAACCCACTTTGATCCACAAATTCTTCTCACTTTCATCAACCTCATCTTGCAATTTCTTCACCTCATTCCAAGTTTCAGGTGGCATATACAGCATAAGTTGGCAGCTGATTCCCATTCTTTCCACCCTCTTATTGACCGACATTCTGGTTTTGGCACAATGTTGAGCCACCAGATCTGCATATCTGTTGCCGACTACCACCCAGTCATCTCCTGACTGGTGTGCGGCACATTTCACCACAGCCAATTCTTTTGGTGATTGTATTGCTTCTAGCAATTCCCTTACAAATTGTCCATTTTTAATGGGGGATCCTGAAGAAGTCATGAAATCCCTCTGCATCCATAGTTGGCCAAAATCATGCACAACCCCGTAACCATATTGGCTATCTGTAAATATGGTTACTCTCTGATTCCTCCCAATTTTGCATGCTTTTATCAACGCAATCAATTCAGCTACTTGTGCAGATTTGACTCCTGGTAAATAAGATGCTTCAACTATTCCAGTTAATTCACATACCGCATAGGCAGCAGTTAGTTTACCATCTTCATGTCTTTGACATGAACCATCAACAAATAGCTCCCTGTCTGGCTTTTTAAGAGGCTGTTCCTCTATATCTGGGCGTGGTTTTGTGCATAATTCTGTAATTTGTATACAATCATGTTCATCCTCTTCATCATCTTTAATTTTCTCATGATATGGGTCTGGTAGTAAGGTTGCTGGATTTATTATAGTACACCTTACCATGGTCACATTTTCAGCACCCATTATTATTCTTTCATATTTAGTCAGCCGACTAGGAGTAAGATGCTGAGTTCGGGTTCTTGTCAACAGAATGACAACTGCATGTGGAACATACACTTTTACAGGGTGTCCCATCACAATTGACTCACTTTGTTCAATGCTCAAACAAGTAGCCGCCACTGCTTTTAGGCATCCTGGCAATGCGGCTGCTACTGGATCCAATGTAGCAGAAAAATATGCTATAGGACGTCTTTCTAGTCCATGTCTTTGAGTTAGGACAGAAAGTGCACAATTTTCTCTCTCATGACAGAACAATGCAAATTCTCTTTTATAATTAGGCATGCCTAAGGCAGGTGCTGAACATAGGGCATTTCTCAATTTTACAAAGGCTTCTACACTTTCATCCTCCCACTCCACAGGGTCCTTTGCTTTCTTTTTTGTCATGTTAATTAAGGGCTTACCTAACATGGAAAATCTTGGTATCCATTGTCGACAGTAACCTACTATTCCTAGGAACATTCTCACTTGTCTTTGTGTTACAGGCATTTGCATTTTCTTTATTAAAGCTACTCTTTCAGCTGTTACTCTTCTTTTTCCTCTCTCAATTTGGTGTCCCAGATACTTAACAGCTTTTGTACAGAATTGCAATTTTTCAGGTGAGACCTTATGCCCTTCTTCTGCCAAAAGATTTAATAATGCTATGGAATCAACAACACAGTCCTCTCTGGTGTTCGATGCCACCAATAAGTCGTCGATATATTGGACTAAGACTGAGCTTCCTGGCATCACTAGTTTTTCAAGGCACTTTTTCAGTATCTGGTTAAAAATAGAAGGACTTTCTGTGTACCCCTGAGGAACACGATTCCACACATAGACCTTGTTCTCAAATTTAAATGAAAAAAGATACTGGCTGTCTGGATGTAATGGTATTGAAAAGAACGCTTGACACAAATCAATTACTGTGAACCATCCTGCACTCCACGGAATCTGGTATAGAATTACTGCAGGATTTGGTACTATGGGACAACATGGTTCTACAATCTTATTTATTTTCCTCAGGTCCTGAACAATCCTATATTTCCCACTAGGTTTCTTTAATCCCATTATTGGTGAATTACATGGGCTACTCATTACTTCTTTTAGTATGTTTTGTTCTAGCATTCGATTTATTTCTTCAATGACTCCTGCTTTTACTTCTGCACTCATTTTGTACTGTCTGGTATTTGGGAAAATTGCACCTTCCTTTACAGTAATTTTAACTGGATCTATTTTAGCCATAAGTCCTACTTCTTTTCCAGTGAAATCCCATACTATGGGGTTTACTGTATCTTTTAATTCTTCTGGCAACTCATCTTTTGTTATTAATGAAAACATCTCATCCACTTCTGTACCTTGTTGTGCAATCATAATTTTATATACATGGTCTTCATCTGGTGTCTGAACTGCCACACCATCCGGTGTGCAGAAAATGGTACAATTCATTTTGCACAATAAATCCCTACCTAATAAGTTTACTGGACTGGAATCACATACTACAAATTGATGCATTTCTCTGAAGTTTCCAATTTTAACTTCCATGGGTTTGGTAAGAGGTGTTCTAATCCGCTGATTAGCTACCCCCACTACTTGGATATTTTCAGCAGAGAGAGGAAGGTCTGGAATGTCTGCTGTTCTCACAGTAGACCGGGTAGCACCAGTGTCCAAAAGGAAAGTAATATTATTACCTTTCACATTCCCTTCAGCATATGGACCTGACTGATCTACCTGTAAGGATGCGCCAAGTATGCACTCCTTCTTCCCCTCTCCTAGGCACCGTCATGGACTGAATTGACAGAAATCGTCCTGCAAAAGAAATTGTGATGTCATATAATCATTCTTACCACTTCCTCCTTGATATCCGATGTCTGTACCATGCTTTGCTCTGCTTACATTACCCTGAATAGGTGCAGGTGGCAACTGACTCTGAGGATTTGCACCCTGCTGTGAGTCATTCTGCGTCTGTGGATTTAAATTTTGATTTGGGCCATTATTATTCCGAATCTTTTTACATTCATCCTTCCAATGCCCCAATTTTCCGCATCCATGACAAGGAAATTTCTTTTTAGCTTCTTCTCTACTCATTCGTCCTCTATATTTTCCACCATTCCCAGCATCACCATTCGTTCCGGAATCTTTTCCTTGATTTTCACTCGGATTTTCCAAATTAATTCCCTGTTTCTCAGCCATTTTCACCTGTGCCCACATCACTTTTTCCTGCAATTTTTTATGTCTATCCTCAATATCGTCTCCACAATATTTCGCATACTTCAGAATCTCATCTATGGGCTTTCCCTGCCAACACAGCATATGCTGTTTAATCATCTGACAAATTTCTGGCTTCAAACCGTAAACAAACCGATACACAAACTGACTCATGTTCTTGTCTCCAATGTCCTCAAATCCACTATACTGTTTAAATACCTGTAATAGACGCTCATAGTAGGAATGTACTGATTCATTAGCTTCTTGGGTAGTTCGATCTATCTTTACCCAATCTGTTTCTTTCGGTGGTATTTTTCCTTTCAGGTAAGTTATCACTTGCTGATACTTTTTCATCACATCATTTGACGGGGCACCTGTTTTCGGATCTCTAGGATATTCATCACTAGGCCAATCAACTGTAATTTTACAATCTGTCCACAAATCGGCAGGTACCACTATGTCAAACAAACCATCCAAATCCTTCAACAATACTTTTGACACCTTCACAAACCTGTCAACCTGCTTGTACCATTCAATTGGTTTTTCTCTCAATTTTGGAAAATCATTCGTAAATGACAAAATATCCTGTCTGCTCCATGGGACATGTACATATCCTCCTCCCGCAACTTCTCGCATGGGATACATTTGATCTGCTTTCCCTGTTTCCTTCATCACATATTCTGATGCTGTTCTACTTGTTCGTGCTTCTTCCTTTTTCTTGGCCCACCTAGTTTTCCATTTATCTAGGTCTCCCCATTTTTGCAAAACTAACATTAATTCTCTTATTTGTAATCTTCTTCCAGAGGCATTCATATTTTCTAAATCTTTGTCTGAAAATTCTGCTCTATAGGGTTTCTGTAGTACCTTTGATCTCCCTATTTCTATTCCCATCTGTAGTGCTAAATTGGATAATTTTTCATGAAATAACCTTACATTTCTGGTGATACTCCTGCATAGGAACAATAATTCTTCTTCATCATTGGTATTTAAGCATTCTAGTCCTACATTTCCTGCTATTATTTCTTCTAATTCGACTTTCAATTTATGAATGTCCATTATTTTCGGAGGTGTGCACTGTTTAACTGACCCTTGCACCCATTTTTCTAGATCTTCAGGTGTTACTATGGTGGCACTTTTTGCTCCCGATGAAGTTATTAAACTTACATCTTTTGAACATCCAGGTACATCTTTTCTGGGAGTACTATTTACAGAACCTCGAATAGGCAAGTCCATGAGTGATATTGTGGATTCACAGTCACTAAATTGATCCTCAATTATAACTGGAGCTTCAGGTTTGGAATTATTCACAGGAGGAGGTGTAAGTATCGGTGGAGGACAGCTTCCCTGAGTACCATATAATGGAACTACTGGACCAATTGTTACTGGTATAGTCAACGAATCAGGGTGTACTTTTATCTGAGTTCTTTTCTGTATTAATTCTGCTCTGGTCTTTTCTAGGGCTTCTTTTTCTTTGTCATGAAGTATTCTACTCGTGGTGAATTCATGCATTACCTGTGGCACTAATGGAGTTTTTGGTGGAGCCCTTGGGGTGCATCCACTTGTCCCTTCCTGATATGGTGGGGGATTTCTTAACATTTCCTCCATAAATTCGTCTTCAGACTCCTCATTTCTCATGAAATGTTTTGTCTTTTCTGTGCACTTACTTCCTAATTTCTCCTCTGCTGAGAACAATGGATATAATCCTTCTGTAATCATTGCCTTTCTCCATTGTTTCATCTGACCGTCCCTAGACTCACGTAGATATCTGGGAAAAAATCCTGGATAACTCCTATTACTTCTAGATCTATCCCGCTCAAATGCCTCGGTTTCCCATTCTTCTAGAGCTTCGTACTGAGTTAATCTAGGTCTGGGTTCTAAGTCATTCATCCTCAATCTCAAGTTTTGTAGAATCCTTCCATTGAAGGTACCATTCTCGGGAAATGCTAATATTCCATCATTTTTGGTATATTCTATCCAATTCTCCATCCATACACAAGTATGATAACCTCTCTCCATCATCATAAATGAAGCGGGCGTTTTAGCTGGTGGAATAATAATTCCTTCTCTAGTTTTGAGTGGTTTATCCTTTTTAAAATAGTTCTTAATCTTTTGCAGAAAGGACATTTTTTTCTTCTCTCCGTACATTCTATCTAATCTTCGGTGTACAAAATTATATTCCGCAAAACCTAGGAATCTCCTATCCGGACGAGTTCCTGTTAAAGTCAGATCGCGTTTTAACATGCAATCTTTATCCACTAAGATTTTAGCTTCTAAAATATCAACCAATCAAGTCTCTGCTAACTTTTATTTCTGAACCAATCCTTGCGCGGCCTTTTGGTGACGTTTATCTGTCAACCCCTCCTTTACAATCTGCTCTTTTCTGTCCTTGCTGGTTTAACCAATCCCAGCGCGGCACCTGTGACGTCAGTACTACTCCTGACTACTGACCACTCCTTTACAAGGGTTTTTCCACACCCGCTGATTCAACCAATCCCAGCGCGGCGTTTTGTGACGTCAGCTCCCTCTCCGGCAACTGACCCTCCCTTTACAAAAATTTACGCAAACTTATTTTCTCTATAAATCTTAATTAAATTTCAGTAACAACATAAAACATTCGCTATCATGCAAGTTTCTCTAAAATAGGAAAGATAGTTTTTCTCTCACACTTAGTAAAACCTTTCCGTTTACTAAACATACACTACGAGTAAAACACTTCCGTCTACTCTTCACACAAGCTCCAGCATTACCTGTTACTTCTCCAATGTTACCCTTTCTAGGTGATATAACATCAAATTTTCACCAGCGTACTCTTTTGCTATTACTCACACGCTTAGAATCCCTAACGAGTACTGAAAGTCCTGCTTAACTTTTCAGTACTAATTCTGCCTGACAGATAACCTCACTGCAGTATGGCTTCCACTTACCATCCGCTATTCCTTTTACCCCGGGGTATTCTGGACAACATAAAACAAAACTCAAAATTTAAGCGGATGTTAGTTCATAAAAATACAAATAAAATTCTCATTACCCAATTAACAAAAAGTAACCATCCTCTGATAACCAGAAAACTGATCCAGCGCGATATTAGCAAACAGCATTCATACACCAGATACTCACTTGGGCCCATACATTCATACTACGCTAATACTTACGCTGGGTTTTATCAGTTGTTACTCTCTATCAAAATCCCTGCTACCAATTACCTTCTGATTGAAGAGTAATGACTTACCAATGAATCCTTTGCTAATTGGGAAATTTAAAATGAGTGACATTCATTATAGTACATAATCCTGAAATAACCACTGAGTCAGGAAGTTTTAAAATGTTTATCTAAAGATTTAGCAGAGTAAAATACAGAACCACATCGTACTTAATCGCAATACCCAAGATTAAGCATAGAAATGATTATTGCTAATCAATGACGGTGTTTAAAGAAGAGAAGAAGATAGAGACAGCAGCGCAACTAAAGGTTGCATTATAATTACCTAAGTGCGAGAACCAAACCCCTTAGCCAAGGAGTTGAAAGGATAGGACCCAGGAAGGATGAAGAGCAAAGACTTCCTCCAGGATCAGGACAGGACCGGTGACCTCTCTACAACGACGCCTGCGTCGTTCCCCTCTCTGATACTCGACTTCTCCTCGATTCTCCCGTGCCTTCCTTCTAATGGACTCTGCCGTCCCTTCCTCAGGACCTCTCTCTGGACAGCAATTCGGTCTGCAATGGATCAGCTTGGCGGTCTGGAGCTAAGAGCGCTCTGGCAGCATGGACGTCTCTTCTTCATGAACGCATGCTCTCATGGAATATTGCTCTGACTAATTAACTAATGCTATATTCTATTATACCCTTCTACGCCCATGTACCTCCCCTTAATGTTACTAAAATATGGGGCCACTACTTCTGATTGGACAGGGACAGGGGGTGGATTCTCGTACCATATTGATTTGGCCTAAATTGTAAAGCCTATTGTCTTTACGTTCCCACCCCTTCAAATTAATACATTCGCTTTATTTCCCACCCGTCTCATGACAAATGTAAACCAATTTTCATAGACATTGTATCAATGTGTGACAGGAAAGCACTAGTACAACATCTTCGGCCATCAGGTTACGGCCTTGGACTTCGTCCAGGTTGACTTCATTTGGCAGGCACACAAGACACATGCGCAGAACCATTTTCCTCTCGAGTTTCAGGTCACCAACCCAGGCCCAAGTTTACGAACTAATAAAAGTGCAAGAAGAAAATATTAGAATCACAAATAAAATGTTTCACTGTATACCCACTATTTCTATTCTATTCCCAATTAAATATATATACTATCCCGCGTTAGTAGCGTTAGGAAACGACAATTTAATAATGACATGAGAGCAAGCAGAAGCATGTGAAAACATCAAGCAGCCATTTTAATGCACACTGCGCAGAAGCAGAAGTTTCCCACCAAGCAAAGAAAGACGTCACACCATGTGATATGGTTGCGACATGCGCATTGAGCTTTCCCGCGCATAGCGGGCATTTTGGATTACAGACAAGCGTTATTCATTAGTAAAACACATAGGCAAGCATCTTTTTCTTTTGTGTCGTGAATGCAAAGGTTAGTATTAACAATAAATAAATTAATACTAATAAATTAATACTGTGAGGAGGATTGAATACAAGCAAGTTTCATTTATGAAACCTTGCTCCATCAATCCCCTCTCTGATGGCGTTTCTGAGCCATCAAAAACATTACCCTCAATCAGATGCCAACTTCTAGCAAATTACTTCATTCTCATCTTTACTCTTTCTATTTTTACAATCTCCTTTTAATTTCTTGTATAATTCACTTCTCCAATAAAGTCAAAGAAGAAAATATTAAAATCACAAATAAAATGTTTCACCGTGTGCCCACTCTTTCTACTCTATTCCCATTTATTTATAAACTCCATCCCGCATTAGTAGCGTTAGAATACCACAGTTTAATTATAACACAAGAGCAAGTTGTAGCACGTGAAAACATGAAGCAGCCATTTTAATGCACACTGCGCAGAAGCAAGAGTTTCCCACCAAGCAAAGAAAGACGTCACACCACGTGATATGGTTGAGACATGCGCAGTAAAGTTCCCGCGTTTTAGCGGCCATTTTAGAATAGACAAGCGTTACTGGTTAGTTTAAACACATAAGCAAGCTTCCTTGCTACTTATATTTGTGTGTGCAATTATTAGTATGAACGATACAAAGTTTAATAAATTAATACTGTGAGAAGATTGTATCCGAGCAAGTCTCATTTGTGAGTCCTTGCTCCATCACTATGGAGGAGGTGTCTGCAGTGCATAATTCGCAAAAAAAGTTATATGGATGCAGGGGTCCCAAGTTTTTCTTAGAAGCGGGCCACCAGCACTGCCGTATGAGGGGTTTGCCAAATACCAATGGGGGCGAGTCTTGCGCGCACCTCATGCCTCTCCGTTCCACGCCCCTAACTATAAGTCTCTTTATCCCACACTTGTGGCATCTTTTCATCTCTGCTTTCTCTCTTTGTCACTGTTATTCTGACTCTTCCTCTCCTTTCCATCTTTCTCTCTCCTACTCTGGATCAAATTCTGATGATGAAAAATAAGTCCCAATCCCCAAATTATTTGCCACTACCCACCACCTGCGAGCACTGGCTGGCACAAACAAAGCACAGTGTGTTTGTCTTCGGGAGACGGTCACCCTCAAGTGACGATTAACCCTTTCTGTGCTCATGACGAGCTGGACTCGTCATGACACACAGCCCCCGGAATCCCTCTGGTGCGCGCACCAGAGGTATTCCCTTTATGCCAAAAGAGCCTCGGGAGCTGGGGAAGAGCTTCCCCAGCTCCCGAGGCCCCCCCCCCTGGTTTCCCTGAAATGACGATCGGCGCGCACGTCGCGCTGATGTCATTTCAGTGAAACTGAAACGAGCCAAGAGGCTCATTTCAGTTTCAGTTTCTACGTGCTCAGGGGGCTATCTCAGCCCCCTGAGCACGTAGAAACTCAGGAGAGGTATCGTTGGAAAGGGGAGAATCCCTTCCTAGTGGATCCCTGCTTGGGGATTGCCCCAGGAGGGCGATCCCCAAGCAGGGATCCACCCACTAGGCACCAGGGAGGCAAGGGCCTTTGCACCCCCCATAAAAATGTTGGCATTATTAGTCTTTCTGCCCCCCCCCGGGGGGGTAGAAAGCCCACTAGACACCAGGGATTTTTTATGGGATAGCTATTAGGGGTGGGGGCTGCCCAAAACGGGCATGCCGATGCCCCCCCCCCGGCCACAAAATTAGTCTTTCTGCCCCCCCAGGAGGGCAGAAAGCCCACTAGATACCAGGGATTTAAAAAAAAATTATAGTTAGGGGTGGGGGCTGCCCAATATGGGCATGCCAATGCCCCCACCCCCGACGCAAAGGTACAGTCTTTCTGCCCCTCCTGGGGGGCAGATGGGGGCAGAAAGCCCACTAGACACCAGGGTTTTTTTTCCCCTCGATAAATTTAGGGGTGGGGGTTGCCCAAGATGGGCATGCCTCCCACCACGAAATTCCAGTCTTTCTGCCCCCCCCGGGGGTTCAGAAACACCCTAGATGCCAGGGATTCTTTTTTTTATAGGCCCGGGGTGGGGGCTGCCCAGAATGGGCATGCAAATGCCCCCACCCTAGCCCCCAAAGAAAAAAAGACTTTCTGCCCCCCAGGAGGCAGATGGGGGCAATAGCCCCTGATCTGCCCCCCGGGAGGGGGCAGAAAGCCCACTAAGCGCCAGGGATTTTTTTTTATATAGGTTGGGGTGGGGGCTGACCAGAATGGGCATGTCAATGCCCCCACCCCAAAAAAATGCTACAGTCTTTCTGCCCCCCCGGGAGGCAGATGGGGCAATAGCACCTTATCTGCACCCCCGGGGGCAGAAAGCCCACTAGCCACCAGGGATTGTTTTTTTACAAAGTTCGGGGTGGGGGCTGCCAAGAATGGACATGCCAATGCCCCCACCCACCCCAAAAAGATGCCACTGTCTTTCTGCCCCTCCCAGGAGGCAGATGGTGGCAGTAGCCCCTGATCTGCCCCCCGGGGGGGCAGAAAGCCCACTATGTGCCAGCGATTATGCTGGCTTTTTTATACGCAGGGGTGGGGGCTGACCAGAATGGGCATCCCAATGCCCCCGACCACCCACAAGAATAGCCACAGTCTTTCTGCCCCCCTCAGGGGCATATCGGGGCAATAGCCCCTGATTTCCCCCCTCCCCAGGGCGGCAGAAAGCCCACTAGGCACTGACTTTTTTTCGGAATGTGCCTACCTGTTGAATTTGGTTCCTAGCTCTGCCGGCACCTAGGGAAACCTAGCAAACCTATACATTTTTTAAAACTAGACACCCAGGGGAATCCAGGATGGGCTGACTTGACTGGCTCTCACCAGGTTCTGTTACCCAGAATCCCTTGCAAACCTAAAAATGTGTCCAAAAAACACATTTTCCTCACATTTCTGTGGTGGAAAGTTCTGGAATCTGCGTGGATCCACAAAATTCCACCCACCCCGCGTTCCCCCAAAGTCTTCTGAGAAAAATGGTACCTCACTTGTGTGGGTAGGACTAGTGGCCGCGACAGGAAACGGCCCAAAACGCAACATGGACACACCACATTTTCACAGTGAAAACAGACCCTTTTTTTGCAAAGTGCCTAGCTGTAGATTTTGAACCCTAACTCTGCCGGCACCTAGGGAAACCTAGCAAACCTATACATTTTTGAAAACTAGATACCCAGGGGAATCTAGTATGGGGTGACTTGACTGGCTCTCACCAGGTTCTGTTACCCAGAATCCCTTGCAAACCGAAACATTTGTAAAAATAAACACATTTTCCTCACATTTCTGTGTTGGAAAGTTCTGGAATCTGCGTGGATCCACAAATTTCCACCCATCCCGCGTTCCCCAAAGTCTTCCGAGAAAAATGGCACCTCACATGTGTGGGTAGGCCTAGTGCCCGTGACAGGAAACGGCCCAAACGCAACGTGGACACACCACATTTTCACAGTGAAAACGGACCCTTTTTTTGCAAAGTGCCTAGCTGTAGATTTTGAACCCTAACACTGCCAGAACCTAGGGAAACCTAGCAAACCTATACATTTTTGAAAACTAGACACCCAGGGAATCCAGGATGGGGTGACTTGACTGGCTCTCACCAGGATCTGCTACCCAGAATCCCTTGCAAACCTAAAAATATGTCCAAAAACCACATTTTCCTCACATTTCTGTGGTGGAAAGTTCTGGAATCTGCGTGGATGTACAAAATTCCACCCACCCCGCGTCCCCCAAAGTCTTCCGTGAAAAATGGTACCTCACATGTGTGGATGGGTCAAGTACCCGCGACAGGCAAGGGCCCAAAACCTATTGAGGCGACATCAAAATTACCTATTACAAACCAACCTGGTTTCGCATGGGGGGTCCCATGAGTTTTTGGCACCGGGCTCGACGGCCATCTAGGGAAACCTACCCAACCCACACATTTCTGAAAACTAGACACCCGGAGGAGTCCAGCGAGGTATGGCTTGCGTGGGTCCTCCAAAATTTTCTTACCCAGAATCCCCTGCAAACCTCAAATTTAGCTGAAAAAATCACGTTTTTCTCAAATTTCTGTGTGGGAAAGTTCTGGAATCTACGTGGATCCACAAATTTCCTACCACCCAGCGTTCCCCCAGGTCTCCCGATAAAAATGATACCTCACTCGCGTGGGTGGGTCAAGTACCCGCGACAGGCAAGGGCCCAAAACGTATTGAGGAGACATCAAAATTACCTATCACAAAACAACCTGGTTTTGCAAGGGGGTCACCTGGGTTTTTGGCCCCGGGCTCAGCGGCCATCTTGGGAACCTACCAAACCCACACATTTCTGAAAACTAGACACCCGGGAGTCCAGCGAGGTATGGTTTGCATGGGTCCCCAAGCGTTTTCCTACCCAGAATGCCCTGCAAACCTCAAATTTAGCTGAAAAAATCACTTTTTACTCAAATTTCTGTGTGGGAAAGTTCTGGAATCTGCGTGGATCCACAAATTTCCTACCACCCTGCGTTCCCCAGGGCTCCCGATAAAAATGGTACCTCACTTGTGTCGGTAGGCATAGTGGCTGAAACAGGAAATGGCCCAAATCGTATTGTGGAGACTTCAAAATTACCTATAACAAAACTACCTGGTTTTGGGGGCACCTGGTTTGGCCTCGGGCTCGCCGCCATCTAGGGAAACCTACCAATCCCACACGTTTCTGAAAACTAGACACCCTGGGAGTCCAATGAGGTATGGCTTGCGTGGATACCCCAACGTTTCCTACCCAGAATCCCCTGCAACCCTCAAATTTAGCTGAAAAAACATATTTTCCACATATTTTTGCGTGGAATCACCGTGCTGGCACAAATGTCCTACCACCCAGCGTTGCCCTTGTTCCCCCGAGTAAAATGATACCTCACTTGTGTTTGAGTCCAAAGCAGTTCTGGCTAAAAACGTATTTTTTTAAAAATGTAGCGCTTAGAATTCTCGGTGCTATACCCTAAATCCCTATGTTTTGGGCTCTTCCCAGTCACAGGCCTTTGGCCCACCCACACAAGTGAGGTATCATTTTACTCGGGAGAACAAGGGGAACGCTGGGTGGTAGGACATTTGTGCCGGCATGGTGATCCCATGCAAAAATGTATGAAAAAGTGATTTTTTCAGCTAAATTTGAGGTTTGCAGGGGATTCTGGGTAGGAAAACGTTGTGGGACCAACGCAAGCCATACCTCGCTGGACTCCCCCGGGTGTCTAGCTTTCAGAAATTTTTGGGTTTGGTATTTTCCCAAGATGGCCGCCGAGCCCGGGGACAAAATCCCAGGTGACCCCTCTTGCAAAACCAGGTTGTTTTGTGATAGGTAATTTTGATGTTGCCTCAATAGGTTTTGGGCCCTTTTCTGTCGCGGGTACTTGACCCACCCACGCGAGTGAGGTATTGTTTTTATCAGGAGACCCGGGGGAACGCTGGGTGGGAGGAAATTTGTGGATCCACGTAGATTCCAGAACTTTCCCACACAGAAATTTGAGAAAAAAGTGATTTTTTCAGCTAAATTTGAGGTTTGCAGGGATTCTGGGTAGGAGAAACGTTAGGGGACCCACGCAAGCCATACCTCGCTGGACTCCCCGGTGTCTAGTTTTCAGAAATGTGTGGGTTTGGTAGGTTTCCCTAGATGGCCACCGAGCCCAGGGCCAAAAACTCATGGGACCCCCTTGCAAAACCAGGTTGTTTTGTGATAGGTAATTTTGATGTCCCCTCTATAGGTTTTGGGCCCTTGCCTGTCGCGGGTACTTGGGCCTCCCACCCGAGTGAGGCACCATTTTTATCGGGAGACCTGGGGGAACGCTGGGTGGTAGGAAATTTGTGTCAGCCCCGTGATGCCACAACTTTTCCACACTGAAATGTGTGAAAAAGGGATTTTTCAGCAAAATGTCAGGTTTGCAGGGGATTCTGGGTAAGAAAACGTTGGGGATCCACGCAAACCATACCTCCCTGGAATCCCCGGGTGTCTCCTTTCAGAAATGTGTGGGTTTGGTAGGTTTCCCTAGGTGGCCACCGAGCCCCGGGCCAAAACGTCATGGGACCACCCTTGCAAAACCAGGTCGTTTTGTGATAGGCCATTTTGAGGTCGCCTCAATACGTTTTGGGCCCTTGCCTGTCGCGCGTACTTGGACCTCCCACCCGAGTGATGCACCATTTTTATCAGGAGACCTGCGGGAACGCTGGGTGGTAGGAAATTTGTGTCAGCCCAGTGATGCCACAACTTTCCCACACAAAAATGTGTGGAAAAAGTGAATTTTTTCAGCAAAATTTCAGGTTTGCAGGGGATTCTGGGTAGGAAAACGTTGGGGGACCCACGCAAGCCATACCTCGCTGGACTCCCCCGAGTGTCTAGTTTTCAGAAATGTGTGGGTTCGGTAGGTTTCCTAAGATGGCCGCCGAGCCCAGAGCCAAAAACCTCACTGGTGTGGGTGGTTCAAGTACCCGCAACAGGCAAGGGCCCAAAACGTATTGAGGAGACATCAAAATTACCTATCACAAAACAACCTGGTTTTGCAAGGGGGGTCACCTGGGTTTTTGGCCCCGGGCTCAGCGGCCATCTTGGGAACCTTCCAAACCCACACATTTCTGAAAAGTAGACACCCGGGGGATTCCAGGGAGGTATGGCTTGCGTGGATCCCCCAAAGTTTTCTTACCCAGAATCCCCTGCAAACCTGACATTTTGCTGAAAAAATCCCTTTTTTCACACATTTTTGTGTGGTAAAGTTGTGACATCACGGGGCTGACACAAATTTCCTACCCCCAGGTCTCCCGATAAAAATGGTGCCTCACTCGGGTGGGAGGCTCAAGTACCCACGCGAGTGAGGTATCATTTTTATCGGGAGACATGGGGGAACACTGTGTGGTAGGAAATTTGTGGACATTTCTGAAAACTAGACACCCGGGGGAGTCCAGCGAGGTATGGTTTGCATGGGTCCCCAAGCGTTTTCCTACCCAGAATGCCCTGCAAACCTCAAATTTAGCTGAAAAAATCACTTTTTACTCAAATTTCTGTGTGGGAAAGTTCTGGAATCTGCGTGGATCCAGAAATTTCCTACCACCCTGCGTTCCCCCAGGGCTCCCGATAAAAATGGTACCTCACTTGTGTGGGTAGGCATAGTGGCTGAAACAGGAAATGGCCCAAATCGTATTGTGGAGACTTCAAAATTACCTATAACAAAACTACCTGGTTTTGGGGGGGGGCACCTGCTTTTTTGGCCCTGGGCTCGCGCCATCTAGGGAAACCTACCAATCCCACATGTTTCTGAAAACTAGACACCCTGGGAGTCCAATGAGGTATGGCTTGCGTGGATCCCCCAACGTTTCCTACCCAGAATCCCCTGCAACCCTCAAATTTAGCTGAAAAAACATATTTTCCACATATTTTTGCGTGGAATCACCGTGCTGGCACAAATGTCCTACCACCCAGCGTTGCCCTTGTTCCCCGAGTAAAATGATACCTCACTTGTGTTTGAGTCCAAAGCAGATCTGGCTAAAAACGTATTTTTAAAAAAATGTAGCGCTGAGAATTCTCGGTGCTATACCCTAAATCCCTATGTTTTGGGCTCTTCCCAGTCACAGGCCTTTGGCCCACCCACACAAGTGAGGTATCATTTTACTCGGGAGAACAAGGGGAACGCTGGGTGGTAGGACATTTGTGCCGGCATGGTGATCCCATGCAAAAATGTATGAAAAAGTGATTTTTTCAGCTAAATTTGAGGTTTGCAGGGGATTCTGGGTAGGAAAACGCTGTGGGACCAACGCAAGCCATACCTCGCTGGACTCCCCCGGGTGTCTAGCTTTCAGAAATTTTTGGGTTTGGTATTTTCCTAAGATGGCCGCCGAGCCCGGGGACAAAAACCCAGGTGACCCCTCTTGCAAAACCAGGTTGTTTTGTGATAGGTAATTTTGATGTTGCCTCAATAGGTTTTGGGCCCTTTTCTGTCGCGGGTACTTGACCCACCCACGCGAGTGAGGTATCATTTTTATCAGGAGACCCGGGGGAACGCTGGGTGGGAGGAAATTTGTGGATCCACGTAGATTCCAGAACTTTCCCACACAGAAATTTGAGAAAAAAGTGATTTTTTCAGCTAAATTTGAGGTTTGCAGGGGATTCTGGGTAGGAAAACGTTAGGGGACCCACGCAAGCCATACCTCGCTGGACTCCCCCGGGTGTCTAGTTTTCAGAAATGTGTGGGTTTGGTAGGTTTTCCTAGATGGCCACCGAGCCCAGGGCCAAAAACTCATGGGACCCCCCTTGCAAAACCAGGTCGTTTTGTGATAGGTAATTTTGATGTCCCCTCTATAGGTTTTGGGCCCTTGCCTGTCGCGGGTACTTGGGCCTCCCACCCGAGTGAGGCACCATTTTTATCGGGAGACCTGGGGGAACGCTGGGTGGTAGGAAATTTGTGTCAGCCCCGTGATGCCACAACTTTTCCACACTGAAATGTGTGAAAAAGGGATTTTTTCAGCAAAATGTCAGGTTTGCAGGGATTCTGGGTAAGAAAACGTTGGGGGATCCACGCAAGCCATACCTCCCTGGAATCCCCGGGTGTCTACTTTTCAGAAATGTGTGGGTTTGGTAGGTTTCCCTAGGTGGCTGCCGAGCCCCGGGCCAAAACGTCATGGGACCCCCTTGCAAAACCAGGTCGTTTTGTGATAGGCCATTTTGAGGTTGCCTCAATACGTTGTGGGCCCTTGCCTGTCGCGGGTACTTGGGCCTCCCACCCGAGTGAGGCACCATTTTTATCGGGAGACCTGGGGGAACGCTGGGTGGTAGGAAATTTGTGTCATCCCCGTGATGCCACAACTTTACCACACAAAAATGTGTGAAAAAGGGATTTTTTCAGCAAAATGTCAGGTTTGCAGGGGATTCTGGGTAAGAAAACTTTGGAGGATCCACGCAAGCCAATAGCTCCCTGGAATCCCCGGGTGTCTACTTTTCAGAAATGTGTGGGTTTGGTAGGTTTCCCTAGGTGGCCGCCGAGCCCCGGGCCAAAACGTCATGGGACCCCCCTTGCAAAACCAGGTCGTTTTGTGATAGGCCATTTTGAGGTCGCCTCAATACGTTGTGGGCCCTTGCCTGTCGCGGGTACTTGGGCCTCCCACCCGAGTGAGGCACCATTTTTATCGGGAGACCTGGGTGAACGCTGGGTGGTAGGAAATTTGTGTCAGCCCCATGATGCCACAACTTTACCACACAAAAATGTGTGAAAAAAGGGATTTTTTCAGCAAAATGTCAGGTTTGCAGGGGATTCTGGGTAAGAAAACGTTGGGGGATCCACGCAAGCCATACCTCCCTGGAATCCCCCGGGTGTCTACTTTCCAGAAATGTGTGGTTTGGTAGGTTTCCCTAGGTTGCCGCCGAGCCCCGGGCCAAAACGTCATGGGACCCCCCTTGCAAAACCAGGTCGTTTTGTGATAGGCCATTTTGAGGTCGCCTCAATACGTTGTGGGCCCTTGCCTGTCGCGGGTACTTAGGCCTCCCACCCGAGTGAGGCACCATTGTTTTCGGAAGACCTTGGGGAACGCGGGGTGGGTGGAATTTTGTGGATCCACGCAGATTCCAGAACTTTCCACCACAGAAAAGTGAGGAAAATGTTGTTTGTTTGCCAATTTTTTAGGTTTGCAAGGGATTCTGGGTAACAGAACCTGGTGAGAGCCAGTCAAGTCACCCCATCCTGGATTCCCCTGGGTGTCTACTTTTCAAAAATGTATAGGTTTGCTAGGTTTCCCTAAGTGCCGGCAGAGCTAAAGTTAAAAAACTACAGCTAGGCACTTTGCAAAAGAAGGGTCATTTTTCACTGTGAAAATGTGGTGCGTCCACGTTGCGTTTTGCGTTGCTTCCTGTCGCGGGCACTAGGCCTACCCACACAAGTGAGGTACCATTTTTTTCGGAAGACCTTGGGGAACGCGGGGTGGGTGGAATTTTGTGGATCCACGCAGATTCCAGAACTTTCCACCACAGAAAAGTACACCAGATACTCACTTGGGCCCATACATTCATACTACGCTAATACTTACGCTGGGTTTTATCAGTTGTTACTCTCTATCAAAATCCCTGCTACCAATTACCTTCTGATTGAAGAGTAATGACTTACCAATGAATCCTTTGCTAATTGGGAAATTTAAAATGAGTGACATTCATTATCGTACATAATCCTGAAATAACCACTGAGTCAGGAAGTTTTAAAATGTTTATCTAAAGATTTAGCAGAGTAAAATACAGAACCACATGGTACTTAATCGCAATACCCAAGATTAAGCATAGAAATGATTATTGCTAATCAATGACGGTGTTTAAAGAAGAGAAGAAGATAGAGACAGCAGCGCAACTAAAGGTTGCATTATAATTACCTAAGTGCGAGAACCAAACCCCTTAGCCAAGGAGTTGAAAGGATAGGACCCAGGAAGGATGAAGAGCAAAGACTTCCTCCAGGATCAGGACAGGACCGGTGACCTCTCTACAACGACGCCTGCGTCGTTCCCCTCTCTGATACTCGACTTCTCCTCAATTCTCCCGTGCCTTCCTTCTAATGGACTCTGCCGCCCCTTCCTCAGGACCTCTCTCTGGACAGCAATTCGGTCTGCAATGGATCAGCGTGGCGGTCTGGAGCTAAGAGCGCTCTGGCAGCATGGACGCCTGTTCTTCATGAACGCATGCTCTCATGGAATCTTGCTCTGACTAATTAACTAATGCTATATTCTATTATACCCTTCTACGCCCATGTACCTCCCCTTAATGTTACTAAAATATGGGGCCACTACTGATTGGACAGGGACAGGGGGTGGATTCTCGTACCATATTGATTTGGCCTAAATTGTAAAGCCTATTGTCTTTACGTTCCCACCCCTTCAAATTAATACATTCGCTTTATTTCCCACCCGTCTCATGACAAATGTAAACCAATTTTCATAGACATTGTATCAATGTGTGACAGGAAAGCACTAGTACAACATCTTCGGCCATCAGGTTACGGCCTTGGACTTCGTCCAGGTTGACTTCATTTGGCAGGCACACAAGACACATGCGCAGAACCATTTGCCTCTCGAGTTTCAGGTCACCAACCCAGGCCCAAGTTTACGAACTAATAAAAGTGCAAGAAGAAAATATTAGAATCACAAATAAAATGTTTCACTGTATACCCACTATTTCTATTCTATTCCCAATTAAATATATATACTATCCCGCGTTAGTAGCATTAGGAAACGACAATTTAATAATGACATGAGAGGAAGCAGAAGCATGTGAAAACATCAAGCAGCCATTTTAATGCACACTGCGCAGAAGCAGAAGTTTCCCACCAAGCAAAGAAAGACGTCACACCATGTGATATGGTTGCGACATGCGCATTGAGCTTTCCCGCGCATAGCGGCCATTTTGGATTACAGCCAAGCGTTATTCATTAGTAAAACACATAGGCAAGCATCTTTTTCTTTTGTGTCGTGAATGCAAAGGTTAGTATTAACAATACAAGTTTAATAAATTAATACTGTGAGGAGGATTGAATACAAGCAAGTTTCATTTATGAAACCTTGCTCCATCAATCCCCTCTCTGATGGCGTTTCTGAGCCATCAAAAACATTACCCTCAATCAGATGCCAACTTCTAGCAAATTACTTCATTCTCATCTTTACTCTTTCTATTTTTACAATCTCCTTTTAATTTCTTGTATAATTCACTTCTCCAATAAAGTCAAAGAAGAAAATATTAAAATCACAAATAAAATGTTTCACTGTGTGCCCACTCTTTCTACTCTATTCCCATTTATTTATAAATTCTATCCCGCATTAGAAGCGTTAGAATACCACAGTTTAATTATAACACAAGAGCAAGTTGTAGCACGTGAAAACATGAAGCAGCCATTTTAATGCACACTGCGCAGAAGCAAGAGTTTCCCACCAAGCAAAGAAAGACGTCACACCACGTGATATGGTTGAGACATGCGCAGTAAAGTTCCCGCGTTTTAGCGGCCATTTTAGAATAGACAAGCGTTACTGGTTAGTTTAAACACATAAGCAAGCTTCCTTGCTACTTATATTTGTGTGTGCAATTATTAATATGAACGATACAAAGTTTAATAAATTAATACTGTGAGAAGATTGCATCCGAGCAAGTCTCATTTGTGAGTCCTTGCTCCATCACTATGGAGGAGGTGTCTGCAGTGCATAATTCGCAAAAAAAGTTATATGGATGCAGGGGTCCCAAGTTTTTCTTAGAAGCATGCCACCAGCACTGCCGTATGAGGGGTTTGCCAAATACCAATGGGGGCGAGTCTTGCGCGCACCTCATGCCTCTCCGTTCCACGCCCCTAACTATAAGTCTCTTTATCCCACACTTGTGGCATCTTTTCATCTCTGCTTTCTCTCTTTGTCACTGTTATTCTGTCTCTTCCTCTCCTTTCCGTCTTTCTCTCTCCTACTCTGGATCAAACTCTGATGATGAAAAATAAGTCCCAATCCCCAAATTATTTGCCACTACCCACCACCTGCGAGCACTGGCTGGCACAAACAAAGCACAGTGTGTTTGTCTTCGGGAGACGGTCACCCTCAAGTGACGATTAACCCTTTCTGTGCTCATGACGAGCTGGACTCGTCATGGCACACAGTGGTCGTGTGCTCATGACGAGTCCAGCTCGTCATGACACACAGCCCCCGGAATCCCTCTGGTGCGCGCACCAGAGGGATTCCTTTTATGCCAAAAGAGCCTCGGGAGCTGAGGAAGAGCTTCCCCAGCTCCCGAGGCCCCCCCCCCTGGTTTCCCTGAAATGACGATCGGCGCGCACGTCGCGCTGATGTCATTTCAGTGAAACTGAAACGAGCCAAGAGGCTCATTTCAGTTTCAGTTTCTACGTGCTCAGGGGGCTATCTCAGCCCCCTGAGCAGGTAGAAACTCAGGAGAGGTATCGTTGGAAAGGGAGAATCCTTTCTAGTGGATCCCTGCTTGGGGATCGCCCCAGGAGGGCGATCCCCAAGCAGGATCCACCCACTAGGCACCAGGGAGGGGGAGCGGCCCCTGGGCAAGGGCCTTTGCACCCCCATAAAAATGTTGGCATTATTAGTCTTTCTGCCCCCCCTGGGGGGTAGATGGGGGCAGTAGCCCCCAATCTGGCCCCCCCGGGGGGGTAGAAAGCCCACTAGTCACCAGGGATTTTTTATGGGATAGCTATTAGGGGTGGGGGCTGCCCAAAACGGGCATGCCAATGCCCCCCCCCCGCCCCCCCGGCCACAAAATTAATCTTTCTGCCCCCCCGGGGGGGCAGAAGGCCCACTAGATACCAGGGATTTAAAAAAAATTATAGTTAGGGGTGGGGGCTGCCCAATATGGGCATGCCAATGCCCCCACCCCCCACCACAAAGGTACAGTCTTTCTGCCCCTCCTGTGGGGCAGATGGGGGCAGTAGCCCCCAATCTGCCCCCCGGGGGGCCAAAAAGCCCACTAGATACCCGGGATTTTTTTTTTATTATTATTTGGGGTAGGGGCTGCCCAATATGGGCATGCCAATGCCCCCACCCCCGACGCAAAGGTACAGTCTTTCTGCCCCTCCTGGGGGGCAGAAGGGGGCAGTAGCCCCCAATCTGCCCCCCCCGGGGGGCAGAAAGCCCACTAGACACCAGGGTTTTTTTTCCCCTCGATAAATTTAGGGGTGGGGGTTGCCCAAGATGGGCATGCCAATGCCCCCACCCCTCCCCCCATGAAATTCCAGTCTTTCTGCCCCCCCCCCGGGGTTCAGAAACACCCTAGATGCCAGGGATTATTTTTTTTATAGGCCCGGGGTGGGGGCTGCCCAGAATGGGCATGCAAATGCCCCCACCCTAGCCCCCAAAGAAAAAAACAGACCACGCGAGTGAGGTATCATTTTTATCAGGAGACCCGGGGAACGCTGGGTGGGAGGAAATTTGTGGATCCACGTAGATTCCAGAACTTTCCCACACAGAAATTTGAGAAAAAGTGATTTTTTTCAGCTAAATTTGAGGTTTGCAGGGGATTCTGGGTAGGAAAACGTTAGGGGACCCACGCAAGCCATACCTCGCTGGACTCCCCCGGTGTCTAGTTTTCAGAAATGTGTGGGTTTGGTAGGTTTCCCTAGATGGCCACCGAGCCCAGGGCCAAAAACTCATGGGACCCCCCTTGCAAAACCAGGGTGTTTTGTGATAGGTAATTTTGATGTCCCCTCTATTGGTTTTGGGCCCTTGCCTGTCGCGGGTACTTGGGCCTCCCACCCGAGTGAGGCACCATTTTTATCGGGAGACCTGGGGGAACGCTGGGTGGTAGGAAATTTGTGTCAGCCCCATGATGCCACAACTTTTCCACACTGAAATGTGTGAAAAAAGGGATTTTTTCAGCAAAATGTCAGGTTTGCAGGGGATTCTGGGTAAGAAAACGTTGGGGGATCCACGCAAGCCATACCTCCCTGGAATCCCCCGGGTGTCTACTTTTCAGAAATGTGTGGGTTTGGTAGGTTTCCCTAGGTGGCCACCGAGCCCCGGGCCAAAACGTCATGGGACCCCCCTTGCAAAACCAGGTCGTTTTGTGATAGGCCATTTTGAGGTCGCCTCAATACGTTTTGGGCCCTTGCCTGTCACGCGTTCTTGGACCTCCCACCCGAGTGATGCACCATTTTTATCAGGAGACCTGCGGGAACGCTGGGTGGTAGGAAATTTGTGTCAGCCCAGTGATGCCACAACTTTCCCACACAAAAATGTGTGGAAAAAGTGAATTTTTTCAGCAAAATTTCAGGTTTGCAGGGGATTCTGGGTAGGAAAACGTTGGGGGACCCACGCAAGCCATACCTCGCTGGACTCCCCGAGTGTCTAGTTTTCAGAAATGTGTGGGTTCGGTAGGTTTCCTAAGATGGCCGCCGAGCCCAGAGCCAAAAACCTCACTGGTGTGGGTGGTTCAAGTACCAGCAACAGGCAAGGGCCCAAAACGTATTGAGGAGACATCAAAATGATCTATCACAAAACAAGCTAGTTTTGCAAGGGGAGTCACCTGGTTTTTGGCTCGGGCTCGGCGGCCATCTTGGGAAACCTACCAACCCACACATTTCTGAAAACTAGACACCCGGGGAGTCCAGCGAGGTATGGCTTGCGTGGATCCCTAACGCTTCCTACCCAGAATGCCCTGCAAACCTCAAATTTAGCTGAAAAAAATCACTTTTTCTCAGATTTCTGTGTGGGAAAGTTCTGGAATCTACGTGGATCCACAAATTTCCTACCACACAGTGTTCCCCCATGTCTCCCGATAAAAATGATACCTCACTCGCGTGGGTACTTGAGCCTCCCACCCGAGTGAGGCACCATTTTTATCGGGAGACCTGGGGGTAGGAAATTTGTGTCAGCCCCGTGATGCCACAACTTTACCACACAAAAATGTGTGAAAAAGGGATTTTTTCAGCAAAATGTCAGGTTTGCAGGGGATTCTGGGTAAGAAAACTTTGGGGATCCACGCAAGCCATACCTCCCTGGAATCCCCGGGTGTCTACTTTTCAGAAATGTGTGGGTTTGGTAGGTTTCCCTAGGTGGCCGCCGAGCCCCGGGCCAAAACGTCATGGGACACCCCTTGCAAAACCAGGTCGTTTTGTGATAGGCCATTTTGAGGTCGCCTCAATACGTTGTGGGCCCTTGCCTGTCGCGGGTACTTGGGCCTCCCACCCGAGTGAGGCACCATTTTTATCGAGAGACCTGGGGGAACGCTGGGTGGTAGGAAATTTGTGTCAGCCCCGTGATGCCACAACTTTACCACACAAAAATGTGTGAAAAAATGGATTTTTTCAGCAAAATGTCAGGTTTGCAGGGGATTCTGGGTAAGAAAACATTGGGGGATCCACGCAAGCCATACCTCCCTGGAATCCCCCGGGGTGTCTACTTTTCAGAAATGTGTGGGTTTGGTAGGTTTCCCTAGGTGGCCGCCGAGCCCCGGGCCAAAACGTCATGGGACCCCCCTTGCAAAACCAGGTCGTTTTGTGATAGGCCATTTTGAGGTCGCCTCAATACGTTGTGGGCCCTTGCCTGTCGCGGGTACTTGGGCCTCCCACCCGAGTGAGGCACCATTTTTATCGGGAGACCTGGGGGAACGCTGGGTGGTAGGAAATTTGTGTCATCCCCGTGATGCCACAACTTTACCACACAAAAATGTGTGAAAAAAGGGATTTTTTCAGCAAAATGTCAGGTTTGCAGGGGATTCTGGGTAAGAAAACTTTGGGGGATCCACGCAAGCCAATAGCTCCCTGGAATCCCCCGGGTGTCTACTTTTCAGAAATGTGTGGGTTTGGTAGGTTTCCCTAGGTGGCCGCCGAGCCCCGGGCCAAAACGTCATGGGACCCCCCTTGCAAAACCAGGTCGTTTTGTGATAGACCTTTTTGAGGTTGCCTCAATACGTTGTGGGCCCTTGCCTGTCGCGGGTACTTGGGCCTCCCACCCGAGTGAGGCACCATTTTTATCGGGAGACCTGGGTGAACGCTGGGTGGTAGGAAATTTGTGTCAGCCCCATGATGCCACAACTTTACCACACAAAAATGTGTGAAAAATTGGATTTTTTTCAGCAAAATGTCAGGTTTGCAGGGGATTCTGGGTAAGAAAACATTGGGGGATCCATGCAAGCCATACCTCCCTGGAATCCCCCGGGTGTCTACTTTTCAGAAATGTGTGGGTTTGGTAGGTTTCCTAGGTGGCCGCCGAGCCCCGGGCCAAAACGTCATGGGACCCCCTTGCAAAACCAGGTCGTTTTGTGATAGGCCATTTTGAGGTCGCCTCAATACGTTGTGGGCCCTTGCCTGTCGCGGGTACTTGGGCCTCCCACCCGAGTGAGGCACCATTTTTTTCGGAAGACTTTGGGGAACGCGGGGTGGGTGGAATTTTGTGGATCCACGCAGATTCCAGAACTTTCCACCACAGAAAAGTGAGGAAAATGTGTTTTTTTGCCAATTTTTAGGTTTGCAAGGGATTCTGGGTAACAGAACCTGGTGAGAGCCAGTCAAGTCACCCCATCCTGGATTCCCCTGGGTGTCTACATTTCAAAAATGTATAGGTTTGGTAGGTTTCCCTAAGTTCCGGCAGAGCTAGAGTTCAAAAACTACAGCTAGGCACTTTGGAAAAGAAGGGTCATTTTTCACTGTGAAAATGTGGTGCGTCCACGTTGCGTTTTGCGCTGCTTCCTGTCGCGGGCACTAGGCCTACCCACACAAGTGAGGTACCATTTTTTTCGGAAGACCTTGGGGAACACGGGGTGGGTGGAATTTTGTGGATCCACGCAGATTCCAGAACTTTCCACCACAGAAAAGTGAGGAAAATGTGGTTTGTTTGCCAATTTTTTAGGTTTGCAAGGGATTCTGGGTAACAGAACCTGGTGAGAGCCAGTCAAGTCACCCCATCCTGCATTCCCCTGGGTGTCTACTTTTCAAAAATGTATAGGTTTGCTAGGTTTCCTAGGTGCCTGGCAGAGTTAGGGTTCAAAATCTACAGCTAGGCACTTTGCAAAAAAAGGGTCCGTTTTCACTGTGAAAATGTGGTGCGTCCATGTTGCGTTTTGCGCTGCTTCCTGTCGCGGGCACTAGGCCTACCCACACAAGTGAGGTACCATTTTTTTTGGAAGACCTTGGGAAACGCGGGGTGGGTGGAATTTTGTGGATCCACGCAGATTCCAGAACTTTCCACCACAGAAAAGTGAGGAAAATGTGTTTTTTTTTCCAATTTATTAGGTTTGCAAGGGATTCTGGGTAACAGAACCTGGTGAGAGCCAGTCAAGTCACCCCATCCTGGATTCCCTGGGTGTCTAGTTTTAAAAATTTATAGGTTTGCTAGGTTTCCCTAGGTGCCGGCAGAGCTAGGGTTAAAAACTACAGCTAGGCACTTTGCAAAAAAAGGGTAATTTTTCACTGTGAAAATGTGGTGCGTCCAAGTTGCGTTTTGCGCTGCTTCCTGTCACGGGCACTAGGCCTACCCACACAAGTGAGGTACCATTGTTTTTGGAAGACCTTGGGGAATGCGGGGTGGGTGGAATTTTGTGGATCCACGCAGATTCCAGAACTTTCCACCACAGAAAAGTGAGGAAAATTTGTTTTTTTTGCCAATTTTTTAGGTTTGCAAGGGATTCTGGGTAACAGAACCGGGTGAGAGCCAGTCAAGTCACCCCATCCTGGATTTCCCTGGGTGTCTACTTTTCAAAAATGTATAGGTTTGCTAGGTTTCCATAAGTGCCGGCAGAGCTAGGGTTCAAAAACTACAGCTAGGCACTTTGCAAAAAAAGGGTCATTTTTCACTGTGAAAATGTGGTGCGTCCACGTTGCGTTTTGCGCTGCTTCCTGTCGCGGGCACTAGGCCTACTCACACAAGTGAGGCACCATTTTTTTCGGAAGACCTTGGGGAACGTGGGGTGGGTAGAATTTTGTGGATCCACACAGATTCCAGAACTTTCCACCACAGAAAAGTGAGGAAAATGTGGTTTTTTTGCCAATTTTTTAGGTTTGCAAGAGATTCTGGGTAACAGAACCTGGTGAGAGCCAGTCAAGTCACCCCATCCTGGATTCCCCTGGGTGTCTACTTTTCAAAAATGTATAGGTTTGCTAGGTTTCCCTAAGTGCCAGCAGAGCTAGGGTTCAAAAACTACAGCTAGGCACTTTGCAAAAAAAGGGTCATTTTTCACTGTGAAAATGTGGTACGTCCACGTTGCGTTTTGCGCTGCTTCCTGTCGCGGGCACTAGGCCTACCCACACAAGTGAGGTACCATTTTTTTCGGAAGACCTTGGGGAAGGCGGGGTGGGTGGAATTTTGTGGATCCACGCAGATTCCAGAACTTTCCACCACAGAAAAGTGAGGAAAATGTGGGGTTTTTTGCCACTTTTTTAGGTTTGCAAGGGATTCTGGGTAACAGAACCTTGTGAGAGCCAGTCAAGTCACACCATCCTGGATTCCCCTGGGTGTCTACTTTTCAAAAATGTATAGGTTTGCTAGGTTTCCCTAAGTGCCGGCAGAGCTAGGGTTCAAAAACTACAGCTAGGCACTTTGCAAAAAAAGGGTCATTTTTCACTGTGAAAATGTGGTGCGTCCACGTTGCGTTTTGCGCTGCTTCCTGTCGCGGGCACTAGGCCTACCCACACAAGTGAGGTACCATTCTTTTAGGAAGACCTTGGGGAACGCGGGGTGGGTGGAATTTTGTGGATCCACGCAGATTCCAGAACTTTCCACCACAGAAAAGTGAGGAAAATTTGTTTTTTTTGCCAATTGTTTAGGTTTGCAAGGGATTCTGGGTAACAGAACCTGGTGAGAGCCAGTCAAGTCACCCCATCTGTGATTCCCCTGGGTGTCTACTTTTCAAAAATGTATAGGTTTGCTAGGTTTCCCTAAGTGCCGGCAGAGCTAGGGTTCAAAAACTACAGCTAGGCACTTTGCAAAAAAAGGGTCATTTTTCACTGTGAAAATGTGGTGCGTCCACGTTGCGTTTTGCGCTGCTTCCTGTCGCGGGCACTAGGCCTACCCACACAAGTGAGGTACCATTTATTTCGGAAGACCTTGGGGAACGCGGGGTGGGTGGAATTTTGTGGATCCACGCAGATTCCAGAACTTTCCACTACAGAAAAGTGAGGAAAATGTGGGTTTTTTGCCAATTGTTTAGGTTTGCAAGGGATTCTGGGTAACAGAACCTGGTGAGAGCCAGTCAAGTCACCCCATCCTTGATTCCCCTGGGTGTCTACTTTTCAAAAATGTATAAGTTTGCTAGGTTTCCCTAAGTGCCGGCAGAGCTATGGTTCAAAAACTACAGCTAGGCACTTTGCAAAAAAAGGGTCATTTTTCACTGTGACAATGTGGTGCGTCCATGTTGCGTTTTGCGCTGCTTCCTGTCGCGGGCAGTAGGCCTACCCACACAAGTGAGGTACCATTTTTTTCGGAAGACCTTGGGGAACGCGGGATGGGTGGAATTTTGTGGATCCACGCAGATTCCAGAACTTTCCATCACAGAAAAGTGAGGGAAATGTGTTTTTTTTGCCAATTTTTTAGGTTTGCAAGGGATTCTGGGTAACAGAACCTAGTGAGAGCCAGTCAAGTCACCCCATCCTGGATTCCCCTGGGTGTCTACTTTTCAAAAATGTATAGGTTTGCTAGGTTTCCCTAAGTGTCGGCAGAGCTAGGGTTCAAAAACAACAGCTAGGCACTTTGCAAAAAAAGGGTCATTTTTCACTGTGAAAATGTGGTGCGTCCACGTTGCGTTTTGCGCTGCTTCCTGTCGCGGGCACTAGGCCTACCCACACGAGTGAGGTACCATTGTTTTCGGAAGACCTTGGGGAACGCGGGGTGGGTGGAAGTTTGTGGATCCACGCAGATTCCAGAACTTTCCACCACAGAAAAGTGAGGAAAATGTGTTTGTTTTGCCAATTTTTTAGGTTTGCAAGGGATTCTGGGTAACAGAACCTGGTGAGAGCCAGTCAAGTCACCCCATCCTGAATTCCCCTGGGTGTCTAGTTTTCAAAAATGTATAGGTTTGCTAGGTTTCCTAAGTGCCCGCAGAGCTAGGGTTCAAAAACTACAGCTAGGCACTTTGCAAAAAAAGGGTAATTTTTCATTGTGAAAATGTGGTACGTCCACGTTGCATTTTGAGCCATTTCCTGTTGTGGGCACAAGGCCTACCCACACAAGTGAGGTACCATTTTTATTGGGAGACTTAGGGTAACACAGACTTGTAGAGCAACTGTTATTACCTATTGACTTTCGATGCATTTCTGCCTTCCAAATGAAAGACAATGTGTAAAAAATAAGTCATTTTGAAAAATGACCTATAATTCTCATGCTAGTATGGGTACTCCCAATTTCGGAAATGTGCAAATATCTACTGTTTCTAAAATCTACATTTTGTTCCCATTTCAGAAATACATAGGTGTCTTTCATAACAATTTTTCCATGTATACATTTTCCCAAAATAATTGCTATATACCCGGTACATAATAAAAAACCATTGCAAGATGCTGCTCAGTTATTGGCTCTGGGTTCGTCGGGTTCTTGGTGAACCTACAAGTCCTATATATCCCCACAACCAGAAAGGTTCAGCGGATATAACGGTATATTGCTTTCAAATAGCTGTCATAATTAGAAGAAGTTACAGGTGAAAACGTTGACACAAATGGCTGTTTTTTTCAACTAATTTTCAATTTTTACTTTATTTAACTGTTAGTTTCTATAAGGAAAACTTTAAGGATCTACACAAATGACCCCTTGCTGAATTCAGAATTTTGTCTACTTTTCAGAAATGTATGGCTTTCCAGGATCCATTATTGGTTTCATACCCATTTCTACCATTAACTGGAAGGAGGTTGAAAGCACAAAAATAGCAAAAATAGGCTATGTCCCAGAAAAATGCCAAAACTGTGTAAAAAAAGTTGGTTTTCTGACAAAAGTCTGCTTGTCCCTGAAATCTGGGAAGATGGTGATTTCAGCACCACAACCCCTTTTTTGATGCCATTTGCAGGGGAAAAAAAAGACGCTTTCATCTGTAGCCCTTTTTTCGCATTTTTCCCCCAAAAAACGAAATTTTGCTGTATTTTGGCTAATTTCTGGGTCCCCTCCAGGGGAATCCACAAACCCTGGGTACCTTTACAATCCCCATGATGTTAGAAAAAAAGGACGCAAATTTGGCGTGGATACCTTATGTGGTCAAAAAGTTACAGGGGCCTAAGCGCGCACTACCCCAAATAGCCAAAAAAAAGGCTTAGCACAGGGGGGGAAAAGGCCTAGCAGCGAAGGGGTTAAGAGACCTGTGATGATTAAGAGAGCATGGCCTCTTTAACCCCTTCGATGCTTATGACGAGCTGGACTCGTCATGGCACACAGTGGTCGTGTGCTCATGACGAGTCCAGCTCGTCATAAGACCACCCACGGGGGAAGCGCTGGCACTCCCCCGTGGGAATCCGATCGTAGGTTTTTGGGGGAGGCAGGGAAGGGCTTCCCTGCCTCCCCACCCCCCGCCCTCCCCATCAATGTCGCCAGCGCACGAGGCGCGCTGACGTCATTGAGGGTTTCCTTTCTTGCCCGACGCGCTGGAAGCCATTTGCTTCCAGCGCGTCGGGGAAATCAGGTGAGTTTTGGCTCGGGAGGGGGGTTTGAATCAAAAGAGGCATCGAGGGAAAGGAAAGGGTTTTCCTTTCCCCCGATGCTCTTTTGTGCATTCCTGCTGCACGATCATGCGATCGTGCAGCAGGAATGCCCACTAGGCACCAGGGATGTTTTTTTTTTTTAAATGCACATCGAAATACTGTTTGGGGGAGCGGCCCCTTGGGCAAGGGTCGCTCCCCTTTGGGGGCCATATGTTTTTGTGCTTTGCCCCCTGGGGGGCAGTTTTTCGTATTGTGCCCACCAGTGAGAAACGGTGGGGAGTGGCCCCTTGGGCAAGGGTCACTCTCCTTTGGGGGCTTTGTTGGTGGCCGATCGGCCAAAGGATAGTGCCCTTTATTTATTTTTTTATTTAAAAGTAAATATAATGTAATTTCTACAATCAAAATTATACCTATTAATTAAACTGCTTACTTATAACAGTTGCTAACTAGCAAAGCTTTAGAACACCCAAAAAGTGCCTCTCACTGTTTTCAGTCAACCCCTTCTAAAAACCGGGACATGAGACAAAATTGCCGAAATCTGCCCGGACAGCTGGTGAAAAACCGGGGCTGTCCGGGCAAATCGGGGACGTCTGGTCACCCTAATTAATGCCTGCGTTACAAGAGTGACACGTGTGCATACATGAGATAGAAAATACAAATAGAGGTATAATACTGCAATAAGTGTCAGTCACTCAGAACACACTGGGAAGGCACTTCTATAGGCATGGAGTACAGATTTTCCTATAGTGGAAGAACTTCTTTGAGGGAGTAGAGAGGGCGTGAATTAAACAGGAGACTTAAAATGAAGGGTACACAAACATAAAATCCAACACAGCACGCAAGGGTGAGGAATGTACAGGAAAAAGTACAAATTTACAATGAAGAGCGAACTTCCTAGAGGGGGCTGAGAGTGAAAGTATTAGTTCTGAAAGTGTCTTTGGAAGAGAATAGATTTGAGGTCAGCTTTGAAGATCCGGGTAGAGGAGGTGGCATGGAGCAATGGGGAAGCGAGTTCCAGATTCTCACCGCATTTCCTGAGAAGGATTGCGCCATCGATCTTTCCCTTTTGAAGACGGGGGGCTCAAGCAGAAGCTTTTCCGCATTGCGAGAAGGGCGAGAGCCACCGGACAATTTCAATTTATTTGCCAGGTAACGAGGGGAGGAGGTGTGTAAGGCTTTGTGTGTGATGCAGGCAGTTTTGTAAATAGATCTTGCCTCGATCGGAAGCCATCGAAGAGAGGATAGGAGTGACGTGGTCGCTTCGTTTAGACCCTGAAATGAGGCGAGCTACTGAATGGAGGATGGATTTGAGAGGGGAGAGGTGGGATTTGGGTAGGCCCGTCAGAAGAGAATTGCAATAATCCAGTCTTGAGAGAACCAGAGATTGTACCAAGGTTTTTAAGTCTTTCTCCAGGAATAACCGACGGATCCCCCGTAGAAGGCGCAACTGGTAACGTGCGTTCTTAGCAATAGAGTTGATGTGGGAGATTAGGTTGAGTCTTTTGTCAAGAATGACACCTAGGGATTTAGCGCTGTCGACAATGATGGGTTTGTTGTTGAGTAGGTTCAGCTGATCCATCCAAGATTGAACAGGAGGAGGTGAGAGAGAGGTAGAGAGGAGGAGGAATTCAGTTTTGGCGGGATTCAGAATGAGTTGGTGATCTAACATCCAGTTGTGAATAGAGTTGAGAGCAGAGTTGAGTAGTTAGAGATCGTGTGCAGAAGATACCTTAAGGTATCTTCCCACTAGTCCACTAGTCCACCAGGCATTTATTTGTGGAGAGTGACCCCTTGGGCAAGGGTCACTCTCCTTTGGGGGCAATATTTGTGGCTGTGTCTGCCTCCCAGGAGGGCAGATCGCCATGTTTTTTTTTAAATTGGGCCCACTAGACCACCAGGGATTTGTTTGAGGGGAGTGGCCCCTTGGGCAGGGGTTGCTCCCCTTTGGGGAGCATTAATTTGGCCGTTTCTGCCATCCTGAGGAGCAGATTGGCTGATTTGTTTTTTTGTAGGTCCACTAGGCCACCGGGGTTTTTATGTGGGGAGCGGCCCCTTGGGCAAGGGTCGCTCCCTTTATGGGAGGATGATTGTGGCCATTTCTGCCCTCTTTGGGTGGCAGATTAGCAGTATGTTTTAGGCCCATCTGCCCCCATGGAGGGCAGAAGCCAGTAGTCACCAGGGTTTTTTTATTTTTGTGTTGGGGAGTGGCCAAAATGGCAAGGGTTGCTCCCCTTTACGGGGGTGAATATTGTATTTATATCTTTGGCCCACCTACCCCTTAGCTTGGCTGGTGGATTGTGTGTGGACTGGTGCATTATTTGCATTTTATGATTGTAATGTTTTTTTCTCCTTTTATTCTAGTGTAAAGCTTTTGATTCCTGTTTGCGGTTTCGGCAGTGGTTGTTCTGCAGTTTTGCGTAATTGCTTTTATTTGGTAAGAAAAATATTTTTGTTGTGTGTACTCCAAATGAGTATTATTGTCATGCATGAATGAATTTTTTTGTAAGTGGTGTCATAATGGCAGCATATTTGTTAGTGTTCAGAGCATGAAATTCTTTGCGATGTTTTGCATTGTCTTATGTGTAATTTTTTATTTTTTATTTTTTAGTGGGATATTGTTGATCTTCACTGTGCAGAGTAGGTGGTGGTGAGTCTAGCTGCTTCTGTCACGTGAGTGGTATAGTGTTGGAGTATATAGGTCTTTGTGATAAAGCTACATTTTGTTTATTTATTTTTTTACAAAGGGTTTGTTGTTGTTGACTTGTTTGACAAGTAACCTTTATTAGTAAGCATTATGGCTAGCCGTAGAATGACTGCTCAGCAGGTGGTTGGTTTGCTTCTTGAATCTTCCTCTGAGCAGGATTATGAGACTGAGAGTGCGTCTGAGGGAGAGGAGGGAGGGGAAGATTCAGGCAGTGAGTTTTCTCTCACATGGAATCATCGGATGATGAAGGTACTCTCAGTGCAGATGAAGTGCCTGTTTTAGAGGAGGATACTACTGTGCCGATGGTGCAAGAGGCATCTGGATTGCAGCGTGGGGCTGCTAGGCTTCCTACTGGAAGTGCTGGACTCTGGGTTGATCCAAACATGGTGCAGCCAGTGTTGCCTGCCTTTAGTGGTTATGCAGGGTGTAGAGTGGATTGTGAACATTATTTGCCTATACAGTATTTTCAGTTGTTTATGGATGATGTATTTTTGGGTGAGATTGTTGAGCAGACTAATTTGTATGCTGAACAGTTTTTGAGGGACAACAGTGCCAGACTTAGGCCCCATTCTAGAGCTACCCGGTGGAGTCCCACAAATCTGGAAGAGATGAAGAAGTTTTGGGTTTGACTTTTTTGATGGGTTTGATAAGGAAGCCGTCCATGGGTTCATATTGGTCTACCAGTCCCTTGATGGCAACGGCCATATTTCCTGCAGTTATGACTCGTGATCGGTATTTACTTTTGCTTCGGATGCTGCATTTTGTTGATAATGGTTTGGCGTTGCCACGAGATCACCCTGAATGTGACCGTCTTTTTAAGATTCGGCCTGTTCTTGATTACTTTGTAGATCGATTTTCAGAGATCTATACTCCAGGGAAAGAAATATCTATTGATGAGTCTTTGGTCCTGTTCAAGGGCCGTTTGGTTTTTAGGCAGTACATTCCTAGCAAGAGGGCACGCTATGGAATTAAGCTGTATATGTTGTCTGAGAGTAGGACAGGATATGTTTTTAATTTGCGTGTGTACACTGGTAGGGATTCCACTATTGACCCCCCTGGTTGTCCGTCCACTTTTGGAGTTTCAGAGAAAATTGTGTGGGATCTTGCTAGAGGACTGTTTAACAGAGGCCACCATTTGTACCTTGATAACTTCTACACTGCTGTGCAATTGTTTAAGGAATTGTTCAAAGTGGACACTTTTGCTTGTGGCACAATCCGCTCTAACCGTAAAGGTTATCCAAAAGAGCTTGTTTGCAAAAACTTCAGAGGGGACAGTGCAGTTCCTTGCGTAGTGATGAACTACTAGCTGTGAAATTTGTGGACAGGAGGGATGTGTACATGCTGACTACCATCCATGATGAGAGTACTTCACCTGTGGCTGTTTGGGGTCAGATTGCTGAAGTGCGCAAACCTGTGTGCATTTTAGACTACAATAAGCACATGGGTGGTGTTGATAGAGTAGATCAGAGGTTGGAACCTTACACTGCTATTCGTAAGGCTTACATTTGGTATAAGAAGTTGGCCATCCATCTCTTCAATTTAGCAACTTTCAATGCTTTTGTTGTGTTCAAGAAGTGTTCTCCTGCGTCAAAGTTGACTTTTGTTCAGTTTCAGCAGTCTGTCATAGGCAGCCTTGTTGTTGTGGAACAGGCAAGTGTTCCCAGAGTTGGAGTGGTGGAGGATGTGGCTCGATTGAAAGATCGCCACTTTCCTGATCACATTCCTCCTACACCCTCAAAAGACTTTCCCACTAGGAGATGTAGAGTCTGTTGGCGAAGAGGTACGCGGAAGGAGACTCGTATGTACTGCCCTGAGTGTCCTTCTAACCCTGGGCTGTGTGTGCCTGCTTGTTATAGAGCGTACCACAAGCAAAAGAATTATTGGGAGCAACCATGAGTGGTAAAGTGAACTGCCTGGTCTGTAATGTTTAAGAATTGTTGTTCTGTTTCAAGGTTGGCATTAGTGCAATGTATTTAGTTTCTGATTTTGTGTTAGTAGATTTGTATCTCTTTGCAATTTGTTTGTGTTTTCTTTTTTGTATAAAAAAATCCTAAATGTGATGGTGGTGTGTGTAGGCTGGTGCTTGGCTGGCGGTGTGCGTGGAGTGGCGCTTGGCTGGCGGTGTGCGTGGAGTGGCGCTTGGCTGGCGGTGTGCATGGAGTGGCTCTTGGCTGGCGGTGTGCGTGGAGTGGCACTTGGCTGGCGGTGTGCGTGGAGTGGCGCTTGGCTGGCGGTGTGCGTGGATTGGCGCTTGGCTGGCGGTGTGCGTGGAGTGGCGCTTGGCTGGCGGTGTGCGTGGAGTGGCGCTTGGCTGGCGGTGTGCATGGAGTGGCGCTTGGCTGGCGGTGTGCGTGGACTGGCGCTCGGCTGGCGGTGTGTGAGTAGTGACTTGCTGCTGGTCACTTCACACACTGCTAGCCGAGCGACACTCCACGCAATCCATCAGCTTGTGTGGTTGCTGTGTTAGGAATGTGGGCGTGTGAAAGTGATGGGCCCTTGAATGGCGCTGTCTGCTGGTGTGAGTGTTGTAATGTGATGGGCCCGCGGCTGGTGGTGTGAATGGTTTTGTATGTGTCACACGTATGAAAGGTGTATGAATGGCCTGTAAAGAGGTTGGTGCCTTGTCATGGCTTTACAGCTCACGAGCTGTGAGTCAATGGTTCAGTTTCTCGTCCTTTCAATTATTAACAGTGCATTTCATTTTTGTGAAATCACTTGTTAATACAATTGTATATACTGAACCATCACTCACCCTCGTGCCAAATCCAACCAGTATGTGTGTGTGCTTGAGGATTAGATGGCTGTGCAGTAATATTTTTTGTTGTCTTTCTCAAGCAGGGTGTACCTTGTCCCTTTTTGTGAATGTTGTAATGTGTTTGTTTCGTGGCTGGTGGTGTGAATGGTCTTGTGTGTATCACGTATGAAAGGTGTGTGAATGGCCTGTAAAGCGGTTGGGGCCTTGACGTGGCTTTACAGCTCACGAGCTGCAAGTCACTGGTTCAGTTTTTTGTCCTTTCAATTATTGACAGTGCATTTCATTTTTGTGAAATCTCTTGTTAATAAAATTGTATATACTGAACCATCACTTGCCCTCGTGCCAAATCCAACCAGTATGTGTGTGTGCTTGAGGAATAGATGGCTTTGTAGTAATCTTTGTCTTTTTAGTCTGTCTGCCAAGGTGTACATTCCGTCTAAGAATAACCTACCAACTGTAGATATTGTCGTAACACCCATGGGAGTACATGGTGATATCTCTCTTGTGGATCATAACAAGTTATGTAACCCAAAATGCCCTGCAAACCTCAAAATGTCTGTCACATTTTCCTTGCAATATTGTGCCAAAATTTTCACGCTGCAGAAATAAACACATTATCTCAAGATGACCTGGTTTTGCAAGGGGGGTCACCTGGGTTTTTGGCCCGGGGCTCGGCGGCCACATAGGGAAACCTACCAAACCCACACATTTCTGAAAACTAGACACCCGGGGGCTTCCAAGGAGGTATGGCTTGCGTGGATCCCCCAACGTTTCCTTACCCAGAATCCCTTGCAAACCTCAATTTTAGCTGAAAAATCACTTTTTTCACACATATTTGTGTGGGAAAGTGTGGTATCACCGGGCTCACACAAATTTCCTACCACCCAGCATTCCCCCAGGTCTCCCGATAAAAATGGTGCCTCACTTGTGTGGGAGGCCCAAGTACCCGCGACAGGCAAGGGCCCAAAACGTAGTGAGGCGACATCAAAATTGCCTATCTCAAAACCATCTGGTTTTGCAAGGGGGGTCACCTGGGTTTTTGGCCCCGTGCTCGGCGGCCATCTAGGGAAACCTACCAAACCCACACATTTCTGAAAACTAGACACCGGGGGCTTCCAAGGAGGTATGGCTTGCGTGGATCCCCCAACGTTTCCTTACCCAGAATCCCTTGCAAACCTCAATTTTAGCTGAAGAAATCACTTTTTTCACACATATTTGTGTGGGGAAGTGTGGCATCACCGGGCTCACACAAATTTCCTACCACCCAGCGTTCCCCCAGGTCTCCCGATAAAAATGGTGCCTCACTTGTGTGGGAGGCCCAAGTACCCGCGACAGGCAAGGGCCCAAAACGTAGTGAGGCGACATCAAAATTGCCTATCTCAAAACCACCTGGTTTTGCAAGGGGGGTCACCTGGGTTTTTGGCCCCGTGCTCGGCGGCCATCTAGGGAAACCTACCAAACCCACACATTTCTGAAAACTAGATACCCGGGGGCTTCCAAGGAGGTATGGCTTGCGTGGATCCCCCAACGTTTCCTTACCCAGAATCCCTTGCAAACCTCAATTTTAGCTGAAAAAATCACTTTTTTGACACATATTTGTGTGGGAAAGTGTGGCATCACCGGGCTCACACAAATTTCCTACCACCCAGCGTTCCCTCAGGTTTCCCGATAAAAATGGTGCCTCACTTGTGTGGGAGGCCCAAGTACCCGCGACAGGCAAGGGCCCAAAACGTAGTGAGGCGACATCAAAATTGCCTATCTCAAAACCACCTGGTTTTGCAAGGGGGTCACCTGGGTTTTTGGCCCCGTGCTCGGCAGCCATCTAGGGAAACAAACCAAACCCACACATTTCTGAAAACTAGACACCCGGGGGCTTCCAAGGAGGTATGGCTTGCGTGGATCCCCCAACGTTTCCTTACCCAGAATCCCTTGCAAACCTCAATTTTAGCTGAAAAATTCACTTTTTTCACACATATTTGTGTGGGAAAGTGTGGCATCACCGGGCTCACACAAATTTCCTACCACCCAGCGTTCCCCCAGGTCTCCCGATAAAAATGGGGCCTCACTTGTGTGGGAGGCCCAAGTACCCGCGACAGGCAAGGGCCCAAAACGTAGTGAGGCGACATCAAAATTGACTATCTCAAAACCACCTGGTTTTGCAAGGGGGGTCACCTGGGTTTTTGGCCCCGTGCTCGGCGGCCATCTAGAGAAACCTACCAAACCCACACATTTCTGAAAACTAGACACCCGGGGGCTTCCAAGGAGGTATGGCTTGCGTGGATCCCCCAACGTTTCCTTACCCAGAATCCCTTGCAAACCTCAATTTTAGCTGAAAAATCACTTTTTCACACATATTTGTGTGGAAAGTGTGGCATCACCGGGCTCACACAAATTTCCTACCACCCAGCATTCCCCAGGTCTCCCGATAAAAATGGTGCCTCACTTGTGTGGGAGGCCCAAGTACCCGCGACAGGCAAGGGCCCAAAACATAGTGAGGCGACATCAAAATTGCCTATCTCAAAACCACCTGGTTTTGCAAGGGGGTCACCTGGGTTTTTGGCCCCGTGCTCGGCGGCCATCTAGGGAAACCTACCAAACCCACCATGTCTGAAAACTAGACACCGGGGCTTCCAAGGAGGTATGGCTTGCGTGGATCCCCCAACGTTTCCTACCCAGAATCCCTTGCAAACCTCAATTTTAGCTGAAAAAATCACTTTTTCACACATATTTGTGTGGAAAGTGTGGCATCACCGAGCTCACACAAATTTTCTACCACCCAGCATTCCCCCAGGTCTCCCGATAAAAATGGTGCCTCACTTGTGTGGGAGGCCCAAGTACTCGCGACAGGCAAGGCCCAAAACGTAGTGAGGCGACATCAAAATTGCCTATCTCAAAACCACCTGGTTTTGCAAGGGAGTCACCTGGGTTTGGCCCGTGCTCGGCGGCCATCTAGGAGACCTACCAACCCACACATTTCTGAAAACTAGACACCCGGGAGCTTCAAGGAGGTATGGCTTGCATGGATCCCCCAACGTTTCTTTACCCAGAATCCCTTGCAAACCTCAATTTTAGCTGAAAAAATCACTTTTTCACACATTTTGTGTGGGAAGTGTGGATCACCGGGCTCACACAAATTTCCTACCACCCAGCGTTCCCCAGGTCTCCCGATAGAAATGGTGCCTCACTTGTGTGGAGACCCAAGTACCCGTGACAGGCAAGGGCCCAAAACGTAGTGAGGCGACATCAAAATTGACTATCTCAAAACCACCTGGTTTTGCAAAGTCACCTGGGTTTTGGCCCAGTGCTCGGCGGCCATCTAGGGAAACCTACAAAACCCACACATTTCTGAAAACTAGACACCCGGGGCTTCCAAGGAGGTATGGCTTGCGTGGATCCCCCAACGTTTCTTCCCAGAATCCCTTGCAAACCTCAATTTTAGGTGAAAAATCACTTTTTCACACATATTTGTGTGGGAAAGTGTGGCATCACCGGGCTCACTCAAATTTCCTACCACCCAGCGTTCCCCAGGTCTCCCGATAAAATGGTGCCTCACGTGTGGGAGGCCTAAGTACCAGCGACAGGCAAGGGCCCAAAACGTAGTGAGGCGACATCAAAATTGCCTATCTCAAACCACCTGGTTTGCAAGGGGTCACCTGGGCTTTGGCCCGTGCTCGGCGGCCATCTAGGAAACCTACAAACCCACATGTCTGAAAACTAGACACTGGAGGCTTCCAAGGAGGTATGAGCTTGCGTGGATCCCCCAAAGTTTCCTTACCCAGAATCCCTTGCAAACCTCAATTTTAGCTGAAAAATCACTTTTTCACACATATTTGTGTGGGAAAGTGTGGTATCACCGGGCTCACACAGTTTCCTACCACCCAGCGTTCCTCTGGTCTCCCGATAGAAATGGTGCCTCACTTGTGTGGAGGCCTAGTACTCGCGACAGGCAAGGGCCCAAAACATTTTTGATAGGCAATGTTGATGTTGCCTCAAAACGTTTTGTGTCCTTGCATGTCGCTGGTACTTGGGCCTCCCACACAAGTGAGGCACCATTTTTATCGGGAGACCTGGGGGAACGCTGGGTGGTAGGAAATTTGTGTGAGCTCGGTGATGCCACACTTTCCCACACAAATATGTGTGAAAAAGTGAATTTTTCAGCTAAAATTGAGGTTTGCAAGGGATTCTGGATGGAAACGTTGGGGGATCCACGCAAGCCATAACTCCTTGGAAGCCCCCGGGTGTCTACTTTTCAGAAATGTGTGGGTTTGGTAGGTTTCCTAGATGGCCGCCGAGCACGGGCCAAAAACCCAGGTGACTCCCTTGCAAAACCAGGTGGTTTTGAGATAGGCAATTTTGATGTCGCTCACTACGCTTTGGGCCCTTGCCTGTCGCGGGTACTTGGGCCTCCCACACAAGTGAGGCACCATTTTTATCGGGAAACCTGGGGGAACGCTGGGTGTTAGGAAATTTGTGTGAGCCCGGTGATGCCACACTTTCCCACACAAATATGTGTGAAAAAGTGATTTTTTCAGCTAAAATTGAGGTTTGCAAGGGATTCTGGGTAAGGAACGTTGGGGGATCCACGCAAGCCATACCTCCTTGGAAGCCCCCGGGTGTCTACTTTTCAGAAATGTGTGCGCTTGGTAGGTTTCCTAGATGGCCGCCGAGCACGGGCCAAAACCCAGGTGATTCCCCTTGCAAAACCAGGTGGTTTTGAGATAAGCAATTTTGATGTCGCCTCACTACGTTTTGGGCCCTTGCCTGTCGCGGGTACTTGGGCCTCCCACACAAGTGAGGCACCATTTTATCGGGAGACCTGGGGAACGCTGGGTGGTAGGAAATTTGTGTGAGTCCGGTGATGCCACACTTTCCCACACAAATATGTGTGAAAAAGTGATTTTTTCAGCTAAAATTGAGGTTTGCAAGGGATTCTGGGTAAGGAAACGTTGGGGATCCACGCAAGCCATACCTCCCTGAAGCCCCCGGGTGTCTACTTTTCAGAAATGTGTGGGTTTGGTAGGTTTCCCTAGATGGCCGCCGAGCACGGGGCCAAAAACCCAGGTGACTCCCTTGCAAAACCAGGTGGTTTTGAGATAGGCAATTTTGATGTCGCCTCACTACGTTTTGGGCCCTTGCCTGTCGCGGGTACTTGGCCCTCCCACACAAGTGAGGCACCATTTTTATCGGGAGACCTGGGGAACGCTGGGTGGTAGGAAATTTGTGTGAGGCCAGTGATGCCACACTTTCCCACACAAAATGTGTGAGAAAAGTGATTTTTTCAGCTAAAATTGAGGTTTGCAGGGGATTCTGGGTAAGGAAAGGTTGGGGGATCCATGCAAGCCATACCTCCTGGAAGCCCCCGGGTGTCTACTTTTCAGAAATGTGTGTGTTTGGTAGGTTTCCCTAGGTGCCGGCAGAGCTAGGGTTCACAAGCTACAGCTAGGCACTTTGCCAAAAAAGGGTCATTTTTCACTGCGAAATTGAGGTGTGACCACGTTGCGTTTTGCACCGTTTCCTGTCGCAGGCACTAGGGCCGACCCACACAAGTGAGGTACCATTGTTCTCGTAAGACTTTGGGGGAACGCGGGTGGGTGGAAATTTGTGGATCCACGCAGATTCCAGAACTTTCCACCACAGAAATGTGGGGAAAATTTGTTTTTTTTGACAATTGTTTAGGTTTGCAAGGGATTCTGGGTAACAGAACCTGGTGGGAGGCAGTCAAGTCACCCCATCCTGGATTCCCCTGGGTGTCTAGTTTTCGAAAATGTATAGGTTTGCTAGGTTTCCCTAGGTGCCGGCAGAGCTAGGGTTCAAAACTACAGCTAGGCACTTTGCCAAAAAAGGGTCATTTTTCACTGCGAAATTGAGGTGTGACCACATTGCGTTTTGTGCCGTTTCCTGTCGCAGGCACTAGGCCGACCCACACAAGTGAGGTACCATTTTTCTCGTAAGACTTTGGGGAACGCGGGGTGGGTGGAAATTTGTGGATCCACGCAGATTCCAGAACTTTCCACCACAGAAATGTGAGGAAAATGTGTTTTTTTTGACAATGTTTTAGGTTTGCAAGGGATTCTGGGTAACAGAACCTGGTGGGAGGCAGTCAAGTCACCCCATCCTGGATTCCCCTGGGTGTCTAGTTTTCAAAAATATATAGGTTTGCTAGGTTTCCTAGGTGCCGGCAGAGCTAGGGTTCAAAAACTACAGCTAGGCACTTTGCCAAAAAGGGTCATTTTTCACTGCGAAATTGAGGTGTGACCACGTTGCGTTTTGCGCCGTTTCCTGTTGCAGGCACTAGGCCGACCCACACAAGTGAGGTACCATTTTTCTCGTAAGACTTTGGGGAACGCGGGGTGGGTGGAAATTTGTGGATCCACGCAGATTCCAGAACTTTCCACCACAGAAATGTGGGGAAAATGTGGTTTTTTGACAATTGTTTAGGTTTGCAAGGGATTCTGGGTAACAGAACCTGGTGGGAGGCAGTCAAGTCACCCCATCCTGGATTCCCCTGAGTGTCTAGTTTTCAAAAATGTATAGGTTTGCTAGGTTTCCCTATGTGCCGGCAGAGGTAGGGTTAAAAAAGTACAGCTAGGCACTTTGCCAAAAAAGGGTCATTTTTCAGTGCGAAATTGAGGTGTGACCACGTTGCGTTTTGCGCCGTTTCCTGTCGCAGGCACTAGGCCGACCCACACAAGTGAGGTACCATTTTTCTCGTAAGACTTTGGGGAACGCGGGGTGGGCGGAAATTTGTGGATCTACGCAGATTCCAGAACTTTCCACCACAGAAATGTGGGGAAAATGTGTTTTTTTGGACAATTTTTAGGTTTGCAAGGGATTCTGGGTAACAGAACCTGGTGCGAGGCAGTCAAGTCACCCCATCCTGGATTCCCTGGGTGTCTAGTTTTCAAAAATGTATAGGTTTGCTAGGTTTCCCTAGGTGCCGGCAGAGGTAGGGTTCAAAAACTACAGCTAGGCACTTTGCCAAAAAAGGGTCATTTTTCAGTGCGAAATTGAGGTGTGACCACGTTGCGTTTTGCGCCGTTTCCTGTCGCAGGCACTAGGCCGACCCACACAAGTGAGGTACCATTTTTCTCGTAAGACTTTGGGGAACGCGGGGTGGGTGGAAATTTGTGGATCCACGCCGATTCCAGAACTTTCCACCACAGAAATGTGGGGAAAATGTGTTTTTTTTGACAATTTGTTAGGTTTGCGAGGGATTCTGGGAAACGGAACCTGGTGGGAGGCAGTCAAGTCACCCCATCCTGGATTCCCCTGGGTGTGTAGTTTCCAAAAATGTATAGGTTTGCTAGGTTTCCCTAGGTGCCGGCAGAGCTAGGGTTTAAAAACTACAGCTAGGCACTTTGCAAAAAAAGGGTAATTTTTCATTGTGAAAATGTGGTACGTCCACGTTGCATTTTGAGCCATTTCCTGTTGTGGGCACAAGGCCTACCCACACAAGTGAGGTACCATTTTTATCGGGAGACTTAGGGTAACACAGAATTGTAGAGCAACTGTTATTACCTATTGACTTTCGATGCATTTCTGCCTTCCAAATGAAAGACAATGTGTAAAAAATAAGTCATTTTGAAAAATGACCTATATTTCTCATGCTAGTATGGGTACTCCCAATTTCGGAAATGTGCAAATATCTACTGTTTCTAAAATCTACATTTTGTTTCCATTTCAGAAATACATAGGTGTCTTTCATAACAATTTTTCCAAGTATACATTTTCCCAAAATAATTGCTATATACCCGGTACATAATAAAAACCATTGCAAGATGCTGCTCAGTTATTGGCTCTGGGTTCTGTCGGGTTCTTGGTGAACCTACAAGTCCTATATATCCCCACAACCAGAAAGGTCCAGCGGATGTAGCGGTATATTGCTTTCAAATAGCTGTCATAATTAGAAGAAGTTACAGGTGAAAACGTTGACACAAATGGCTGTTTTTTTCAACTAATTTTCAATTTTTCCTTCATTTAACTGTTAGTTTCTATAAGGAAAACTTTAAGGATCTACACAAATGACCCCTTGCTGAATTCAGAATTTTGTCTACTTTACAGAAATGTATGGCTTTTCAGGATCCATTATTGGTTTCATACCCATTTCTACCATTAACTGGAATGAGGTTGAAAGCACAAAAAATAGCAAAAATAGGCTATGTCCCAGAAAAATGCCAAAACTGTGTAAAAAAGGTTGGTTTTCTGACAAAAGTCTGCTTGTCCCTGAAAGCTGGGAAGATGGTGATTTCAGCACCACAACCCCTTTTTTGATGCCATTTGCAGGGGAAAAACAAGACGCTTTCATCTGTAGCCCTTTTTTCGCATTTTTCCCCAAAAACACAAACTTTTGCTGTATTTTGGCTAATTTCTGGGTGCCCTCCAGGGGAATCCACAAACCCTGGGTACCTTTACAATCCCCATGATGTTAGAAAAAAAGGACGCAAATTTGGCGTGGATACCTTATGTGGTCAAAAAGTTACAGGGGCCTAAGCGCGCACTACCCCAAATAGCCAAAAAATGGCTTAGCACAGGGGGGGGAAAAGGCCTAGCAGCGAATGGGTTAAAGTTTTCTATGAAGATCAACCTAAGCTGAAAGCAGGTCGCGAGGACAGCCGTCTTACAACGTGCTTGCATCACAGCCCCCTCCCGGCTGGCGACGCTCTGATCTTGACCAGCCGTATTTAGAAGTTCGGAAAGGGAACTTCAGAGATATTGACATCTTGTCATTTTGCCGACATGGTAGGCTGAAGTTTGATGCTGAATTAAAATTTTTGCCTCAGGCTATCTGCTGGGCCCGCAGGCTACAGCAGTGGCAGCAGCTGCCATGGGACACCCACAGGTCCTTCTCTGGACGCTGGCGGCGCGCGCCTGGCACAGCGCAGCGAGCGACTGTTCACATTCGAAATTCAACGACTCTCAGACTGGGGGTGGTGCGTGAGGCCAGGGTTACAAAAAAGGAACACACTTCGGTATGTTTTTTTTCTACCCTTGGATGCCAGGCTCGGCGCGCTTTGCTATGGCTGGGTCTCGAACAGTCGCGGTGCTGATTTCACTGCTACTCGGCAAGGCTTTTGTGTTTCTATATTTCATCGACGCACTATGGAAATCAGGTCCGGTTTTAGTGCTGGTGTGATGATCTTTGTAGGCGCCCCCCCCCACCCTTCTCTATGCATCCTTCACTACCACCCCGCCCCCTAACAGTGCCCCTCATCAGCCCCTTTTTCACATTTAATTTATTTTAAAGCGCCATTCCTCCCAAAGTAGTGTGTCAGTGCGCTTAACTCCACTCACAAATTGTACAGAGACATTGAATCATACCAGTGTGCAAATCAACTTATAGGAACAGTTATATATGACATTGAGGGCCACAAGGTGCAAGAGTTACATGTCATCCATACTGGTAGGCAAGGCATGATATGTTAAGAGTGCTTCATCAGGAGAAACACAAAAACAGGCTTTACAATGTAACGCACTGGTTGGGGTTGTCTGCACTAAGAACAAGAATGTATTACTACCCAAAGGAATCATTTTAAGCAACCTCAGAAAAATGAACGCTTGAGAAAAATAACAATAAGGTCTAAACCTAGGCCTTGCAGTTTGCAAGTGGCTTTTTGATGCTGGTTCATAGCTCGCTGTGCCAGACTGGAAGGAATGTAGTTTATGACCTATAAGTAGCAAAAGGCTCGCTGTGGTATAAGCAGAGACCCACTGCGCTATCTACATGAAACACAAATCTGAGATCTGCAACTTAGGTTACGCTTTGCAGCAGGAACATTAACCCTCTGTGCCGCTTTACAATGAGTCATAACTGTGACTAGAGAAAACTCAGATCTCTCCAGCTAAGTGCATTATTCATCACCGTTATTAACTTATTAACATTTATTACCGCATGACAACGAGCTCTGCAGCTGGCGTCTTCAACCCCATAAGCTATGTTTAAATGCAGCGCCCACCCGATATTAATAGCACCGGGTGTGATGGCATCGGTGGCATCTCCTTAAAGCCAGCGCTGATGGAAATATATTTCTAAAGCTGGAATTGTGTAGCCCTCCGCAATCCAAAGCCATCCTACATCTGTGAGACAGAATGCCAAAGTGGAACTGTAGGGCGACTCACAATTTTTTTTCACTGGGCCCCGTTATTATGCTATACGTCACCAGGTCCGGCTCCAGGATTTGGGATCTGGGTGGGTCTTGAAGAAGGATGTGTAGGCCATAAAGATAAGTGGGGCTGCCCAGAGACTCCCAGGTGTCTAGGACCTGCGTCTGTGCATGTTGGGTGGTCTTGTACGGGTGTGAGCTGCATACCATACCTATTGCTGGATTCTGACTACTGGATTTACCTGTGCATTTCTGGAGGTTTAAACCTATAGGTTTGATCTCTTCTGCTCTCGCCACCTCACCATCCTTTCTCTCCGTGTCACCCTCCTCTCTTTAGACTTCGTCCTCCTTTCTCTCCACTTCACCTTGCTGTCCCGCTAACTTCACCCTCTACTTTCTCCCACCTCACTCTCTTCTCTCTTTACAACATCCTACTCTCTCTCCACCTTAGCCACATGTGTCCGTATGTCCCTTCACTTTCTCCACTCCACTTTCATATTTCTCTCACCTCACCCTCCTCTCTTTTTACCTTATCCAACTTTATCTCTCTCCTGACCACGCTAACCTCTCACTGTGCATCCACTTACTTTCACTACACTTCACCCTTCTATTTCCAGCTCACTCTTCTCTCTCCACCTCACTCATCTCTCTCTTCCTCACCCTTTCCTCTGTTCCTCATCCTCCACTCACTCTTGCTTACTCTTCTCTGTCATTCCGACTTACCCTCCTTCTCACCCCCACCTCATCCACCTTTTGTTCTCACTATCCTCTCACTATCCTCCCTCTTGGCCCAGCCTCACCTTTTTTCCCCCTATTGCCCTCCCATCTCTCTGCTTCACCTACGCCTTTCTCCACGTCACCCTTCTCTCTCTTATCAGTTTAGGACCAGAAGAGAATCAGCACTATACTCAGGGCCTCTAGGGAAATGCAACAGGGGAGAATCAAATTTTGTAGCGGTGTTGACTAAATTTTGCAGTGTAATGCGGGATAGTAATACTTTATTATTTTGTCATTTTGTGCACCTGTTAACACTGTGTGGAAAAAGGTTTCACCTCATTAGTGATGAGTAAACCTTTGCGAAGGGCCATCCACTGTGCAGCAACACATCACTAGATTATTAGTAACATTTGATCTTCTTTTGATTTTTTTTATTAAAATCTTGAATTATGCTGCATCTGATGGATTATGTGTCAAATTCATAATTACACGTAAAAGGCTGAGGCTGCAGAATCACAAAATTCTAGTGGCCCTGCTATAATCCATTTCTGTCTTTTCATGTGACAAAATGTGTGAATTTGTTGGGAGGGAATAAATGCAAAACCACTGGTGCCCCAAAGTGGGGTGTATGTTATTTAAGTAATTTTTATTTATATTAGAGAGCGCCGCCTTCTGCGAGTATTCGGGAGAATGAGTGAGAGTAGGCAGAGCAGCGGCAGCACAAGTTGCGAGTGCTTTTCTATGTATAATGGGCATTTGCACTGCTTCTTCCCATTCTGTGTCTGTGTTGTATTAGTGAAACTTGGCATGTCTTTTCACTGAGTCAAAACTTTGCAATTGTCAGTTCTTTTGCTTAATATAGTCCCATAAGCAGGACCACTGGAAATATGGGATTCAGAGGCTACAGTGTATTCCGCATAATTATGGATTTGCCACATTTGTCACATAATTCATCATCTGCTGCATAATTTGAAAATTTAAAGAGAGAAAAATATTTCTGGCTCAAATGGATCAAAAATACTAAAACACAGTGACACATGTTGCTTCGTAGTGGAGACCCTTCGCAAAGGCTTACTGGTCACCTTTCAGTTGTCTATTGCTGCATTTTATCGTTAAACTGGTACTAACGAGGCGTAACCTTTGCCAAGAAAGTCTTAACCTGTAAAAAAAATAATGAATTAATAATATCTCAAAATGTGCCCCATTACGCGGAGTAATTTGACTTTTCTTGATGCATAATTTAATCAACCCTGCTGCATAATTTGATTTTCCGCAGCCGCATAATTCTATTGATCCCAGCCATAAGTAAAGAATAGCATCACAGCAGAAAGAAAATAAAAACAAAACACTACTAAGATGTATATCCTAATTGTATGGGCATTTTCACTTGCTTTTCTTGCTACGGCAATATCCTTCACACTGTTTCTGACATAAAACTGTTTTCATCTCTTAATTACTGTGTGACCAGAGCTTGCAGTCTCGATACAGTGGGGGTGTCTCCAGTATCCCTTCCGTTTGCACTTTCACAGTAATAGCAACCATCCCCTGTGACCTCACCCCTGCCCCCAGAAGCTTAAAATAGCCCAAGGCATTGGCATTATACATGAAAGTTACACAATTAGGCTTTAACAGTGAGACTGCAGGCATGCATGATTGTTTCATCAAGAAAATGAACAAAAACATGTTTTCTGCTTGTGAATGGGCTTTGGGTGGGCCAGGAAGATATCTTGGGAGGGCCTGGCCCACCCTCTAGAACTGGGCCTTTATGTCACTGTTCTAGAGTATAGTTTTTGATTGTAAAGTATATACTTACATATATATGAATAGCCCTAAAATAATAATTTCACTTTTGATAATGTGATTCCAATGCTCGGATTTATAGTATATTAAATCCATTTTAGTAAAACGAAAAATATATATAGGGACAGATCCTATGGCACAAGGCAGGCTTAATTTATAAAAGAATAAGTGCAGGGGCCCAAACTTTTTCTCAGAAGCCCGCAGCCTGCCTGTCGAATGGTAGGGCTTCCCAATACAAAGGCTATGTACTCTTGACTCCACATCATGCCTCTTTAATCCATCTCTCTATATTCTGCTCTTTTCCTTTAGTAACCTCTCACAGGTTCTTTTTCATCCCCTCTTTCTACCTTTGTCACTGTTTCCTCACCTTTCTCTTCCTCCTTTTTTCCTCTTTTCTCTCTCTGATGAAAAATAAGATCGGGTCACCAAAAACGAGGGCCAGTGGGCTGCACCTGCATCCACTGGCTCAAATTAGGCACTGGCGCAAGGTATCCGCAGATAGTCCTTTTCTTAAGGACTACACCCTGGCCTATCATATGTTCTGTACCTGTGGGTGATCTGATAAGGGCGATGGCGCTAGCTGGAAATAAATCCAAACGTGGGGAGACTCACGCACTCAGTTGTATTCAGGTAATTGAGTGATAGGTGCAGGTCGGTATAATCTCCTGAGTAAGAGATTAAAGCAAACGAAACTAAATCAGCGCTTTCCTTCTCCTGTGAAAGCGTCTCCATCTGCACTCCGTTCGAAAAATTTCAATAATTCAAATTGTAATCGGATTACAATTTGAATTATCAAAACTTTATTGAACGGAGTGCAGATTGGAGACACTTTTCACTGGAGGAGGAAAGCGCTGATTTAGTTGCGCTAGCTGGTAATACAAAGTTGTTAGTATCAGCAATTTGTGAGTGCTGTGCTATAAGGTAGGGAGATTCACCCCACTCCCCAAGTTTTGATCAAAAGATCAATTGTCAAACAAGTTCTATATCCCAAGCACACGCTTATTATATATTACAGTTTGATAGTTATTTGAGAAGACAATCATGAGAGGTTATTCATAAATTTATACAATAAAAGTCTCCCAATTTTCCGTTTTCTTCAATTCGATTCTTTATTCTTTAGCCTCAGAGCCAACATGTGATTCTTCGCTGTAGGTGTAATCCCACAACTTCGTCAGGGCTAAAAGATATAGAAACAATGGCCCCATATGTAGATTGTTTATAAGACCACTGGTAACCCTTAATGGAGCCATCTACTTTGTTTTCCTGCTTTTTGGTTACTTTGTCTGGCAAAAACTGCGAGACCCAAAGTGGCCCTGCTTGGACTCACGGACGAGTTGGGCAGCACCAGATCATCACATACACTCTTCGGTATGGGGCTTTGATTGCTATGAGGGACATAGTAAGGAAATGGAGAGCCAAAACCTTCCCCTTACTCTGCAAAAGTGGAAACGAGGCTTGGACAGATGCTCCACTCTGGAACGCATGATCTACATGGCAAGTGGTACCCACGAAAATCTGATAAGATACAGGGGAGATGGATGGACATGCTGTAAGACTGGAAACATTTCCGTTCAATGGGGAAAAGAACGTCTAGATCCATTGGGGCAATATACTGTTTTCTTTTAATAACTGATGTTGCAACTCTATAAATTGCATATGTCACAAATAAGAATAATGTTGTCATACTACCTTATCTTTGTTTTTAAAAATAAAATGGAAATTGGAAAAAATAATTGGGAACGCCTGGAGTTGATGCGCCTTTTTAAATGTGACCTGCACAAAAATGAGAACGACGGGTTCTCCAGATACAGCCACGCTGGTAGCATTACATCAATTACCAAAGGCTCAAAATCAGACTGGACAATTATCTTACTGAGGTAAGTGAACATTGCCAAGCCTCTACTGACCTGATTACTGTATATGCTTACTCCTTTATCTACTCCACATTGAAAAACAAAAACATGTTTGCTTCCGTACGATCTAATAAAAAAACCAACATTCTAGACACAGTCAATTTTCAGATAAATCAACATTGCTGCAATGTGTTGTATTAATCACCCGCTCAGTCTGACAACTCTTTCATTGAATCCTGTGAATAAAACCAAAGTGCTGGATGAAGGTGTGGCCATGCTCAGATGATGACTGTGGATAAAGGGCTGAGTTCATTCATTGCTTCCCTGCTAGAACGCATACGGCCAAATTCAAATAACTATACGCTTTGTACATGTATCCTACACTCACAAACAGCTCAAGTGCAAAAACACTTTTTTAATTTACAAAAGTTGGTCCTGCATTTATAAAATTGTTTACTTATATGAAGATTTTCCTTTGAATAGATCTACTTATAAGGCTTTGCTGAGAGTGGGCGTTACAGGGCTTAATTGTCCAGTAAGTTTGTGCACACCCACAAACCTAGTCCGAAGTCGCTTTTCCCAAACTCCTCTCCGACCCCTTCCCACCCGAGAAAATATTAGAAATTCGCTTTCAGTAAGAGCAGGAGTAAATCCCTTTCCAAAGTGGAAGTATTGTCAAAATTGTTGAGAGTGTAGTCCAAAGGGTTTCTTCACATAGGAAATTATTATCACAAAGTGTAAAAAGGGAAAAAATGTAGCAAGTAAATGTAGCAAGTACATTTGCACCTGCTCGGTATACTGTCTCGTTAGAAAATACAAATGTACATTTGCTCATCTGAAAATGGAATTCAAAAATGTTTTCCTGAAAAGTTGGAGATGAGGCACTTAGAGGGGGCTCTTTTCAGAGAAAACTTTAAATCGCCAATTTGGATTGAGCCAGAATGCTGTGCAGGAAGTTCCAAACAAGGGGACAGGGATGATGTGGTATTGTAGGATTGGCCAGGGGTGCCTGGCCCCTTAAACTTTCCACCTTCACTTAGGAACTCCTGCCAAAGGGAGAGGAAGTTGAAAAGATTCTGGACCTGGAGGCAATGGAAGGCAAAAGGATGCCTAGCTGAAAAGAGAAGCCACCCGATACCCTACAAAGAGGGACCAAGGACCATGACTCCAGCTGACCCCCAGGACTAGTGTGAGTCTCTCCGAGGTCAGTGGCTCTGGCCTCCTTTTGCCCCATAAGAACCAGCTGGGGCAAAGGACCTGTACTCCACTGTCCCCCAGGTGCCCTTCAATAAGCCAGGAGCCTCTGGGGCCTTGGGAGAGTGGCAAGGAGGGTGCTCTGCTGGCTGATTGCGGAGTGGCGACACAAGATGCCCCCACCATCAGGAGAGAAGCAGAGCAGAGGAGTCAGGCAGAGGACAAGACTGGTGCAGAAGGCCAGACATTGCAGCTCCCTACAAAATGCCCCCTTTAAGTGCCAGTAGGCTTAATGAGGTTTGATCACAAGGAGGAAAGGCCTGAGATGTGCATTTTGAAAAGATTTGCACGTTTTGAAAGGAATGAAGAAAAACAAGCATGTGACGCCCCACCATATTTTGAGAAATTACCCCCAGCATAGTGCTGGGCCCGGGGGCTGGAGCATTTTTGATTATATAATTCCCAGAGCAGGGGGGCAGCTCGCCATCAGAGACCCTCATTTTCCTGAGGGCCAATGAAGTGCAACTGGGGCCCGGGACCCCATGCCCGAGACCGCAATGCTGAGGAGTGACAGAGCAGTATTGAATGTAGCCTGCAGACCCCAGATCTGTGACCCTGGTAGCAGTGGGGCAGTGTGCCACTCCCGCTCTCTGTGTCTGTGACCGGGTGAGCATAGCACATAGCATCCTACTTGCTCCCGACTAGGAGGACATGGGCAGAAGAATCATTGTGCCCTATCCGTCGCCGTCCCTGGATAGTGCTAACCATTGAGGATGCCAGCTGGGCAGCCTGTGAGTGGGCTCCCCGCACTGCCCCTTGCCTGGACCACCTGTGTGCCCCATTGGAGAAGCAGGGGCACCCAGTCTGAAAAGTTAAAACAACAAAATGAATAAGAAAAACTGCAGATCGAGGCTCCAGACTATGAGCGGCTTCCCACTCATCAAATAATCACGGCTCTGCAAGGAAGTGGCCCATAATGCCCTCAAGGAGTTTGACAATTTGCATACTTTCTCCATGCTGCCCCAAGGAGGAGTGGGGGCCCCACCAACAAAGTTTTTAAGTATTGTGGGGGGCTGCAGGGAGAGCAGCAGCTCCCAAGAAATGATTTATAAAAAACTGATCCTAAATCTCCTGGTGCCTTGAGTACATGACCCCAGGAGCGGTTTATTACAAATGTAAACACTCAGAGTTAGAGATTTTGCTGTTGTGCTTTGGAGTGAAGGAAGCGCTTGTGCTTAGTTCTATGGGTCTATTATGTGGTCTCTAAAAAGTTAATAAACACACTGATAAAGTTGTTTTGTATTGAAATGTTTTATTTAGAATATTGACAATGCAATGCTTATACTATGAGTGTATTTGAATGTGAATATTGATCCTATTGGGTTTAATGGTGATATCATGGTGAATAATAACATATGGCTGTTTTATTAATGTGCTGACAAAGCCAGTACGTCTACTTTATATATAATAAGAATACCCCTCTATATTGTGATATTGCATATGGTATATGTGGGGGGTATTGTTATTATGGGGTCCAAGACCCACTAGGGGTGTAATATGATATAAAGACTTCACCAACAGTATTTCCATCTACTTGATGTACATATTTGTAAGTTAATGCATAGTATTTAGTAGTGCTTGGTAATAAAATTACTTTTCCTTTTTAAAAGAAAAAGCACTTACTGGACACTAATTTATTAAGTGTTGTTGTTGAGTGCCATCAAATTGGGAATGCTAGCTTACACTGTCTCCCCTGAGTAAGTCTTGGACACCTCTGCTTCCATACCCTAAGAGAGTCAAGTGCTACTATGGAGTACTTGGTTCCAAGTAAGGAGACAATTGTGGGCATACTACTTTGAAGGACTCACATCCTTCACAACTAATAACCCAATTTTTTACACATACCTCCTGCCATTTTAGCGGAAACCCTCGGGCAACAGGGAAAAAGTCAAACTTTGCTTTGTTGAAATGGGAAACTTTACCTGCCTTTGCAAAGGTCAACACTTCCTGACTTTGTGGACAAAGGCAATGTGTAGTGGTGATGTAATTGAATGGGGTTGGAATTCTGTATAGGTAATGTGGAGTGTATTGTTAGAATGAAGGACGTGGAGTCTTCCTCGGTTCGGGGTTCGATGGGCTGAGGCAGTTGCTGATCGGACTTCGGGCTGAGGAGGCGCTCCTTGTTGTGGGTGAAGTACATTACAATAAACTTAAAGTTAAACCTTAAGTAATGACTAAGTGAATCATTACATTTGGCGACGATCGGGATTTTGTCGCTTCACCCACCGACCGACCGAACGAACGACCCACGCAGAGCTAATAACTGCGAGACCGTCGGACCCCTGGACACACACGAAGTTGAATCGGCGTGGCCTGAGGGACCTTGACCGTGCCGTCGGCACCTCTCTACCGGATTGCTGGACTATCTAAGGCATCGCGGTGGTTGCGGAATAACGGTAGGATTTACCTAATCAAGTGGTTGTGTACGCTCGACTGAGGCCCTCCTGCTACCGGTGAAAGATTCCGGGATTGACCTGGCTGACTGTCGGAGACTGCGCCCTGAGAAATGAGTTCTCTGCGGCCTAAAAGCTTAAACATGGTCGGATTCGCCCGCCCGCTGGTGATCTCCTAACTGACTTCATTTTTAAAAAAAAAAAACTTCTCGGAACACGAGTCATTACCTGCATTCTCCTGACTCCGACACGCTGTTGGTTCCCGGCCCCCTCTGTGACGCGCTCCCGCTTCTTGGCTTCTGTGACGTCCAGACGCTGGGCATTGCTGAAGGACGCTCTGCTGTTATTGCGTGACGTGAGCCTTCAGGATCGAACGTCGGGGGAACGTGCCGCCATATTGGGATTGGCGTCCTGCCTCAGTGGCCTCAATTGCCAACCACGGTTTTGTTATTTGAAGCGCACAGAGTCTAGAAAGCGTTTTCTTCTAGTTTGATCTGCCTAACAAGTAAAACTGACACAGGATCACGCTCGGAACATTCCTGTGTACTAAAGAATAGTGTTCAGCATGCGTGTCGAAAGTTTTTTTTTCTTTTGGGGTTTTGTTTTTAACTCTGCGGTGACACGCACACCTTAAATTTAAAGTGCACCTCTAGTACGATATCAAGGAGTGATATCAAGGTTCTAGTATCTTGAGTGTTCGGTGATACACTCACCTCGATAATACTACAGGGAACAATTTTAATATGGCTTCAGCACGAGAAGTCACTCAACCTCCTCCATTCTTGGACAAACCTGGTAAACCAGTTATGCTATGGGCAGAGTGGTTAGGTTTATTTCAGAACCATCTAGTGGCTATAGATGCATCTGAATACTCACCTCCCCGAAAATTTGCTTTATTGTTTGGCAGTTTAGGTCTAGCTGCCCAACGCATTTTTAAGAGCTTAACGCCGATTCCTCCTCCTTCTGGGCAATCAGGAGACGGTCAATGGGACGTCTATTTAGAAGCAATTGCCAGATTAAAGAATCAATTTGAGGAATCTCCTAATATTATGCTTGAAAGGCATAATTTTTATAAGCGAAAACAGAAGGAGGATGAAAAGGTCGAGGAATACGTCTCCGCCCTGAGGGTTTTGGCAATTTCTTGTGATTTTGGTCCCCTACTGGAAAATTACATAAGGGATCAGTTTGTATTTAATTGTTCTTCGTCTAAAATTAAAGAAAGAATCCTTAGTTGCAAGAATCCTCCACTCTCAGAGGTAATAGACCTGGCGTTAAGCATTGAAAGATCTGTAATTTCAACCAAGGCAATGCTGTCGGAATCAATCCCTAAGGTGAACATGATTTCAGAAGAATATAACGAGGAGGGTTTGTATGCAATTGGTTCTAAGGATAAATCTTTTAAACCAATTCAGTCTAAAGTTCAGAATTTCTGCTACAGATGTGGTTCTAAATTTCACATAGGCAATTTTAGAGGCTGCCCAGCTTTGAGTAAACGCTGTTCCATATGTAAAAAGATTGGCCATTTTCAAAAGGTCTGTAGAAATCAAAAGAAACCTGTAAAGATAAGCAGTGTCGATATGGATATGTGTTCAGAGTCACTTGACAATCTTTTATTGACTCTTGACTTGGAGGATGAGCCAATTCAAATTAAGGGTCCGTTGTGTGAGTCTACCATCAACGGAATTAATCTGGAAGTCATGGCAGACTCTGGTTCACCTATCACCATCCTTCGAGACTCTACTTTTTATGAGAAATGGGGCAAAGGTATTAGTTTACTGGAGACAGATGTGAATCCCAAAGCCTTTGGTGAAAAGGATATTGAAATGTTGGGGTTTTTCATGGGCACCTTACAAGTTTTGGAAAGATCGATATGTACAAAAATTTATGTGGCAATTAAAGGAAAAAACATTGTGGGGTGGAAAGACCTGGCAAAAATGGGACTGTATTTAGTACCAGGTGACGAAAATCCCATAAGGGCAAGGGATTTGTCGATTTGCAATGTGGAGGAACTTAAAATCGATCGCAAGGATCTATTATACGAATTCAAAAATGTATTTAATGACAAAGTGGGCTTAGTAAAAGGTGTAGAACATAAGATTAGGTTATTACCTGGAGCATCTCCTGTTGCACATAGAGTTCGCCCGGTGCCGTTAAGCGTCAGGGGGAGCTAAAAATAATGCTAGAAGATTTGTGTTCACAAGGGATAATACAACCCACAGAGTCATCCCAATGGGTCGCTCCCATCGTTGTAGCTCGTAAAAAGACTGGCGAAATTAGGTTATGTGCGGATCTTAGGGGTTTAAATAAAAACATTAAAGTGGACTGCCACCCCTTCCAAGAATCCACGAACTTTTAGCGAATTTGGGGGGGCCAAATGGTTCTCGTTAATCGATTTAAAATCCGCATATCATCAAATTCCTTTGTCCAAAGATTCACAAGAGCTGACAACCTTTGTTACTCCGTTTGGGGCTTACAAGTTCCTGAGGCTCCCTTTCGGACTGGCGTCAGCAGCCAGTGTGTTTCAAAGACTTATGGATACCTTATTTAAGGATTTGAAAGGGGTCCAGGCTTATTTGGACGATATTTTGATTTTTGCAAAAAGTCTGGAGGAACATAATGTATTAGTGAGAAAGGTTCTGTCACTATTAGGAGAACGAGGTATGACAGTCAGAGAGGATAAGTGCAGGTTTGGTGTAAACGAATTAGAGTATTTAGGACACACTATATCAGAGGCAGGAATTAAACCAAAATTTTCAGTGGTCAGGGCTTTAAAAGAAGCGAGGGCACCTTTGTGATAAGGATTCTCTGCGGTCATTTTTGGGGCTTGCAGAGTATTACGCAAGATTTGTGGTCAATTACGCTCAAGTGGTGGAGCCACTAAGAACTTTATTAAAAAAGGGTCATAAGTTTGTGTGGTCCAGAGAGTTGGATGAAACTTTCGCTAAAGTGAAGGAGCTGATTGTTTCTGCACAAGCACTTCACGCCTTTAGAGATGATTGTACCTCAGTCATTTCGGTGGATGCCAGCATGAATGGTTTAGGGGCAGTGTTAAGCCAGGAAGTTAATGGTAAAGAACTAACAGTAGCTTTTGCTTCAAGGTCACTTAGACAGTTTGAGCGACACTATAGCACTATCGAACGTGAGGCTTTGGCTTGTGTTTGGGCTGCACAGAAATTTAAAATGTATATTTGGGGACGGAAATTTGTAATTTTTTCAGACCACAAACCCCTTTCGTTTATTTTCAGCAAGGTGGCTGGTAATAATAATTTATCACCAAGATTAACTAGACTAGTGTCTAAACTCCAGGAGTACAACTTCGAAATGAAACACATTTCTGGAGGGAGAAATTTTCGGGCAGATTGCCTTTCAAGGATGTTAATGGAAAAAGATGATGAGGATGATTTGATTGAGGAGGATGTAGAATGTGTGGCAGTGGTGGATACTATTGAGGAATGGAGTTTGAAAATTTCAGAGAATGAGTGGAAAGAGGCTAGCTTGAAAGATACAATTCTATCGAAAGCAATGGAATTTTCAACCAAAATCTGGCCCGAAGCAAGAAATTTGACTGGAGAATTGAGAAACTTTGCTCAAGTTGCAGATGAGCTGTCCGTAAAGGACCACATCCTTTTAAGGGGCGATAAATTTGTTCCGCCATCCGAACTAAGGAGTACAATAGTGAAAATGGCTCATAAAGGTCATTTGGGGATTACCAAAACTTGTATGAGAATTAAACTGCACTATTGGTGGCCTGGCATAGATGCACAGGTTAGGGCGGTGGTGAATAATTGTGAGGAGTGCTTGTTGTCTGATAAACACTGGAAAACTTCTTCTGCTCCATTACATCCCACCCAATTTCCTGCTTCAGCATGGGAAAAAGTAGGTTTGGATTTTTCAGGTCCTTATAATATTTTACCTGAAGGAATGAGGTATCTCATCCTAGCAATGGACTATTATTCAAAATGGATGTACTATAAATTCGTAGATGCGCCTGATTCTGACAATACCATTTTATTTTTAAAAAAGTATTTTTGTTAGAAGGGGCTCCTCAGGTTCTAGTAACAGACAATGGAACACATTTTGTATCGGAGAAAATGCATAAGTTTTGGAATTGCAAGACATTAAGCATTTTAAAGTAGCTCTCTACTCTCCTTCTTCTAATGGGCTGGTGGAACGCGGTAACAAGATTATGAAGGAAGGGATTCAGACAGCTATTGCTTCAGGTCTTGATGTGGGAAAATTTCTCGAGGAAAAGGTGTGGAATTATAATACATCTCCTCATTGTACCACGGAAGTCACTCCTTTCGAGCTGTTAAGAGGTAGAAAAGCACACTCTACTTTATTTCCCTCTTGGTTAGACAAGAAATGTATAAATGTTACAAAAGAAGGGTCTGACAGGGAAATGTTGGTAAACAAAGTTAAAGAGAAACAAGATCACATGAAGAAAAATTATGATAAAAAGAATTATTTAAGGAATTTGGAGATATCAGTGGGTGACTGGGTAATGATTAAAAACCTTATAAGGTTTCGAAAGGGAATTCGGTATTTTCTAATCCAGTCCAAGTCAGCAAAACCAGCAAAGGAGCAGCTTTTTTGAATGAGAAGGGTTGGTGGAACAAAAGGCAATTAGTAAAAATGTCTCAAGAGCAAGCCAAGCTTGTTAGTTGTAGGAAAGACAATTTGGGTTCTGAAAGCTGTGGGTGGACACATTGGTTACAATCGGATGTGAAATCTGTACCTGTTTCCAGAAATGTAAATGTTGGTTCTGCCGGTGGTGATACCACCACTTCATTTAGTCGTTGCGGCAGGTTGAGGAGAGCTCCGGCTAGATATAATGAGTTCATTGCATATTAATTGTTAATGAGTTTATTCAATGTTAAATTGTTTATGATAAAGGGGGAGGTGATGTAGTGGTGATGTAATTGAATGGGGTTGGAATTCTGTATAGGTAATGTGGAGTGTATTGTTAGAATGAAGGACGTGGAGTCTTCCTCGGTTCGGGGTTCGATGGGCTGAGGCAGTTGCTGATCGGACTTCGGGCTGAGGAGGCGCTCCTTGTTGTGGGTGAAGTACATTACAATAAACTTAAAGTTAAACCTTAAGTAATGACTAAGTGAATCATTACACAATGTCTTGACAGCTCCTTGCTTGTTACTCATATGCTGCTGAACATTAAGAGTTTTTAGTTGCCCTCAACTCAATTAATAGCCACAACAGGTGGCAACATGCTTAAATTGAGAAGGAACGGAATGTCCCACTGCATTATATAACAGTAGGGGAGATTCACTGTCGCCTACGTCCCGTTCTGCCAGAGGAATGAAAACTAACCAACTGCAAAGCGAAGCCGAAAACACCAGCTCATGATGTCACAAACGGCTTGTGATATATCACACATGGCGCATTATGAGCTCATTAATACTGCGTGTGAAATTATTCAGTGCTTGATTTGTGCCACTGGTTACAGGTGGTGGGCACTGGCACTTATTTTTTGGGACCAGAACTTACTTTTCATCATCAGACTTTGACCCAGAGCAAAAGAGAGAAAGGCAGACATGGGAAAAAGAACACAAGAGAGAAAAACAGTGACAAAAAAGAGAAAACAGGGATAAAAAAGAAACGTAAAAAATCTTTGCGATCGTGCACTTATATCAAAGCAAAAAAAGATCGTTCGCCTAACAGCAAATTTGCAACAACAACGAGAAAGAAAACGCAATGCTTTCTAAACCATGTAAGGGGGCGGGAAACATTTGATTAAGGGGCTTCTAAAGTGACAGAAGGCGCTGCTGTTTACACGCACTGCAGAAGAGGAAAAAGCAAACATTTAATCTCTCCCTGGGATGTTATCAGCTGTAGATATTTATATTTGGAATTTTTTATGAGGGTTAAAACGCACCTTCAGAAACAGGTTCTGGTAGATTTGCTCGAACACAAGCAACTTTCTAGCAAAGCGAGAGTCGTGTCAGTAGATGGAAAGAGCCCTGACAGTTGGGAGATGTGAGGGGCGCTAATTACACTGATGTGGGCTGCACGCGCGCGGCGCGGGCTCAGAGGAAGGATGCGACGCAGGCAGAGAGGAACGCCACTACAGAGGAAGCAGGTTCACCTAGGCGCATCAATAATTCACACAGTGCCAGCAGCAACAAAGGGAGACAGGGACCAGGACTGGGGGAACGGAATATCAGAAAGCTTTTTAATGGTCTTTTTCTATTAATGTCAGAAATGTGACCATTTCCCAGGCTGGGAGGATGGCGGAGTGGGGGGAAGTGACATAGGGAGTGGTGAAAGTTACCCAAGACTCGTGCAGGCAGTAGGCAAGGATCATAGAGGAGACTTGCACACTGCGTGCTGTAGTTTTCTTTGATTCTGTTGGGCAGGAGTCTGTTGATCAGAGCTGATATCAATGTCAAGCGTCTACCCACACGTACACGAACCTGGTTTCCGTGCAGCGCATAGGTGAGCATTGAAAAGAGGCAGGGTGAGTGCAACCTCAGGGTCAGGCAGCCAATGGGACCTTTGCCTGGAATTCAGGCATGAGCTCAGAGACTAAGGTACATAGTTTAGGCAGAAAGTGACCCCGCACTCAGGCGAATTGATGATTTAAGGACTTTGCTTAATTTGTGCTAATAGTTCTAGGCGTTGGGGACCTCCATCCATTTTTTGACCTAAAAGCAAAAGATAGGATAGAAAGACTTAAAAGAGGGAAAGAAGAAGAAAGATAGGAAAACAGTTACAAAGGGAAAAAGTAGTGACAAACAAGAACCTGAAAGAGTGCGATAAATAGCAGGAAATGTAGGGGGGTGAAAGAAAGAAACACAAGATGGGGGAGGGAGCCTTTGAATTCCGCAGTTCTGGCATTTGGCACCATAGTGGGCTTCTATGAAAACTTTGGACTTCTGCACTTATTTTTTTTTACAACGTATGCACTGATTTAGGTCTGACAGTGTGCTGTGCGTAGAATGTTCGGAGATATCACCCCTTAGAACATCAAAAGTTTTTCTTGAAGATTTACGAAGTGCATTGGGCATCAGTGGCCCTTAGGACAATGATGAGAACTTTGAGTGAAACCTAGTTTGCCTCGGAGTAGAAGTGAAACACTGTAAAAGGAGAATGTTCCTTTGCAAGCAACCCTCTCTGTAAATTCAGACCTAAATTGCAGTTGTGGTAAACTTGAGATGAAAGACCAACAGATAGGTGATATACAGAATGACTAGGTAGAAAAGTAGAGCAATGAGGTAGGGATAGGTAAAGAGAGACAAGGTCAACAACAGAGTCAGTCAGAGAGAGGGAAAGAGTTTGAGATAGAGTAAAGAGAGTCTTCTTAACATCCTAATCACTCTATCAGGGGAGCCCTTGAAAGGTTGGGGCCCTGGGCAATTTTCCACTTTTCCCATTCCTTAAAACATCACTGGAGGGTGATGATGTAGTTGGAAACCATAGTAGTTACACACCTACACAATTCATTACCAGATCTTTAACTGTAGAACTGAAGGGTTTAAATACCTGATCTGCCTCTGTAAACCTAGAAGTAAAGCCCTAATCATGAGGTGAGTGAATCCAGAGCAGTTACCTATCTAGTCTTCCCTTCCTGTCCTCCTCTGCCCTCTTCTCCAAAGCCTCCAGGTCTGTGCCTTCTTAAAAAAAAACAATAACGTGCTACTGAGCCCACTTCTTCCCTCAAGCTGCCTGCTTCCTACCCTGAGTATCCCCACACAAAAAATCCCCCAAATTTGTTGTTGCATCTCGATTTATCAGGATACTGAACATCAAATATTACAATTGTCCATGATGGACTCTGTAATCTAAGATGGACTCAACTTCATTTTCTGGAGATCCATCCATTAATTTAGCTGATTGAAGAGTTCACTGCACTGCACTGCACTGCACAGAAGTGTGTTACCGGGTGAATCTTCCACTTACCATATAACTTTAACATAACTGCTGAAAACCTCAATAACTCTATAATCTTAAAAAGCCCTACAAGATTTAAAATTAACTCAGGATAGGACCCACGTATACATAAATGATATGTGAAGAGCCAAACTCTACCTCATTGCTGGCATGAGGGGGCTACTTGACAATGGGTATTTGCAGTTCGTTAAAGTCTGCTTTAGACTTCGGCAAATATCAGAATGTCTGATTGTCTTCATCTGCAGGAGCGGTTGTGAGACAGCAGGCACTTCAGAAGGTGCTACAGTGGATACCAGCAGTGGCTGGAATAAGGTATTAACAAATAAAAAAAAAACCACTTACCTTCGAACCTGGGGCAACATCCTCCTCGCTCGGATCCAGGCAGGCAAGCAGGATCCAACGCGACGGGACCAGTAAGCTGCAGTAACCAATCCTGTTGCTGCTTTCATGCAGCATGAAAGCAGCGCCAGGATTGGAGGGAGGGACCTCTCTCACCGCTCCCAAGTGCACTGGAGCCCTATGCGGCCTCTAACAATTTCTTGCATTTCTCTAGGTTTCTATTTTTCAGGAATAGGAATTTGTATTACCTTTAAAAATCCACCAGCCATGAAACACCCAGTAGCTCCAGAATCAACCAGGGCCTTTAAATCCAGTGGACCAAATGGAGTCGTGATCATACCAGGTATGCTAAAATGTCCCTTATTGGTGAAGGCATTAAAATAATATGCCTGCTCACCACACATTTTTCTCCTAGGAATGAACCACCCCATTACCCTGTTTCCCGCTGTTTTCTTGAAGCGGGAAACAGGTGCCATGGCCGTTGAATAATAGTGCAGTAGTGCAATTTAGACTCCATCCTTTACATGTTATCATTGCGCAATTTCACATTTATATTTTGACATTATATTTACTGTGTGCCTTAATAATATTAATGTGTGTGAACAATTAAATGCATTATTGAAATGTAAATATTCAGAAACTGAAGCTTTATAAGCGTGTGCACTAATGTAAATTTAAAATGATCATATGTATTTAATATTTACGTTTTATATTTTAAGTTATATTTGCATAAGGAAACTTGCATTCTTTATTTTACGTTTGCATTTATTCTGAAAGTTATATGTGTGCATGTATCAAATATTTGAAAGGCACAATAACTGTTTTGTTAAACTTAGCCTAACTAAAGGCGTGGTTTTGAAATGCACTTTGCTTGGTCAGCATGTTCTTTCTTTTGCTGGTGCGCTCTCAAGGTTTCATTAGCTAGAGAAAGGAGTATTGTTGAATGTATTAATTTAATGATAGTAAGGTCTGAGAAGAGAAATCTTGGCAAGAAATGTGAAGACCTAATGAGCAGATGAAGCCTCCTACTCATCACATGTCAGGAACGGGGTGATGCTCGAGGTTGCAGTATCCGTCAAAGTTCTGTGGGATGGGAAACTCGGGTAAAATTGCAAAAGCACACCACAAGAAGTGAAATGATTGCTTCCTGGTGGGGTGGGAAGAGATACAAATGTTGCTGAAGTTTTTGTTTGTTTTAATTAATGTTCACGCTGTTAGGAGTCAGGGCAGATTCCCTTAGACTTTGAGGGGTACAGACCTCTCTGCTTTCTTTGTTCTCACGAGTGTGAAGCTTCATGCTAAACACTTATTCCAATTCTGGAAGACTTCTACTTTTGTATTCACTATGGTGACACCTTCTCACATTTCCGAATTTCCTTGAGACCCCACTCTAAAAACCATCCTTATTCTAAACTTAGAACCTTGATTCAATGATTTTAAAAGGTAATCATGTTTAGGAGAGAGAATCAGAGCTTCCTTAGGGAACACCTATTTCTAATTCTTAGTTTTTGTATTGCTGTGAATATTTTGTATCTTATCCTACTGAGATTGAACCAATTGCAATATTTCAGCTTTCCAGCTGTAATCTTGTATATTTTAAATATTCTCCTGACATGTATACATATTGGACTGACTTTTAATTGGAAGTAAAATTCCTTAACTTCAATCACCGATTCCTGGTCCTTATTGTGTGGCCAAATGGGCTTCTTGAAGATTGAATTTGTTTATTATTACTAGCTCCCTTGGCATCTAAGTTAACTTAAAAAGATCCATCATATGAGAGATATTAAATCACACACCTGTGCGCTCTCAATAGGTAGTCTTTCACCATTTACCTCTTCGCTAAGATCTTCACTCGGTCCGCTGTGCATCAATTTCTAATTAAATCAGTTAAGGCAGTTATAGCCGTGGTTGGTTCTCAGCTCACAACAGGATCTCCCCCTAGCCCCTGGTAAAATGTAACAACTCCTGCTTTGTCGGTCCACTCCATTTCTGATACTAACTGATGGAAATGTTCATAATAGGACACCAGTTCTTGGGATTCTTGTCTTAATGTGAGAAGGCCAGTGTGTGCTGTTTGTTGCATTTGTTTCCTCCCCAAAAATCGCTTTGAGCTGTGCCAGAAATTGGTTATAATTGGCTAACAAGGTATTTTGATAAAGAGCGCCATTGGCTAGGCCAAAGTATTTTTTGTTAAGTAAGATAAGATGAAGGCAATGCTAGCAGTACCAATAGGAAACTCTAAGGGTCTTGATAGGAAAAGTAAATGACATTGAACCATAAAGTGCTGAAACATTTTAGGTCCTGGGTGTATTTCTCAGGTGGTGCTAACAAGGAGAGCAAGTAAGTGGGTGGAATGCCACTTGAGGTAAGAAAAGCTCCACCTCCAACCAAGGTGTTGCTTGTGGGTGTCACCATGACATAAACCTGTCTCATGGATTGCGGTCTTGTTGGACCCAGAGGGGCTCCCAAAGGACACCCTCAAGATGGTGAAAGACTACTGCCTTTAACAGGAGTTAAGAATTATTCTGTGGTTCTAGTTCAAAACTAGTTCTATTATTCCGTGGCTCTAGTTACTGCCCCTACTACTCCTTTGACACAATTTCAATGTGATGAAATTGCAGACTTTTTTCTAAAGAAGCAGCAGATATTCAGTCTGCCTTTGCAGGCACTCCTTCGGCTAGTCCTTCTGAAGTACCTCCTAGCACAATTTGTGCCTTGAATACTTTCCATCCTTTAGACACAACATCATTTAGCTCATTGCTTGCAGCTACTAGATCAGGCTGTCCACTTGACCCCTGCCCCCCCATGATATTGGACAAGCTTACGTTTGCCAGTCACAGATCAATTTACACAACTACTAAATACTTCCTTGACAGAAGGCATTGTTCCTCTAGCATGGATGCTTGCTCTGGTTACACAGCTACTAAAAAAAAAAAAATGTGGACCCTCTCATATGATCAAATTATAGACCTGTATCAGTCTCGGCTACCTTGGCCAAGATGTTGGAGAAATATGTTAGCCTACAGCTCTCATCCTACATCAAACTAAATGGTTGATTGCACCCTTCGCAATCAGGCTTCAGGGCTGGTCACAGTACTGAATCAGCCCTCCTTGGTGTTACAGAATACCTGTGTTGTCACCTAGAAATGGGTGTTGCAGCGGCACTGATCCTCTTGGATCTCAATGCTGCTATTGACACTGTGAACCACCCCATTCAGCTTTCCAGATTAGGAGATATGGGTGTGCAGGGCACAGCCCTGGCTTGGCTGAGCTCTTTTCTACACGATTGTACCTTTCAGGTACATTCATACCAACACAGGCCCAATTCACACCACTTAGTTTCCGGGGTGTCGCAGGGTTCTACCCTAAGCCCTCTTCTCTTCAATCTCTATGTGAGACCTTTAGCTGAGGTTGTAGAATCTCATTGGCTCCCATTGTTTTTGTATGCAGATGACACTCAAATTGTGGTATACTTATCATCTTAGGATAACCACGAGGCAGACTCCCTTAACTCCTGTCTAGCCCAAGTTTCATCTTGGATGAATATGAACTTATTAAAACTGAATGGGGACAAGACAGAGGTTCTGCTGGTGGGCAACCACCCTACCAATGGGGTTCTCATCTGTGGCCATCAACTATGGGTATCATTCCCTCACCTGTTCATGTGGTAAATATTTGGGGGTATGGCTTGAAGCTGTCTATGAGCCACCACATCAACAAAGTAGCTGTCACTTGTTTTGGTATCCTTAAGGGGGCAAGGAAAATCTTGATATGCTTCCCGGTCCCAGCTCAAAGAACTGTAGTCCAGGCTCTGGTATTTTCCAGACTGGACTACGGTAATGTCTTACACCTGGGTGCTGCAAAATCCCTGCTTAAATGGCTTCAGATTGTACAAAATGTGGAAGCACGGCTCATCCTTCACCCACCAAGATTCACCTCATCAGCCAGTATGTTACATACTGTTCACTGGCTGCCAATTGAACGTCGGGTTAAATTCAATGCCTTATGCTATATGCATAAGTGTCTTTCCTAAACAGGGCCCATGAATCTGAGACCTTTGGTGTCTTGGTATACACCTAATCGCTCGCTCCCTTCTAGCCACCAGGATCTGTCAGTGGACACAGATCAAGAGAACCCGTCAAGGTGGTCTGGCATTTGCATACGTGGGACCAAAGTTGTGGAACACCTTGCCACAAACATTGAGAGTCTGCAAATCTCTCACAGCATTCTGCAAATTACTCAAAACATCAATGTTTCCACCTCTTCTTTGAAGGTCTCCCTCGGCTTTTGGAAATGTTGGTTGGTTTAGTGAGGAGGCCAGTGATGGGAAACCTGCTTGGGGTAGCCATGCGCTTTACAAATCACGTAAATGATAAATAAGTAGCACGAGCATGGTGGTCGCAGCAGACCGTGTAATGTTTAGTAGGAGTGAACAGGCCTTATTACCTATGTCACTGGAGTGAGGCCTACAGGCTCACTCATATAGGGTTCTGCTGCTGTGTGCTTAACTCACCCTTGGTCTACATCAAGTTAGTGTGTAGTGCTGTGCAGCACACGCGTGGTTGCAAGCATGTGCTGGATGCATGTGTGCCTGTGAGTGGTCCAATACATGGAAGATTCTGGGATCCATTTTGGGAGCCTCGGGCTGACTGGAGGAGAATGAGGAGGAAGGTAGAGGATTCCCCCAGACAGATTTGTAAATTGCTGCATTCCTGAGAGCTGGGTGGGACATATAGTGAATGAGGGAAGAGTCAGTCTCTTCGGTACACTTCAAAGGGTGCTCTTTGATTCTGAGAGAGGTCATTAGAAAGGGGCCTGGGCACATCCTACGTAGGAGATGGGGCTGATAAGAGAATCATAAAGAGCAGGGTTGAGGCCCTGGGCTAACTTTTTATTGCACAAATCAATGTGGCTGACATCCAGGTTTGAACCTCTAGTCACTCCCATTGCTTGTGTTCTGGAGCTATCACATTTGAAGTAGCTTCTGCTTTGACAGACTGCTTTCTGGAGGAAGGGCAGGGTAGAGGAATAGGCATCTCAAAAGGAAGCAGACCCCCAAAACAAATTCAAAGATGCAGGCACTAAATCACATTTGGTGTCTGGGAATGGACTGTAAGAAGGGGAGCTATAGGCTCCTAAATGAATAGCTGGCAATTTAAGCAACTTACTACACTTCAAGGAGGATGACGCTACGATGAGCCCTTGCACCAACCAGGAACTGGCGGAGAACCAGGTAATGTCAATGAGTGGTAAACGAGAGGTTTGATGGTACAACAGTAAACACAGAAAAAAACATAAACAAAAAGGTAAGACTGAAACTGTAATAGGCAGCCCGACGGAACTGAGGGAGACAAAAATAAAAAGGTAGAGGGAAGAAAATCTGGATTACGAACTACTCGGCAATCAGAGAAACCAAGCAGTTATACGATTTGTTGCCAGGCACTTAGGTATCGGACTGAAGGGTTTAAGTACTCATGCTGACAGTGTCAAGCCGGAAGAGGAGACACAAAACAGAAGTGAGTGAATACCCACCAGTTAGGCTTCTAGTCTTTGTGTCCTATTCTCCACTACCCAGTTCTCCAAAGTCTCCAACTCCTTCTCTTGCATAATGAAGAACATCAATAGAGCAAGTGTAACACTAATCACTTCTTCTTTTGTGATTACTGCTTCCTACCCACAGTACTGACAGATGCCAGGAATTAACACCAGTGTGCAAGCGCCGCACGTTTCTGAGGAATAGAGTTAATCCAGGGAGGATTCTTGATGATTCAAGTCCCTCCCTGTGCTTTCTTGTGCCATGAATCTCCTCCAGTATCTTGTGGGGAACATTCCTTTTTGTTTTGGATCTGGTGATCTCTTCAACTGTGCTTGTTGAAACCAGATGGATGGGAAGATGGAAGCTCCAACCTTCCATGCACCTAAGAACCATTAGCCATCATCATATATTGCTACTAAATGTGTGGCATCTGAGAGCTGATTGTGTGTGAACAAAACGGCAATATCAGAAGAGACAGGAGACTGCCTGTTCAGAGCGGTAAGAGACTTGAAAGGCCTCAATTCCACAGAGTGAAAGGGCACTCAAGCATGTTTGCCTAGTCCGCCTGTGTATGGCCATTGCTCTAAGATTGCCAACAAGATGGCTGCTTTTTGCATGCTGTAAAGACAAAATGTCTGAGGTCGATACCTACAAACTATGCTCTAGCCGGAGCAGACAAGCTCTTTCAACACGATCTCGCACACCCTAACCATCTTGTAATGACCAGTGGATCATCGCACGGGGCAGCGGTCTAGTTGCTGCACCCGGCGTCGGAAGAAGTTGCATAAATTGAATCCATAATGCGATCGCGCAGCGGACGCGCGCAGCGGCGCGCCTAAGGCAAGCCCGCCTGCGCCCGTCCGCGCTCCGGCCGGGCCAGGGGCCAAAACCCCTGCTCCTTTACTCCCAGGACGCACTGGGTACTCTAGAGATCAACTGCTTCAGCTAAACAACCACCCCAGGGCCAAATGTCTCCATCTTTTACGAACAGATCACCTTGGATCTAAATGCCATCATTGCCCGTTTTATTTTCCACCCATAATCGCTCAGCCCTTCCCTTAAGTTCTACCTATAGTATTTTACTCTTAAACTGTAGATCCCTTCCCAAACACTCTACGGAAATTTCGTTCCTTTTACAAGATTCCTCCCTGAGGTGCTTTTTTAACTGAAACTTGGCTCAGTGCTAGCTCTGAGCCTGACATAGTACAAACTTTGCCCCAGGGCTATGCGATGCAAAGACTGGATAGAACTGTAAGCAAAGGAGGTGGAATTGCAATTATTTATAAGGATCACCTTACCTGTCGTCTACTTGGCAGTCCTCTTCTGGATTGCGAAAATGTTCGTTTCTCTTTAGAATTCTCCCTTCTTCTTACACTCTCAGGCATTCTGATCTACCGCCCCCCGGGTGCGGTAGGTTCTTTTTGTAACTCTCTTTTAGAAACCGTCATCAATTTGGCTAGTACCACTGCAAATTTTACCCTTCTCGGCGATTTTAATTTGCACTTTGATGATCCCAGATCTACAGTAGCAGTTGAACTAGCAAATGACCTTGCGTCACTTCAGTTGCTGCAAAAAGTCCAACTCCCTACACATGTGCAGGGACACTGTCTTGACCCAGTGTTTTCTAATCTGGAGAATTGTCAGGAAATAACCCTATTCCAATCCCCTGGTCCGACCATCATTTGGTGCCCCTTTCCTGGCGTCCCCAAATCCCTAACCCCCAGTCTGTCCTTCTCGAACATTTATCCGTCCCTGGTCTAAGCTCTCTTGGGAGAACTGGACCCACGAACTGGAAAATAATAGACCTCAGTTGGTTCCCTGCCCAGTCACAATGTATAATGATTTTTGTAGTTGGATAGAGGATTCATTGAACCAGGTCCTCCCAAAAATCCGGATTAGGAAAAGAATGGCTCAATCAGAGCGCCCTGGTATTCTGTTGAACTGCGTATCTTGAAACAGAATTGCAAAATATTGGAAAGAAGTTGGAGGAAAGACTTTGCAATGGAGAGTAAACTCACCTATAGAAGGGCCATATGTACATACAGAGCGGAAATGAGGAAAGCTCAGGCAGCCTACTATGAGGAAAAAATTTGGCTAGCCGCCAATTCCCCTAGAGAGACCTTCTCTATTATAAAAAGGCTCCTTAAAAGCCCAGTTCCTCCTGTCCCTATTGACCCTCATGGAACTCGTTGTGAAAATCAGGCAGAGTTCTTTGACAATAAAATTCAGAATATTATAAAAATGCTCCCTCAAATTGATCCTGTATGGGCGAGCTCTCCACCAAACTGCCCTCCCATCATTCATCGTCTGGAGTGTTTTCCCCTCTCCTCCTGGAAACACTCCTGACTCTTATGCCCACAGTAAAAGTGGATCACCAAGAAACCCAGCTCCTATGAACATCCTAACTAAAGCTGCATCCATTATCGGCCCCACAATCACCCATGTCATCAACACCTCACTTTGTACAGGAGTAGTCCCCCGACTTTGGAAAGAAGCTATGGTTAAGGCCCTTCTTAAGAAGCCGCATCTTGATCCCGCAGACTTGGGCAACTATCGCCCTATCTCTCTTCTGCCTGGGATCTCTAAAATTGCCGAAAAATATGTTAATCATGCCCTCTCTAATTTTTGGGAAACTTCCAACCTTCTACACCCATCCCAAACAGGCTTCCGGCCTCGGCAGAGTACGGAAACTGCCTTGTTGGCGGTTGTGGAGGAAACTAGGAAAATCCTCGATGCAGGAGGTGCTGCAGCCATTATCCTATTGGATCTGAGCGCAGCATTTGACACGGTGAATCACCAGGTCTTGATTCACCGCCTCGGCAATCTGGGAGTAGGTGGAATTGCTCTGAGCTGGATTCGTTCCTTCTTGAAAGGACGTTCATTCCAGGTCTTTGAAGAGAGCAGGAGCTCTAAACCTTGGCCTCTCCAGTGTGGTGTACCGCAGGGCTCGTCACTGAGCCCTACACTTTTCAATGTGTACATGGTCCCTTTGGCTTCAATTGTGTCTCCGTTTGGGATACATATGGTCACCTATGCTGACGACACTCAATTGGTCGTAGCTCTTAACCAATCTACACAATACTCCACGACCCTGAAAGCATGTCTTACGGAAGTCGTAAATTGGATGGGGTCCTCCCACCTGAAATTAAACGGAGAAAAGACCGAGGTCATGACTCTGGGTAATTTTGACAATATATTACTCAGAACCATTTGGCCAGCTTGCATGGGCCCAGTCCCAATCCCTAAGCCTGAGATAAAGAGCCTGGGTATCTGGCTAGATCAGAATCTCACATTCCAAGTGCAAGCCAGTAAGACAGTAGCTATCTGTTTTGGCTTGATTAGAATGGCGAGGAAAGTGCTTCCTCTGCTCCCTCCTCAAGCCAAGAAAATCATGGTCCAGTCTATTCTACTCTCTAGATTGGATTATGGTAATGCGCTCTATTTGGGAGCTCCTACCTCAGTGATTAATAGACTGCAGATCATCCAGAACTGTGCAGCCAGATTGCTGACGGGAACATCCAGATCCCTTTCCGCAAAACCTGCTCTTCGATCTCTACACTGGCTCCCAGTAAAAGAAAGAATCAGTTTTAAATCATTGTGCATTGTGCACAAATCCCTTTTAGGGACTGGCCCTCCCTTGATCTCAGCCATAATTCAACCATATAAAGCAAGGAGAAAGCTTCGCTCGGACGATCTCCATCTAATTGACATCCCCAGAATCAAGCGAGCCAGAAGTGGTGGCAGGCTCTTTTCTCTGAATGCAGGCAGACTCTGGAATGCCCTCCCCTCCACCTTCGAAAAGAGTCTAGCCATCTTGCCTTTAGGAAACAACTCAAAACTCTTTTATTCCCTTAAACTAATCGTTCTGTCCCTCCCCCTGTCTTCTAGTCACGCTAAGCGCTGGGAGGCCTTCTGGTAGCCATGCGCTCTATAAATGTCCTTTTCATTTAATTTCATTTCATTTCATCCCCAATCAGTAACTTTGTCACCCCCTCAAACCTTGCGGGTACTTCTGGTGCATCGTCCTTCCCTCGCTCAACCCAGTAATCCACTAACTCCTGGAAGCAGTACAGTTGACCCTCTCTTGATCGTCCACTTCCAAGATGTATGTGAGACCTGCAAACCCACAGTTTTATAGTTTGAAATGGCGACCCAACTCTTCTTCTTTCAGAAGTGACTCTGAATGAGTGCATTTCAGTGGGTAACAATAACACGCATCGCTTACGTGGCAGGAGCAACTCAGGCGAGGAGGGCGCTTTAAGAAACATTGATAATATGAAGTGTAGCGCATGCTCGGAGAGGTCACACGGGTGCACCAGCTGTTTCAAAATATGCGCCTTCCGCTGTGGAGCACAGAGGCAACACTGGAAAATAGATACAATGTGCCTACGACACAGACAGGTTGGCACACAGTGCAGACAGTCAGCTGTCTGGATTGCTGTTGCACTTAAAGCAGAATCTATAGTTTGTGCTGACAGAAGATGATTTTAGCCTGCAAAAGCAATCGCGCAAAGAGGCCACAGTGGCAGAGAGCCAGACCACACGAGGTGTGCTCTTGAAAAGTCAAGATGTTCCCTGCACAGTTAAAACCTTAGATCACGTTTTCTATTTGTTGTTACTCTTATAAGTCACTGGACTATGCTGGAGCACCCTTGTGCTTCTTTTAATGTCAATAGAGTGGTCGAATGCCATGTCGTGACAACACACATTCGGCTCAAGTGTTTATTAAAAACACCACGTGAATCGAGTAGGTCAAACATTGTGGTAATCATTTACCTATTTATCCATTCATTTATTTTGAGTTCTCCTATCTCCCTACATAGCCACATGGTGTCTGCATCAAATTCTTCATGTATGATGGCAATCGGTCATTGCTTTAGGGTTGACATATCTGTGAAAGTGGGGATTGATGGGTATTCAGTTCTTTTGTTTTTGTACTATGTTGCATGTTAAGGGAACTCATATGTTTTGTTACACTTGTTCAGGTAGCTGTTGCCTACTGCTTAGTTGCATCTTTAATCTAAGGGACAGAAAGGCATTGAGTGCAGGAAGTGATGCTCACTCGGAGGAGAGAAAATGGTAGGGTGTGGAAGTGATCGGACGTAGACTGATGAGTCAAATAGAGAGTATATAAGAAAGGGTGGTATTATGGGGGTTGTTAGAACTGGTAAACCTGGAGTTATTTCTTGTTTGTTCTCTGACAGTAGGATGTTTATGCAGGTGCGATTCTGGATGGTGTAGTTGCCTGCATTAGAGTTCTGCCAATTCGCCTAGACACTGGGGCCCAGATTTACAAAGCCCTTGCGTTACCGTTGCATCACACAAGGCAACGCAAGTTCTTCAGTGAGATTTACTAAGCCATGCAAAGCCACCTTGAGGGACTCTGCCTGACTTAGTAAATCAGGAGTAAGACAAGACAGCACAAGTCGCTGCCTTGCATTACTCTGCCGGAAGGAGTTCCATGGGTGGAGCATGGGTGTTCCCATGCACCTACCCATACATTTTGGCGCATTCCAAGATTTACTAAGACAAGCAAACCTGGGAATGCATCAAAATGCTACGCCTTCCCAAGTGAGGTGTAAAAAGGAGAAATATGTTTATTTCTCCTGGTTTTTCTTTTCCTCTTTCTATGTGTGCTGCACTCTGCAGCACATGTAAAAAGAGAATAAAGCCTCAGAGGATTGTTTTGTGTAGGGAGGTGTTCCTTCCTGCACAAAAACAATCCTGGCTGTAACGCAGACACCCTTGCACCATGGAGCAAGGGTGCCTGCATTGGTGCTAGGGTGCATTAAGTGCGCCATTGCAGGAGAAGAACAGGATTGCGCCATATTAGTAGATATGGTGCATTCCTTTCCTCTTCCTGTCACGCAACGCAGTGCAGCAAGTTGTCTTGCTGCATTGTGTTGCGTGACCTGTTGGTAAATCTGCCCCTGGATATCAGATACAGCATCTCAATGTAAAATGTTGTCATTGGTACGGCAGGTAAAAAATACAAATATATAATTTGCAATGCAAAACAGAATACGAATAGCCCACGTGATCATCAATATGCTACATGTAACTTTTAAAGCAGCAGCCTGAGATTTAGCCCAACACCAAAGCACAAGAAGGTGGCCAGGGTATGTACATGATCACAGTAGAAAATCCGTTATGGAAGCAATGCAGACATGAAAGTCAGGGCAGTGTCTTCACTGTCACTACACTTTGTGCCTCCTCTAAAGCCTTTTGGACAGGTGACTTGTATAGGAGGTAACTTTTGATCTGATTCCCTTAAAGTCATTTGACATTTCCTTTTCTTGTTGATTGTTACTCGCATCAAAATGTGACTGGTTTGATGACAATGATGATATCCATTGCACCGCCACTAAAACACAATTGTAGAGTTTTTCTTGCCTATTTCTAGGATGGAATTCCAAACTCCACCTCCAAATTACAAAAATAGGCTGCAAATTGCCCTTTCAAAAAATGTCAGCCTTACTTCACAGATTAGTTTCTTCTTCTGCCATAGCATGACATGAAATGATGACATTTTGTCCAAGAAACAAATAGAGACACAGGCCATTCTGTGAACAGAACGAGAGCATATAATGCTGGATCTGTTGAAATTCAAAGCAAGGATCAAAAAAGTCACTGAGTCCCAAATATAAAGTTGACAGATGACGGAATAGGTATAATTAAATAAATAAATAATACCTATTCCGTCGTCTGTCGGCTTCCCCCCTGCCGCGCCCTGCCCCGCTCCACCCCGCTTACCTGTGCCGGCCACTGCTGGCTTTAGGTCTGCTTGAGCAGTCAATGAGGTCTAGGTGTGGGGCGTGGCTTCGGCGCCACCTAAGATGGCCGCCTAATGGGGAGACTCCGGCACATCGCTGGCTTGTTTTGGTTCCTTCGGCGGTCCTGAAGCCGACTTTCCGGAGGTTTTTGAGCCACAGTGTGGGAGGAAGATGAGGAGCTGCTGTTGTGCTGCTTTGAGTGAGGGGGCACATGGTATCATCGCGGGCTCCTCACAAGTAGCGGCCGACATTCTCTTTCTTCTCTGGATGACGTGAGAGAATTAAGCAAACTGAGAGGAGCCTTGGAGAGCGCGTAAGATATCAATTGTTTTGGAATTCGTGGAAAACTGCTTTTAAGAGTTGCTGCAGATTTAAATGAGACTTTTGAGGATTTGAGTTTCTATGTGGCATCTGTCCTGCTGTGAGGAGAGTTCCTGCAGTGTTTTATGACTGGCCTCTGAGAAGCTACACTAATACGGAAAATTCTGTGGTTTGACAGAACCGTCTGTTTTTGTCTGGGGAGTAGCTGGAGTGAATTTATTCTGAAACTGCCACATAATAATAATACAGGAGTGAGATATTGATGGAAAATATACTCCAGCCTTCACTTTGAGTTCCCTGGTATGTTTTTCTCTCTTCTATGGGAAGGTTAAGGAAGCCGCATTTTGTTTTTACCCCAAGGCACATTCCTCTTCCACGTTGAGTGCGGCTCCACTGTTTCCACTGCGAAGGACCTGTCGGCGGATTTGTTGGACTCACCTGGTGAAATGGCTGCTTCTTCTGTACCCCGCGCTGTTTCTCAACAATCCTGCACACGTAAAGATCAATCCCCTTCTTCCGTCTCCAAGAGGTTGAAACATGATCCTCCTTCTCCTGAAAAATCTGTGTCCCCTATTTCTTTGGAATTGCTACTGGAAGAGATTCGTGCTTTACGTCCCTTCATGGAGGAGTCTAATAACAGGATACAACGCTTGGATGACAGATGGTCGGCAATGGAGGGGTGTGTGTCTATGGTGGAACAGCAGATTGTAGACCTGTGCAAGGAAACTAACATAATCCACTGTTTGGAGAAGGAGGTTTTCTGACTTAAGCAACACACAGAAGATTTGGAAAACAGAAACAGGCAAAATAATCTGCGTATTTATGGCCTTCCGGAGGCATTGGAAGGAAATGATCCTGTTTCTTTTTTTACCACCTTCCTACCAAAACTGTTAGACTTACCTTCATCTACTACCCTGAGAATTCAGAGGGCACACAGGCTGGGTCCTCGTTCTGCATTGTCAATGTCTCCAGCCAAGCCAAGGGGAGTCATTATTCTTTTTTTTGAAGTTTACTGACTTATTGACAGTTATCTCTGCAGCTAAAGATAAACGTCAAGTCACTTGGTTGGGACAAAGAGTTTTCCTCTCTCAGGATGTTTCTAATGCCACTGCTGCCAGAAGGAAAGAGTTTCTTAATCTGCATGCTCCTCTTCATTCTCTTGGAGCCAGATATGGCCTCTTTCATCCTTGTGTTTTTAAGGTGACATTCCAGAACAAAACTACATCGTTTGAGGATCCAGCTGAACTTAAAAAGTTTATACAAACGCATGCTTTGGTACCTATGGATAGGGCTGGTCCATCTAACGGTTGACGCTCCTTGTAGCATTAACTATGTTTAATGCGTAGCTTTTGAGGCTGCCTTAATGTGTTGTATTATTTGTTCTAAATTGTTCTCCTTGTCTTTCTTTGCAGATTCATTGTGTATGTTGGCTGTGTGCGATCCGTCCTCCTAAGTATATATGGTCCGTTCCCTCCCCCTCTGATGTGTCATCGTTTCCTGTGTCGTCACCACCCCGTTCTTTTACTATTGATATTTTTTCAGGTATGCCCTTACAGTCGTCCTGTGTGGATATGTACTGTCTCTTCTTCCTGCTTCTTATTTTTCCTTGCTGCTTTCCCCTTCTGCCTTTCCTGGTTCTTCTTCTTTTTTCTTCCTTTTACACTTTTGTTTCCACCTTTGCTTCCCTTCATTTTTCATTTATAAATGTCAATATTTATTGTATTAGTCTTTAGTTGGTATAACGTTCTCAAAGTATCTATCCTTTTACTCACTTTATATAATTCCGAGTAATAACATGGAATATTAAGGGATCGCTTAATCCTGTCAAACGACAGAGAATATTATCGCATCTGGGTAAATCCAATCCTGATATTGTTCTTCTTCAAGAAACCCATCTTACCCAAGTTGAAGCATTGAAATTTAAATGAAACTGGGTTGGACAAGTTTTTGTTTCTTATTCAGTGAATAAGAAGAATGGGGTTGTGATATTGTGTAACAAATCTCTGAATCTTACAGGGTCTCCCAAGAGACAGATGATGCAGATAGATGGATTATTGTTAATATGCTTGTAGAAAATATACCTATGATTATAATGAATGTATATGCTCCTACACAACCTGATCACACTTTTTGGCCTTCCATTTCAAGAAAATGTGCACAATATTATGATGCGTATTTTATTCTAGGTGGGGATTGTAATCAAATTTTAGATCCTTTTCGGATAGACAGTCGACAGTTCAATTTTTGTTACATAAAATGTCTAAACAATTTCACTCTGCCATTTCAAAAAGTGCATTGGTAGATTCATTGAGAATATCTAATCTTACTGTTAGAGATTATACCTTTTATTCTGCCACTCATGGCACCCTTTCAGAACTAGACCATATTTTTCTCTCCAAATCTCTTTTACAGTGCTTTATATATTCATACATTGCTCCAATTGTACTTTCTGATCATGCCATGGTTGTTACTGACTTTGACTTGGTTCCCCTTAGATCTCCACCTCATAGATTTAGATTCAATAATTTTTTACTCCAAGGTGCTCAATTTTCTAATTCTTTTATTTCTTTTGTTTCTGAATTTTTCTCCTTTAATGATAATTCAGAGAATTCTCCTTCTTTGTTGTGGGACACGTTTAAAGCGCCTGCGCAGGACTTTTTAAACTATGTCTCTAAGAAAAAGAGGGTTAGAACGCAAGAACTTAATGCATTGCTTTCCTCAATTAAGGCTTTGGGACAACAATATTTTTCCTCTAAAAGGTCCACGGAGCTGACAGAGCTGTTACAGGCTAAATTGAAGTTCAATATTATTTCTACTGAAGAAGCTAATCACATACTTTTGAGGAAAAATGCTCGGTATTATGGTGGGAAAAATAAGGCTGGTAAACTGCTAGCAAATTATTTAAAGGTAAGGAAAGAGAAACGTGTCATTGATTCTATTTCCTTTTCACAAGGACAATCTATTACTAATCATCAAGCCATTTTGGAAGCCTTTGCTAACTTCTATAAGTCCTTATATACTCCGGAAGTAGTACCCCAATCTTCTAGAATTACAGAATATCTAAATCAGACTTCCCATATTGCGCCCCTGACCTAGATTTTGATCCTTTAGAGGGCAATCTTAATTTTGACGAACTGTCTGGAGCATTACATTCTTTAAAGTTCGGGAAAACACCAGGTCCTGATGGTTTCACGGTGGAATTTTACCTTTATTTCTCTCACCTTCTTCTTCCTTATTTATAGCGGCTGTTTAACTCCTTTATTAACTCCTCCGTCACTTCAGGCACTTTTCAGGAAGCAATTATTTGTCTTATACACAAGGAAGGTAAAGATCTTCAGGATTGTAGAAGTTATAGACCAATCTCTTTATTAAATGTGGATCATAAAATATTTGCTAAATTGTTAGCTCTTCACTTGGAGTCCTTTCTTCCTCATCTTATTGGGAGAGAACAATCTGATTTTTTCAAAGAAAGACTTATATCAGATAACGCTTGATTGTTTCTTAATGTTCTCAGTAAAGCTTCTGCATTTAAAGCTTCTCTTGCAGCCATAACAATTGACGCTGAAAAAGCGCTTAACAGAATAAGTTGGGAGTTTATGCTTCAATCGTTGCAATGGCATGGTTTTGGTTCTAAATTCATAGCTCTTATTTGTCTTTTATATTGTGCTCCTCGTGCATCAGTACTAGTCAATGGTAAAGTTTTGTCCTATTGCGCACTTCATAGAGGAGTCCGACAAGGGTGTCCACTCTCTCCTCTGCTATTTGTCTTAGCGCTGGAACCCTTTCTCTCTAGAATTCATAATACTTCTTCTATCTCTAGTTTTCCTTACAGAGATCGCATTTCAAATTTGCTGCATACGCAGATGATATTCTTTACTTTATTTCTTCTCCTGATAGTTCCTTGCCCCTGCTTTTACAGGAAATTTCTTCATTTTCGCAGGTATCTGGAAAATAAACAACGAAAAAACGAAATCCTTCCACTTAATAAATATACTTTTAGTCACTCTTATCATCTTACTGGGTATAAATGGTCTACTTCTGCCAGGATTCAATATTTAGGGCTTTGGTTCACCAGTTCTATTCCTGAGACCATCAAAATTAACTTGAAAGAATTGAATACTAGAATAGAGAATATTATATCTTCCTGGAATCCTCTATTTCTATCTTGGTGGGGGCGTTTAGACTCTATTAAAAGGATGATCTCTACTCTTTTGTTAGATCTTCTTTCTATGTTACCAGTTCATATCCCCAAGCATTTCTTTAAGAAAATGAATGCTCTTCTTATTAGATTTTTATGGCATAACAAGAAACCAAGAGTAGATTTAGTTACTTTTCAAAGATCCAAATTAGAAGGTGGTGTGAATTTCCCAAATTTTTATGATTTTATAAAGCTTTTGCCTTCCGTCAAGCAGCTCTTTGTACATTATTATATATTATTTTTTTATTTAATTGAAAACAGTAAAAAAAAAAAGCAATCACAGTGGTACATCACAGTGGTACATCAGTGTTGAGCAGGGAATGCAGTCATTAAAAGAATACAAAACTATTACTCAGTATGTAATATGGAGATACATCAACGCATTCAGGAGCATAATACATGCATGAATATACAGCTAACGGTGCTCGATCCACTACTAGCAGAGCCTAGTACATACAGAATCTCAACACATGCAGTGAATAGCAGGATAGTCTACAGCTCGATCCACAGAGTAAGACCCCGACCCAATCAACTCCATCAAGCAGGGCCATCACCTTCAGTCTCACCTGTCTCCCTTCCAGCTAAGAAGCGCCGTTACAGACCCCAAAAGCTTTTAGGGCGATTCTGGTGCGGTAGTAATTCACGAAACAATTCCGATTGCGTATTGCAATAAACCATGTCTTCTGACCAGTCTTCAACAGTAGGCGCAGGCCCTCGAGCCCATCGCATCGCAATCCTGCGTTTTGCAAGCAATAAACCCATGTCAATTAATCGACGTGTATCTTTCCGCAATCACCTTGTACAACCCAGCAATGCCAATAGCGGGTCCAACGGCAGCAGTAGGCCAGTGATTTCACTCAGCGTTCGGAAAATTAATCTCCAGTATTTCGCGATCACTGGGCACGACCAGGCGATATGCAAGAACCCAGCTGGACTGACTCTACAACGCTCACATTCTGCGGTATCTCGGAAGCAATATCGATGCAACCTTTCAGGCGTATAATAAACTCTATTGAGGAACTTAAAATGTATGAGACGGTGTCTTCCATTCAAGGAGACATGCTGCGTGATCTCACAGCAATATCGCCAAGTGGTGTCATCGAGAGCCTCCCCAAGGTCATTTTGCCATTCCAACCTAGCCTTGGTGAAATGATTCCTACGATAGTCCTGTGATAGGTTATAAATACTGGAAACTATCTTACTAGGAGAATCCGTGCACAGTAGGAAAGAAAAGGAAGCTATCCCAGGTGGCTCCAATGTCCTCCTCACGTAACCCACAAAGAGCATGCCTCACCCTGTGGAAATGAAACCGTGCGAGCGGTGTGTAAGCGTGTCCCTCAGACTCAATCTCAGCCCACCTGCGAGCCATGCCTACAGAAAACAGATCCCCAATTTTGGTAATGTTAATTGTTGCCAGAGCGTGAGCCACCTCTCTTTCTCTGCATACCGGCAACCAGTGGCACCACTCCACCGGAGTCAAGGGGGAGTACAGGATAGTGCCCGCCCAATTACCAAATTCTGCCATGCATGAATAGTAGATTTAACGGAATCCAAAATACCAGCCCACCTAGATGAAGCATAAAACAACAGCAACATGAGGAGAGAGGGTGCCACCGCAACCCTTTTAATCTACAAATGTGGAATGCCAGCTTGCTCGTGAACTCAGTAGTAAGCATGTGAACTTTGCGCTTCCCGATAGTGTAATTCTAAATCCGGGGCCCCAAGGCCCCCCATGGAGTAGGGTAGTGCGAGAGTGTCCCACTTGGCACGTGAGTGTTTCCCGGCCCAGGCTAACTTCACCAATAATGAACAAATGACCCTTAAGATGTGCGCGGGGAGCACCATTGGCACATTCAAGAACAGGAATAAAAACCTTGGGAGCACCACCATTTTCATCAGAGATATGCGACCCAATAGAGACAAGGGCAAGCGGATCCAGCGTTCCATATCTTCTTCTAACTTAGCAATCGCTTTACCATAGTTCCCGCTGAGGACCAACTCAGAATCTGTATGAACTTTCACACCCAAGTAGCGCACCGGCTCAGTAGTCCACAATAGGGGGTAATCTAATTCAATAGGCTCCATGGCCGGGGTCAATGGTAAAATAGTTGACTTAGTCCAATTGATTTTAAGGCCTAAGAGCTCACCATATCTTACCACCTCATCCAGCACCGGGGACAGACTGGACTCTGGGTCCCTAATATACAGAAGCATATCATCAGCGTAGGACGATACTATGAGATTGTATTTCGGGAAGCGGATCCCCCTGTGTCCGTGATATTCCCTTAGTGCGCATGCCAGGGGTTCCACCACCAGTGCGTGAAGCAAAGGTGATATGGGGTAGCCCTGGCGAGTGCCCCTTGAAATCTTGATAGGGGCAGTGACTGTATCCCCAACTCTTACCCTGGCTGTAGGGGAATTGTATAGGACCGCCACTAACTGTAGAAAAACGTCTCCCACACCCATCCGCCTCAACACTGCCTGCATGAAGGCCCATTCAACAGAATCAAAGGCCTTTTCTGCGTCAAGAAAGACCGCAGCAGCTTTGGTTTCCGGCTTAATATGCTGTATCGCTCCAAACACAGTCCTTAAATTGTATGTCAAGTTACGCCCTGGCACGAACCCCGACTGCTCCGGCCCAACCAAGAACGGAACCAGCGGGGCCAGCCGGTTAGCTAAGATTTTAGCGAAAAGCTTGGTGTCTACATTAAGGAGTGACAGTGGCCTAAAAGACGAACATTCATTAGGGGGTTTACCTTGCTTTAATAATGTAAATATTAAGGCTTCTCTCATTGAGGGGGGCATCCTCCCATCCTCCCCCATCTCCTCAAAAAGTGTAATCAGGTGCGGGATGAGCAACTCCTTAAACTCCTTGTAGAAAGCGACAGTAAGGCCATCCTGCCCAGGGGCGCTTCCAGCACGCATTGCATTTAGTGCAGCAAGTAATTCAATAGCGTCCAACAGCCTCATTAGGTGCTCCCTGTGCTTGTCAGCCAACCACGGCATCCAAATGTGTTCTAAGTATTCTTGGATTGCTGCCTCGACAGCTGTCGCTTTAGAGCGATACAGGTCAGAGTAGTACTGGTTGAACCTATCTGCTATTTCAGTTGGATCCCTCAGTAGCTCACCACTCGCTGCACGCAACTCAGTCACACGGCCCAACTCCCTCCTATCTCTCAGCAGAGCCGCTAAGACTGAACCCGACCTTTCTCCTTCCCCATATGTTTTGGCAACTGCATATTTCCCCATGTGTTTGACCTCGCTGTCAGCGGTTTCGTGATATTCCTCTAATGTATTTTTCAATTTTTCCGCGGCCTGGGCATCCCCACCCGCCAAGCCTTCTCGCTCTAGATCAACCAAGCGATCCTCAAACATAGCCAATCTCCTTCTAAGAGAACGGAGGACCCCAGAATGCTTGGACATGGCTATCCCCCGTATATAGACTTTTAAAGCCTCCCACACAGTGGAAAACTGACGAACAGAACCAATATTCGTTTAAAAAAACTTCTCTATGGCCTCTGTCATCTCGTACTTAAAAACACTGTCTAGCAATGAGTATGGTGGGAACCACCATGTGAAGGGAGCAGGCCTCTTCCCTGGACACTCAATGTCCAACATTATTGGAGAATGGTCAGAATAAGAGCGGGGTGAATTGAGCAAGCACGAATCTGAGGATACAGAGGTCTAGAGACAAACAAATAATCGATTCTGGTGTGGAGGTGGTGAGTAGTGGTGAGTAGTGGGTGAAACCCCCCGCCACCGATGAGCGCGTCCGCCAGACATCCAGCATGTCCAACTGGGTTGCCGCATCAGTAATAGCTCTGGCCGCAGCCGAAGGGCGCCGAGCAGGGCCCCCAGAACGGTCCAATGCTGGATCTAGCACGCAGTTAAGATCCCCACCCCATATTTGCAGCAGAGAGGACTCCCCTCACAGACGCCCAAGCAACTCATGGTAAAATTGTGGATTATCGTAGTTAGGTCCATAAATATTAACTATAAGCAGGTCTACTCCCCGCCCTCGGCATCTAGAGATGACGAACCTGGCCCCTGGGTCAGACTCAAGCACCTCCAACTTCATCCCTGATCTAGGGTTGACCCAGGTGAGCACCCCCCTAGCATGTGTAGTGAACCCCGCCGCATGAAAGGGACCATGTAAACGTCTGCACGTAAGCATTTTACTGTCTGTGGGCAAATGGTTCTCCTGCAATAGAGCGATATCAATCTCGTGTCTAGTAAGATAAGCAATCAATTTTCGCATCTTTCTAAAATCATTAAGGCCCCTGATGTTCCATGTTAGGAAACAAACTCTACTGCCCTGGCCCTGCGCTATTCCAAGCTACATTAACTAGGTCTGCGCTATATATATCAGCCATGCTTCTCCAACCCTCTCTCATGTAGCGGTGCATTGCTCGACAAATATGTAGGTACCATATACACACTGTGATCACAAAACAAAACACAATATATCCCCCCCACCCATGCTATGCAATCCCCAACTTGGCATAGACAACATTTCCCCCTCCCCCCATATTTGAGAATGTTCCAACAAGGATTACAGCATCAAACAAAGAACATTTCTGGCATAACGCCATACAGTGGGTAACACACAGGGGCGGATGTTACCAGCTCGCCGCTAATAATCCCGCAAAGTCAGAAATAAGACATAGCCATCTGGACACAGTTTATACATCCATCGAGTAACAGTTAACTGTTCTCAAAAGAAATTGAGGTAGCCCCACTCCCGCCGCCTTAAAGGCCTTCCGGCTAGGCCGGGGTGAATCAGCAGCGAGCAGCGAGAAACCTAATGTCTCAATATCTGTCCCAATCAGCACTGACCACAGCCCCGAACAAACATATTGAGTTATCCCCTTGAACTTCGGGCAACAGGCAACCGTGCATCACCTCCAGTGCACTTCAAACAACAGTCCCGATGTGACATACCCATTCAGAGAAATGAATGGACCTCTGTCTCCTTCCTCTCACTATGCTCTTTCACTCGTTTTCACTCGTTTTTCTACCCTTTTTTTATCTTTCACCTTTCTGTACTTTTCTGCATCTCTGCTCTTTTGTGCCTTACTTCTGCTCATTTTCCCTTCCTCTCACTCTGCTCTTTCACTCGTTTTCACTCGTTTTTCTGCCCTCTTTTATCTTTCACCTTTCTGCACTTTTCTGCATCTCTGCTCTTTTGTGCCTTATTTCTGCTTATTTTCCCTTTTTTCTTTATCCCTTATTTCCTCCCTTTACCTTTCCCCGCCGCTGCTGCCCCCGCAGCCCCTCCCCCCCAGCACGACCGGCCCAATCCAGCTCCCCTCCCCGCTCCCACCTCCCAGCTGTCCAGCCCTCCCCGACCCCTACTTAATGGTGGCCGCTGTGCAGCCGCGGGCAGCGGGCGCGCCGCTGGCGCCGAAGGCGCGTCAAAGGCAAGCCCGTCTGCGCCCGTCCGCAACCCAACCGCGACCAGCGCCAGGAACCCTGGACCTCCGCCCCGCCAACGCTACGACCCAGCAGCACTCCACGCACTCAACCCAGGCCGCAACAACAACTGCAAGCTAGCATCACCAGCCAACACCCACGGACCCTTCAGCTGTCACCGCTGCCGGCACACCTGCAGCACCGCCAAGAACACGGATCCAGCACAACCCGCCCACAAGAATACAACCGAACCGAAGACCCTGCAATGCATCCTCCTCAACGTCCGATCCCTCCACAAACACGCCACCGAAATCTGGGACCTCCTCGACAGCACCACCCCGGACGTAGCGTTCTTCACCGAAACCTGGACCAACACCACCTCGGGACCGGACATCGCCATCGCCATCCCCCAAGGATACAAGATCTCCAGGAAGGACCGCCCCACCCGCCCAGGAGGAGGAATCGCCATCGTCCACAAATCCAGCCTCCGCCTGAGCACACTCCCCGACGAGCCCACAGAACTGATGGAACACCTTCACTTCAAGATACTGGCCAGCCCCACCACCACCCTCTGAGGAACCCTCATCTACCGACCCCCTGGACCCCGAGGACCCTTCGCCAACTCTATCACGGACATTATCTCCCCGCAGGCCATCGCATCCACCAACTACACCCTGCTGGGAGACCTCAACTTCCACCTCGACAATCAACTGGACCCCAACACCACATCCCTCCTGGACAACCTCCACAACATTGGACTCCGCCAGATCGTGACCGAGCCCACGCACTCAGCAGGACACACCTCGACCCCCTCTTCACTACAGGAAACTCCATCACCTTCAGCCACACCACCGAACTCCCATGGACCGACCATCGTTGTGTCCACTTCACCTTCAGAACACCCACCATCCACAGACACCAGCACCTGCTCCCACGAAGAAACTGGACCAAAATCACCGACGACCAGCTCACCTCCTCACTCAACAACTCCACCCCAACCATCGCGGAAAACGACGACCCCAACACCGCAGCCCGAACCCTGCATAGATGGATCTCGGACAGCACCAACACCATAGCCCCCTCAAGAAAAACAACAATACCCGCGCCAAGAAAGCCAGATGGTTTACCACCGAACTTCGAGAGTCCAGATGCACATGCCGCCACCTCGAAAAGGCCTGGAGGAACACCAAATCCACAGAAGCCCACAACAACTTCAGAGCCGCCACCAACGCCCACCATCAACTCATCAGAGAAACGAGGAAAAAAGCGATTGAAGACAGAATCTCCACCCACGCGCACAACAGCAAGGAACTCTTCAGCATCACCAAGGAGTTCGCCCAACCCACCAGCGAGTCTACCGACATCCCTCCCTCACAAGACCTCTGCGACAAACTCAGCACCTTTCTCCACCACAAAATCAAGAGCATCTACAACTTCGACGAAGACAACCAACACACTGAACCCTCACCAACCACCCCCGACACCCGGAAACCAGCGATTGACGACTGGACAGCCCTCACCACCGAAGACACACTGAAGACAATGAAGTCAATCCACTCAGGGTCCCCCACGGACCCCTGCCCCCACCACATCTTTAACAGAGTCGCCGACACCATCGCACCCATGCTCCGCCACACCATCAACCGCTCCCTGGCGACCGCCTCGTTCCCCGACGACTGGAAACACGCCGAGGTCAACCCCCTCCTAAAGAAACCCTCAGCGGACCCCACCGACCTCAAAAACTACAGACCCATCTCCCTGCTCCCGTTCCCAGCGAAAGTCATCGAGAAAGCCATCAACAGCCAACTCGCCACATTCATTGAAGAACACAACATCCTCGACTCCTCCCAATCCGGCTTCAGAAAAAACCACAGTACGGAAACCGCCCTCCTCGCCGCAACAGACGACATCCGCACCCTACTGGACAAAGGAGAAACAGTAGCCCTCATCCTCCTTGACCTATCAGCGGCGTTCGACACAGTCTCCCACCGCACCCTAATACGCAGACTCTACGACGCAGGAATCCAGGACAAGGCCCTCGACTGGATCCGCACCTTCCTCTCCGGCAGGATGCAGCGGGTCAGACTCCCCCCTTTCCTCTCGGACCCCACACCTACCACCTGCGGAGTCCCCCAGGGCTCCTCCCTCAGCCCGACGCTCTTCAACGTCTACATGGCTCCACTCGCCCCCATCGTCAGAACCTACGGGCTCAACATCGTGTCATACGCAGACGACACCCAACTCATCCTCTCCCTATCCAACGAGCCCAACACCGCCAGACGCAACTTTCGAGAATGCATAGAAGCCGTCGCCAAATGGATGAAAAACAGCTGCCTACAACTAAACACCAAGAAAACAGAAGTACTCATCATGGGCCCAAACCCCGACGCCTGGAGCGACACCTGGTGGCCCCCCGCCCTCGGAAACCCGCCAACCCCCACGGACCACGCACGCAACCTGGGAATCATCCTGGACTCCGACTTCAAAATGGACCGCCAGATCAACTACGTCTCATCTTCCTGCTTCCACACCCTCCGCCTCCTTCGTAAGACCTTCAAATGGATCCCCCTCGAACACCGAAAGACCGTCACTCATGCCCTGGTCACCAGCAGACTCGACTACGGCAACGCACTCTACGCCGGAATAAACAAAAACCTCACCCGCAAGCTACAGAACATCCAGAACGCCGCCACAAGACTGGTCCTCAACCTGCCAAAACACTGCCACATCTCCCAGCACCTGCGCACACTCCCCTGGCTCCCCGTCGAGGCGAGAATCACCTTCAAGATGCTCACCCACGCACACAAGGCCCTCCATGGCACCAGACCAGCATATCTGAACAGCCGACTCAAATTCCACGCACCCCAAAGGACCCTACGATCAGCCCAGCTCTCCTACGTGTGGTCCCCCGCACCAGAAAAACCAGATCGGGAGGCCGCTCCTTCTCCTTCCTCGCGGCCAAAGCATGGAACGCCCTTCCGCTCCACCTCAGACAGACAACATCGCTCCCCATCTTCGCAAGAAACCTCAAAATCTGGCTCTTCGACAGACCCCCTCCTTGATGGAATGGAACCTGCACCCCCCCCACCCCTAGCGCCTTGAGACCCTTACGGGTGAGTAGTCGCGCTTTAACAAACCCCTGATTGATTGATTGATTGATTGATTGAGAGAGTACCACCATGTTAATCTTGCTCCTCCAGGTCGCCGCCAGTTGCCCCGGCCAGCTCCTCCGTATCTCTTCTCCGCTCATCAGTTTTGATGTACTCTTTGAGGGCCTTCTGTAGAGTCTTGGGGTCAGTGAAAATCTTTGATTTGCCATTCATGATGACCCTCAATCTGGCCGTGTACAGCATTGCATACGCCAAGCTGTGCTCCCGCAGTCGACGTTTCAAGGGAGCAAACTGTCGCCTCGCCTCCTTCACCTCATGGTGAAGTCCGGGAAAAGCGAGATCGAGGAGCCCTCAAACTGAAGAGAGTCTCTCTCTAGCTTGCCTCAGCGCAGGGTCCCTGTCCCTATAATTCAATAATTTAGCAATTACAGGACGCGGGGAGCACCAGGCGGGGACCTGGGGCCGAGGGAGCGATGGGCACGCTTGACGACAAACATGGTAGAAAATGTGTCACGGCCCAGGAGTGTCACCAAAAGCTGCTCAACAAACACATCCATATTGCCCATGGCTGTGGATTCAGAAAGGCCCGTGATGCGGATATTACATCTCCTTGATCTAGCCTCCAAATCCTCTGCCTTGTCCTGCAGGGCGCTGTTTCTGGGCGTTGTCTGTCTCCATCTGGGCATCTTCTACTTCAGACACCCGTCTCTCTGCCATATCCAGGCATTCGGCGTGCTTATCAATTCGCTCGGACATGCGGTCCATCCGATAGGCCAGAGAGTCCATTTTACAATCAATGGTAGACAAGCTTTTCTGCATTGCCGTAAAAATTTGGCGAATGTCCCCTTCAGACTCCTCGACAGTATCATTCTGCCATTTGAGAGACTTGTCAGCGCCTACCTCCTTGTGTCTCGACTTGCGCTGTTCAAACTGCAGCTTGTGCTGTGATTTGTCCACCTTGCCCATGGTATTAAAAAGACTAAGTCCCACCACAGCTGCCGCAAGACTCCCATCCGCGCAATTCACAGCCCATCCAAACAAGGGGCCACAGATCGATTCTCCCTGCACACCAGCTCAAACCTCAAGGCCAAGCGGGAGTCCTCTATTTAGCCAAAGTCGGCGAGTGCTGGCACAGCAGGAGATCAAACAGGAAAATACAAGGGGGAGGCCAACTCATAGGCCACAAGGAGAGCGCAGCAGCTTATAGCGGCCAACTAATGGGTATGGGCACTCCCCAGACTATCTTCTGATATCAGGACGTCAATTAAAATTCCCCCAGCGCAGTCCAAAAGTGTCCCTTATCCGCCCAACTGCAATTAATACCCGCACTCACCGGTCCCCGGCAGTCCTACTGGGCCACACCTTGCGGCCCGCTACCAAGTCGGGGGAACCAGTGCTACAGGGTTCACATCGCTGTCTCCACAATAGAGTGGAGAGGTGTGGTGCAGCGGCCAGGGCAGCTGACTTCGGAGCACAGGGGTCATGGTTCGATCCCCAGCTCCGGCGGCAGCTCAGCTCAGCACCCTGTGACTCTGGGCAATAGCTCACTTAATTTCCACAACGGCCCCCAGCGCCTTGAGACTTGTAAGGGTGAGTAGTTCGCGCTTTACAAATACGGATTTAGATTTTTTAGATTTAATGGTTGAAGCGGCTGGGCTCCGGCCTCTAGTGGCTCACTGTCGGCTTCCAGGTAGCTCACGGCAGCGCTCTCGATCGGGGCCAGGCTGTGCTACTCCCTCCGGGCTTTTCTCCAAGATCTCGCCCAGCTGCCAACGATCCAGGTTCAGTGCTCTCCGCTGTTCGCTGTCTGGGCATTGAGCTCGCTTCTCTCCTTCACAGGCGCAAGGTCCCGGCCTCAGGCTTCAAGGCCGCCGCCCTCGATCCAGGCAAGGCCGCGGCGCCATGCCCGGGCCTCTTGCTTGCGCCCAGTCCAGCTGGCAAGGAGCCAGGTTCCGCCCGCTCCGCCGCCCGCCGGCAGGGCCAGATGTACACTCCCCTCACTAGCGGAGGTCGAACCAGGCCTCAGGCCCCAAGGCTGCAGTAGTCTGCACCGCCGCGTCGTCAACGATGTTAGGCCACACTGCCCGCCCGCACCAGGCCCCTCATGGCTGCACCTCCTCTGTGTCCACCAGCAGCCCGGGCAAACGCAATGGGCACACCGACGGACATCGCTCCTCAAGTGCTCTATAGGGCGGTAGCATGCATGCGATTTACTGCTCGGATGATACAGGATTCCTGATGGATAGTTGCGATGGCTAACGGAGCACACCTAAAACGTGGCCATCTTGAAACCAGGCAAGCTCCGCCCCCCCAGCTCTTTGGACTTCTGAGCTTATTTCATCTTTTTCTCCGCTGTGGCTTGAACTTGAAAAAGCCTTGTCCTTTTTACATTTAATAAGGTATTATCTTTTTATTCTACAAAGTCGCTTCTCCAGTCTTCTATTTTGAAAAAAACGGTTTCATTGATCAAATCCACATAGCTTCCAAACTCTTTGACTTCCTCTATATTTCTGCAAATGCCGCTGTGGTATAACACTTTGATTAAGTTGAATAATAGACCTCTATTTTGGCGTACGTGGAAGGACAGACGTATTATGTGGGTATCACAGCTTTTCCATAATAATTCTCCTATCTTTTTCCCTCAATTTTGTCTTGCTTATCACTGTCCTAAATCATTTTATCCTCGCTTTATGGCACTAATGAACATTCTTTACATTGACGTCTATTTTTCAATTCAGCATTCCACCTATTCAGTTTCCTTGTCTTCCGGATTTACTGATTTTTTTGAAAAATGGTTCTAGAGCTTCACTTATTTTTAAAACTCTCTCTCTTCAAAACCCATCTCGAACCAAGTCCAGGTTTGAACTTCTGTGGGAACAGGATCTGGATGTATCTGGGGAGATTACTTTTTTGAATAAGATATAGGCACGAATTTATAAAATTTCTAGATCAGCGAGTATTACTCAGTCCTTATTTTTTATTTATAACAGATTGTATTTTACCCCTTTGCACTGCTCCAGATTTTCCCCAGATGCCTCTGACAGCTGTTGGTCTTGTGGTTTTCCTAAAGCAGATCTTATACATATGTTGTTCAGTTGTGCCAATACACTTTCTTTTTGGCATAAGGTCTGGTCCCAGATTAGAAAGATTTTTGGTTTTCTTTATTCCTTTAATATTCTGTATATTTTTCTAGGCTCTTTAACTAATTACCTTGTATCATCCTTTCCTAAGCATAAGTTATTAGACACTTTATTAGCGATTGCTTTTCAACAAATTACTTTTAATTGGAAATCATCATCTAAGTTATCTTATAAGGTGTGGTGGGATTTGATATGCTCACATCATAAATTAGATATTGTTTATACTGCACAGTGTTTATCTTCTGATAATGTTGACTTGTTATGGTTACCCCTCACTACATTTCTTAACCAGGTTGAAAATGATATGTATACCACCAATTCTGTATTATCTGAAATTTTTGATCCCCCTTGAATATTCTCTCTCTACTTTTATATTTGTTTCACTTATTTCTTCTAGGATATTGATGAGAATGTTGATTTTTTAGATCATTATACTTAAGATATTGATTATTTCCTTTTTACCCTTTTGTTTTGTTCTTGTTTTTCTCCCTCTTACCCTCCATCCCTTACAAAATTATAAAGAATTTATTATTTCTCTCCTATACTTAATGCCATATGTAAGATGTTAATTATTTATCTGAGTTCTTTATATTGTAAAATGGTATTTATGGATATTAGATAACGTCTTTTAAACACAATGGCAGCTGCAGGCCTGCGAGGAACGGCCCTGGACTGGATGATTTCATTTTTGGGGGATCGCACCCAGTCTGTTAGGCTGGCATCCTTTAATTCGGCCAGGGTCAATACCACCTGCTGTGTACCTAAAGGCTCGTCCCTATCCCCCCACCTGTTCAACCTTTATATCTGCCCCCTGATCCACTCCCTCCAATGCAGGAGGGTTAAGGTATATAACTACGCAGACGATATGCAGCTGATTTTCCCAATAGACGAGACGGAGGTCTCTAAGGCATCTTTTCGAAACACCATGCTATTCATTAAAGACTGGATGAGTCATAACCATCTCAAACTGAACTCTGATAAAACAGAGATAAACATTTCAAATAACAGACTCCATCATTGGGCGCCAGGACACTGGCCGGCTACATTAGGCACTCTACCTATCCCTAAGAACTCTGTTAAGAGCCTGGGCATCAAAAGTGACGCCAACCTATCTATGCACGCACAGATTAGCCTGGTCACATCATTGTGCATCTATCAACTAAGGAGTTTTAAGAAAATCAGGAGATTCTTTACTAGGGAGGCAAGTGTGGTGATCATGCTGGCCATGATTATGTCCAGGCTGGATTATGCCAATGCTATCTATTTGGGTCTCCCAGCCAATCAAACCCACAGACTGCAGTTGATTCAGAACCAAGCGGCCAGATTAATCTACCAGCAACCAAGACACTGCCACACTAAGCCATTGATGAAGCAGCTTCACTGGCTTCCTGTGGCTCAGCGGTCTATGTTCAAGACAGGCTGCATGCTTTTCAATGCTCTCAACGATAGGGGCTCTAAATTTATCTCCACAATGATCTCACTGTACCTTCCCAAAAGGAACCTAAGATCAGCTTCAATGAATATGCTGACAACCCCTAGATTCAAGCGCAAGAGAATGGGTGGCTCACGTTTTTCTATACTAGGCCCCAAACTTTGGAATTCTCTACCGATTGATATCAGATTAACGTCGGACTACATTGGTTTCAGGGAAAAACTGAAAACTTGGCTGTTCACCCAAGCCTATTGTTAGATCATACCCGGGACGGCTTCCAACCTCCAATTAGCGCCAAGAGACCTTTCGGTGTACGTGCACTTAACAAATTCCCTAAACATAAACATAAACAATGAGGTCTAGATGTTACAACAAAACAGAAACAAGGAAAAATATTCTATAACTACTTTGTTGGTCTTTCATCATTAGGTAACTACTTACAAAATAAGCACAGAACTAAATGAAAGATGATAAACCATACAAGTTAAAGAAATTGATGGGAAATGCATTCTTTTATGTTACCGTTATGAAACATCAATTGGTTAATACAATTACGGCAGAGATTTTGCGTGTAACCAGAGAGAAACAGAATTAAACCCTGGTTGCCTAGCGCCGGACCGCTAAAACTCTCTCTTGCTACTCCATCACCTTTTGTCTGCTTCCTGTCGATGAAGATGGTGGGTTCGAGGCGGCCATCTTTACCTCACTTGATGGCCTCTCGGTGGTCTGCTTGTCTTCGGCTCAGCGAGTGATACCGTCCCGCTGCGTTGCTGTGCCGCCTCCACAAACCCTCCAGTGGGTGTTTACACCAAACTCTTTTTGGTCTGCCTTCGCTTAGAGCCCGGTGGTGATGGACTGGCTCCGGGCGTGCCCTGGTTGGTACAGGTCTGCTGAACTTGAACATTTTCCTTCTGCCTGGTTCCTGATCCCCCTCTGCTCCTTGCGGAATTTGCCTGTGTTTATCCCTTTCTCTGCTTCACCTCCCAAATGTTTGACAATGATGTGATTATTTACTTTTATGTTAATTGTGCAACTATTCACGTTCTCAACCTATGTAAAGCGCTCTGATACCTCCGGGTCTAGCCAGCGCTATATAAAACTCCAAATAAATAAATAAAAGTTGGTGCCGTGGGGTATAGTGACTTCTGTATTATAGTGCTACAAGGTAACAGCATGCGATTGAAAGCACGATGAACATGCACATTGTTTTAAAATTGTAATGAGCACAGTAAAAGATAGACTACCAGGAAGCATGCAGAGATTTAGTGTTATAAAGCAAGCATTAACCTTCTAGTTCCAGGGTTTTGAAGCAGTTTCAATATAGTTTTAGAGCTTTTTCATTCCTCCAAAAGGTGTAATTTCTGATTTATATCTGTTTCCATGCACTTCATTACTTGGTCTTACTCGCAAGAAAGTGTCACTCTTAGGGGTCGATTCCGATCCGGAACGGAAACCGTACCGACCGACACGGACCTGGAATGGAGACTGACCGACACGTATCGGCGCCGTACGACCCGCGCAGTACGATGCAATGCGTGTGAATTACAACCCACTCGTACGGAACACAAGCAGCACGACCGAACCGTACGGGAAACAGTGATTCGCCAGTAAACGGACCTGGAACCGCACCCACCGACACGCATCAGGAATGGACGCGACCGACACGGACCCGCGCTGTACGAACCGCGTAATACGATGCAATGCGTGTAAAACGAGACCGACTCGCACGGGGCACAATCCGGAAGACCGAGACGTACAGAAAACAGTGACTACCAAACATTAGACTCTTTTGCGTCCAACTCGATCGTCAACGAAGAAACACAGCAGAATGTCAGTGTGACAGACTCGGATTACCCCGCAAGAGCCACTGGCAGCGTCCGTCCCGGTCAAATGAACGTCTCCATCACGCCCACCAAAACCTAAGGAAAAAAGACCAAAAAAGGACCAAACAAGCAATGACAAAGCCAATAAATAAAAAAAATTAAAAAATGGAACCAAGACACACCCACAACTCCACCTACATAAAGGCCCAAATCCACTCCCATGATCCTTTGCTATTTTCAAACACATGACAGCTGAGGAGACAACTACACAGCACCCTGAGCAACACCCACACCTCACCCACCACACAACATCCACACCATTACCACTTCCTAAACACACTCACAACAAGCAAGAGAAACTGACACCCACTCACCCTCACTTACACCCTCACACACACATCAACCACCACAACCACCCAGCACCATGCCCCCAAAGAAGAATCCAAAGTTCACAGATAGTGAGTTGGTAGTCCTGGTTGATGAAATACTCCGAGTAGAGCCACATTTATTTGGAACCTTGCTCCAACAGACCCCCATGTCACAGAAAACAAAGATGTGGGAGAGGATCGTCGACAAGGTGAACGCACAAGCACCTTGCCTGCGCACAAAGGATGACATCCAGAACAGGTATTATGATGTGCGCAGGAGGGTCAAGAAGCTCATAGGCAGAGACCATGCCTTGAGCCAGCACACTGGCAGTGGCCCACCTGCAAAACCAACATACTTCACGTCCTGGGAGGAGAAAGTGCGGGCCATACTCCCACCGGAGGGCATCCATGGATTAACAGGAATACCAGAGCCTGGTGAGTACACAACCAATCTAGTCAATATTGTGTGGCAACACACACACATCACTGCCAAGGGGACATTGGAAACAAGTAGCGTCTGCAAATCCAAAGTAAGCCAGAAAAAATGTAAATCTGTGATGTGTATGCCAGTGACACAAACGCAACAGCTGCTATCTCAGAGTAATATCGAACTAGGTCATAACATGTAAAAACCTAACTACAAATACAGCAAGGCATTGACCCCAAACACAAACAAACACTGTCAGCCAACTTTTCAGCACTGTTACACCACCTCACAGGGAAGCAGAGTCACAGGAAGGAAGGTCAGGGATGCTGGGAGGGTGGGTATAGCCAAAAGCATGATAGGAGTTGTAGTCACAGACACCAGACCCCCTCACACATGGTCCATCAAGTCCACCCTGAACTATGTTCACCTCACAGGGAGTGGGAAAGTACTGCCCAGATGGCTGACGCTGGGCTCTGCTGTGGGGAGCACAAAGCCCTGTTGGGAGTACTGCTCATACAAACACCAGGACACCACTGTCAGCCATCTTGCCAGCACTGTTACACCATCTCACAGGGAAGCTGAGTCACAGGAAGGAAGGTCAGGGATGCTGGGAGGGTGGGTGTAGCCAAAAGCATGATGGGAGTTGTAGTCACAGACACCAGACCCCCTCACACATGGTCCATCAAGTCCACCCTGAACTATGTTCACCTCACAGGGAGTGGGAAAGTACTGCCCAGATGGCTGACGCTGGGCTCTGCTGTGGGGAGCACAAGGCCCTGTTGGGAGTTCTGCTCATACAAACACCAGGACACCACTGTCAGCCATCTTGCCAGCACTGTTACACCACCTCTCTGGGAAGCTGAGTCACAGGAAGGAAGGTCAGGGATGCTGGGAGGGTGGGTGTAGCCAAAAGCATGATGGGAGTTGTAGTCACAGACACCAGACCCCCTCACACATGGTCCATCAAGTCCACACTGAACTATGTTCACCTCACAGGGAGTGGGAAAGTACTGCCCAGATGGCTGACGCTGGGCTCTGCTGTGGGGAGCACAAGGCCCTGTTGGGAGTACTGCTCATACAAACACCAGGACACCACTGTCAGCCATCTTGCCAGCACTGTTACACCACCTCACAGGGAAGCTGAGTCACGGGAAGGAAGGTCAGGGATGCTGGGAGGGTGGGTGTAGCCAAAAGCATGATGGGAGTTGTAGTCACAGACACCAGACCCCCTCACACATGGTCCATCAAGTCCACCCTGAACTATGTTCACCTCACAGGAGTGGGAAAGTACTGCCCAGATGGCTGACGCTGGGCTCTGCTGTGGGGAGCACAAGGCCCTGCTGGGACTTGTGCTCCAACAAACAACAGGACACCACTGCCTGACATCCAGAACTTTAACTTGGACTCCCTGCAATGGAAGCATCCTACAGGGGGGATTAGCTGGCCCCTGTGGGAGAAGGTGGGCCTGCAAGTACACCAAATACCCGCAATTCCGCAAATACACACACCTCCACAGCAGGAACAAATACACCCCTTGGGACCACTCACACAAAAAGTAAATGCCCATGCGAGATGCCTGACACATTGTCCAGACGTATGAATTGGTTGCAAGTCACACCAATGCACTTGCCCCCTCAAACCCCTTCACACTGACAGCTATCGCAACTGTATGTATCCTCTCACTGTCTGGTCCTGCAGTGTGGCAGGGGTGCCCCCTGGCCTGGTTGGGAAGGTGTGTGCCCTCTATGACAATTGGGGAGGAGTAGGCATAGCACATACCAAAAGCCACACCCCAAACCACATATACACCATTCACAGGTGACACATGATAGTGAATGGAATGGCCACAGCAACATAGCTGACACCGTAGCATGGTGTCATTTACACAAGGCACTGTGGTGATCTGCATTCCACTCCTACATCGTGCGGCGTTGATTGCATCCCTCACACAACAATCCCCTCACTGCCATTGACATTTGCAACACAAGGAGCAAAACTGGCCTGGGCAGGAGTAGGCATACAACTCACAGCAGCATAAGTCAAACACACAAACCTCTGGCCCCCTCTCATGAGCATGGGATAGTCTGCGATCTGCCGTTGTGAATACCCCTTACCATGGAGGACATTGACCACATAAATGACATCATCACGCACAGAACTCTGCCCCAACATCATCAGCTACGGATAACACCATCCAATGTGTGAAATGAGATGTGAACTAGGGACACACACCACAAAATAGTATCTTCACCGTGAATGCAGCCATACCGTACTGTGACCATGTTGTTCAGACACAACAATGTTACTCACAAATACAAGCACAAATGCCAGCACACAACGTCCAAACGTGCTACACATTGCAAGTGGAAGTGCATGTATGTCATTGTTAAAGTACGAATGTTGAGAGGAGGGACACACCTGTGTCAGGCACATGAGGGCACATGAGTAGCAATGCCTATGTACAGTCAAACAATCATGAAATGAGATGTTCATGCACACAGCCCTACGTGCCCCTCAAAATGCTCAAGCATCAAATGACATTGTGCTAAACCAAAATAGACACCCGTCACTGACAATGTAGGACAATGCAATGTAAATACACTCATCATGATGTGCAGTGGCAACTGATGTGTGCGAACCGTTGATGTGTGCAGAAACATTACATACATTGTGTGTCTCTTACACCCACAGGGGATGCTGGGGACCCAGCAAGAACAGAAGACGAATCCCAGCCCCACACTCTGGATGACCCTGACCTTCCCGGTGTGGATGCCTCTATGTCCTCTTCGGACGAGGATGAACAACCTGGCACCTCCGGTGTGGCCCCGCTCCCAGCCCCAGCAGCTGCAACATCAGCACACCCTGCCACCACTCCTGGACCACCTGCAAACACCTCAATCACCCCTGTCAACACAGCCAGACCAAGGCAACAGGACAACGATGGCACAGGTACACAGGGCACCCAGGAGCTGACGGACAACAACACCAGTGCCAACACAGACAGGGGCCCAGTGTTGCCTGTGCCTGCCAGGGCAGGTCCTGCCCATGTGGGCAGGGGTGGTGTGAGGGTGGTCAGGGTGAGGCCACGGCCTGCAGATGGGGCTGGACTGCAGGAAGATCCGCAGTTGGGACGCATCATCGATGCGTACCAGGAAAGCACCGGAGGATTTGGCCAGGTTGTGGGGATCCTCAGGGACATGTAACAGCAGCAGGCTGCACATCATGCCAGAATGGACTCCCACATGACCTGGATGGAGTCCAAAATGGACACAATTGATGAACTCACGGCCGTGCATAGGGACATACTGACATGCCTCCGCCAGATAGCCAACTACATTACCACACCTCCCTGTGTGCCCACTACATCAGTTGCCACTACATCAGCAACTGCCACAGGGAGGGAGGTGGACTCTGGCGGAGAGTCCTCTGCACCGCAGCAGCCTGAACTTGAGGGTCCCCCTGAGAAGAAGAAGAGGGGTCATCCGAAGAAGGACAAGTAAGAGGCAGATGGACATGCATACCCACCAGGACGTGACTACCTGTTCTAGACATCATCCAATGTGTGCAAAGCGTTCACCTTGTTGACTGTCGCTTAACTCCCACACATGTGATGGAGGGTCTAAGTTGGACCAATGTTCCAAAGGACTGTGGACTTTACTCTATAAATTACAACAATCAACACTACCAACTGCACTGTGAGCTTTGGATTCCTATTACACTGTACAGCACTTTCACCTACGTATAACTTACAAACACATGCATGTAAATAAATTCACTATAACACAATACATGCCTCTGTTGTGACTGAAACTTGGTTTGTGTTATTGAGAGGATGACCTGTGAAAAGAAGTCTGTGCATGTGAACTACTACAGCGATGTAAACACAGTCATGTGAGTCATGGTGATGTGACACATATGAGGTAGACACCCCACTACGTCAACACAACACATACTTACCATGCCCATCTAACTTATCGTCCTAACTTATGTGAACAGACAATGCAGTGAGAAGCATATACACAACACCCTTCTTGAGTCTGTGGCAAGATGCCCACAGGTACAGCATGCAAATGAATGTTGGATGTGTGGAGAGCGACAACGCACATCCCAAAGTGAAGCACAGGTTTATTACACATCTGAAACATGTTGATGCCACCACAGATGCAAGCTAATCCCACGTGACAGTGGCCACACAGTCACCAAGTGTGGAATAATTAAAGTCCAGGGGTGTGTGGCACATCACTTGTTGGTAGATGACTACTTCCACCCTGGAACTGGATTCTGGGAGTCGGGGGTCAGAGTCAACCAAACAGCCAAAGTACCCTGTGAAGGACAGAAGAACACGATAGAACTGCAATACACATGCCCGAAACATGTCACAAGATACCCACACAAAACCACGTAATCATGTCAACACTGTTTAGGAGTACAGACTACCAGAAAGGACACATCACTGAACGCATCCAGTCAAGTAGCACACAGCCACACTCACACAGCAACTGAGCACCACCAACACATATCAGGCAAACACAATACATTGACAAAACATCCCTGTATACTCACATTCAGGCGAAAAAGTTGTTGATGAGCTGTGTGCGGACATCACCCTCATCATCATCATCACTGGCATCGTGGCCCAGGCCAGGATCCTCCACAGGTGGCGGATGTTGGTCATCGTCATCCGGGATGAGAGGCAACTCCTTCCTCACTGCCAGGTTGTGTAGCATGCAGCAGACTATGATGATTTTGCACACCTTAGCAGGTGCATATGGGAGGGCCCCTCCTGTCTTGTCCAGGCAGCGGAAGCGGCTCTTCAGGAGACCAAAGGTCCGCTCGATCACTCTCCTAGTCCGACCATGTGCCTCATTGTAGCGCATCTCTGCTGGTGTCACAGGGTTCCTGAGGGTTGTCAGCAACCACGGCATGTTGGGGTATCTGGAGTCACCTACATACAGACAATTGCACATTAGCTGAGTTTGAAAAGAGTGTGGAAAACAACATTGCCAAACACACACAATGTCAAACAGTCAGTACACACCGACAAGCCAGGCACGCTGGTTCTGCATCTGTGCCATCATCCTCAGGATGCGACTAATCCTCATGATGTACGCATTGTGCGCAGAACCGGGAAATCGTGCACACACATGTGAAATAGACATGTCCGCCAGACATACCACCAGAGCATTAATTGAATGGAAATGTTTCCGGTTCCGGTATGGCAGCTCATGTGCATGTGGTGGTACCAAAGACACATGTGTCCCATCAATGGAGCCGATGACATGTGGCATCCTCCCCAGTGCATAGAAGTCACTCTTGATGTCAGTGAGTTGTTGTGGGTTAGGGAAATGGATGTAGAGGTCCAGGAAAGTTAACATTGCCTCCAACACATCACGCAGCACACGGCTGAACATAGTCTGTGACATCCCACCAGCAGACGCCACAGTGTATTGAAAGGTACCGGTGGCAAAGAAGTGTAGGGCAGCCATCACCTTCACCTTGGGGGTCAGCGCTGTAGGGTATGGCCGGCCAGGTTGCAAATGTGGGGCCAACTGCTCTGCCAAATCCTCAATCAGTGGCCTGGTCAAGCGGTACCGTTGGATGCAGTCACGTTCAACCGTGGTAGCAAGGTCAGGGAACGGTCTATGGACAGCTGGTCTCCTGCAGTACATAGGTGAGCAAAGGAAGATAGTAAGTTCCCCTACCTATGTGGCACTGACCATGCTAAATTTCACATGAGACATCATAAAAAGACACAAGTGCTTTCTGTGTATGCTGTTGTGTATGGACAAATATGTCACCTACATGCCCATCATCTCACATCTCATCTCAACATGTGTACACAACAAGTTCCATGTTGTGCTGTGTCAACTCAATGGGCTGTGTCACAGTACATCTGTACTGATGTCACATACCAAACACACACCACAGTGACAAGTGAGGACAGATGTCTTCCTGCATCACAGCTCCTTGACAGGCAGATACTCAGGGACCTTGTATTGCCACACGGACACTGGCATGATGTGGCGTATCATGTACACGCCACTACACGCCCATGACTCCCACAGGAAGTGGCCCCTGATGTCTCTGCAGGACTTACATGGACATCTGTGACACACAGACACAACATCAATGTGCATGCACAAACCACATGGATGTGGAGACTGTTTACCATTGGGCACATGGAATCTGAGACATCAGAAACACAATATGCACACAGACTGTGGATGTACATCACAATTGTGGCACTGGCACACCCTGTGACACACATACCATCCCACCTAAGAGTCAGGGTGCATGTAACATGTCATACACAAAGTCCCCCTGGAACTGTGTACATGCCTCAAGCTCTGAACTGTACAGTTGTCTATTACAGTGGTAATGTGCACGAACACACAAAGGAAGCTGTCCCCATGAACCCTTGCACAGTCTGGGAGTGGCTGCCACAAAGTGCCACACAATAAATCATATGTAGACCCCCATACACACACAGGTAATGCAGCCTTACATGCCTTTGGATACACTGTTACAGCAAACAAATGATGGACGGAATGCTGACAATGCAAACATTCTCCCCCAGTCAAAAGATCGGTTTCAGGGTATGTCACCCTTCTTCAGCCAGGCTAGCTTGAATCCAGTGGCACAGTGAGCAAGGGACCCACGTCTGGGCATACCCATCCCACTTAGGGCGAAAAGTGTTACAGCAAACAAATGATGGACGGAATGCTGACAATGCAAACATTCTCCCCCAGTCAAAAGATCTGGGTTAAATCCATCGTTCTTTTGCCCACTACGCCACCCCAGTTTGGACCCAGCCATATGCAAATCAGTCTTGACCCTGTGCCCCATGGGAACAGTCCAGACCGAACTGCCAGGCCAGGTCCTCCCTGGACCGGAAACAAGCATCCTGGGACCGGTTTCAGGGTATGTCACCCTTCTTCAGCCAGGCTAGCTTGAATCCAGTGGCACAGTGAGCAAGGGACCCACGTCTGGGCATACCCATCCCACTTAGGGCGAAAAGTGTTACAGCAAACAAATGATGGATGGAATGCTGACAATGCAAACATTCTCCCCCAGTCAAAAGATCTGGGTTAAATCCATTGTTCTTTTGCCCACTACGCCACCCCAGTTTGGACCCAGCCATATGCAAATCAGTCTTGACCCTGTGCCCCATGGGAACAGTCCAGACCGAACTGCCAGGCCAGGTCCTCCCTGGACCGGAAACAAGCATCCTGGGACCGGTTTCAGGGTATGTCACCCTTCTTCAGCCAGGCTAGCTTGAATCCAGTGACACAGTGAGCAAGGGACCCACGTCTGGGCATACCCATCCCACTTAGGGCGAAAAGTGTTACAGCAAACAAATGATGGACGGAATGCTGACAATGCAAACATTCTCCCCCAGTCAAAAGATCTGGGTTAAATCCATCGTTCTTTTGCCCACTACGCCACCCCAGTTTGGACCCAGCCATATGCAAATCAGTCTTGACCCTGTGCCCCATGGGAACAGTCCAGACCGAATTGCCAGGCCAGGTCCTCCCTGGACCGGAAACAAGCATCCTGGGACCGGTTTCAGGGTATGTCACCCTTCTTCAGCCAGGCTTGCTTGAATCCAGTGGCACAGTGAGCAAGGGACCCACGCCTGGGCATACCCATCCCACTTAGGGCGAAAAGTGTTACAGCAAACAAATGATGGACGGAATGCTGACAATGCAAACATTCTCCCCAGTCAAAAGATCTGGGTTAAATCCATCGTTCTTTTGCCCACTACGCCACCCCAGTTTGGACCCAGCCATATGCAAATCAGTCTTGACCCTGTGCCCCATGGGAACAGTCCAGACCGAACTGCCAGGCCAGGTCCTCCCTGGACCGAAACAAGCATCCTGGGACGGGTTTCAGGGCATGTCACCCTTCTTCAGCCAGGCTAGCTTGAATCCAGTGGCACAGTGAGCAAGGGACCCACGTCTGGGCATACCCATCCCACTTAGGGCGAAAAGTGTTACAGCAAACAAATGATGGATGGAATGCTGACAATGCAAACATTCTCCCCCAGTCAAAAGATCTGGGTTAAATCCATCGTTCTTTTGCCCACTACGCCACCCCAGTTTGGACCCAGCCATATGCAAATCAGTCTTGACCCTGTGCCCCATGGGAACAGTCCAGACCGAACTGCCAGGCCAGGTCCTCCCTGGACCGGAAACAAGCATCCTGGGACCGGTTTCAGGGTATGTCACCCTTCTTCAGCCAGGCTAGCTTGAATCCAGTGGCACAGTGAGCAAGGGACCCACGTCTGGGCATACCCATCCCACTTAGGGCGAAAAGTGTTACAGCAAACAAATGATGGACGGAATGCTGACAATGCAAACATTCTCCCCCAGTCAAAAGATCTGGGTTAAATCCATCGTTCTTTTGCCCACTACGCCACCCCAGTTTGGACCCAGCCATATGCAAATCAGTCTTGACCCTGTGCCCCATGGGAACAGTCCAGACCGAACTGCCAGGCCAGGTCCTCCCTGGACCGGAAACAAGCATCCTGGGACCGGTTTCAGGGTATGTCACCCTTCTTCAGCCAGGCTAGCTTGAATCCAGTGGCACAGTGAGCAAGGGACCCACGTCTGGGCATACCCATCCCACTTAGGGCGAAAAGTGTTACAGCAAACAAATGATGGACGGAATGCTGACAATGCAAACATTCTCCCCCAGTCAAAAGATCTGGGTTAAATCCATCGTTCTTTTGCCCACTACGCCACCCCAGTTTGGACCCAGCCATATGCAAATCAGTCTTGACCCTGTGCCCCATGGGAACAGTCCAGACCGAACTGCCAGGCCAGGTCCTCCCTGGACCGGAAACAAGCATCCTGGGACCGGTTTAAGGGTATGTCACCCTTCTTCAGCCAGGCTAGCTTGAATCCAGTGGCACAGTGAGCAGGGGACCCACGTCTGGGCATACCCATCCCACTTAGGGCGAAAAGTGTTACAGCAAACAAATGATGGACGGAATGCTGACAATGCAAACATTCTCCCCCAGTCAAAAGATCTGGGTTAAATCCATCGTTCTTTTGCCCACTACGCCACCCCAGTTTGGACCCAGCCATATGCAAATCAGTCTTGACCCTGTGCCCCATGGGAACAGTCCAGACCGAACTGCCAGGCCAGGTCCTCCCTGGACCGGAAACAAGCATCCTGGGACCGGTTTCAGGGTATGTCACCCTTCTTCAGCCAGGCTAGCTTGAATCCAGTGGCACAGTGAGCAAGGGACCCACGTCTGGGCATACCCATCCCACTTAGGGCGAAAAGTGTTACAGCAAACAAATGATGGACGGAATGCTGACAATGCAAACATTCTCCCCCAGTCAAAAGATCTGGGTTAAATCCATCGTTCTTTTGCCCACTACGCCACCCCAGTTTGGACCCAGCCATATGCAAATCAGTCTTGACCCTGTGCCCCATGGGAACAGTCCAGACCGAACTGCCAGGCCAGGTCCTCCCTGGACCGGAAACAAGCATCCTGGGACCGGTTCTCAGGGTATGTCACCCTTCTTCAGCCAGGCTAGCTTGAATCCAGTGGCACAGTGAGCAAGGGACCCACGTCTGGGCATACCCATCCCACTTAGGGCGAAAAGTGTTACAGCAAACAAATGATGGACGGAATGCTGACAATGCAAACATTCTCCCCAGTCAAAAGATCTGGGTTAAATCCATCGTTCTTTTGCCCACTACGCCACCCCAGTTTGGACCCAGCCATATGCAAATCAGTCTTGACCCTGTGCCCCATGGGAACAGTCCAGACCGAACTGCCAGGCCAGGTCCTCCTGGACCGAAACAAGCATCCTGGGACCGGTTTCAGGGTATGTCACCCTTCTTCAGCCAGGCTAGCTTGAATCCAGTGGCACAGTGAGCAAGGGACCCACGTCTGGGCATACCCATCCCACTTAGGGTGAAAAGTGTTACAGCAAACAGGGTATGCCCAGACGTGGGTCCCTTGCTCACTTTGCCACTGGATTCAAGCTAGCCTGGCTGGTGACGGCTGAATAGCCAGAAACCGGTCCCAGGATGCTTGTTTCCGGTCCAGGGAAGACATGGCTTGGCAGTTCGGGCTGGACTGTTCCCATGAGGCACAGGGTCAGACTGATTTGCATATGGCCATGTCTGAACTGGGGTGGTGGAGTGAGCTAAAGAATGATGATGGATTAAACACAGATCAGTTGACTGGGGGTGAGTGTTTGATTAGCTCAAGCGCTCCGTCCATCATCCCCTTTGGTATCGCTTGTTTGCCCTAAGTTGGCAGGGTATGCCCAGACGTGGGTCCCTTGCTCACTTTGCCACTGGATTCAAGCTAGCCTGGCTGATGACGGCTGAATAGCCAGAAACCGGTCCCAGGATGCTTGTTTCCGGTCCAGGGAAGACATGGCTTGGCAGTTCGGGCTGGACTGTTCCCATGAGGCACAGGGTCAGACTGATTTGCATATGGCCATGTCTGAACTGGGGTGGTGGAGTGAGCTAAAGAATGATGATGGATTAAACCCAGATCAGTTGACTGGGGGTGAGTGTTTGATTAGCTCAAGCGCTCCGTCCATCATCCCCTTTGGTATCGCTTTGTTTGCCCTAAGTTGGCAGGGTATGCCCAGACGTGGGTCCCTTGCTCACTTTGCCACTGGATTCAAGCTAGCCTGGCTGATGACGGCTGAATAGCCAGAAACCGGTCCCAGGATGCTTGTTTCCGGTCCAGGGAAGACATGGCTTGGCAGTTCGGGCTGGACTGTTCCCATGAGGCACAGGGTCAGACTGATTTGCATATGGCCATGTCTGAACTGGGGTGGTGGAGTGAGCTAAAGAATGATGATGGATTAAACCCAGATCAGTTGACTGGGGGTGAGTGTTTGATTAGCTCAAGCGCTCCGTCCATCATCCCCTTTGGTATCGCTTTGTTTGCCCTAAGTTGGCAGGGTATGCCCAGACGTGGGTCCCTTGCTCACTTTGCCACTGGATTCAAGCTAGCCTGGCTGATGACGGCTGAATAGCCAGAAACCGGTCCCAGGATGTTTGTTTCCGGTCCAGGGAAGACATGGCTTGGCAGTTCGGGCTGGACTGTTCCCATGAGGCACAGGGTCAGACTGATTTGCATATGGCCATGTCTGAACTGGGGTGGTGGAGTGAGCTAAAGAATGATGATGGATTAAACCCAGATCAGTTGACTGGGGGTGAGTGTTTGATTAGCTCAAGCGCTCCGTCCATCATCCCCTTTGGTATCGCTTTGTTTGCCCTAAGTTGGCAGGGTATGCCCAGACGTGGGTCCCGTGCTCACTTTGCCACTGGATTCAAGCTAGCCTGGCTGATGACGGCTGAATAGCCAGAAACCGGTCCCAGGATGCTTGTTTCCGGTCCAGGGAAGACATGGCTTGGCAGTTCGGGCTGGACTGTTCCCATGAGGCACAGGGTCAGACTGATTTGCATATGGCCATGTCTGAACTGGGGTGGTGGAGTGAGCTAAAGAATGATGATGGATTAAACCCAGATCAGTTGACTGGGGGTGAGTGTTTGATTAGCTCAAGCGCTCCGTCCATCATCCCCTTTGGTATCGCTTTGTTTGCCCTAAGTTGGCAGGGTATGCCCAGACGTGGGTCCCTTGCTCACTTTGCCACTGGATTCAAGCTAGCCTGGCTGATGACGGCTGAATAGCCAGAACCGGTCCCAGGATGCCTGTTTCCGGTCCAGGGAAGACATGGCTTGGCAGTTCGGGCTGGACTGTTCCCATGAGGCACAGGGTCAGACTGATTTGCATATGGCCATGTCTGAACTGGGGTGGTGGAGTGAGCTAAAGAATGATGATGGATTAAACCCAGATCAGTTGACTGGGGGTGAGTGTTTGATTAGCTCAAGCGCTCCGTCCATCATCCCCTTTGGTATCGCTTTGTTTGCCCTAAGTTGGCAGGGTATGCCCAGACGTGGGTCCCTTGCTCACTTTGCCACTGGATTCAAGCTAGCCTGGCTGATGACGGCTGAATAGCCAGAAACCGGTCCCAGGATGTTTGTTTCCGGTCCAGGGAAGACATGGCTTGGCAGTTCGGGCTGGACTGTTCCCATGAGGCACAGGGTAAGACTGATTTGCATATGGCCATGTCTGAACTGGTGTGGTGGAGTGAGCTAAAGAATGATGATGGATTAAACCCAGATCAGTTGACTGGGGGTGAGTGTTTGATTAGCTCAAGCGCTCCGTCCATCATCCCCTTTGGTATCGCTTTGTTTGCCCTAAGTTGGCAGGGTATGCCCAGACGTGGGTCCCTTGCTCACTTTGCCACTGGATTCAAGCTAGCCTGGCTGATGACGGCTGAATAGCCAGAAACCGGTCCCAGGATGCTTGTTTCCGGTCCAGGGAAGACATGGCTTGGCAGTTCGGGCTGGACTGTTCCCATGAGGCACAGGGTCAGACTGATTTGCATATGGCCATGTCTGAACTGGGGTGGTGGAGTGAGCTAAAGAATGATGATGGATTAAACCCAGATCAGTTGACTGGGGGTGAGTGTTTGATTAGCTCAAGCGCTCCGTCCATCATCCCCTTTGGTATCGCTTTGTTTGCCCTAAGTTGGCAGGGTATGCCCAGACGTGGGTCCCTTGCTCACTTTGCCACTGGATTCAAGCTAGCCTGGCTGATGACGGCTGAATAGCCAGAAACCGGTCCCAGGATGCTTGTTTCCGGTCCAGGGAAGACATGGCTTGGCAGTTCGGGCTGGACTGTTCCCATGAGGCACAGGGTCAGACTGATTTGCATATGGCCATGTCTGAACTGGGGTGGTGGAGTGAGCTAAAGAATGATGATGGATTAAACCCAGATCAGTTGACTGGGGGTGAGTGTTTGATTAGCTCAAGCGCTCCGTCCATCAACCCCTTTGGTATCGCTTTGTTTGCCCTAAGTTGGCAGGGTATGCCCAGACGTGGGTCCCTTGCTCACTTTGCCACTGGATTCAAGCTAGCCTGGCTGATGACGGCTGAATAGCCAGAAACCGGTCCCAGGATGCTTGTTTCCGGTCCAGGGAAGACATGGCTTGGCAGTTCGGGCTGGACTGTTCCCATGAGGCACAGGGTCAGACTGATTTGCATATGGCCATGTCTGAACTGGGGTGGTGGAGTGAGCTAAAGAATGATGATGGATTAAACCCAGATCAGTTGACTGGGGGTGAGTGTTTGATTAGCTCAAGCGCTCCGTCCATCATCCCCTTTGGTATCGCTTTGTTTGCCCTAAGTTGGCAGGGTATGCCCAGACGTGGGTCCCGTGCTCACTTTGCCACTGGATTCAAGCTAGCCTGGCTGATGACGGCTGAATAGCCAGAAACCGGTCCCAGGATGCTTGTTTCCGGTCCAGGGAAGACATGGCTTGGCAGTTCGGGCTGGACTGTTCCCATGAGGCACAGGGTCAGACTGATTTGCATATGGCCATGTCTGAACTGGGGTGGTGGAGTGAGCTAAAGAATGATGATGGATTAAACCCAGATCAGTTGACTGGGGGTGAGTGTTTGATTAGCTCAAGCGCTCCGTCCATCATCCCCTTTGGTATCGCTTTGTTTGCCCTAAGTTGGCAGGGTATGCCCAGACGTGGGTCCCTTGCTCACTTTGCCACTGGATTCAAGCTAGCCTGGCTGATGACGGCTGAATAGCCAGAAACCGGTCCCAGGATGCCTGTTTCCGGTCCAGGGAAGACATGGCTTGGCAGTTCGGGCTGGACTGTTCCCATGAGGCACAGGGTCAGACTGATTTGCATATGGCCATGTCTGAACTGGGGTGGTGGAGTGAGCTAAAGAATGATGATGGATTAAACCCAGATCAGTTGACTGGGGGTGAGTGTTTGATTAGCTCAAGCGCTCCGTCCATCATCCCCTTTGGTATCGCTTTGTTTGCCCTAAGTTGGCAGGGTATGCCCAGACGTGGGTCCCTTGCTCACTTTGCCACTGGATTCAAGCTAGCCTGGCTGATGACGGCTGAATAGCCAGAAACCGGTCCCAGGATGTTTGTTTCCGGTCCAGGGAAGACATGGCTTGGCAGTTCGGGCTGGACTGTTCCCATGAGGCACAGGGTAAGACTGATTTGCATATGGCCATGTCTGAACTGGTGTGGTGGAGTGAGCTAAAGAATGATGATGGATTAAACCCAGATCAGTTGACTGGGGGTGAGTGTTTGATTAGCTCAAGCGCTCCGTCCATCATCCCCTTTGGTATCGCTTTGTTTGCCCTAAGTTGGCAGGGTATGCCCAGACGTGGGTCCCTTGCTCACTTTGCCACTGGATTCAAGCTAGCCTGGCTGATGACGGCTGAATAGCCAGAAACCGGTCCCAGGATGCTTGTTTCCGGTCCAGGGAAGACATGGCTTGGCAGTTCGGGCTGGACTGTTCCCATGAGGCACAGGGTCAGACTGATTTGCATATGGCCATGTCTGAACTGGGGTGGTGGAGTGAGCTAAAGAATGATGATGGATTAAACCCAGATCAGTTGACTGGGGGTGAGTGTTTGATTAGCTCAAGCGCTCCGTCCATCATCCCCTTTGGTATCGCTTTGTTTGCCCTAAGTTGGCAGGGTATGCCCAGACGTGGGTCCCTTGCTCACTTTGCCACTGGATTCAAGCTAGCCTGGCTGATGACGGCTGAATAGCCAGAAACCGGTCCCAGGATGCTTGTTTCCGGTCCAGGGAAGACATGGCTTGGCAGTTCGGGCTGGACTGTTCCCATGAGGCACAGGGTCAGACTGATTTGCATATGGCCATGTCTGAACTGGGGTGGTGGAGTGAGCTAAAGAATGATGATGGATTAAACCCAGATCAGTTGACTGGGGGTGAGTGTTTGATTAGCTCAAGCGCTCCGTCCATCAACCCCTTTGGTATCGCTTTGTTTGCCCTAAGTTGGCAGGGTATGCCCAGACGTGGGTCCCTTGCTCACTTTGCCACTGGATTCAAGCTAGCCTGGCTGATGACGGCTGAATAGCCAGAAACCGGTCCCAGGATGCTTGTTTCCGGTCCAGGGAAGACATGGCTTGGCAGTTCGGGCTGGACTGTTCCCATGAGGCACAGGGTCAGACTGATTTGCATATGGCCATGTCTGAACTGGGGTGGTGGAGTGAGCTAAAGAATGATGATGGATTAAACCCAGATCAGTTGACTGGGGGTGAGTGTTTGATTAGCTCAAGCGCTCCGTCCATCATCCCCTTTGGTATCGCTTTGTTTGCCCTAAGTTGGCAGGGTATGCCCAGACGTGGGTCCCGTGCTCACTTTGCCACTGGATTCAAGCTAGCCTGGCTGATGACGGCTGAATAGCCAGAAACCGGTCCCAGGATGCTTGTTTCCGGTCCAGGGAAGACATGGCTTGGCAGTTCGGGCTGGACTGTTCCCATGAGGCACAGGGTCAGACTGATTTGCATATGGCCATGTCTGAACTGGGGTGGTGGAGTGAGCTAAAGAATGATGATGGATTAAACCCAGATCAGTTGACTGGGGGTGAGTGTTTGATTAGCTCAAGCGCTCCGTCCATCATCCCCTTTGGTATCGCTTTGTTTGCCCTAAGTTGGCAGGGTATGCCCAGACGTGGGTCCCTTGCTCACTTTGCCACTGGATTCAAGCTAGCCTGGCTGATGACGGCTGAATAGCCAGAAACCGGTCCCAGGATGCCTGTTTCCGGTCCAGGGAAGACATGGCTTGGCAGTTCGGGCTGGACTGTTCCCATGAGGCACAGGGTCAGACTGATTTGCATATGGCCATGTCTGAACTGGGGTGGTGGAGTGAGCTAAAGAATGATGATGGATTAAACCCAGATCAGTTGACTGGGGGTGAGTGTTTGATTAGCTCAAGCGCTCCGTCCATCATCCCCTTTGGTATCGCTTTGTTTGCCCTAAGTTGGCAGGGTATGCCCAGACGTGGGTCCCTTGCTCACTTTGCCACTGGATTCAAGCTAGCCTGGCTGATGACGGCTGAATAGCCAGAAACCGGTCCCAGGATGTTTGTTTCCGGTCCAGGGAAGACATGGCTTGGCAGTTCGGGCTGGACTGTTCCCATGAGGCACAGGGTAAGACTGATTTGCATATGGCCATGTCTGAACTGGGTGTGGTGGAGTGAGCTAAAGAATGATGATGGATTAAACCCAGATCAGTTGACTGGGGGTGAGTGTTTGATTAGCTCAAGCGCTCCGTCCATCATCCCCTTTGGTATCGCTTTGTTTGCCCTAAGTTGGCAGGGTATGCCCAGACGTGGGTCCCTTGCTCACTTTGCCACTGGATTCAAGCTAGCCTGGCTGATGACGGCTGAATAGCCAGAAACCGGTCCCAGGATGCTTGTTTCCGGTCCAGGGAAGACATGGCTTGGCAGTTCGGGCTGGACTGTTCCCATGAGGCACAGGGTCAGACTGATTTGCATATGGCCATGTCTGAACTGGGGTGGTGGAGTGAGCTAAAGAATGATGATGGATTAAACCCAGATCAGTTGACTGGGGGTGAGTGTTTGATTAGCTCAAGCGCTTCGTCCATCATCCCCTTTGGTATCGCTTTGTTTGCCCTAAGTTGGCAGGGTATGCCCAGACGTGGGTCCCTTGCTCACTTTGCCACTGGATTCAAGCTAGCCTGGCTGATGACGGCTGAATAGCCAGAAACCGGTCCCAGGATGCTTGTTTCCGTTCCAGGGAAGACATGGCTTGGCAGTTCGGGCTGGACTGTTCCCATGAGGCACAGGGTCAGACTGATTTGCATATGGCCATGTCTGAACTGGGGTGGTGGAGTGAGCTAAAGAATGATGATGGATTAAACCCAGATCAGTTGACTGGGGGTGAGTGTTTGATTAGCTCAAGCGCTCCGTCCATCATCCCCTTTGGTATCGCTTTGTTTGCCCTAAGTTGGCAGGGTATGCCCAGACGTGGGTCCCTTGCTCACTTTGCCACTGGATTCAAGCTAGCCTGGCTGATGACGGCTGAATAGCCAGAAACCGGTCCCAGGATGCTTGTTTCCGGTCCAGGGAAGACATGGCTTGGCAGTTCGGGCTGGACTGTTCCCATGAGGCACAGGGTCAGACTGATTTGCATATGGCCATGTCTGAACTGGGGTGGTGGAGTGAGCTAAAGAATGATGATGGATTAAACCCAGATCAGTTGACTGGGGGTGAGTGTTTGATTAGCTCAAGCGCTCCGTCCATCATCCCCTTTGGTATCGCTTTGGATACACTGTGTCACAGGCTGTGGTGTTGCAGGTGTGCACCTGAGTCCCTGCCAAGTAACAGTGGGTGGCATCCGTTATCCAGTGACACCAACAGTGGCAGACGCGGGTGACTTCAGGAAAGACGCGTCGTACCGTACGAGACCGATCCGTGCGCATGCCTGGCCCATAGATTGTAATGGGGAGAGACGCGGGTGAGTTTTCAAACTACGCGTCGTACACCCAGGGACCGAGCCGTGCATACGCTTTGGCTATGGACTATCATGGAGACGGGTGCGAGTTGTTAATCAAAATACGCGTTGTACACCCGGGGACCGAGCCGTGCATACGCTTTGGCTATGGACTAACATGGAGACGGGTGCGAGTTGTTATTCAAAATACGTGTTGTACACCCGGGGACCGAGCCGTGCATACGCTTTGGCTATGGACTATCATGGAGACGGGTGCGTGTTGTTATTCAAAATACGAGTTGTACACCCGGGGACCGAGCCGTGCATACGCTTTGGCTATGGACTATCATGGAGACGGGTGCGAGTTGTTAATCAAAATACGCGTTGTATACCCGGGGACCGAGCCGTGCATACGCTTTGGCTATGGACTATCATGGAGACGGGTGCGAGTTGTTATTCAAAATACGCGTTGTACACCCGGGGACCGAGCCGTGCATACGCTTTGGCTATGGACTATCATGGAGACGGGTGCGAGTTGTTAATCAAAATACGCGTTGTACACCCGGGGACCGAGCCGTGCATACGCTTTGGCTATGGACTAACATGAAGACGGGTGCGAGTTGTTATTCAAAATACGCATTGTACACCCGGGGACCGAGCCGTGCATACGCTTTGGCTATGGACTATCATGGAGACGGGTGCGTGCTGTTATTCAAAATACGCGTTGTACACCCGGGGACCGAGCCCTGTGCACGTATTGGCTATGGCCTGTCATGGATACGGACGCGGATTCGAAACTTGTACGAATCGTGAGCCGAAAATTCAGTTGGCTCACCACAACAATGTTGCAATTTCAATGTTGTTCTGAAGTTGAAATTTCAAACGATGCAGAAGGCGTGTACGACTTGTGCAATTCCATGGATTGGCCAGATTCATTAGATGCAAACGTGTCGGACCTATTGCATTGTACGCATGGGACAGATTCTGACTCTGCAGCACAGATATAAGGCTGTGTGTGGCCCTGAGAGCTCACTTGCCTGCACTACATGCTCCAGATTGACATCTCTGCTACCACTGCTGCTGTCTCTGCATCCTCTGGCTTCAAGAATGGCACGTACTGTGGAGAGGGCCCCAGCCTTCACAGAGGAGGAGAACCAGGCCCTGCTGGACAGCCTCCTTCCACAGTACAGCAAGCTGTATGGGAAACCAGGGGAGCAGGTGAGTGTGCAAACCACATCATTTCTCATTGTGCATGTTGTCTGACTAGCAGTACTAGGATTGTGTACACCAGTGGCTAGCATGCTCACTGAGTAGCTGTCACCCCCAAAGTGTGTAGTTACATGTACTGAACAGGTACTGTGCTGACAGAGTGTAAATTGAGTAGTTTGTCATTCCCAGGCAATGTTTGCATGTTGTAACTGCTGGACAACTGTCCATTACCATGGTTGCACTACCTGTGTACATCTTGTGCCCCTGTGATTGAGACATGTATTTGCAACTGTGTGATGCACGAATATGTTGCATGTGTAGTGATGCTCTTCTGACTTTGTCATCCTCACAGGTTGATGCCCATGAGAAGCAGGAGATCTGGCTGACCATCGCCAGGGCAGTACGATCTGTGGGGATCTACAGGCGCCGCATCCGCAACTGCCACAAGAGGTGGCAGGACCTTCGTGGCTGGACCCGGTGGATCGCAAGGGTCCAGTTGAAGCTGTCGCCTCCTCGCAGGAGGGGCGGACGACGCCACCTGACACCCCACATGCTCCGGATACTGGCGGTGGTCTTCCCTGACCTGGATGGGCAGTTGAAGGCCGGACAGCAGCAAGGAGGGGGTAAGTGCTAGGCTTTTCTGTGACCTTTGTCTCACATGCTGTTTGCACTCCTTTAGGCTGGTTACACTCCCACAGTGCGTCTGTCTGCTACAACAAGAGTCATGTTCCTCAATTGTGTTATGCCCCATCCTCATCTGATACACAGGTGTGGCCCTTTCAGTCTGTGACTTCTGTCACTTGGGTTCTGTGTCCTTGCTGTTGACTTAGGTTAAAGTTGGGGACAGCATCTGCTACAGGGACTTTGTTGTGGGCTTCATGACTGGGTCAATTGGTTGCACATTTGCCGAAATCTGACATGTACTGTGTGTGGTCCATTTATATGTGTCCAACTGCTGATCTGACTCACCACATGTGTCTGGGGTATTTACAACACACCCATGCAGCAGGTGAGACCAATGTTGGAGCCACAGAAGAATGTACATCATGTGTGTCACACATGCATAGCCACCTGCCTAGTGTTCAGGGTAATCCCATGTTGCACAGGGACCAGGACAGGTATACCCTCTCCGGCTATAATTAGCATTCTGCTCTCCTACTCCTGTGTGTCATCCAACATGTTGGACATTGTGTAATGTGCACTCAGCTGACTGCCTCTGTGTCATTGTGTACTGGCCTAGCTTTTTGGACTACTGGAGTGTGACACAGTTTGGGGTGTGCAGCCATCTGAGATGTGGCTGTTGAGTCTGCACATGGGGTAAAACATAGGTGTATCATGACTTGAGTGTGCCCAATGGTCATTTAAACATTCAAGTGCAAGCAGCTCATTATCGTTCTCATCAGCCTGTGATGTGTACATGTGTACAGAGTTGTGTTTGCACTTACTCAGATATCACATGTGAATGACGTGGGTGCATCAGAGTCCTAATGATGTGGGTAGCAGGGGGGGTACATGTGCACTTGACAGCTACCGGGGTTGCAATCCCAAAACATCCATGATGGTGGCACAGTGCAGACTGCTGTTTTTGGTATGCACTGCCCCTGTGACAGGAGCCAGTGATGACTGATTTGCCAGACATGGCTGTGCCATGGCATACGACTTGCAAAGGTGTATCCTGCAGTATTGTGAGATGTCATGCATGCACCCCATTTTTACATTGCCTATCAAGACATGACGCCATCATGGTGTCTGGTGATGAGTGACGAACCATTATCTCGGCAATGACTCTGCCCATCCCTTTCCCTGACACATGTACTGAGTAACTGGCAGGAGAAGGGATATGTGTGTAGTGACACATTTCAATCTTAACTCTTGGAAGTTGGACAACGGTCTATGTGGTGCATGTGTGCACACGTGATTGTTTACATCCTACATGCACCACATAGATGGCTCCATGGATGTGAGGGATATGAGGGGCATGGTTGAGTGGCAAGCCGACAAGTGGCTAGTTCAAATATGTGTCAGCACTTTTTGCAATGTTTAGCAACTGATGCCAAGGCTTGATCTGTAATGTGCTGTACTTACTGTGGTGTGTCAGGTCAATACAGGTGACTGATGTTGATCTGTTTTTCATGATTGTTTGCAGATACATCTACGGCCACAGGAGGAGACAGCTCCACGGACCAGGAGGAGCCGCAGAGCCAGACTGGGTCAGCTGCCGGGGAGTCGGAGGAACCCAGGGGCAAGGAGGGTGAGGGGAGCCACACCGAGGAGACCTCAGCGCCATCCACCTCAGCTGAGGAACACAGCAGCTCGGATGATGACTCCCTTGTGGAGGCAGGTGTCAGCAGCCACCAGACACCAGCTAGCAAGTCTGTCCCCACCACCACCACCACCATCACCACCCTCCCATCTGCTCCCATCCCTGCAGTCCGTGGAGGGTCCAGTGTTGGGGCCCATGTCTCCTTTGTGCCAGGCACCGCACCCCCTGCCCCTGTCTCCCCTGCTGCCCAGAGTGTGGAGTCTGTGGACTTGCTTAAGTGGCTCCATGTAGGGCAGACATCGGTGCTGAGTGTCCTCAATGCTCACACCAGTCTGTTGACACAACTGGTGTCCTTCATGGAGGGCATCTCATCTAACATGTCTGCCCTACAGAGGACCATTCAGTCCATGGCCTCCTCACTGACAGCAGCAGTGTCCCTCCTCCAACAGTCCCTCACCCCTCTTACCTCTGCCCCATCCACAATCCCCACTCCCCTACCTGTCCAACACACACACACACCGGCACAGGCAAGCACCACCACAGACATGAGCAGCACACGGCCACGCAAGCCCAAATCCCAATGCACATGCACGCACACTCAGGGGACTGATACCACACACACACAGGGGATGGGGCCCAGACACACACACAGGCAATGGGGCCCAGACACACACACAGGCATCCATGAGCACTCCGCAGTCCTCAGATGCCTCTCCCTCCAAAACCCCTTCCCTTGTCTCACCTGCAACCCCCCCTTCCCAGAAGCTCTTCCTCTGTGACCTTGGCCTCTTCCCCACAGATCCATCTGATCCTACTCACAAGGGGAAGAGGAAGTCACCACGCACAGAGGGGAGTTCCCCTGCCACACGGACACCCTCCCCCAGGTGCAGTAACACTGAGGCCCCCATACGCAAATCCCCCCGGACCAGGAAGAGCAAGACCCCACCAAAATCACACAGTTCCACCACACAGTCTCCATCCTCCAGCCCCCAGGCCACCACTCCACAGGTTCCCCCGCCACACCCTGCCCCAGGTTCCCACACACACCGATACCACATCCCCAAAATGATCAGGCCCTCCCCCTGGCACATGCACTTCCACCCCCAACCCACACGCTCAGCCTGTTCCTGCCACTGGTGTGGAGACCGTGTCCCCCCTCTGTCCTGTCCACCTCATCTGCACCCCATTCCACTCCTTCGGAGATTGGCACTGCAGTGGAGTCCACATCCACCCCGTCTGACTTGGGCACACTGTAGTGGAGAACCCATCCACTACATCTGACCTGCCCACTGCCATGGTGCCGTCACCCACCACATCTGGCTTGAGCCCTGCAGTGGTGACGGCGCCCACTGTATCAGACACCTCCACTGCAGTTGCCAGTGACACTCCTGCACCCACCACCCCTCCCCTGCCTTATTCTGCTATCCCCTGATCTGTCCCTGCGGTGCTTGGCCGGCCCATATGTATGCCCCTCCAAGGGGGGATGTCCCCTGTCGGAGCAGTGCAGGCAAGCAATGGGTGACATTTGTCACATTTCACCCTGTTTGGACTATGTGAATGGACTGGCCATTAGCCTTTGTTTACTTTGGACTTCCCAGTTTAAAAGTTCCAATTGCTGAATAAAGCCTCTATTGTTATCTAGTGGTTTTGCTTTTGATGTACATGATGTTGTTGAGTATTATCATGCATTTGCTGTTGTAATACTGTTGTTGAGATCAGGAAAGTGAAGTGTTGGTGTGATGGACTCCATGTGGCCCATGGGATATGTGTCCAATTGGGGTCTGTATCCATGTCATACTTAGCAGCAATCTTAGTGTGTCATGATTACCAAATTTGGCACAGGGATTTTCATCTTTCATTTGCCAGATGACATTTGTGGCTTGCGTCGTGCACATCTGTTGGGCTCAACATTGCTAAATTTGTCTATCTCCCTGACTGTGGGCCAATCTCCACTGGACATGCAGGTTTGCGCATCAATGATGTGGAAGTCTACTGTGTCATCAGTGCAACTTGCTAAACATGTGTATTGAGTATGTGCAGATGACTTGAGGGACACCCCCATACACAGGCTGATGTGACCAGAGCCTTCATTGTGTTGTAAATGTTGGCTCAGTGACCAAGTTTTATGGTGACATGACAGAGCCCTGCATAGACAACGTTTGGCACAGATGACCTTCCACAGGTGTGGAGTCACCTCATAGCAGTGTGTTATTCCGTGACATTGCCTGAGCCCATGGTGTGTGTTCTGTGAGCATGTCTGTGTGTGTTTCCTTCCATTCCTTTTTACTACACAGGCTGTATTCCCTACAGATGTTCCAGTTTGTAGTGCTTGCTGAGTTGTCCTGTGTTCATCTCACAGCTTGGGACAGGGTTTTCTTGGCTGTTGGTACATGGCTAACTACTGGTCATTAGGGTGTCATCCCTAGGTGTGTTTGTTGTGAGGTCCTGGGATGTGGGCAAACGCATGTGGGACACATTCAGGATTCCCCAAGGCCATTTTGTGTTTACACCATTATGTCTATGTGGTATCTTTCAGTGATTGTGACACGTGTATGTGTGTGTGACTGCTCCCACTCCTCAGGTACAGTGGTGCAATGTTGGAAGGTGTCAGCATGTGTTCAATATGGGTCTCCTTGGGTTCTTAATTGGTGTGTGACTGTGGCAGGGATCCCAATGATTCTAGTACATTTCAGCTCATGGCAATGTCCCGCATAATGTGCAGTGTGTCAGACATTCACGAGGGTCGTTGACTGGGCACGTGTGATGAATGATGGGTACCTTAGATCCCCACACCCACCCCTGGGATTGTCATGGGTGCATGTGCAGTGTCACCAGTCCATGTGGGCTTCACTGATGCACATTGGTGCAGATCCAGGTGTGTGGTGTTTGGAGTGGCCAAATGTGAGTTGTGTTGTAGCTAGGCCCCTACCTCCATTTGGGCCTTGCATTACAGGCCATGCCCTGTGGTTTCTGTTTGTGTGATGGCAGTTTGTTGGTCAGGAATCATGACCCAGTGTGCTTCACAGTATGTGCAACATCTACATTTGTCATCACAGGGGAATTACTATGCATGCTAGTGTCACCACTTTGTGGGGTCCCTGAAGGTATTGCTGTGGTGGTTGTGTCTCTTGCTGTGTTGGTTGATGTTCCGCCCAGCTTGTGTCACATTGATCTTTTGGGATCCCACTCATCTTACAATGTGTGATTGACCACAAAAGTGTGCCGAATCAATGAGTTTCCTTAGTTTGTCACTGTGTACACATCTGTGTGATTGCAGTTCTGCCCCCCTCATGTGTTGTGTAGTAGCCTGGGGACACTGACACACACACACACGTTGTGTTTGATATGCAGTGTGAGTCTGGCTGGCTGTGTCTGTGCATCTGCAGCACTGCGTGGGCCATTGGGTGGATGTTGGTTGGAGATTCTTCCCTACTGTCCCTGGGACTCTTGCCTCATCAGTGTGCACATTCATCATGTTTGGTATGTCCCATAGCTGCCATGGTCTGGGACTTTGTGACCTAACAGCTGCAGCAACCACGCAATGCTTAGTTTGTGTATGTGTTTGTTCAGGTATGTATGTTTGCATTATGATGGCCACTTCTGTCATTGTCCAATTGGACACTGGAGGCATTCTCAGCCCCCGTGGGCGATGCTTGTCTGCACATGGCAGAGGGTGTTTTTGTTGCACAGCAATCTTTGCCTCACCACATCTGTGTCTGTATGGGACACAACGACTACTTTGCCTCACACGTGCTTGTGGTTTTGGGACCAGGAATCATACATGCTGTTTGGCAGTTGCAACTTTTTTCATGACAACACTCACCTTTAGCTCACTGTGGTGTGTGTGGGTTTAGACCCCATTACCACAATGTGCAAAATGTACTGTACTTTTAAGCCCCACATTCACATTTTGCTCATTGTGGTGAGTGGGGGTTTAGACCCCATTTCCACAATGATCATGGACTGGAGTAGTTTTGAACCCCACACTTACATTTTGGTCACTGTACTGATGGGGGCTTTAGAACCCATTGCCACAGTGTACATAGACTGCAGTGGTTTCCCAAGCCACACTGGCCTTTTGGTCACTGTGGTGAGTGGGGGTCCAGACCCCATTGCCACAGTGATCATGTAATGCTTGAATAGTGAAACACACACTCAGGTTTGGTCACACATGTGATGGGAAGTACATTGTCTGTTCACTGTCAGATTCACTGTTGTAGGCATTTGACACGGGGTAACCCACTATTGCCATGATGGTAGGGGTGGTGTGGTTTGCATACACACTCACCCTATGTGTGTGGATGCTGGTAGTGTTATGCATCCCCCATCCTGTGTGTGGCTACTGCTAGTCCAGGTTGGCATCCAGCCCCTATGGGCTGGGCACTGGTGGTAGTGGTAGGCATCCAGCCCCCTATGAGTGGGGATGGTAGCAGTGATAGTCATCCTGCATCCTGGGAGTAGGGGGTACTGGTAGTGGTAGGCATGCAGCCCCCTATGAGTAGGGGGTACTGGTAGTGGGAGGCATCCAGCCCCCTATGAGTGGGGATGGTAGCAGTGATAGGCATCCAGCCCCCTATGTGTAGGGGGTACTGGTAGTGGTAGGCATCCAGCCCCCTATGAGTGGGGGTACTGGTAGTGGTAGGCATCCAGCCCCCTATGAGTGGGGGGTACTGGTAGTGGTAGGCATGCAGCCCCCTATGAGTAGGGGGTACTGGTGGTGGTAGGCATCCAGCCCCCTATGAGTAGGGAGTACTGGTAGTGGTAGGCAGGCAGCCCCCTATGAGTAGAGGGTACTGGTAGTGGTAGGCATCCAGCCCCCTATGAGTGGGGATGGTAGCAGTGATAGGCATCCAGCCCCCTATGTGTAGGGGGTACTGGTAGCGGTAGGCATCCAGCCCCCTATGAGTGGGAGTACTGGTAGTGGTAGGCATCCAGCCCCCTATGAGTGGGGATGGTAGCAGTGATAGGCATCCAGCCCCCTATGAGTGGGGGTACTGGTAGTGGTAGGCATCCACCATCCTATGAGTAGGGGGTACTGGTAGTGGTAGGCATCCAGCCCCCTATGAGTGGGGGTACTGGTAGTGGTAGGCATCCAGCCCCCTATGAGTGGGGATGGTAGCAGTGATAGTCATCCAGCATCCTGGGAGTAGGGGGTACTGGTAGTGATAGGCATCCAGCCCCCTATGAGTAGGGGGTACTGGTAGTGGTAGGCATCCAGCCCCCTATGAGTGGGGATGGTAGCAGTGATAGGCATCCAGCCCCCTATGTGTAGGGGGTACTGGTAGTGGTAGGCATCCAGCCCCCTATGAGTGGGGGTACTGGTAGTGGTAGGCATCCAGCCCCCTATGAGTGGGGATGGTAGCAGTGATAGGCATCCAGCCCCCTATGAGTGGGGGTACTGGTAGTGGTAGGCATCCAGCCCCCTATGAGTGGGGGGTACTGGTAGTGGTAGGCATGCAGCCCCCTATGAGTAGGGGGTACTGGTAGTGGTAGGCATGCAGCCCCCTATGAGTAGGGGGTACTGGTGGTGGTAGGCATCCAGCCCCCTATGAGTAGGGAGTACTGGTAGTGGTAGGCATGCAGGCAGCCCCCTATGAGTAGAGGGTACTGGTAGTGGTAGGCATCCAGCCCCCTATGAGTGGGGATGGTAGCAGTGATAGGCATCCAGCCCCCTATGTGTAGGGGGTACTGGTAGTGGTAGGCATCCAGCCCCCTATGAGTGGGAGTACTTGTAGTGGTAGGCATCCAGCCCCCTATGAGTGGGGATGGTAGCAGTGATAGGCATCCAGCCCCCTATGAGTGGGGGTACTGGTAGTGGTAGGCATCCACCCCTCTATGAGTAGGGGGTACTGGTAGTGGTAGGCATCCAGCCCCCTATGAGTGGGGGTACTGGTAGTGGTAGGCATCCAGCCCCCTATGAGTGGGGATGGTAGCAGTGATAGTCATCCAGCATCCTGGGAGTAGGGGGTACTGGTAGTGATAGGCATCCAGCCCCCTATGAGTAGGGGGTACTGGTAGGCATGCAGCCCCCTATGAGTAGGGGGTACTGGTAGTGGTAGGCATCCAGCCCCCTATGAGTGGGGATGGTAGCAGTGATAGGCATCCAGCCCCCTATGTGTAGGGGGTACTGGTAGTGGTAGGCATCCAGCCCCCTATGAGTGGGGGTACTGGTAGTGGTAGGCATCCAGCCCCCTATGAGTGGGGATGGTAGCAGTGATAGTCATCCAGCATCCTGGGAGTAGGGGGTACTGGTAGTGGTAGGCATCCAGCCCCCTATGAGTAGGGGGTACTGGTAGTGGTAGGCATCCAGCCCCCTATGAGTGGGGGTACTGGTAGTGGTAGGCATCCAGCCCCCTATGAGTGGGGATGGTAGCAGTGATAGTCATCCAGCATCCTGGGAGTAGGGGGTACTGGTAGTGGTAGGCATCCAGCCCCCTATGAGTAGGGGGTACTGGTAGTGGTAGGCATCCAGCCCCCTATGAGTGGGGGTACTGGTAGTGGTAGGCATCCAGCCCCCTATGAGTGGGGATGGTAGCAGTGATAGGCATCCAGCCCCCTATGAGTGGGGGTACTGGTAGTGGTAGGCATCCAGCCCCCTATGAGTAGGGGGTACTGGTAGTGGTAGGCATCCAGCCCCCTATGAGTGGGGATGGTTGTAGTGATAGTCATCCAGCATCCTGGGAGTAGGGGGTACTGGTAGTGGTAGGCATCCAGCCCCCTATGAGTAGGGGGTACTGGTAGTGGTAGGCATCCAGCCCCCTATGAGTGGGGGTACTGGTAGTGGTAGGCATCCAGCCCCCTATGAGTAGGGGGTACTGGTAGTGGTAGGCATCCAGCCCCCTATGAGTGGGGATGGTTGTAGTGATAGTCATCCAGCATCCTGGGAGTAGGGGGTACTGGTAGTGGTAGGCATCCAGCCCCCTATGAGTATGGGGTACTGGTAGTGGTAGGCATCCAGCCCCCTATGAGTGGGGATGGTTGTAGTGATAGTCATCCAGCATCCTGGGAGTAGGGGGTACTGGTAGTGCTAGGCATCCAGCCCCCTATGGGTAGGGGGTACTGGTGGTGATGGGCTTCATGCCCCTAAGGTAGAGCTGCTGCTAGTGTACGGCATATCAACATCCCTATGTGTGTGTAAATTATTGCGGGTACGTGTCGTTTGTTTCTGTGGTGGGTGTCTGACTTACCGTCTCCGACGTAGGCGTCGGTTCCTGATCCGGTTATAGATGTAAAGTAGTGGCATGACCTGTGCGATGGGATTCATGCTGTCTTCGTCTCGTACACGCTGATTGTTGCTCCGTCTCGTACCCGTTGCTAGTTGGTCCGTCTCGTAGCAGTGGGTCGTGTTGTAGCGCGAATCGTGCCTATAATACTGCTCTCCCGGATGCTGTGATGTGCTGGAAGTGGCGACCCGTTCGGCGCGTAGGAAGTGCGCATCGTACTTGTCCTGCCAGAAACTGCTGTGTATTTGCTTCCGTGCGACTCGAATCGGCGTTTACGGATCCGGCTCGTACGGGAACTGTAGCTGGGATCGGGGCGTATGGCTCGTTCGGATTTTGAGCACATTTGCGCATTGTACTTCCTTGCCCGGATGGACCACCTGCCGGTACGTGTCGTTCGGAAGGTAAGCCAACGAGCGGCTCTTTGAGGGCATACCGAGCGAGATCGGAATCGGCCCCTAAGTGTCACACATTTGGAGGTTGAATATCACTCATAAATGCTCTGAAACCATGGAAATGTCACACATAAGCAATCTGAATACTTGGCAGCTATGTCTTTAGTGGTGGTGTGCTCGTGCCTGTCCTGATATTCCTAGACTAACAGAGATTATTCCAGCCCTCCCATGACTGGAGAACATTTTAAACAATTGACCTAGGGCGAAATCTGCACAGACTATCACAATAGTTTTGTTTATAAACGGTTGTGCTCCCTTTATTTGAGAATATCAGCTAAGCATTGAAATGGGGTCATTTTATTCAATTCGGTAACGAAAAATAGAACTCCAAGCCATTCAAAATATGGCCAGTCTAGGCTTTTCTCCAAGAAGGTAGAAGCAGACTGGGTTTATATGTCACTATTTCTTAGTTCTTATGAGTCTTAACGCACCAGGCACTATAATCCTAGCGCCACCTGTTAAAGATTATGCTGGGAAGCAGTGTTCAGTTGTATCCTAAAGTGCAAAATGTAGTTTCCAGGTCAGCGGCACTCTATGCAACAAATTCAAGTGTTCATGTTTTAAGGTTTTATTGGTTTGCTGATTCATCGTTTTTGCACTGATTTTAACTCATGCCATAACTTGTCCACTTTATGTAATGTGCCACACCAAATACACTTAACTGTATCTGTCACAATACCCCCACAATCACAGACATAACAACGAAAAGACAATTACTCGCAAATTTTGATGTAACCCGTTCTTATTCCACTTTTTCAAAATAGTTAACGAATCCAGTTACCCTAACCCAGTCTTTGTGATCCGTTTTGATAGTGAACAATAAAGTTTTCATCTTTAGTCACTACTGCCATTTCTTGTATTTTCCTCTTCACTTCGGCCGCAGTGGAGGCCACTTTTAGATTTATTTCTCTGTTTTCTTTATTTACTTCCTGCATGTATTACTCGCCCATGCAGGCCGCAAATCCACGCACTTTATTGTCTGACAGAGACCTGGACAGTTGGCAAGCTTTGGCAACTACAGCAAGGCTAGGGTATGCAAACCTAGGGGATTCCATGAGTATTCAAGGACATCGAAATTGCAGCCAGTTCCGTGGACTAGATGACAGGTCAGCTGCCGTCTCATTTATCATCAAGGAGTTTAATAAAAAATCTTGCCTAGTTTTTAATATTCAACTTTACTGGAGTGGTGTCATCTGGGTCATTTGATAAACAATTTGCAGTCAGTACTTAATTTGTAAAATAATAAGCGCCAGCACTCATGTCTGGAGGCCACTGCAGCTTGCACCACATATTGCCCCTGCCATGCTGCCAATGATAATAACACAACTACTAACCATCATACTCCTACAAGTGCGACAATTCGGACTATCCCAGACCCCCAAAGCTATAAGAATGGCTTGGGATGCAGGTAATAGTAATTTTTAATGTGTAGTGAATTAATAATTAAATGTTGTTGTGGTCGTCTCTAAATTAGCCGAACAGCGCCACCTTGTGGCAGACTGTCACAAGCGCCGGTGTTGACAATTACTGAGCACCGGATACCACCGGCTCAAATTAAGCACTGTTTCCAGTGACTCTGTCTCTTTTCCTTCAGATTTTGTGGAAAAAATGTAAAAGTTGTTTGAGAGAACACAGTGGCAGAGGCGAACACAATGCACAAAAGTATGTTTCCGGACCAGACCCTGCAAGTACTGGCTGAAGAGATAACGCCGCGTTATCATATATTTTTTGGGTGGTTGGTCAACTCGTACTTAACATTATTAAGGAACAAAATTTGGAGATGATAATATGAGCTTTGAAAAAATGAAGCTGAAAAATCTGTGGAGGCGAAAGAACAGCCAACTGGAACGGCTAGATCTCAAGTAAACATAAATAAATGAAAACAACGGGTCCATCACATCTGGAAGGAGGGGGAGGTACAGGATGCTCACAGGATGGCAGATGCGATGCCACTGAAGGCGCCAAACAGTATTCCAGTCAGGATGCCACAGAAGACACCATAGAGGGCACCACTGAGGAAGCCAGATAGCCAGTTGGGCATGGTACCATTCATGCAGCCATGCATGACGCCACTTAGGGTGCCAGACAGTCAGGTACGGAACCAGATTATCATAACCAAAATATCTGACAGAAATATCGTGTCCTAAATGTAGTTTACAAAATAACATCCCACTGGAGTTAATATTAGAAAACCCACACCCAATTGGGTATATTTTTGAAAGTGATATTTAGGACGCCATTTTTTTTGTCCGACAATATTTTTACTAATGATATTCCTACATACGCCTACTAGTAAGGGTGCCAGAAGGGATGACACTCAGGATACAAGCTGGATTCCAGACCAGATGCCTTCCTTGATGATAGTCAAGAAATTTATGAGACTGTTTGACCAAGTCAAATTAAACACTTCACCTCATTTCTTGCAACATAAAGTGCTGTTTGACTTAATTCTCTATTGTAGTTCTTTCACTTTATAGAACCTCATATTTGTTATTTTTATGTTGCAGGTAACTCAAAAAGGAAGGCACGAGAAGACAAATACAGGAAAATCAGATTTATCCTTGCATGATGCATCCATCAAACTAGGAATACCTGTTGAACTCCATTTAAAGTATCTTGGTTTTTTAGAAGTTAGGGATAGTATTCATAAACTTCTGTCAATAAAGCAAGTTTTTGGTACTGTTCAGAAAATGTTGGTATTAAAATAAAGTTGCAGTGGCCAAAGAACATCAAGGTGTGGAAAAACACTTTTGTGGTCATACATGTTCAGTGTGATTTAGAAGGGAAAGAAAGTTAGCAAAGAATGACAATGAGTTGTGCAATGTTATGAGCAACATAAATCGATTAATTCAGTGCCACACAAAAGGTGCCAAAAAAATGTCTCCCCACACCATTAGTCTGTCAATGTTGCATGAACTAATGAAGGTTTGTAAAAGTAGTTATTGCCTCATTGCATCAAAAAAATGTGTATGTGCCCAATTGTATGACGAACCTGTGAGAAAGTGCCCTCTTTCTGCATGGTTGCCCCCACTTTTTCCTGAATTGATGATGTGCTTTGACTGAGTGTGCCCTGGGCACCTGCTAATCAGGTACCCAGGGTCTATGTTCTTTCCCTAAAACTGCATTAAAAACAAAACCCAATTGGCATCTCTGTCCACAGGTCAGCCCCTGGTAAATGGTACCACAGGTACCCAGGGCACTGTGACCAGAGAAGACCTCTAAGGGCTGCTGCACTTATTGCGCCACCCTTAGAGGCCCTGTACCATTACACTCACCGACTGCCTTTGCAGGCTGCGTGTTTTGGTACAGAACAAAGTTAAGAGTCAACACATCCCTGTGTGCCATGCCTACAACCCACTGCCCTGGCATAGATCAGTCACCCCTCTAGCTGGGTGCACTATACCAGTGGTGAGGGTACAGGTGCATGAGCCCTGTACCCCTACAGTGTCTAAGTCCATTCTTAGACATTGTAAGTGCAGTGCTGCCATTAAGAGTTTATGGTGCTGGGAGCTTGTCATTACGAACTCCACAGCACCATAATGGCTACACTGAAAACTGAGAAGTTTGGTATCAAACTTCTCAGCACATTAAACCCACACTGATGCCAGTGTGGGATTTAATGAAAAATGCACACAGAGGGTATCTTAGAGATGCCCCCTGAAAAACGACCCACCACTAGTGACCAGGCTGAGTGGCTGCTTTTAGCTGCCACCACCAGACATGTTTCTGGACCCCTGGGTCGAAAGCCTGCTGCTCTCGGGGGCCTGAAACAATGCACATCCTGGGACGAGGTGCCAAGCCTCCTCCCCCAGGATGGGCAGGGTCCACGAAGGGGAAGCTTCAAAGGCTTGCCGCCTTTGTGAGCTTCCCCAGGCCACTTGCTGCTTTCAGCAACTGGTCCCCACTGGTTCTAACCCCCACTTTGGGTGGGAGAACCAGCTGGAAAAACAAGTGTGGAAGAGAGGTGTGCCCACCTCTGCCAACTCCACCACTCAGGTGGGGGAGGCGAGGTGAAGCACAACTCCCAGTCCCCGCCATTTTGCAGACGGGGGGACCCAGCCAACCAGGGAAAGGCTTATGCCCCGCTCCCACTGGAGGGTGGCATAATAGGGGGTGTACCCACACCAGGGAAGGGACCCATTGGTCCCAACCTTTTTACCTACCTGTAACGCCCCCAAATCTAGTATTTAGGGGCACCCCTGAACCTTGCTTCCTCAGACTAGAAACTACAAGAAGAAAAGAAGAGGAAGGACCGAACAGCCGTGCTGAAGCTAACAAGAGGAGGACGCCCACTGACTTGGCCCCAGCCCTACCGGCCTGTCCCCACCTCAAACCTGCTCCAGCGAAATCCCGGTGTGTCCTGCAGCCAGCAACCTCGAGAAACCCAGAGGACCTGCCTGCCTTCAATCCCAAAGACTCTGTCTCCCGTGAACACCGGATTTGTTCAAACAACAGACTCCAGCTCCGCAAGGATCCGCGAGTTTGCACCACTCTGCACCCGGCGCCCACGGCCCGAGTTCGAGTGGCACAACACCATGAGGAGGTCTCCCCGGCGATCCTGACCCAAGATCCAGCAACCCCTGACCTGCCTCAAGCCGATGCCTGCAGCCTCAAACCGGAAGGTCCCCCTAACCATGACCAGGAGCTGGTAAGAAGATCCGACCCTAAAAGGCACCCCTGCACCCAACGCCCCACGGGCTTGGGTGGCCCAACCGACGGTGCCTAACCAACCCCCAAGATCCCAACTTACCTCTCCAAGTGGTGGTCGCACCCAGAAGACCTTCGTCCCGAGCCTGCAGTGCTTTTGCAAACCGGAGACTCCCCATAGAAAGCTACAGGGCTTCCGACGCCAAAACAGCACTCTGCACCCGGCCGCCCCAGTGCCGCTGAGGGTGCATATTTTGTACTGGCCTAAACCCCCATTTGCCCTGAGCTTAAGTCCAGGAGCTCTGCTCCCACAACCCAGTGGCCTGCTCGTCAGCAGCCACCAACCGGAGGCCCCCTATCCCCCTTTGGATAACATTGGGCCTCAGCACTCTGCACCCGCCCGCCCTGGTGCAGCTGAGGGTGTAATAAGGGTGCATCCTTGACCCTGGGGGACCCCTGAGTCTAACCCCAGAACATCACCTCCCACAACAAAGTACTTACCTTTAAACCTATAACACTATTTTCCTCCATAGGATAACATTGACTGTTTTTCTATGAAAAGTTTCTGTGTGTGGAGTTGGAAATCCTAAGAAATCCTTTTAAAATTGTACTAAATAACAAAAACGCTTTTACTTACCTGTTTACAGGAAATGTCCCAGTGTATTATCCAGGTATACTACACTGTGTAAGAAAAGTAATCTGAAAGTAATGTACTGGTCATTTTACTAAAAAGCCCATTCAAAGTATATGTTCTGTATTTGCAAAGCATTGCATTTCTCAGCAACAATACTGTAAATCAAAACAAATTGCATATACAATTACAATTCAAACTGTATTGCAACTGTATATTTACTGCAAAGTATTTATCACTTACCTGTGCCAGGCTTGCTTGGTTCTAGGAAATAAAATAACTAAAAGAATATTTTTATACAAAAACAATTGGTCTGAAGTTCAGTCTTTGAGTGTGTGAATTCATTTGCTGACTGAGTGTGTACAACAAATGCTTAACTCTGTCCTCTGATACTGCCTTACTGCTCGCCCACACTACCACAAATAGAGAGTGAGGTGCCATCTACTTTACCTCTGCCTACCTTTTGGGTTCCACTGGACTCTGTGCACACTATACCTCACTTTGGCATAGTATATACAGAGCCAGCTTCCTACAGAACCTCACTAAATCGACATTTATTAGTGTCACTTCGGGAAAAAAAAACCTTGACTACTGCAACAAAACTGCGAAAGTTGATTAGTGAAACTTTTACTTTAGCAAATAGGGTTGTTACCTGGAATATGGAGTACAGAATATATTTATACCTGAATATCATAGCCAAAATATCGAGGACTGAAATATCGAAAGGTAAGTGCATATAGTGAAGTATAAATTGCCTGTTCTTAACGCCACAACTATTAACCTTTTTTTTTTTTAAAAGAAAAAAATAATATTTTGATTTTTACAGTTTAAACAGGGGCGGCTCCTCCATCAGGGCGGAGGGGCGTCACCCCACTGCTTTCTCGCAGTGCGAGAAGCAGAAATATAAAATGGTATTTTAAATACCATTTTATGTTTGTGCTTCTCGCGCTGCGAGAAAGTAGAATGGTATGCCTGGTTGGGGGCGGGCGGGCGGGTGGGTGGGTCGGGGAGGAGTGGCTTGCCCAATGCTGTGGGCCCTGACTATTTGGTCGGCCCTCTGGGGCCGACCAAACCAGTCATACGCACTCTGGATTTTCGCTATGTAGGCTGCTGCCATTGCAGCATTGTGATTGGCTTAGGGGAGGGGAGGGAGGGTGCCTGCTTCCTGTTCAGCAAGAAAATGGGACATAGCCAGGAGCCGCGACGTCGCGGGACCCGGAAAGGTAAGTTTAACATTTTTTTTAAATTAAACACCCCCCTGCCTCCCCCCCAACCCGCGTGACCCCCCCAACCGCCCCCCCATGCCGGCCGCGTGTGTTAATAATAACGCTCAGTCTCCACCTCTGGCTCTCGGGTTACAAAGCATTGCTGGTCCGGTGTTTCTCCCCAGCCCCCTTGGCCACTTCCTTTGATGTCACTTCCAGTTGCCTCATTACCGCCTGCCGACAAATAGCGCTTTCAGTGCCACGGCGCTCACAGTAAGTGGAAAATAGCGTTCAGTGCAGGGGCACAGACCGGAGTCCAATGTGTTTGATTAGCAGAATACATTTCAGGTCTGTGTCCTGCCAGAGAAATAGAGAGTGGGGGCTGCCCTCAGCATCCAGAATGGGATAGAGAACTTGCGGCCCAAATATTTATATATATATGCTTGGTGATTTTAAAGCATAGGCTGTCCCACACACAGTCATTCGTTTTGCTTTTTTATTTCAAAATCTTTTTATTGAATTTGATCGTAACATCATAATAAGAAAACATGACAGATACATTCATTACATTAAACAGGTCAAGTGCGATAGATTGCTTCCAGGTGAACACAGCTTGTGAACGAGGACTCGACCCAGTACGCATCTGTGCTTCTACGCCCCATCTTAATCCATCTGCTCCTGGAAGCGGATCCTCTTTTTAACAACCCTGTTGTAGGGGCACTGAGTCAGAATATGAATGTGTGCTGTCTAAACAATGCTCCCCAATAGAGGGCCAGCGTGCTGATCAGAAGAAAAAGGGGTAAAAAACTAAAAAAAGACAACAAAAACCCCCCTCAAATCAAATAAATTGTTACAAAACTAGAGAACCATGAAAACAATTTAACCGGTGTATCATGGTGTGTGTATTTCTGAATGGTGAACACTGTGGGGCGGTCCGGCGGGCAGGAGCCAGGTACTTCTCAATTTAGAAAAAAAACCCTCTTGAGGGACTCCTCACTTGGTTAGATGTGGAAGAGATGGAGGGCCCTTAGTCTGGGGCTGCATGCAAATAAGGGTAGACCCTCTGATAGGTATGTCACCAACGGGGACCAAATGTAGTCAAAGCCTTTCCTAGTGTCCTCCATAATGTCTGTCAGCCGCTCGAGCGCTAACGCTCGGCAAAGCCTTGCGTGCCACTGTGTAATGGATGGGGACTCTGCCTTTTTCCATGCCGCTGCGATCGCCATCTTGGCTGCTCCGAGACACAACCACATGATGGCACGGTCACTATTTGTTTGCCTCTTCAGTAACGGGTCTCTAAGCCCCAGGAGGGTGTGTTCAATGGTCTCTGGTATGGGATAGCCTAGAATCAGTTTTATCTGTGACAGGATTTCTTTCCAGAATGGCTTGATGGATGGACAGTCCCACCAGATGTGTCTAAAGTCTCCCAACAAACCACAGCCTCTCCAGCATCTATCAGAAGTGTTAGGGAATATTTTATGTAGTTTCTGAGGATACAAGTACCAATCGTATTGTAAATAATCTAGGGCAACTTCAAGACAGTGAGAATCTCAGAACATGTCAAAATAAGGAATATTTAAAATAAGAAATAAAAAATAAAAAATAAAAAATAGTGACACTAGTGTTTAGAAAAATACAAAAGTAATTTATTCAAAGTTCATAATTCTGTTGAAGATATAAAAACATAATAAATCTAATGCTACAGAGACCTAAGTTTGAACAACATCCTAACTACACACATTCATCATACATACATACTACACTCTATTACTCATATCGATATATATCATCTGTTTGGAAACTATACGAATCACAATTGGGTCAAAATTAATATAACATGATATCTCAATGAAAACATGATTATTAGGGTAGTTTCCAGATTATCTCAATGAAAACATGATTATTAGGGTGGTTTCCAGATTATCTCTACGCGCGTTTCGGCAGAACACTGCCTTCCTCAGGAGTTCCACCACCGAACGTTGTACTCTGTAACGACAATATATATATCATAATAAAAATATATACACTAGTGTCACTATTATATACAGTGAATTAAATTCACTTTATCTCACCTGTTAACTATAAGAAAATTGATAAATGCTCACATCAAATTAATAGTTTAAAGAGCCTTACATTAGAACATGTAATATATAGTAACAAAAAATACATACATTTACCTATACCCATTATAGATTTGTAGACATAAAGCACAGAGAAACACAAAACACACTATGTGTGAAAATGAGCAAACACTATAACTGTGCAATACAGTATATTTTCTTTGATTTTAAATCCACTTATCCTATACATGGGGACTAAAGTTTCCAGATATGATGACACTGAAACTGTACGTTGTAGTACCCTGTATTCGAAATTTAAGCTCATTTATCCTATATATATAGACTGTTAAATCTTCTTAGCTTTTTTTAGAATATATAGGCGATGATACATCACTGACATTCAAGGAGAAGCAAAAAGACTCCCCTCTTACCAGAATGGTAAAGGTTTCGATAGAAGATGATGTAGGGTGATAAATATGAGGGTTTCCAGGTTCAAACCCTGCGAAAGAGAGAACAACACAGGGACCAAAATGGACTTAGAATAGTTGAAAATATCAATTTTTAAGGTGAACACATACAATACATGTGTTGACGGTAACAGATGTAAAAGAGTGACAAATGCTTACCAATATAATGGTAGATGATGTATACCTAGAATCCCCAATCCGCGTATTCACTTCTCACACGAGGACCGAATATATAGGTCAGCTACAGGCCACAATTGGTACCAACAACAAAGAAAGAAGGGAACCTCCAATTACCTTCTATGCTATTTCTGACTAAAGGATACGTTGGAAGCATAATGTATAAAATAAAACAAACAATACCTGAGTATATTGAAAAAAACGACGTAAAAGATCTTCTTTTTTAACCTCTAGATCTTTAAACTGTAAAAGACATACATAAAAATAATAATATAGAATAAACCACAAAGAAATAAGGCTACATAGTGCTACATTATGTTGACAAAAATGATTCACACTGTAAATAATATAGAAAAATATACAAAAGTACCTGACAGAAAAAGAGAATTCTGACTAGATGGACGAGCTGCCAGTCCACTGAATATTGCAACATGTGCTGGATACTAAAAATAATAATAAGCCAAAAGAGCAAAGCTGAAATGAATGTTCTCTTGATAACAGTCATAGACCATATTTAAATTTCAAAGCGGTATATGAAGCAAGCCAAAAAGCCTATCTGGCTAAATGGACTGAGTGACAAAGATTATTTTATATAAAACGGTATGTTTCATCCAATATGAACCCAGCTTTAAAAATAAGCAAGAGGACTTCTCATAAATCTTATTAAATACGTCACAATCGAATAGAGCTGTTTCAATGTTTCTATCCATAATTGAAAGACTTTACTATTTCTAAACACACAGGGCAAGTGTTGAAAACAAATACCGCAGCCCTTCCCCAAGACTCAGCAATATGGCCTATCCAGATAATGTGCTTCAAATACAAAGGAAACCAAATACCTTGCTCTAAAAAACGTCCGTAATAACTACGTGGCTATTACTAACATATATATGAGCATACGGAACCGAAGGACGTGCCACTAATCTCAGGCATGTCACCCAGAGTTTGGAAGGACAGAAGCAAGCTTACCCGTCACATTCGAAATCTGGCAGACAGCTCTTTCGCCGGAAGCAGTCACGTGAATTGAGACGCCAAGAATTACAGACGCTTTGAATCGCAAAGATTTGGACGTTTACTCGGCGCGCTTTAAATTTGAATGGAAAAAGGTCATGTGACCGGAAATGGCAAAATAGGTCATCAGAAAGTGAATGTTAACAGCGCGGCCATTTTAAAACAGAAGATGTTAATAGATGTAGTTACGGCGCTGAATACAAAGTTTCTACATGCGAAGTCTAAACAGGAGTTTCAAATTAAAAAAGGGGGGAAATCTGATTTCATCCCAGTAGATAAATATGCCAGCACAATCTAGAGAGATCCTATACTATCAATACCACAGTGAACACAAATGAAAGGAACCCCCCGATGCTGTGCATATATTAACTATCTGATAGACAAAAAAGACATCTGAACCTCAACATATTAGCATGAATATAAAAATAAAGATGAATATAAGTGAGACTAAGCTGTGAAGGGATGTCTCAACCAATGCAGCAAGGCAGTCTCATACCGATCCATCAAGCATAGTAATAAGCATTATGACTGCTAGGTGAACATAACCGAGTAAAAAAACTACATTTAGTGAGGGATCACACTCTAACTGTTATAACGTATGGCCTGATCCCACGGAATTTCGGAATTAAGACCATGGATATGTGTGTCCAGTGAAAAGATCCAAAACACCTCCCTGCGTTTTCTTACTGTTTCCGTTTCTTGTGTCTTGTTATTTACAATTTTTTCCAAAATTAACCAACAAATTTCATCTTCATTATGGTTCATTTCCTTATAGTGTTTAACTAAAGGTGCCATACTTTTGTTGGTCTTAATGGCTGACCGGTGTTCTGTTAAGCGGATAGAGAATTGGCGCGAGGTCTCACCCACATATCCTTTATTACAAGGACAGAGCAGCAAATATATAACATTATCAGTTTTACAATTTGTAAAGTTTTTAAGCTTGATTTCTTTATTTTGATAAATATATTTGTCTGCAATAATAGCTCCATTGCACGCTTTGCAATGGGCGCATTTATGATTACCTGTAATGGGGAGACTGCCGCCTATGGTTTTTTGTATGAACGGAGGTTTAGATTGGAGTCTAGAATGAACTACAAGGTCTCTCAAATTTTTGTTACGCTTGTGTGCATACATGGGGCGTGGAAGAGTCTTATCTGGCTCGACGTTAACGTTTAGTATATGCCACTGAGCATTAATGGTTTGCCGAATTTTCTCATTAAAGGGGGAATGTCTTGTGACACAGACCAATTTGGGTGGATCTCTCTTAGTGTTAGTTTTTAACAAATGGTCACGATCAAAGAAGCGAGCCCTTTTATATGCTTCCCTTATTAATCTCCTGGGGTAGCCGCGATCCATGAATTTCTGTTTCATGGTGATCGCCCTGAGATCAAAATCATGTACACTCGTACAATTACGTCGAAGACGCAAAAACTGTCCCATGGGGATACTTTCTCTTTGGCATTTTGGGTGATAACTAGAGAAATGCAATAATGTATTTCTTGCTGTAGGTTTTATGTAGAGATCTACCTCAAGTGTAGAGTCTACGTCCTTTATTTCAATGTCTAAAAATTCTATCCTGCGATCTCCGATGTTAGCTGTAAATCGTAGGTTAGTATGACATAAATTTATCCATTCCAAAAAGTCTTTGAGCTTCTCAGGGTCATCTCTCCAAATAAACAAAATATCATCGATATATCTAGACCATTGATATATGGACTCGAAAAATGGGGCTACCTCATTGTATATAAAAAGGTGCTCAAAATATGCCATGTAAATATTGGCTACCGTGGGGGCACATGATGCCCCCATACTGACGCCCTTAATCTGCTTAAAAAGGTCGCCGTTAAATTCGAAGGTGTTCTCATCAAGTACAATGGTTAGCAGATCAATAATGAATGGTACATCACAGTCAACCGAATAGGTCAAGATGAACCATTCGAATGGTTTTTTAAGCAGATTAAGGGCGTCAGTATGGGGGCATCATGTGCCCCCACGGTAGCCAATATTTACATGGCATATTTTGAGCACCTTTTTATATACAATGAGGTAGCCCCATTTTTCGAGTCCATATATCAATGGTCTAGATATATTGATGATATTTTGTTTATTTGGAGAGATGACCCTGAGAAGCTCAAAGACTTTTTGGAATGGATAAATTTATGTGATACTAACCTACGATTTACAGCTAACATCGGAGATCGCAGGATAGAATTTTTAGACATTGAAATAAAGGACGTAGACTCTACACTTGAGGTAGATCTCTACATAAAACCTACAGCAAGAAATACATTATTGCATTTCTCTAGTTATCACCCAAAATGCCAAAGAGAAAGTATCCCCATGGGACAGTTTTTGCGTCTTCGACGTAATTGTACGAGTGTACATGATTTTGATCTCAGGGCGATCACCATGAAACAGAAATTCATGGATCGCGGCTACCCCAGGAGATTAATAAGGAAGCATATAAAAGGTCTCGCTTCTTTGATCGTGACCATTTGTTAAAAACTAACACTAAGAGAGATCCACCCAAATTGGTCTGTGTCACAAGACATTCCCCTTTAATGAGAAAATTCGGCAAACCATTAATGCTCAGTGGCATATACTAAACGTTAACGTCGATCCAGATAAGGCTCTTCCACGCCCCATGTATGCACACAAGCGTAACAAAAATTTGAGAGACCTTGTAGTTCATTCTAGACTCCAATCTAAACCTCCGTTCATACAAAAACCATAGGCGGCAGTCTCCCCATTACAGGTAATCATAAATGCGCCCATTGCAAAGCGTGCAATGGAGCTATTATTGCAGACAAATATATTTATCAAAATAAAGAAATCAAGCTTAAAAACTTTACAAATTGTAAAACTGATAATGTTATATATTTGCTGCTCTGTCCTTGTAATAAAGGATATGTGGGTGAGACTCGCGCCAATTCTCTATCCGTTTAACAGAACACCGGTCAGCCATTAAGACCAACAAAAGTATGGCACCTTTAGTTAAACACTATAAGGAAATGAACCATAATGAAGATGAAATTTGTTGGTTAATTTTGGAAAAATTGTAAATAACAAGACACAAGAAACGGAAACAGTAAGAAAACGCAGGGAGGTGTTTTGGATCTTTTCACTGGACACACATATCCATGGTCTTAATTCCGAAATTCCGTGGGATCAGGCCATACGTTATAACAGTTAGAGTGTGATCCCTCACTAAATGTAGTTTTTTTACTCGGTTATGTTCACCTAGCAGTCATAATGCTTATTACTATGCTTGATGGATCGGTATGAGACTGCCTTGCTGCATTGGTTGAGACATCCCTTCACAGCTTAGTCTCACTTATATTCATCTTTATTTTTATATTCATGCTAATATGTTGAGGTTCAGATGTCTTTTTTGTCTATCAGATAGTTAATATATGCACTGCATCAGGGGGTTCCTTTTCATTTGTGTTCACTGTGGTATTGATAGTATAGGATCTCTCTAGATTGTGCTGGCATATTTATCTACTGGGATGAAATCAGATTTCCCCCTTTAATTTGAAACTCCTGTTTAGACTTCGCATGTAGAAACTTTGTATTCAGCGCCGTAACTACATCTATTAACATCTTCTGTTTTAAAATGGCCGCGCTGTTAACATTCACTTTCTGATGACCTATTTTGCCATTTCCGGTCACATGACCTTTTTCCATTCAAATTTAAAGCGCGCCGAGTAAACGTCCAAATCTTTGCGATTCAAAGCATCTGTAATTCTTGGCATCTCAATTCACGTGACTGCTTCCGGCGAAAGAGCTGTCTGCCAGATTTCGAATGTGACGGGTAAGCTTGCTTCTGTCCTTCCAAACTCTGGGTGACATGCCTGAGATTAGTGGCACGTCCTTCGGTTCCGTATGCTCATATATATGTTAGTAATAGCCACGTAGTTATTACGGACGTTTTTTAGAGCAAGGTATTTGGTTTCCTTTGTATTTGAAGCACATTATCTGGATAGGCCATATTGCTGAGTCTTGGGGAAGGGCTGCGGTATTTGTTTTCAACACTTGCCCTGTGTGTTTAGAAATAGTAAAGTCTTTCAATTATGGATAGAAACATTGAAACAGCTCTATTCGATTGTGACGTATTTAATAAGATTTATGAGAAGTCCTCTTGCTTATTTTTAAAGCTGGGTTCATATTGGATGAAACATACCGTTTTATATAAAATAATCTTTGTCACTCAGTCCATTTAGCCAGATAGGCTTTTTGGCTTGCTTCATATACCGCTTTGAAATTTAAATATGGTCTATGACTGTTATCAAGAGAACATTCATTTCAGCTTTGCTCTTTTTTGGCTTATTATTATTTTTAGTATCCAGCACATGTTGCAATATTCAGTGGACTGGCAGCTCGTCCATCTAGTCAGAATTCTCTTTTCTGTCAGGTACTTTTGTATATTTTTCTATATTATTTACAGTGTGAATCATTTTTGTCAACATAATGTAGCACTATGTAGCCTTATTTCTTTGTGGTTTATTCTATATTATTATTTTTATGTATGTCTTTTACAGTTTAAAGATCTAGAGGTTAAAAGAAGATCTTTTACGTCGTTTTTCAATATACTCAGGTATTGTTTGTTTTATTTTATACATTATGCTTCCAACGTATCCTTTAGTCAGAAATAGCATGAGAAGGTAATTGGAGGTTCCCTTCTTTCTTTGTTGTTGGTACCAATTGTGGCCTGTAGCTGACCTATATATTCGGTCCCGTGTGAGAAGTGAATACGCGGATTGGGATTCTAGGTATACATCATCTACCATTATATTGGTAAGCATTTGTCACTCTTTTACATCTGTTACCGATCAACACATGTATTGTATGTGTTCACCTTAAAAATTGATATTTTCAACTATTCTAAGTCCATTTTGGTCCCTGTGGTGTTCTCTCTTTCGCAGGGTTTGAACCTGGAAACCCTCATATTTATCACCCTACATCATCTTCTATCGAAACCTTTACCATTCTGGTAAGAGGAGTCTTTGCTTCTCCTTGAATGTCAGTGATGTATCATCGCCTATATATTCTAAAAAAGCCAAGAAGATTTAACAGTCTATATATATAGGATAAATGAGCTTAAATTTCGAATACAGGGTACTACAACGTACAGTTTCAGTGTCATCATATCTGGAAACTTTAGTCCCCATGTATAGGATAAGTGGATTTAAAATCAAAGAAAATATACTGTATTGCACAGTTATAGTGTTTGCTCATTTTCACACATAGTGTGTTTTGTGTTTCTCTGTGCTTTATGTCTACAAATCTATAATGGGTATAGGTAAATGTATGTATTTTTGTTACTATATATTACATGTTCTAATGTAAGGCTCTTTAAACTATTAATTTGATGTGAGCATTTATCAATTTTCTTATAGTTAACAGGTGAGATAAAGTGAATTTAATTCACTGTATATAATAGTGACACTAGTGTATATATTTTTATTATGATATATATATTGTCGTTACAGAGTACAACGTTCGGTGGTGGAACTCCTGAGGAAGGCAGTGTTCTGCCGAAGCGCGTAGAGATAATCTGGAAACCACCCTAATAATCATGTTTTCATTGAGATAATCTGGAAACTACCCTAATAATCATGTTTTCATTGAGATATCATGTTATATTAATTTTGACCCAATTGTGATTCGTATAGTTTCCAAACAGATGATATATATCGATATGAGTAATAGAGTGTAGTATGTATGTATGATGAATGTGTGTAGTTAGGATGTTGTTCAAACTTAGGTCTCTGTAGCATTAGATTTATTATGTTTTTATATCTTCAACAGAATTATGAACTTTGAATAAATTACTTTTGTATTTTTCTAAACACTAGTGTCACTATTTTTAATTTTTTATTTCTTATTTCAAATATTCCTTATTTTGACATGTTCTGAGATTCTCACTGTCTTGAAGTTGCCCTAGATTATTTACAATATGTATTTCCCTGTCTAGGTGAACTTCACATTAGTACCAAGGGGCCCCTATTCTTTGCAATTACAAGTACCAATCGTACATTATTTTGTAGTGTGTTTCCCGGAGATACATAGAGCGATTATGTTTGGTTATATCCCTATATAAACGACTCCACTGCTTCTCCTCTACTGGGTTAGGCAGGGTGGCGTCCCAGAAAGCCCTGTGTCTCGTTCTTTCCCGAGGGCTCAGCGACCGGGTGAGGGCATACCAGAAGGAGATAGTTCCCTTGGTGGAGGATCCCGACTGTGCAAATTTCTCTATTGGAAACAGTTCCCTGGTAGCGGCCAGCCGCTCTTGTGGTTGCTGTACCCAGTGTTTGAGTTGCGTGTAGTGGAAGCCCTCAGAAGGTGCTAAATGGTACACTTTGGCGCATTCCGCAAAAGTCATTAGCTCCCCCTTCTTATATAGGTGAGAGATCATTAGACAGCCCCCCAGTTTCCACTGTGTGAATGGCCCCTCCCGCATTGCCGGGGGGAAATCGGGATTAAAATGAATGGGGGTGTAGGGCGAGGGAAAGGTCGACAGAGAGAGCGATTTAGTAAGCAGATCCCACACTCTCAGGGTAGTGGCCGTGGGGGTGCTGTTGTACGCGTTTGGTGGTCTGTGCTGCTTTTTTAACCATAAAAGATCCCATATGGTCCTGCCCGTTATCTGACGATCCATATGGAGCCAGTGTTTTTCAGACTCCCTAAGCGACCACTCAGTGATGACCTGTAGCTGGGCCGCTCGGTAATAGCTTCTGAAATCTAGGAGGGCTAGACCCCCCTCTGATCGTGGCCTAACCAGGACCCGGTGCGAGAGTCGGGCTTTCTGATCCTGCCAGATAAATTTGGTGACCGTTTTTTTGAGATCTACAAAAAATTCCCTGTCTACGGAAATCGGGAGGCCTTGAAATAAGTAGAGGAGTTTAGGGAGGATATTAATTTTCACCACATTTATTCTTCCTATCCAGGAGGTGTAGGCCGCTTTCCACCTGTTTAGGTCCGCCTTAATTTGTCTCAGTAATGGGGGGTAATTGGCCTTATAGAGCCCTGAGAGTTTTGGAGTGAGTTTGACCCCTAGGTAAGTAATGTCTTTGCTTGTGCAACAGAAAGGCAAGGTCTCATTTATTCGATCCCATTCCTCCGCTGGTAGGGTGAGGTTTAACAGGAAGGATTTGGAACTGTTCACCTTAAAACCCGCCACTTTCTCGAAGCCTTCAAGCTCCTCTAGAATTGCCGGTAATGAGTTCTGTGGATCAGTAATAGGTAAGAGCATGTCATCTGCAAAGAGGGATATCTTGTGGACATCGGTGCCGAAGGGTACCCCCTTGATATCCTGGTTGACCCTTATCCTCTCTGCCAATGGCTCAATTCTGAGAGCGAACAACATGGGGGACAGGGGGCAACCCTGCCGCGTCCCCCTCGTGAGCGTGAAGGCGTCGGACACCGTTCCATTTACTAGGACTCTCGAAGTGGGGGAGTGATAGTTGGCCTGTACCATACCAATGAACGTGTCGCAGAAGCCAAATTGTTTCAGGGTTCTAGCTAGGAAGGCCCAATCTACCCGATCAAAGGCCTTCTCTGCGTCCAGCGAAAGGAGGGCCGCGGGGATGACTTTCTTCTGTACCTTTTTAATGATGTGCGCTATTCTACGGAGGTTGTCATGCGTCTGGCGTCCCTTGACAAACCCCGATTGGTCGGGATCTATCAGCGCCGGGAGGAGGTTTTCTAGGCGCGTAGCTAGAGTTTTGGAGTACAGTTTGGCATCCAGATTCAGGAGAGCAATAGGCCTATAAGAGGCGCATGCTTTTGGGTCTTTTCCCGGTTTGGGGATTACTGTAACCAGGGCCTCCCCCATAGTGTCTGTGACTCTGCGGGCCTTCGCTATTTCATTAAACAGGGTCACCAGATGAGGAGACAATTCGGGAGCGAACGTACGATAGAAGTGGGCATTAAGCCCATCCGGACCCGGCGCCTTCTGTAGTTTCAGAGCGTCAATCGCCTTTTGAACCTCCTCCCTGGTGAAGGGTCTACTCAGTTCCTCGTTGGTGTGGTTGGAAACCTGGGGTAGGGGTATGGCCTGCAAGTATTGCTCTTGCGCTTGGCTATGGACTGGATCTGCGGAATATAGTTCTTTGTAGAACTGACCAAAGGCATTCGCTTTACCCTCTTCCTTGCAGTGGGAGACGCCCGCACCATCCACTATCTGTTTAATATATTCTTTTTCTTGTTTTGCCCTTAGTTGGCGCGCTAAAAGTGTGCCTATTTTGTTGCCACTTTCGTACCCTCTCGCTTGTAGCCTCAATAGTGTGTGCTCTGCTCTGTTAGTATATATGGCCTTTAATTTGCCCTTCAGGGCGGTGACCTTTTGGAGCGTTTGGCTTGATGGGGATTCTTGGTGGCATTTTTCCGCTAGTGGTAAGTCTTTTTCCAGTAGGAGCCTCTCCTCCTTTTGTTGGTTCCGAAGGGTAGTGACTAACTCTATAAATTTGCCCCTAATAACCGCTTTGAAGGCGTCCCAGTTGTTGGTGAAGGAGGTCAGGGCTCGGTCATTATTCTTAAAGTATTCCGTGATTGTCGCCCGTAGGTCGTCCCTAAAGAGTCTGTCCCTGCTGAGAATGTTGGGGAAAAACCATCTCCTGTGTTTTGGCCGCAGCGCCGGCCAATTTAGTGTAGTCTCCAGTGGGGCATGATCTGAGAGGCAGATCGGATGGTAATGAGTATCCGACACCGCTCCGAGAAGGGACTGACTGAGAAAGGCATGATCTATTCTAGAGTAGGTTCTATGGGAGTGGGAAAAAAACGAAAAGTCTCTCCCAGTGGGGTGGGTTTCCCTCCATGCGTCTACTAATCCCAAGCAATGCATCGGCAATTTGAGAGAATTACTGAATGTCCCTCCCGCAGCCCCTGGGGATGGGTCGCATCTAGTGTGGGCTCCCAGATGAGGTTAAAGTCCCCCAGAAGCAGAATATCTCCAGCGGCAAACCCCTCCAGTGTGGTCAGGAAGGATTCCATAAAATCCAATTGCCCTGTGTTAGGTGCGTAAATTTGTGCAATGGTGCACTCCCTTCCTCTGAGCTCCCCCCGAACCATTAAAAAACGCCCTGACGTGTCGGATTTAGTAGCTTGGTGATTGATGGGGACCGAGGAATGAAAGAGGAGGGCTACCCCATTTTGCTTCATGGCAGCTGAGGAACGGAATATCTGGGGGTACCTCTTGTGTTTCAACCTACCCTCTTCACTTTTCTTAAGGTGTGTTTCCTGTAGAGCGGCTAGGAGGATCTGCTGATCCGTTAGATATTTCCATAAGGATTGCCTTTTATTGGGGGAGTTAAGCCCCCTTACATTCCAGGAAAGACAATTAACTGCCATATGCCTGGGCAATACCGTCCCTCCCCCGCAGTGATCTTTTCTATGGCCCCTCGCCTATCCGCCCCCTCCCCCACCAACCCGCCCCCAACCGCCGAAGAAAAATGAAAAAGCACCATGATACACGACAAATATAACAACACATAACTAAAACATTGAGTTGTAGGAACCTCCATCCCAGAGGAGGGCCTTCTGTCAGTCAACTCCAGGAGCGAGCCCATTTCCGCTCCCAGTTACCCCTGCTAATTTATGACCAGGGTGTGAACATCATCCCCTTCGGTCTTTTACCAATTACCATCTCCCTTACTTCTGTTCAGAATCCTAGGTTGTTCTGTGGGTGGCAGCCCTTAAGAGTCACAGTTCAAGGGATGGCTCTATGGGGGCCCCAATCTTGTGTACTGGCATCCTTGACCCCCTTGATTTCCCTTGTTTCCGTTCAAAGCCATGCCCCCTCAGGAGGATCTGCTCGCCCGAGATTTTACCCAGAGTACCTGCATCCAGCTGTCTTAATTTGGAGTCTTCTTGCTTACTCGACCTGCCGTCCTCCACGAACTTGCGCCTCTCGGATCCCTTCTCTGGCCCCCTTCATTGTTCCTTGACGTGGGTTCACTTGGTGAGGGGGGAGGTCTGAGTCCCAGGAGCTCCATCGCTTCGTCGAGCTCTGTGCAGTGCACCTGCTGATTGTCCATATGGAAGACGATGCCGAAGGGGTAGGTCCATCTGTACTTGATATGTCTCTCTCTCAGTGCTTCTGTAACCGGGCGAAATTGCTGCCGTCGCATCAGGGTGGCCTGGGCCACATCTTGGAAGAGCGAACAAGTGGCGTTCTGAAAGGAGATTTTCTCTGAGCCTCTTGCTTTTTTGCAGCACCAGTTCCTTTGTCTTGAAGGAGCTAAATTTCGCGAGGACATCCCTCGGCCTCTTGTTAGAACCGGACAACTTCGGTCCCACTCTGTGAGCCCGCTCGAGTCTCACCTTCGGACCCCCCTCTCCGATGACTGTGAAGAAGATGCCCACCAGGAACGCCTCCAGGTCCGGGCCTTCACAGCCTTCTTCCAGGCCTCTAATTCTTATGTTGTCGCGTCGGAAGCGATTCTTGAGGTCTTCGCATTTAAGGACAGAGGCCCTCAGCTGCTCACGAAGTTCCGCTGCGCCTTCCTCCAGTGGGCTCCGTCGTTCTTCCAGCTCTTGACATTTCGCCTCCACATCTAATGTGCGCGCCCCCACCGAGTCCACATCAGCCTGCAGAGCCACCATGTTCTCCCTCATCTCTGCCCTAAGGGATTCAAAGGAGGCAGTCATATCCGCCTTGATGTCCTCTCTTAATTCCCGTTTGAAGTCCCTGAGTGATGCTAATAGATCCTCACGGGTGAGCGCCATGCTGCCCCCTGATTGCGCGTTGCCTTCCTTGGCTGGACCTGTGCCTGGTTGGGCAAAATAGTTCGAGACTTTGTTGGCCGCAACCTTTTTGGGTGGCATATGGGGACTGAGGAAGTGGCCACCCCTGGCCCTCTCGAAAAGTGGGGTCTAGGCGGGGTGGTTCTCCAGTGGGGCATCTCCTCGGTGACCACTTGCTTTCCTGGACCTGTGAAGCAACCGTCCGCCAGGGAACCCTGCCGGACCGTAGGGCCTCGCGTCGACTCCCTTCTTGATCTCTGTGTCACTTAGGGTAGCACCCTTGGCTCAGTGTGCAGGCGCGCTGTTTCTAATCTTCCTATACTGCGTGGGTCGGCAGCAGGGGGCCTCCCGCGGTTGAGTGGCCTCACGCTGCAGGGAGACGCCCCCTCGCAGAAGTTAGGGTTCCCCTCTCCTGGGGCCTGGGGTTCGATCTGGGGCCTCAAATCACCGGGCTAGTGACGCCGAGGCATGCCACCTCTCCTCTGGGGGGGGTCCACCTCTAGACCATCCGCTCAGCTCTCTAGACCAACTCTCCCGGGGTCTCGAGCTCGCAGGATCTGTGTCCTCTCCAGCGCCTCAGTGACTCTGTATATCCGCCGGCTTTACAAAGCCGCACCTCTTGGTAGGTGCGGCGCTTGAGGTGGGGCCCTGACTGATCCGCTGGGTTTTATCAACACCTACCGCTAGTTCGATGCGGCGCTCGAAGTGGGGCCCTTGATGTGGCGGCTAGGCGGGTTGTTGCTGGCTCTCACTGAGGGTCCGAGGCGCGAACAGGAGACATCTCCTTTCAAAATGGCGGCCCGCTGCGGGTGGACGCCGCCATGTCAGGGTCAGGGAACCACCCCCCAGGGGGCTGGGCGACCAGCTTGGGGCCCTGCACCGCTTGCCGCAATTCCGGGGGGGTGCCTCCTCTCTTATCAGGGATATGTCTGCCTTCCGTCTGCCCCCGTCCTAGCCTGTGCTCTCTCTCACCCGGTCAATGCTGGCGTGATGTTCCCCGCCCGGGCTCGTCTCTCGCCGGGAAGCTGCACTTCTTCTGGGGGGGGGGTCCCCCGGCGCAAATCAGCAGTGCGTGCCATCGGGCTGTGGAACCGAGCTTCTCCGGCTCTTTTGCGGCTTCTCAAGTGCCAAAGCCTCTGTCAGAGACCGGCCGCCATTTTGTGAGGCGCCGCGTCGGAACGGGTACGTTGCTCTCTTCTTCAAGAACTGCCCGGATTCAAACTTCAGAGGGTCTCCGTAGCGTGCCGGATACTTCCCCCACCATTATAGGGACTTGGCTGGGCTCGGCGGGGTGAAAAACACCCTCTAGTTACCGTAACTCATGGGGCCTGGGACGGAGCCGTTCGGATTCACGTCTGAGCAGCCATGATGGCTGGCCACGCCCCCGTTTTGCTTTTTTGAAATTCGTGTTGGGATCCTTTCTCTGATCTAGTAGTAAAAAGAAAGGCCGGTGGCCACAACTTTCAGTCTGCATTTTTCATCACGCTCTGACTACGAAATGTGTACTCAGCGCAGGGCAGACAAAAGAGACGGAGGTTGTGGTCGCTGTGGGGCCTCTCAGCCTCAGTCCGTAGGAAGCACTTCCAAAGCCTTGCCAGGCTGTTCGGGAGTGTCTTTATAGTTAAATGTGCAGATTGATGTGGCCTCCTCTCCCACTATGAGGAGAAGTGGCAGGCCCCTGCAGCCAACACGACAGGCCATACTGTGCACGTGTATTTATTTGTCTGGGTCATCTGGAGCCGGTTTCAGGACCCAGCTGCTCTGATGTGATGACAAGAGAGATTGAAGAATAAGGAGAAACACGGGCTGAGGGTGAACTTCAGTGAAGAAGGAAGTAATGGAGTGAGTGAGGATGAAGAAAGCGAGAGACAAATTTGGCATTGAACGCAGATGTGAGAAGAGAGAGCGAGAGACTGCCTCGGACAAATGGAACTTTAAAGAGAAGTACCCACCTTTCTAGTGTCACCTTTTTTGGTACTTAGCAAGTAGAGTCTAGAAAAGGCAGTTTGGTTAGGATGGGTATAGTTAGCTAAAGAGAACTGAAAGAGGGACCCACAGAGAGCGATTGGTCTGTGCGTGAGTTTGTGAGAAGTGACGGGGACTAGAGGAAAGAGCCAACAGAATGAGTAGGATGGGATGACAGCGAGGGAGAGAATAGGAAACCAACAGCAAAAGAGAGTGCAAGAAAAAAGTAGGGATAGAGAGGGCACGATGAGGAAACACCCTAAGTAAGACCTTTATAGAGTGTATTTACCAGAAGACTACATGCCTTCGGGGACACCGACTTTCCTTTTACAAATCATTGTTTTTAAGCGTGTTAGTCTATTCTCTTTTTTCTGTTTATATGAAGCAAGACTACAACTCCCAGAATGCAATAGCCTGTTAGAGGAAATCTTTGACTGGCCCATGGTCCCCCTGATGACATGGAGTCATATGGTAACTTTAACAGAATACAGGGAACGAGAGGGAGGTACCATGAGACAGTGAGACGGGAAGCTACTTAAAATCAGAATAGAAAGTAATAATAATACTATTAGATTGTCTGTGTTAATACATAAAATCATCACAATCCTACACAAACGAGAACCCATGGACAGAAGTAATACATTGAACATGCATTTAACAAATAATAGTGGGGACTGCCTTACTAATAACAGAACCTTAAACTGTTACTCAAGTCCATCATTCACAGCCAAGGCCTTGACTATAGTTTTGTTACAAATTATTGGGTATAAACCCACCGTGGTCCTAAAGCTGTGCATGATAGTTACAACCTTTCAATCAGTAACTGTACGTTCATCTTCACTCTTGGTTTTGCAACCATGTGCCAGCCCATTTAATTTCACAGCAGATATTTCCAAAACGTTTACAAGACAGCCTGTAAACTGCTAGCTGTTTGCTGTAAAGCAAAGAGAACTTGCCAAATTCGTGGCCCTTACCCCACAACTGTTACTACAATTCTCAATCCTCAGTAGATTTCATTTGTAAAGTTATATCCATAAATAAAGACAACTATGAGCTATTCACTGCATTGTTCTCTCAAAGTCTGTTATAAAGTTCTTTGGTTATACTGAATAAGCAGCTAACTACATCATTATCATATGAAATCTCTAATTTCCTTCAATATGCACCATTTGCCAACTCTTTTTTCAAAATTTTCCTGAGGGAGAACCCCCCCATGATGGTCAGGCTCGCTCGCTAGGCTCACTCGCCACAGGGCACTAATCCTGAACTTTTACCCCCTACCACTGTCAAATGTCACCAGCCGCCACTGAGTATAAAACAAGCAACATCTACTTTAAGACAACATATGACCCATTTACATCATAAGTAACACAGTACACAACACCTTCAGTGAGTATATCTGCAGTAAAATAGTACAGTTTGACTGGCCATGCTGTCCATGTCCATCTTCACGTGTTCCCCCCCTTACTGGGTCCGGCTGAGTGTAGGGACCAGACCTTCCATGTGATGCTCCAGAAATAAACTTTAAATTAGTACTTCTCATCCCTCCCATCCTAGACCTTAGTGCTCACTCCATCTGCCCCATACTCTGTTAAACATTTTGGGGCATCCTCTGCTGGTGTGGACCACTATTTCTGCCTCCATACACATACTATGCCCATGAGCCATTGCTTCTTAGTTCACAACAACTAACCTTGATGATATATGTATCGTGAAGGTACATAGTTGAGGAGTTAAATGTAGAAAATCAATTCATATATATGTACCTGTGAATATTTTTGTGCTCGATATTATGACTATGATATTCAGATATAATGATATTTCCTACTTAATATTTAGGACCCACACCAGCAAACAGTTGTCCTGATGCTTCCACATCCTTGCAGGTTTCACATCAGTGGCGGCTCCTCCGCTAACGCAGAGGAGCGTCGCCCCATTGCTTAGAAGCAGTGAAAGAAAGGAAAAATAAAACTTGATGTTATTATCATTTTATTTTGTCCTGCTGCAGCAGCTTGGCTAGGCAGGGCTGCTCTGCAGGGCAGGGGGAGCAGTGGTGTGCACACTGAAGTTTGCATGACGCTTTGGCCAGCCCGAGAGGTCCAGCCAAACAGTCATGCGCACTTAGCATGTTCTCCACCCAGGCTGCATTACAGCCTGGGTGGAGACCATGCCTATGCCCCCAGTCCCCATCTGAGCGCTGATCCATGGCGCTCAGACCAATCACAACGCTGCATTGCAACATTGTGATTGGCTCAGGGGAGCCTGTATGTGCTTCCTGTTCGGCGACTTCGGCCCGACGCGGAGGAGAGACAGCGTCAGAGAGATGCGGCAGGAGGTAAGTGTATTTTTGTTTTTTATCTTTTTTAGACCCCCCTAACACCTCCCCCGCCCCGCCACCCCAGATACGTGATGGCCGCCACTGCTTCACATGTGTCTCCTAATGAGAAAGATAGCATCTGTATGTTAGGGAACAGGTGGCAAATTAACTATTTCAAGACTTCAACATAGTAAGCAAAGATTTGTAGGTGGTTCATCGAACAAGGATAACCAGAAACCTTAGTTTAGTAATCATTAGCTCTTCATCATTAAAAATGTAACGCATCTTCATTTGTGCTGCATTCTGAAATTGTGCTCTAGAGTACTAAAACCACCCATGCTTTCCAAAGAGTTTTTAAAAAATAACTGTATTTTCAAAAAAGAATACAAGAAAATAATGGAATGCAAACAACTTTTCAGACTCATGCAGCATTCATTGATTAGCAAGTGACCCGACAAAAGTTGTGAGAATACGTTGTGTTGTCATTGATGTTAAGGGGCAGATTAAAATCGCCCAGAAGGATGATTGGAGTGGTAGAGACAAGTGCCTCATGAACAATGGTAGGTTCGTCAGAGAAAGGACCAATTGGGCCTGGGTGCAGTAGATAATATGAAAAGGCCAATGATACAAGCACAGATGAATTCTCAAAAGAAGATTGGGGTGATTGATATAGAAGTGGGTGTGGTTGTGAGCAGCTGGGGTGGGAGAATGACTGCTCCCTTTCCTTTGCTGTTGTGGGGGGGGGTGAGAGACAATTGAAGTGAGGGGCCGTTAGTAAAGGTTATCTTGTTACAGACAGATCAGGAGAGAATGGGGAAACGGCCACTACAACGAGGCCGTTTCCACGCATAACTTAACCACGCATGCATTACAACGCATGCGTGGTTACAACGGAAGCCTTTACCACGCATACCTTTACTACGAGATACGTAGTAAAGGCATGTGTGCTAAAGGCAAAAAAAAAAAAGGGGGCTTGGGGGAATCTCCCCCCCCCAAAAAAAAAAAAAACGCGTGAAAAAGAAGCGAAGAAGAGGCAATCGGCGTCTTAAGAGGAAACGGAAAGACACTTCCGTTTCCTCTTTACGACGTTCAACGTCAACACGGAAGATGAAGAAGAAGCCACGACGTGGAGAGGTAAGGGGAATTTGAAAAAAAAAAAGAAGAGGTCCGATTTAAAGGTTAAGGGGAGGGGAGGGGTATATGTAAGAAGGGTTTAGGGGTGGGGGAATAACCATTACCAAGAGTATGCCCTTACCATGCATAAATTTACAACGAAAATCGTTGTAAAAGAATGCGTGGTAAAGGAATATTCGTGGTAAAGGTTATGCGTAGGAAAGGCATTCCGTTGTAACGCATGCGTGGTAAAGGCATGCGTTGCAACGGAATGCGTTGTAACGTCATACAACCGAGAGAATGAGAATGCGCAATGGGAAGATGTGAGAGTTTCAAGGATTGTTTGTAGTTCAGCCTCATGGGATCAGGTGGCTTGTAACTGATTTGAGGGAACCGTGGTGTGTGGACAAAGTGAGGAGTAGAAAGGTGTCAGTGGGGTATTATGATAGCATGTCACTGGGTAGTATGATGGTGGTCATTTAAACTGGATGTTTACCAGTTATAAAAGGAGAATGTGTAGAATTATTGTGTGAGCATGGGAAAAGGTAATTTAATAGGTTAGATGTCTGTGCCTTGTGTAATGGGAATGCTTGTCAGTGTGTTTACTATGGTGATTTTGCAATGGAATAGTGAAAGCAGTGATGTGGTGCGCGACCATACTGCCTTGAAACAATCCTGTTGCAACAAAATGAAGCACGGTCAGATACCTTACCAGGGGAGAAACTGCAGTTTTTCTGGTATGGTTTGGCCCCAATTCACATTCGGTTGTACAGAAGTACGCCTCTATCACAATGATAAGCCTTTAAGAACTGATCCTTGTACATTCCAAATAGTTTCACACACCTTCTGTGTTTTTGTTCCCCATAAGGCCTCTGCCTTCTCTTTCTTGAGCAGCTTTTGTTGGCACTGATTAAATCTGCCGGACTTGCTCTTGTGCTTCCGGTTGGAATCTGTGTCCAATCAACAGCTGATTCTTCTGTCACCGAGCTGCTCCCATTGCTTTAATTTCTCAAATTATGAGAAGATTTGCATAAGTAAGGAAAAATCTGCAAAAATATTGTATGTATGAAAAACGATTTTCTGCAAAAATACAGGCTCTATGACTTTGGAAGATACTGCTGACATCCCACACTTGGAGCTGCTTTCCCAAAAAATACCATAAGGACCTTCTCAACCTGCCTCGTGCAAAACGTCAAGATCCATAGAAATACTGACAAGCTGGCATTCAAGGTTGCTGCATAAAAAAAAAATTAAGCTAACAATTGAAACAAAATCAGAATCAGAAGCCAATACAGATAGTGATGGAAAACCAAACATCCAAACCTTTAAATTCAACCAAAATATCAGCAGTGCCCTCAAAATCCGATCCTTAATGCTTGTTTTGGAAGTCTGTAGTAAAATATGATCTTCTGAAAATCAGGGATGATGTAATTTCCTCCTCATATATATATATATATATTCAATTCAATGGTTCTCAATCAGAGTAAGTACCACTGCCATACTGCAACATCTGACAACAAGGTCACTCAACCCTGATGAAGTCCTCAACTGCATTCATACATGCCAGAGTAGCGTGACCCTCAAGCTCGAGTGCCTTGTGTGTAACATGCACATGAAACTGGTTTGATCAGTTGATACCTCTGGTTGATGAGGCCACCCTGAGTGGGATGTATTATTCAGCCTATTATATTCAGTCTGCAGATAACATTCAACAGGGACATTTGGCAATAGATACAACAGTTTAAAGTGTAAGTCTCTGCGTCTGGGATTCTGGTTTCAGTTGCTTGACACAGATTGTCCAAGATCATTACCTTAACCTAAGGAAGTGTTATGGAGCTTTGTAAGCCAAGTGTTACTTCAAACTGCTTATAGAATTGTGCTGCATGCAGGGCTTGATTTGAGCTGGGGGTTGCAGGTGTGGCCCACCAAAACTTATGTGTGGGGCCAGCTCTTGTTTTTCCTCATCAGAGTTTGACTTAGAGCAAGAGAGGGAGAAATACACAAGGGGGAAAGAAGGAGGAAGAGAAAGATGGAAAAACATGGCAAAGAGAGAAAACAGAAACTTGCAAGATTGAGGTTTAGGAGCAGGGAGCGTGTGCTGGTAGATTAAGGAGGGTGAGCAGCAGTCAGTAGCAGCGAATGTGGGCTTCTGACCAACCCTTTGGGCCTGGAGCCTATTTTAAAAACAAATTAAGCATTGGCTGCATATCATTCAGATCCTAGGGCTATCACGTTTCTTAAAGGTTTCAAGGTATAAGAGTTCTTCCACTGTGAATCTGGTGAAGCTTTCTCCATCCCATTTCTGCATCACTTTAAACAAATTTAAGGTTATAACAATATTGTTCAATTCGGTGTCTAGCAAATTAGATTTACAATGAGTGCTGTAGAATGTCAGGAAATCACTAAAAAGGAAAATTTGGTCTTTTGTGGTTGCTCCCTCTTTATACCTTGTGGCTCATATATACTTGACAGCCTCCCTGTTTTTTTCTGTGCTACCCTGCCCCTAAAAACTTATTGTTAGGCCAACTCTACTGCATTCTTCAGAGAGAGCTTTTTCCAATATAATTCAGCTATATATTGCAGAAACCACCCTAATCGCAGCAACCGATGAGATCAGGGCTCTACTAGACAGGGGAGAAACTGCCACCCTGATCCTCCTTGATCTCTCTGCAGCCTTTGACACTGTGTCCCACTACACCCTCCTACACTGCCTCCACCAGATGGGGATCAAGGGAAAGCCCTCGAGTGGATAGCATCCTTCCTCTCAAGAAAAACTCAGAGCATCTGCCTCCCAACCTAGACCTCAGGGCCAAAGAATATCATCTACGGCATTCCCCAAGGGTCCTCACTGAGCCCAACCTTGTTCAACACGTACATGACCCCCCCCCCCCCGGCCACCTTTGTGGGATCCCATCCCATGGTATTAACATAGATTCTTATGCTGACGACACTCAGCTCATCCTCTCCCTATCCTCTGACCCCACCACCACCAAATCCAACTTCCACAGGTGCATGACTGGCGTGGCCAGCTGGATGCAGAACAGGTGGCTCAAACTAAACACAGACAAAACTGAGATACTCATCTTTGGGAGCAACTCCTCCCCATGGAGCGACACCTGGTGACCAGGTGAACTTGGCCCCTCACCCACATTCACAGAGCACGCAAGGAACCTTGGCATCATACTCGACAGCAACCTCACTATGAAGAAGCAGATAAAAGCTGCCTTATCTTCCTGTTTCCTCATTCTACACATGCTCTGCAAAATCTTCAAGTGGCTCCCCATCAGCACCAAACGCACCACCACCCAGGCCCTCATCACAAGCCGCCTGGACTACGGCAACTCCCTCTATGCGGGGATCACATCACAACTACTAAATAGACTACAGATTATTCAGAACACAGCAGCCCGGCTTGTCCTCGACTTACCAAGGAGGACCCACATCACCCCTCACCTGAGAGCACTACACTGGCTCCTCATCAGCAAATGGTGCCAGTTCAAACTAATTCCCACGCCTAAAAGGCCCTGCACAGCAAAAGATCGGCCTAGCTCAACCACAGGGTGAATTTTCACCAACCCGTGAGACAACTGTGCTCCGCATCCCTCTCCCTAGTCCACCTACCCTGCATCCACAGAAGCAGGAGCTGCGGCCGAGCCTTCTCCTACCTGGCTGCTAACTCCTGCAACGGGCTTCCCCTCCACCTCTGAAAGGTCCCCACCTTGCAGGGATTTAGGAAAGGCCTAAAAACCTGGCTACTCGACTGACATCCCTCACCAGCTGAACCCCCCCCCCCTTGCGCCTGAATACCCTCCTGGGTGAGAAGCAGCGCTTTACAAATCCCGTTTGCTTGATTGATTTATTAATAATGGCCTTCTTGGATCCTTGCATGAGCTTTGTACTGAAACAGATTAATGGAGGCAATCTGCGACACATTGGGCAGCGAAAGAAACATAATATGTTCATGGAACCTGTAGATCGTTCACACTTGGTATGTGGACATGCATCAATACTGGAGGAAGCAAAATACTTCTGATATTGAAACATGTAATTATGGTTTTATGGCACGTCAACCTCTAAAAATCCATCAAGATCTACTCCGTTGTGGTAGTTTGTTTGCAAATACTTGGGTGGCATGTGTCTTCTGAAGCAATCAGCAGACTCCATGATGCTCTGGACCTTGGACATCTGAATTGTGCTAGCCTGTACACTCCGAGGTAAAGATATGTATTTGAGTACCAGGGTTTTAACTATAACATGGTGGTGGGGGTCCTGGTAGAAAGTCCAGTGATACTTGGAGGGTTTCTCCATCCTAATCAGGTCTGGGCCAGAATGTATTGTGGTGTGCTAAGAGCATGAGGGGAAACAAAGGTTTGTGTTTGATTCTCATTGGCCTGTGCTGCCTAGAACTGAGGGTGAGAAGAGTCAGACCTAACTGTTTACTTGTTCCCTCAGTTGGAGGATCAGCACTTCCCTTCCCTCAGGTGTCCTGTCCTACCAGCAATATCAAATTTGCAGGCAGGTCCTTTTTTATGGTGCTATGGTCTTGCAATTCCACTGTTCCCATACCGAGATATGGAGGCTGGAAGCAAACTATAACCAGGCGGGGGGGAGAAAGGTGTGTCTGTGTGTGTGTGCATGCATGTGTGTCCACTGGGCTTAAAACCATGGGTATGAATGGGGAAAATGTTATCCTCTCATATATGTGCCAAGAATAATGTGGAGGAATAGTGGAGAAAATTGTTCACCCAAGAAAATTCATCACCATACAATATCGTTTATGTTATGTCTCATTAGCGTATTACATCTTCTAGCATCTCCCAGTCCTAGACATGAATCAGCCAAAGACATTTATGAGAAGTGCCGCATCGCAGCGACAAAGCAGCGATGCAACACTTCTCAGTGCGCCTTCCTTGTGACACCATAGATGCGTCGTATTTAAAGTACAGTGAATCATGTCGCAAGGAGTTACAGATACGTCAGGAATATTGACGTATCTGTAGGCGCAAAAGTGGCGCATTGCTGAGGGGTGTCTGAAAACAGGCGCAACTCCAGCAATGTGTCCTTTCACATGGGGCACGCCCTATGTGAAAGGGCCTGCATCACCCTTACGCCTGCTATGAGGCAGGCGTAAGGTTTTCACGCAATGGCGTCCTAGAAGTGTCACACTAAAATCTTATAGATTTCAATGTGCCATTTCTACGAAGCTTTGATGCGAGGGAACGCCCACCCTGCATACATTATACCTGACGCAGGTATAATGTAGCGCCGGGGTTTACAAAGTGACGCCTAGATGTGTCACTTTGTAAATAGGGAGCAACATGACGCATTTTTTACGTTGCCAGTGCGTCACTTTTTGGCACAAAAGTGTCCAAGGGCTCATAATTAAGCCCCTAAATGTGTGGAATTTACAGTTTATTTGTTCATCTTAAAACACAGGAGAGCCTCTGATTGTGGTTTGCTTGTCAGGGGGCATGCCGAGATTGGATAGGGACCAAATGCTGATAAGGTGGAAAGCACGGCACGCATGTACACACACACATGGGCCAGTGGCGTAACGCAAAATAATGAGGCCTCTCTGGAGAATGTGATGAGGGACCCCTGGGTCTCGTATATCTCACAGGTATTCATGGACCTTGGGCTGAATTGGGGCCCCATGAAGAGTTGGGGGCCAATTCAAGAGTTGTGGGCCCTCCTGCATGGCAAGTTGCATGCAGAGGCCTGAGTTACGCCCCTGGGACAGAAACACATGCGTACGCACACACACACACACACACACACACACACACACACACACACACACACCCATTTGTTAACAATGTCATCCATGTGCCCTCTTCATGTGTGGGAAGAACCCACATTGTGTCCCACAGTAGGGCTGCCATTTTGCATCATGGGATATAAGAAGACTCTACAGCAACATTGTGTGTGTTCCCTGTTTAATGTTTTACAGCTAATGTCACTGAAGGTGTATTAAATCTTCAAAGTGGAGGTCTGATATATTTGTCAGAGAACGTGTAAATTCTCATGGTAGACACACCCACGTGCCACTAGATGAATATTTAATGAACTGCTGGGCTCATGCCACCATATCACTGATATTCTAAGCCCGAAGCTGCCATCCTCACATGTGAGCCCGAAGAAAGAAAGATGAGAGAAGCTCCTTCATTAGCCTGATCAAAAGCATTTTTCTCAAATAATTGGTGTTCCCTCCAGTGCAATAGTTAGGCCATCATGATAAATCAAACATGGGAATTACACATCATGGTTTCATCGATACCTAGATTAGTGTCTCACTGAACTCACAATCTCCCCACAAGTTCAGGGTTTAGCTGCCCCTCTAAGTCTAAAACACACGGAGGAAAGAGGCTGGCTAAAGAGCCCCCTACACAAAGACGTTTTAGGCATGGATAAAGTGGGCAATTGCCCACGGCGCCCACCTTCCAAGGGGCACCCTGGCAAAGTGATTTTTCTCTCTAGATGACCTACTATTTCTCTAGGTAAACCGATCTCACTCTCTGCCTACCTCTTTCTCTCTCCCCTGTATCAGTTTAAGGATTTTTGTGGTCTCGAGCAAGACATATTTCAACTTTTTGTTTAACATGTAATTTAGTATTGTTTGGCATGATGCAGGCTTGAATGAGCAGGAAATGGGCAATGACATTAATTTTTTTCTAGACAGTGGCTCCCAAATATGTCTTTCCCAGGGCCCCCAAAATCTCTAACATGACAGTGCCCCTCCATGGTTGTCGCTATACTTGTAATGAAAGAAACATCAGCCCAAGAGGACATGAAATCATAATAGGTTTATTGAAGTATGAGTTCCAAAGGGTGCACAGTAGGCAACATCTAAGGATCTCCTTTCTGTCAAATTGAGAACCCACTACATCACACAGAAACCCCCACATTCGTGCTGCATCATTCATTCTACACTCCATATTCCAGACTAAAAATGCCATAAATCTCCTCAAGAAACAAATGTCCCTAATTTTATTGGGGCATGGTTAGCTGCCTGCCATAATAGCCACTTTCCTTAAGAACTCCTATACCATGGGATAGAGCATGGGTACTCACAAACTTTCTCCCGGGGGCCAAATTTACAGTGTGGTTTGTGGCCGAGGGCCGCACCGGTGGGGGCGGGGTCAGTGGGGGAGGGGGGCGGGGCTAGAGCAAGAAAAAAAAACTGTGACCATGAGGTTGAACACAGGCCCCTGCAGCGTACGCATTCGTCCACTGAGCCACCAGACCCGGCATACACACATCTCTCTCTCTCTCTCTCTATCTCTCTCTCTCTCTCTATCTCTCTATCTCTCTCTCTCTAGCTATCTCTATCTCTCTCTCTCTCTCTAGCTATCTCTATCTCTCTCTCTCTATCTCTCTCTAGCTATCTCTATCTCTCTATGTCTCTATCTCTCTCTATCTCTATGTCTCTATCTCTATGTCTATCTTCTATGTCTCTCTATCTGTCTATGTCTCTATCTGTCTATGTCTCTATCTGTCTCTCTCTCTATCTGTCTGTCCCTGTCTGTGTCTGTCCCTGTCTCTGTCTGTCTCTCCCTGTCTCTGTCCGTCCCTGTCTCTCCGTCCCTGTCTCTGTCTGTCCGTCCCTGTCTCTGTCCCTGTCTGTCCCTGTCTCTATCGGCCTGTCCCTATCGGTCTGTCTCTATCTGTCTGTCCCTGTCTCTGTCTCTATCTGTCTGTCCCTGTCTATCCCTGTCTCTGTCTGTCCCTGTCTCTGTCTGTCCCTGTCTCTGTATGTCCCTGTCTGTCCCTGTCTCTGTCTGTCCCTGTCTCTGTCTGTCCCTGTCCCTGTCTCTGTCTGTCCCTGTCTCTGTCTGTCCCTGTCTGTCCCTGTCTCTGTCTGTCCCTGTCTGTCCCTGTCTCTATCTGTATGTCCCTGTCTCTGTCTGTCCCTGTCTCTGTCTGTCCCTGTCTCTGTCTCTGTCTGTCCCTGTCTCTGTCTCTATCCCTGTCTCTATCTGTCCCTGTCTCTATCTGTCTATCCTTGTCTCTGTCTGTCCTTGTCTCTGTATGTCCTTGTCTCTCTGTATGTCCTTGTCTCTGTATGTCCCTGTCTCTGTCTGTCCCTGTCCCTATCTGTCCCTGTCCCTGTCTCTATCTGTCCCTGTCTGTCCCTGTCTGCAGTAAACACAGAAGATGGCCGCAGGAGCATAGTAGTGAATACCTATTTAATACTTATTCACTACGTATGCTCCTGCGGTCATCTTCTGTGTTTACTGCTGGCCGTGGAAACTGCAAGACAAAGTCCCTGGGCCGCCAATGAAGGCCTGCCGGGCGCGGGCCGTACTATGAGTACCACGGGGATAGAGCTACACGCCCCCCTCCCCCCACCTAATCCTAAATCATTGTACTTTTTGGGGAGGGGGGGAGTTTTATATAGCGCGAACTAGACGGACACATTCATTTTTGTTAGGCACAGGGAGATTAAGTGATTTGCCCAGAATCACAGGATGTTGTGCGTTCCTGCCGGGACTCGAACACCGTTCCCCAGCTCCGAGGTCGACCGCTGTAGCCATTAGGCCACATCCTACTTTTGAGAGAAGGAAAAGGGTGGGAACCCAAGGAGGAATCATAGACCAAGCAGTGGCATAACGAAAGTTGAAGGGGCCCCCCTGCAAGGTACACAGAGGGGCCCCCTCCGGATTTAATCCGGAGCTCTCAGGCCCGAGTACAGTGCTGAGGGGGCCCCCTGCAGCTCAGGGGCCCCCCGCACTGCGGGTGTAGCGGGGCCTGTGTTACGCTCCTGAGACCAAGATGCCTTCACCCCGATGCAGAGGTCAGCGACACAACACCTTATCAACCTGGCCAGGCTCTGTTGGCCCAATATGATGGAGAGCTTTGGGACTGAAAGGGGGCAAATTAAATGTACCGCCGTGTGTATAACAAAAGAAGCTTGGTGATGCTTTGAGCCATCCTCTCTTCCATGCACCCTGGGGCTGCCTGTTCTCCCATACTTTCAAAGACCCATCCATTCCCACTAAAACCATGCTGTTTACCTTCTGGTTGGCTTAAATCATTTTGACCGTCTATCTAAACTTGCTCCCATTAAAGAAAAAGTAAACTTCAAAATCTTGTTTTGTTCCTAAAGCTTAAATTGGCATCTTGGCATGTCACTGGCTACTTGACAAAGTTACTTGCCTCTTACCTTCCACCTAGAAGCCTAAGGTCTACGAATCATAACACATTTACTTTTAATTTGACCATTCTACTACAAGAAATGTGGAGGAAGTTCCTTTCATATGCAAGTTTCAAATCTATGGAAATCATGTCCACTGTATTTAAGTCAAAGTTTTCAGATTCAGAAAGCTGTGAAAGGCTCATCTATTCATGCAGACATGTGGTTGGTTGCCCATTCTAGTGAACTAGCTATCTAGCCATTGCTATGACTGGGCCTGCTGGGTAGTTTACTCCCCCCAAGGTCAATTTGTCGGGGGCAATATGTTCTTGTCCAAGTCTTTTCCATCTTGTTTTCAATATACATGTTTATAATACATGGTCATGTTTTGGTTCATGTTTTCAACTTTATACTTCTTTAATTGATTGTCATACTGCTGTATATGACAAAGGGCTCTGAAACTACCACCAAGGAGGTGTAATCACCCCCGGCCACAGAACAGGGGAACAGCCAAGTTTTTAAAAAGTTTTCTGAATCTGTGGTGATTTGATTCACTACACACAGATAGTGCTAATTTGTTCTATACTTTCCCCATGAGCTAAGACAGGGCTCAGCCACGTCCTCTTGCATGATGGATCCTGGAGACCTGCAGAAGATCAGCAACACGATTGCAGGAATGTATCTATGGAACCCCAGTAGAAGAAAGGTCGGGCCTAGTGCCTGAATGGCTCAATCCAAGGAATGTAAAGAGAATCCACATAGGGACGGGCAGTCTGTGCACAAATGTGCAGTTGAAGGCCCATAACCAGCCTGATGGTTGAAGTTGAATTTTCGTTTATAATTTTGTACTCCGAGCAAAAGATCTCCATAGTGACTTGCCACAGTCCAGACGCGAAGTAACTGCAGCCAGGGCTATTGGGGACAACAGGAGAACTTTCCTTAGGGTCCTCAGCACACAAAAAACATGTGAATGACGCATTTTAATTTGTAGTTTTAATGTCAGGTTACTCTCAAACATACACCTTAGATATCAGGCTGACTCTACAGGTTCATGAATACATGGGCAGTTCCTATTCAAGGGCTATGGGAATCCGCCCTCTTTGTTTTCTTCTCTTTTGTGACTGTTGATAAAAAATAATAATATATAATAACTGAGAATGGTAGCTGTCATTCTTACCCTCACAGGGAACGAGAGTCAGGCAGGCAGGATCATTCAAGGTACCCAATGTGCATGTGTATGTATGACGCATTTACGCTGGGCTTAGTCCTTAGCCCTGTAGTCTTAGAGCACAGAACAGAGCTTTTGTAGGATCTGTAGCTTCGCTGTACAGGGCAGCCCCAGGCGCTTCAATCTGTACTGGGCCTCTCCCTAGGCCCTAAGCCTGGCCTTGTCATGCTGCAGCAATAATAAGACACGCGCACACAGTATGATGTGTGAGCTAAAGACCACGTGCGGTCTTCACCCGTTTATTATATAGCCTCAGACCAGGCCTGGCCAGAGAATGTACAGGCAGCGGCGTAACAGAACTTAAGGGGGCCCCCCTGCAAAGTACATGGAGGGGGCCCCACTCCCCGGCCCACCACCTATCACTTTTGCTGTGGGGGCCCCCTGACCCCCTGGAGCGCGGTGCCCCCCTGCACCGCGGGGGCTGCAGGGGCTTTTGTTACGCCACTGTGTACAGGGTGCAGTTCCGGAGCACTGCAGGGGCGGTGCTTGGTGATTGTTACATCCCTCCCCAACTTGGCGTCGGACTTTGCAGTCGTACTGTGCATGCAAAGTCTCTGAGTCTTTGGCTCAGGGGTGGATTGGGCCTGAGGTCGTACCGTTGATGACGGGAGCGGGTGCCTCAGTTTTCAGGCTACTGGGTGCCCTGGGGGGTGTCTACGACATTTGTTTCTAGGGGTGCTTGACTCAGGAGTAGGGCTGTGGGCAGGTGGCTCTTCGGGACCCACCTGTACGAACCATCCCAATCAGTCTCTTGCTCTGGATTTCTGGAGTTGGCTGGGCTGTAAAATCCACTCTTTGGAACCATGACACATTTATGGTGACTGTCTCTAGGCCCTTTCGGGTGGTGACCATGTGCCTGGTTCGAATGGTGTTCGAAACTTCCATCCGGGTCTTTTGTCCCTTATCAGGACCTGGTCCCCAGTTGACAGCATCCAAACTCCTGCACAGCGCTTCTTGCTTGCACGCACATTGGTATGAGTGCGTCTGGCTTGTGCTTCAGTCAGGTCATCCTGGGGAGACTATAATAGTAGAAGTAGGGTTTTTAGAGAGGAAGCTTGGCGCTCAAGCTGATATGCGGTGTGTATGTCGTACTGCGAGTGAGGACGGTGCCACCTGGTCGGAGGAGATACCCTGTAACCCCCGTAATTGTGTAAGTCGTGAAACTCACACCAGGAATGTGAACAAAAATCCTGGGCACACGTTATGAGGATAACTTATTAGTAGAAATGTCTCGTATAATCTCTGATTCTTAATGGTCAACACCAGAGTGATTTTATAGAAGTATTTATTTGAGCAACCACTTCAAGAAAAACAACCAGCCGACACGTGTTTCGTCACACGAGGAGTTATCCCGTGACTCTTCAGGGCTGGGAAAGATATAAGGCATAAAATCAACCAAAACCGGGTTGCTGTAAAATAAGAAATAAAATTAAATATAAAGAAAAAGAAAAGGGGAACAAACCAAGGATCACCTTAAAAAAAGTGGAAACCCTAAGTGACAAAGTGCGAGAGGCATGAATAAGTTGACATTGTAAGTGCTTCACTAACCTGGTGTAAAAATTGTGTTTTGAATAGAAGAGAAAGGAATATACACAAAACATAATCATATGAAAAAATATAAACAAATGACTATAAAGTATATAGACAACGCGAAACGATATGCGAAATGTGAATAACCAAATAATGTGACTCGTGGTGCCAAAGTGGTTTGCATGTGACAGGATATAGAAAACTGCTTATAACTCTAAGGACAAAAACTCATAATTATATAAAACTAACATGAGGGAAGTAACATTACTGTTGGATGGTTATGCAAAATAGATACATATATGAATCAAAACAAGGTAAAACCAGCTGAACAAGGAAAGTAGACGAGAATCCGCCCCTCTGGAAACAATTGACTAAAAGACCGTCCAATGTAAGGTAAATAACACATATGTAGATAGTTATGACAAATTTTTTTTTCTATATATGGTAGAGAAAGATTGTATCAGAGATGACATAAGTCCGCCCCAGTGGATCATTCACGGGCTGAGTATGGTGCAGGAGAAATATACAAAGGAAGCATACACAAAGGAGACATCAGGGAAAGACATTAGAAACTAGGAGGAAGGTAAATACCTGAAAAAAATAAATTTTCTGTAATCAAAAACACAACGGTGGAAATGACGTGATGAAAATGAGACACCTGCCACGGTGGAGAATCGCAGAGTGCCGGTGCCTCTTATTTAGACTATTCAAGCGGGTAATGCCTTAAGAAGAAGAAAAGAAGAAGAGGGGAAGAAAAAAAGGGGAGAGAGGGGAAGGAAAAAAAGGGGGGAGGAGAAGGGAAGGAAAGAAGAGAATGAGCAAAATGGCGCAGAAGACAAAATAAATTGGAGCCGGCAGGAGTCTGCATCCACGCCTACCTTGATGGGGAATCCGAATATGGCGCCCTAGGAACTGAAAATCGCTGCTGGAAAAAGAAATCGACAGGGTGACGTCAAGCTGGCTGGAAGGAATGGAGTGAAATGAAAAACCTGAAAGTGGAAGTGAACGGGACGGGTGGACAACGGAAAGAAAGGATTCTTACCGTATGGGAGAATTGGGATGAAAATAGCTGTTCCAGGGTGTGCGGGAGGCGGGTGGGCCGTCCGACTGTGGACAAAGTGGAAGAGAGGTTGGATAACCAATTCACGGGATAAGGAACTATCAAAAGGAAGGCAGGCTTGGATGTAGCTTACCTCTGTATCGGGCAAGGACGGATGTAAAAATCTGGTTTCGTTGGCTTTCAGGATGCGGAAGTCAAGAGGCGTGCCAGTGGGCTATTTATAATGGAAGAAGAAAGAAAGACTAGAACGTGAACCGGCAACAGGAGTGCCGAGAACCGGGGACATGATGGAGTGAGCGACGGAAATCCTGAAGTAGAAAGTGTGAACGGACAGTGGCGTGTGGTGAAAAAGGGGCTGGAAAACGATAAGTCAATCATGAGGGATGGGGAGAGGAATATAAGCGCCAGGGATATGAAGTGCAATGTCCAGCAGGGGATCTGGCTAGAAACAAAAAAACACATAGAAAGTCCAGGGAAAGGAGAGAAGGAAAAAGCATAGGAAAGGAGCGGCTGAGTAAAATGTATAAGGAACATAAGTAAAAATAATAATAATACACAGTGGGAGAAACGACAAACATCCATTGTCTGAAGAATTCTGGGAACAAAAAATCATCTAGATCATAATCAAAACAGTATTAAATATAAACAATGGAAGAAAAAACCAAGCATTCATTGACCACAACAGGTGGTTCATGAAAGAGCAAGTTTGAGCCAATCAGTCGCCCAAAAAGTAATGTAGTTCATGGTCAGTATTTAGGCCGTGTTGAACCGTCTGCAGACGCATGATCCAAATTGCCTCCAATCGCCTTAGTCTCAATTCTCTATTGCCGCCCCGTGGGCTGATAGTCGCAACATCGATTCCGAAGAAAGAAAAGCGTTTTTTGGAACCTTGGTTGGGGCACGTGCCTGCATGTACTGCCATTGGGTATCTTGTGTCTTGATTCTGCAGTGCCCTGATGTGTTCACCAATACGTTCCTTGAGCGGTCTGATGGTGCTTCCAATGTACCAGCGTGTGCAAGTGCATTCCAGGATGTAGACCACAAACTTGGTGTTACAGTTGATGTTGCATTGGATTTGATATTGTTTCTTGTTGACTCCAGTGAAGTTCTTGACGCCATTGAGAGCCAGTCTGCATATTCCACAGCACCCACATTTGAAAAAGCCCAAAGTGTGCGTTGTTAGCCATGTCTGGTTTTTGTGGATATTAGGCACACTGGGACTAAGTCTTGATCTGAGAGTTCTGCCTCGTCTATAGGTGATTAGAGGTTTATTGGTGATAATCTCTTTGAGTGTGGTGTCTGCAAGTAGAATGCCCCAATGTTTGTTGAGGCTTTTTCTCATGGCTATTCCCATGTCACTATAATCGGTGATGAGTCTCACTGGCTGATCTCGTTCTGTAGCCAATTTCTTTTTGTCACTCAATGTGCCTTGCCCATCTGTCCTGTTGATCCTTGCTTCTGCTCGGCCGATGTTGCGTGCATTGTAGCCTCTAGCCCTGAATCTGTGTTTCATATCAGATATACATTTATGGAATTCTAGTTCCTCACTGCAGTTCCTCCTTGCTCTAACAAATTCTCCATATGGGATTGCCTCAATTTGGTGTGATGGATGGGAGCTGTCAGCGTGCAGTATGGCATTACAGGACGTTGCCTTTCTGTATAGGCGACTGTGTAGTGTATCTGATTTGATGTAGATTTCTACATCCAGGAATGTTATGCTTGTGGTACTGGATTCAGTCGTGAATCTCATGTTCATATCGTTGGAATTGAGATGTAAACAAAATTCTGACAGCTTATGTTGGGACCCTGACCACAGTAACAAACAATCGTCTATGTAGCGTCCCCAGTAGACTATGGAGTCCACCCAGGGTGCCCCCTTGTTACCCCAGATCCAGATAGATTCCAGCACTCCCATGTAGAGGTTGGCAAACGAGGGTGAAAACCTGGAGCCCATGGCCACACCCTTGTTTTGCTTGTACCACAGATTGTCATACATGAAGTAATTATTATTCAAAATGATGTCCATCATTTTGATAAGCATGTTGGTGTGTTGCCACAAGGGGGCTGGTCTATTCATAAGCAAAGAGGTGACAGCTTCGAGTCCTAACTCTGGTTCAATTGTGGTGTACAAAGAGACCACATCAAGAGTCATACCTGATTGCCACTCTACATCCGCTAAGATGCTTAAAATGTGTTTCGTGTCTTGTATGTGAGAGGGTAAATTTTTGACCATGGGATTTAAAAACAGGTCAACATATTGAGCGAGTCTCTCAGTGGGACCGCCAATACCTGATACAATGGGTCTACCAGGTGGGAATGGCGCAGGCTTATGAATCTTGGGTAAAGTGTATAGCCAGGGGAATGCAGGTCTGTGTACCTTTAGGTAAATCAGCTCCTGATCATCAATGAGGCCCAATGAGTGCCAATCCGAAAGATAGTTGTTGATCATGTGGGTGAGTTTGCCCATGGGATTCTGAGTGATTCGTTCATAGCAGGTGCTGTCTTCTAGTTGAGACAAGATTTCATTGTGGTAGTCAGTACGATTCATTACCACAACATTTCCACCCTTGTCTGCCTCTTTTATTACGATATCCGCTTTGGCTTCTAAGGTTTTTAAAGCTACCCTTTCACCTCTACATAGATTGTCTTTGATTCTATGTTTGGTTCTCTGTATCTTCAGTTCATGTTTGTCTAAGTCAGCCATCACCAGATTAAAAAGGTATCAACTGAGTTTCCCCCAGGCAACGTAGGCGTCCATTTGGACTTGTTTTTCAGACCACTGTTGAGGGATAGGTCTGTCTCTATGTCTAATTCTTCTAGGAGATTTTCCATTTGTACCGGTCTATCTGCAGATTGCGCTAGGGACAGCAGGAGATGCGTGTTTTGAATGTCCTTTATACTCTGTACACCTGACGGATTGTCAGTGTAGATTTTCATAACATTTTTGGTAGTGGATGGAGTGCAACCAAAATGTTTTTTGATTTTTAAGCCCCTGACGAATTTAAAGAGGTCTATCTTGTGTCTGCAAGTGTCGCCCTGTTCATGGGGGTTGAAACTTAAGCCTCTACTTAATAATGAGATCATTTCCTTATTAAGAGATTGAGAAGATAAATTGATGACTTGAATGTCCAGATTTGGTTGGTTTATTTGTCCTTCTCATCCCCAGACCTTAGTTTCTTTTTGTAGTTTTCTGACTCCTGCCCTCTTCCCTCTGCGGGTTTTCTGTCTAGGGCCCCTTGTCTCTGTTGCGTTCTGTTCTCTCTGCGTATCGCCTGTACTTCCCTTAAAAAAGATGATTTAGTGGAACCTGATTTGGTTGAGTTGCTTAACTGATTCTCAGTGTCACTGTCACTGGTAGGGATTGTATTGATGGAGGTAGAACTGGAAGATATTGAGGCAGTATCTATTGTGGTCGATCTGTTACCCTGTGGAGCGTTTTGGACCAACTTGTCGTATTTTTTAGCGAAGGTGAATACTCGTCCCTCCCTGTAATCAGCCTCGTCTCTTTTAAGCTGTCGTGTTTTTCTCTCTTTTATCTCGTTCTGGTGTTTGGTTAAGATTTCATTGAGAATAACGTAATTTTTTTCTGTAGCTTCCTTAAGGTCTAAATCAGTGATCTCCTTCTCAAGATTGGTAATTTCAATCTGGAGTCTTGCTACCTTACGTTCCGCGTTTTCTATTAGTATGTTGATTAGTGTATTGGAGTTGGAAGTAAGAGTTTCTTCCCATTTACCTAACAGATCATCATCCAGATCGTCAAAGGTAGGGAATATTTGGGAACGGAGTCCTCTCGGGACTCTGTTGAGTCTCAAGTATTGTTTCAAGGTGGCACTATCCCACCAACGTGAGTTCTCTGTTTTCTTCAATCTTTCAAGTCTTAAGAATTTCTCTTTTAGACCCTCTTGACGATGCGGGTTTCCACTCGTAGATGCTATGCTGACCGTAATACCTTTGGCTATGTTATCAAAGAGTTCTGATGCGACCCTATCCCTATCCCTATCCATAACCTGATCCTATGGAATGAAGATTAAAGTGTTGAAATACCGCGGCTGCCCTTCCTGATACTTAGAAATAATAGTAGAAGTAGGGTTTTTAGAGAGGAAGCTTGGCGCTCAAGCTGATATGCGGTGTGTATGTCGTACTGCGAGTGAGGACGGTGCCACCTGGTCGGAGGAGATACCCTGTAACCCCCGTAATTGTGTAAGTCGTGAAACTCACACCAGGAATGTGAACAAAAATCCTGGGCACACGTTATGAGGATAACTTATTAGTAGAAATGTCTCGTATAATCTCTGATTCTTAATGGTCAACACCAGAGTGATTTTATAGAAGTATTTATTTGAGCAACCACTTCAAGAAAAACAACCAGCCGACACGTGTTTCGTCACACGAGGGAGTTATCCCGTGACTCTTCAGGGCTGGGAAAGATATAAGGCATAAAATCAACCAAAACCGGGTTGCTGTAAAATAAGAAATAAAATTAAATATAAAGAAAAAGAAAAGGGGAACAAACCAAGGATCACCTTAAAAAAAGTGGAAACCCTAAGTGACGAAAAGTGCGAGAGGCATGAATAAGTTGACATTGTAAGTGCTTCACTAACCTGGTGTAAAAATTGTGTTTTGAATAGAAGAGAAAGGAATATACACAAAACATAATCATATGAAAAAATATAAACAAATGACTATAAAGTATATAGACAACGCGAAACGATATGCGAAATGTGAATAACCAAATAATGTGACTCGTGGTGCCAAAGTGGTTTGCATGTGACAGGATATAGAAAACTGCTTATAACTCTAAGCACAAAAACTCATAATTATATAAAACTAACATGAGGGAAGTAACATTACTGTTGGATGGTTATGCAAAATAGATACATATTTGAATCAAAACAAGGTAAAACCAGCTGAACAAGGAAAGTAGACGAGAATCCGCCCCTCTGGAAACAATTGACTAAAATACCGTCCAATGTAAGGTAAATAACACATATGTAGATAGTTATGACAAAAAATTTTTTTCTATATATGGTAGAGAAAGATTGTATCAGAGATGACATAAGTCCGCCCCAGTGGATCATTCACGGGCTGAGTATGGTGCAGGAGAAATATACAAAGGAAGCATACACAAAGGAGACATCAGGGAAAGACATTAGAAACTAGGAGGAAGGTAAATACCTGAAAAAAATAAATTTTCTGTAATCAAAAACACAACGGTGGAAATGACGTGATGAAAATGAGACACCTGCCACGGTGGAGAATCGCAGAGTGCCGGTGCCTCTTATTTAGACTATTCAAGCGGGTAATGCCTTAAGAAGAAGAAAAGAAGAAGAGGGGAAGAAAAAAAGGGGAGAGGAGAAGGGAAGGAAAGAAGAGAATGAGCAAAATGGCGCAGAAGACAAAATAAATTGGAGCCGGCAGGAGTCTGCATCCACGCCTACCTTGATGGGGAATCCGAATATGGCGCCCTGGGAACTGAAAATCGCTGCTGGAAAAAGAAATCGACAGGGTGACGTCAAGCTGGGGGGAAGGAATGGAGTGAAATGAAAAACCTGAAAGTGGAAGTGAACGGGACGGGTGGACAACGGAAAGAAAGGATTCTTACCGTATGGGAGAATTGGGATGAAAATAGCTGTTCCAGGGTGTGCGGGAGGCGGGTGGGCCGTCCGACTGTGGACAAAGTGGAAGAGAGGTTGGATAACCAATTCACGGGATAAGGAACTATCAAAAGGAAGGCAGGCTTGGATGTAGCTTACCTCTGTATCGGGCAAGGACGGATGTAAAAATCTGGTTTCGTTGGCTTTCCGGATGCGGAAGTCAAGAGGCGTGCCAGTGGGCTATTTATAATGGAAGAAGAAAGAAAGACTAGAACGTGAACCGGCAACAGGAGTGCCGAGAACTGGGGACATGATGGAGTGAGCGACGGAAATCCTGAAGTAGAAAGTGTGAACGGACAGTGGCGTGTGGTGAAAAAGGGGCTGGAAAACGATAAGTCAATCATGAGGGATGGGGAGAGGAATATAAGCGCCAGGGATATGAAGTGCAATGTCCAGCAGGGGATCTGGCTAGAAACAAAAAAACACATAGAAAGTCCAGGGAAAGGAGAGAAGGAAAAGGCATAGGAAAGGAGCGGCTGAGTAAAATGTATAAGGAACATAAGTAAAAATAATAATAATACACAGTGGGAGAAACGACAAACATCCATTGTCTGAAGAATTCTGGGAACAAAAAATCATCTAGATCATAATCAAAACAGTATTAAATATAAACAATGGAAGAAAAAACCAAGCATTCATTGACCACAACAGGTGGTTCATGAAAGAGCAAGTTTGAGCCAATCAGTCGCCCAAAAAGTAATGTAGTTCATGGTCAGTATTTAGGCCGTGTTGAACCGTCTGCAGACGCATGATCCAAATTGCCTACAATCGCCTTAGTCTCAATTCTCTATTGCCGCCCCGTGGGCTGATATTCGCAACATCGATTCCGAAGAAAGAAAAGCGTTTTTTGGAACCTTGGTTGGGGCACGTGCCTGCATGTACTGCCATTGGGTATCTTGTGTCTTGATTCTGCAGTGCCCTGATGTGTTCACCAATACGTTCCTTGAGCGGTCTGATGGTGCTTCCAATGTACCAGCGTGTGCAAGTGCATTCCAGGATGTAGACCACAAACTTGGTGTTACAGTTGATGTTGCATTGGATTTGATATTGTTTCTTGTTGACTCCAGTGAAGTTCTTGACGCCATTGAGAGCCAGTCTGCATATTCCACAGCACCCACATTTGAAAAAGCCCAAAGTGTGCGTTGTTAACCATGTCTGGTTTTTGTGGATATTAGGCACACTGGGACTAAGTCTTGATCTGAGAGTTCTGCCTCGTCTATAGGTGATTAGAGGTTTATTGGTGATAATCTCTTTGAGTGTGGTGTCTGCAAGTAGAATGCCCCAATGTTTGTTGAGGCTTTTTCTCATGGCTATTCCCATGTCACTATAATCGGTGATGAGTCTCACTGGCTGATCTCGTTCTGTAGCCAATTTCTTTTGTCACTCAATGTGCCTTGCCTATCTGTCCTGTTGATCCTTGCTTCTGCTCGGCCGATGTTGCGTGCATTGTAGCCTCTAGCCCTGAATCTGTGTTTCATATCAGATATACATTTATGGAATTCTAGTTCCTCACTGCAGTTCCTCCTTGCTCTAACAAATTCTCCATATGGGATTGCCTCAATTTGGTGTGATGGATGGGAGCTGTCAGCGTGCAGTATGGCATTACAGGACGTTGCCTTTCTGTATAGGCGACTGTGTAGTGTATCTGATTTGATGTAGATTTCTACATCCAGGAATGTTATGCTTGTGGACTGGATTCAGTCGTGAATCTCATGTTCATATCGTTGGAATTGAGATGTAAACAAAATTCTGACAGCTTATGTTGGGACCCTGACCACAGTAACAAACAATCGTCTATGTAGCGTCCCCAGTAGACTATAGAGTCCACCCAGGGTGCCCCCTTGTTACCCCAGATCCAGATAGATTCCAGCACTCCCATGTAGAGGTTGGCAAACGAGGGTGAAAACCTGGAGCCCATGGCCACACCCTTGTTTTGCTTGTACCACAGATTGTCATACATGAAGTAATTATTATTCAAAATGATGTCCATCATTTTGATAAGCATGTTGGTGTGTTGCCACAAGGGGGCTGGTCTATTCATAAGCAAAGAGGTGACAGCTTCGAGTCCTAACTCTGGTTCAATTGTGGTGTACAAAGAGACCACATCAAGAGTGACAAGAGTCATACCTGATTGCCACTCTACATCCGCTAAGATGCTTAAAATGTGTTTCGTGTCTTGTATGTGAGAGGGTAAATTTTTGACCATGGGATTTAAAAACAGGTCAACATATTGAGCGAGTCTCTCAGTGGGACCGCCAATACCTGATACAATGGGTCTACCAGGTGGGAATGGCGCAGGCTTATGAATCTTGGGTAAAGTGTATAGCCAGGGGAATGCAGGTCTGTGTACCTTTAGGTAAATCAGCTCCTGATCATCAATGAGGCCCAATGAGTGCCAATCCGAAAGATAGTTGTTGATCATGTGGGTGAGTTTGCCCATGGGATTCTGAGTGATTCGTTCATAGCAGGTGCTGTCTTCTAGTTGAGACAAGATTTCATTGTGGTAGTCAGTACGATTCATTACCACAACATTTCCACCCTTGTCTGCCTCTTTTATTACGATATCCGCTTTGGCTTCTAAGGTTTTTAAAGCTACCCTTTCACCTCTACATAGATTGTCTTTGATTCTATGTTTGGTTCTCTGTATCTTCAGTTCATGTTTGTCTAAGTCAGCCATCACCAGATTAAAAAAGGTATCAACTGAGTTTCCCCCAGGCAACGTAGGCGTCCATTTGGACTTGTTTTTCAGACCACTGTTGAGGGATAGGTCTGTCTCTATGTCTAATTCTTCTAGGAGATTTTCCATTTGTACCGGTCTATCTGCCGATTCCGCTAGGGACAGCAGGAGATGCGTGTTTTGAATGTCCTTTATACTCTGTACACCTGACGGATTGTCAGTGTAGATTTTCATAACATTTTTGGTAGTGGATGGAGTGCAACCAAAATGTTTTTTGATTTTTAAGCCCCTGACGAATTTAAAGAGGTCTATCTTGTGTCTGCAAGTGTCGCCCTGTTCATGGGGGTTGAAACTTAAGCCTCTACTTAATAATGAGATCATTTCCTTATTAAGAGATTGAGAAGATAAATTGATGACTTGAATGTCCAGATTTGGTTGGTTTATTTGTTCGTCTCGTCCCCAGACCTTAGTTTCTTTTTGTAGTTTTCTGACTCCTGCCTGACTCCTGCCCTCCTGCCCTCTTCCCTCTGCCCTCTTCCCTCTGCGGGTTTTCTGTCTAGGGCCCCTAGGTTTTTCATTTCACTCCATTCCTTCCCCCCAGCTTGACGTCACCCTGTCGATTTCTTTTTCCAGCAGCGATTTTCAGTTCCCAGGGCGCCATATTCGGATTCCCCATCAAGGTAGGCGTGGATGCAGACTCCTGCCGGCTCCAATTTATTTTGTCTTCTGCGCCATTTTGCTCATTCTCTTCTTTCCTTCCCTTCTCCTCCCCCCTTTTTTTCCTTCCCCTCTCTCCCCTTTTTTCTTCCCCTCTTCTTCTTTTCTTCTTCTTAAGGCATTACCCGCTTGAATAGTCTAAATAAGAGGCACCGGCACTCTGCGATTCTCCACCGTGGCAGGTGTCTCATTTTCATCACGTCATTTCCACCGTTGTGTTTTTGATTACAGAAAATTTATTTTTTTCAGGTATTTACCTTCCTCCTAGTTTCTAATGTCTTTCCCTGATGTCTCCTTTGTGTATGCTTCCTTTGTATATTTCTCCTGCACCATACTCAGCCCGTGAATGATCCACTGGGGCGGACTTATGTCATCTCTGATACAATCTTTCTCTACCATATATTGAAAAAAGAATTTTGTCATAACTATCTACATATGTGTTATTTACCTTACATTGGACGGTCTTTTAGTCAATTGTTTCCAGAGGGGCGGATTCTCGTCTACTTTCCTTGTTCAGCTGGTTTTACCTTGTTTTGGTTCATATATGTATCTATTTTGCATAACCATCCAACAGTAATGTTACTTCCCTCATGTTAGTTTTATATAATTATGAGTTTTTGTCCTTAGAGTTATAAGCAGTTTTCTATATCCTGTCACATGCAAACCACTTTGGCACCACGAGTCACATTATTTGGTTATTCACATTTCGCATATCGTTTCGCATTGTCTATATACTTTATAGTCATTTGTTTATATTTTTTCATATGATTATGTTTTGTGTATATTCCTTTCTCTTCTATTCAAAACACAATTTTTACACCAGGTTAGTGAAGCACTTACAATGTCAACTTATTCATGCCTCTCGCACTTTTCGTCACTTAGGGTTTCCACTTTTTTTAAGGTGATCCTTGGTTTGTTCCCCTTTTCTTTTTCTTTTTCTTTATATTTAATTTTATTTCTTATTTTACAGCAACCCGGTTTTGGTTGATTTTATGCCTTATATCTTTCCCAGCCCTGAAGAGTCACGGGATAACTCCCTCGTGTGACGAAACACGTGTCGGCTGGTTGTTTTTCTTGAAGTGGTTGCTCAAATAAATACTTCTATAAAATCACTCTGGTGTTGACCATTAAGAATCAGAGATTATACGAGACATTTCTACTAATAAGTTATCCTCATAACGTGTGCCCAGGATTTTTGTTCACATTCCTGGTGTGAGTTTCACGACTTACACAATTACGGGGGTTACAGGGTATCTCCTCCGACCAGGTGGCACCGTCCTCACTCGCAGTACGACATACACACCGCATATCAGCTTGAGCGCCAAGCTTCCTCTCTAAAAACCCTACTTCTACTATTATTTCTAAGTATCAGGAAGGGCAGCCGCGGTATTTCAACACTTTAATCTTCATTCCATAGGATCAGGTTATGGATAGGGATAGGGTCGCATCAGAACTCTTTGATAACATAGCCAAAGGTATTACGGTCAGCATAGCATCTACGAGTGGAAACCCGCATCGTCAAGAGGGTCTAAAAGAGAAATTCTTAAGACTTGAAAGATTGAAGAAAACAGAGAACTCACGTTGGTGGGATAGTGCCACCTTGAAACAATACTTGAGACTCAACAGAGTCCCGAGAGGACTCCGTTCCCAAATATTCCCTACCTTTGACGATCTGGATGACGATCTGTTAGGTAAATGGGAAGAAACTCTTACTTCCAACTCCAATACACTAATCAACATACTAATAGAAAACGCGGAACGTAAGGTAGCAAGACTCCAGATTGAAATTACCAATCTTGAGAAGGAGATCACTGATTTAGACCTTAAGGAAGCTACAGAAAAAAATTACGTTATTCTCAATGAAATCTTAACCAAACACCAGAACGAGATAAAAGAGAGAAAACACGACAGCTTAAAAGAGACGAGGCTGATTACAGGGAGGGACGAGTATTCACCTTCGCTAAAAAATACGACAAGTTGGTCCAAAACGCTCCACAGGGTAACAGATCGACCACAATAGATACTGCCTCAATATCTTCCAGTTCTACCTCCATCAATACAATCCCTACCAGTGACAGTGACACTGAGAATCAGTTAAGCAACTCAACCAAATCAGGTTCCACTAAATCATCTTTTTTAAGGGAAGCAAAGGCGATACACAGAGAGAACAGAACACAACAGAGACAAGGGGCCCTAGACAGAAAACCCGCAGAGGGAAGAGGGCAGGAGTCAGAAAACTATAAAAAGAAACTAAGGTCTGGGGACGAGAAGAACAAATAAACCAACCAAATCTGGACATTCAAGTCATCAATTTATCTTCTCAATCTCTTAATAAGGAAATGATCTCATTATTAAGTAGAGGCTTAAGTTTCAACCCCCATGAACAGGGCGACACTTGCAGACACAAGATAGACCTCTTTAAATTCGTCAGGGGCTTAAATATCAAAAAACATTTTGGTTGCACTCCATCCACTACCAAAAATGTTATGAAAATCTACACTGACAATCCGTCAGGTGTACAGAGTATAAAGGACATTCAAAACATGCATCTCCTGCTGTCCCTAGCGGAATTGGCAGATAGACCGGTACATATGGAAAATCTCCTAGAAGAATTAGACATAGAGACAGACCTATCCCTCAACAGTGGTCTGAAAAACAAGTCCAAATGGACGCCTACGTTGCCTGGAAAAAACTCAGTTGATACCTTTTTAATCTGGTGATGGCTGACTTAGACAAACATGAACTGAAGATACAGAGAACCAAACATAGAATCAAAGACAATCTATGTAGAGGTGAAAGGGTAGCTTAAAAAACCTTAGAAGCCAAAGCGGATATCGTAATAAAAGAGGCAGACAAGGGTGGAAATGTTGTGGTAATGAATCGTACTGACTATCACAATGAAATCTTGTCTCAACTAGAAGACAGCACCTGCTATGAACGAATCACTCAGAATCCCATGGGCAAACTCACCCACATGATCAACAACTATCTTTCGGATTGGCACTCATTGGGCCTCATTGATGATCAGGAGCTGATTTACCTAAAGGTACACAGACCTGCATTCCCCTGGCTATACACTTTACCCAAGATTCATAAGCCTGCGCCATTCCCACCTGGTAGACCCATTGTATCAGGTATTGGCGGTCCCACTGAGAGACTCGCTCAATATGTTGACCTGTTTTTAAATCCCATGGTCAAAAATTTACCCTCTCACATACAAGACACGAAACACATTTTAAGCATCTTAGCGGATGTAGAGTGGCAATCGGGTATGACTCTTGTCACTCTTGATGTGGTCTCTTTGTACTCCACAATTGAACCAGAGTTAGGACTCGAAGCTGTCACCTCTTTGCTTATGAATAGACCAGCCCCCTTGTGGCAACACACCAACATGCTTATCAAAATGATGGACATCATTTTGAATAATAATTACTTCATGTATGACAATCTGTGGTACAAGCAAAACAAGGGTGTGGCCATGAGCTCCAGGTTTTCACCCTCGTTTGCCAACCTCTACATGGGAGTGCTGGAATCTATCTGGATCTGGGGTAACAAGGGGGCACCCTGGGTGGACTCTATAGTCTACTGGGGACGCTACATAGACGATTGTTTGTTACTGTGGTCAGGGTCCCAACATAAGCTGTCAGAATTTTGTTTACATCTCAATTCCAACGATATGAACATGAGATTCACGACTGAATCCAGTACCACAAGCATAACATTCCTGGATGTAGAAATCTACATCAAATCAGATACACTACACAGTCGCCTATACAGAAAGGCAACGTCCTGTAATGCCATACTGCACGCTGACAGCTCCCATCCATCACACCAAATTGAGGCAATCCCATATGGAGAATTTGTTAGAGCAAGGAGGAACTGCAGTGAGGAACTAGAATTCCATAAATGTATATCTGATATGAAACACAGATTCAGGGCTAGAGGCTACAATGCACGCAACATCGGCCGAGCAGAAGCAAGGATCAACAGGACAGATAGGCAAGGCACATTGAGTGACAAAAAGAAATTGGCTACAGAACGAGATCAGCCAGTGAGACTCATCACCGATTATAGTGACATGGGAATAGCCATGAGAAAAAGCCTCAACAAACATTGGGGCATTCTACTTGCAGACACCACACTCAAAGAGATTATCACCAATAAACCTCTAATCACCTATAGACGAGGCAGAACTCTCAGATCAAGACTTAGTCCCAGTGTGCCTAATATCCACAAAAACCAGACATGGCTAACAACGCACACTTTGGGCTTTTTCAAATGTGGGTGCTGTGGAATATGCAGACTGGCTCTCAATGGCGTCAAGAACTTCACTGGAGTCAACAAGAAACAATATCAAATCCAATGCAACATCAACTGTAACACCAAGTTTGTGGTCTACATCCTGGAATGCACTTGCACACGCTGGTACATTGGAAGCACCATCAGACCGCTCAAGGAACGTATTGGTGAACACATCAGGGCACTGCAGAATCAAGACACAAGATACCCAATGGCAGTACATGCAGGCACGTGCCCCAACCAAGGTTCCAAAAACGCTTTTCTTTCTTCGGAATCGATGTTGCGACTATCAGCCCACGGGGCGGCAATAGAGAATTGAGACTAAGGCGATTGGAGGCAATTTGGATCATGCGTCTGCAGACGGTTCAACACGGCCTAAATACTGACCATGAACTACATTACTTTTTGGGCGACTGATTGGCTCAAACTTGCTCTTTCATGAACCTCCTGTTGTGGTCAATGAATGCTTGGTTTTTTCTTCCATTGTTTATATTTAATACTGTTTTGATTATGATCTAGATGATTTTTGTTCCCAGAATTCTTCAGACAATGGATGTTTGTCGTTTCTCCCACTGTGTATTATTATTATTTTTACTTATGTTCCTTATACATTTTACTCAGCCGCTCCTTTCCTATGCCTTTTCCTTCTCTCCTTTCCCTGGACTTTCTATGTGTTTTTTTGTTTCTAGCCAGATCCCCTGCTGGACATTGCACTTCATATCCCTGGCGCTTATATTCCTCTCCCCATCCCTCATGATTGACTTATCGTTTTCCAGCCCCTTTTTCACCACACGCCACTGTCCGTTCACACTTTCTACTTCAGGATTTCCGTCGCTCACTCCATCATGTCCCCGGTTCTCGGCACTCCTGTTGCCGGTTCACGTTCTAGTCTTTCTTTCTTCTTCCATTATAAATAGCCCACTGGCACGCCTCTTGACTTCCGCATCCGGAAAGCCAACGAAACCAGATTTTTACATCCGTCCTTGCCCGATACAGAGGTATGCTACATCCAAGCCTGCCTTCCTTTTGATAGTTCCTTATCCTGTGAATTGGTTATCCAACCTCTCTTCCACTTTGTCCACAGTCGGACGGCCCACCCGCCTCCCGCACACCCTGGAACAGCTATTTTCATCCCAATTCTCCCATACGGTAAGAATCCTTTCTTTCCGTTGTCCACCCGTCCCGTTCACTTCCACTTTCAGGTTTTTCATTTCACTCCATTCCTTCCCCCAGCTTGACGTCACCCTGTCGATTTCTTTTTCCAGCAGCGATTTTCAGTTCCCAGGGCGCCATATTCGGATTCCCCATCAAGGTAGGCGTGGATGCAGACTCCTGCCGGCTCCAATTTATTTTGTCTTCTGCGCCATTTTGCTCATTCTCTTCTTTCCTTCCCTTCTCCTCCCCCTTTTTTCCTTCCCTCTCTCCCCTTTTTCTTCCCCTCTTCTTCTTTTCTTCTTCTTAAGGCATTACCCGCTTGAATAGTCTAAATAAGAGGCACCGGCACTCTGCGATTCTCCACCGTGGCAGGTGTCTCATTTTCATCACGTCATTTCCACCGTTGTGTTTTTGATTACAGAAAATTTATTTTTTTCAGGTATTTACCTTCCTCCTAGTTTCTAATGTCTTTCCCTGATGTCTCCTTTGTGTATGCTTCCTTTGTATATTTCTCCTGCACCATACTCAGCCCGTGAATGATCCACTGGGGCGGACTTATGTCATCTCTGATACAATCTTTCTCTACCATATATAGAAAAAAAAATTTGTCATAACTATCTACATATGTGTTATTTACCTTACATTGGACGGTCTTTTAGTCAATTGTTTCCAGAGGGGCGGATTCTCGTCTACTTTCCTTGTTCAGCTGATTTTACCTTGTTTTGATTCATATATGTATCTATTTTGCATAACCATCCAACAGTAATGTTACTTCCCTCATGTTAGTTTTATATAATTATGAGTTTTTGTCCTTAGAGTTATAAGCAGTTTTCTATATCCTGTCACATGCAAACCACTTTGGCACCACGAGTCACATTATTTGGTTATTCACATTTCGCATATAGTTTCGCGTTGTCTATATACTTTATAGTCATTTGTTTATATTTTTTCATATGATTATGTTTTGTGTATATTCCTTTCTCTTCTATTCAAAACACAATTTTTACACCAGGTTAGTGAAGCACTTACAATGTCAACTTATTCATGCCTCTCGCACTTTTCATCACTTAGGGTTTCCACTTTTTTTAAGGTGATCCTTGGTTTGTTCCCCTTTTCTTTTTCTTTTTCTTTATATTTAATTTTATTTCTTATTTTACAGCAACCCGGTTTTGGTTGATTTTATGCCTTATATCTTTCCCAGCCCTGAAGAGTCACGGGATAACTCCCTCGTGTGACGAAACACGTGTCGGCTGGTTGTTTTTCTTGAAGTGGTTGCTCAAATAAATACTTCTATAAAATCACTCTGGTGTTGACCATTAAGAATCAGAGATTATACGAGACATTTCTACTAATAAGTTATCCTCATAACGTGTGCCCAGGATTTTTGTTCACATTCCTGGTGTCATGCCTATGTCCATTGAGCATCAGGAACCACGGTGACCATTGTTTGAACTCTGACCCCTGGAACGGCGGACCATTGTCTGCCTTTATTTCTTGCGGGAAGCCAAACAGCGCAAAAGCCGTTTCCAGCACTGGGACTACGTTGGAAAAAGCTGTTGAGTCTATCACTTCAACGATGGGGTACTTAGAGTAGTTGTCAATCATTACTGCTGTAATGCGTCCGTCTGGAAAGCTTTCAAAGTCTAGGCTCACTTGAAACTACGGGGTAGTGCTCAGTTCCTCTGTGATGATGGGTGCCGGCAGTTCTTGGAGGCCTGTGATCTGACATGAGGGAGAGCATCTCACTGCCTCATCTACAGCAGCTTCCAGCCCAGGGAACCACACCTTTTTCCTCATCCGGGATTTCATTCAAACTGTCCCTTGGTGGCCTCCATGAGCCTGTGCCGTTACCTTTTCTTTCAGACTTTTGGGGATGACAATGTATGACCCTCATAGCACGAGACCTTCAGGTGTGGCGCTCAGTTTGTCATGCACTCTCCACAGTTTTATCAGGTGCTCCTTCTCGGGGCCAAGCCAGCCGTTGGCATCTCTCAGGAAGTTCTGCCATGAGCCTCCTTGGAGAGCGCCCATGACGTTTACTAGCACTGATTCAAATTTGGTCGTTTCACTGATTTCCTGGAGGCTAAGTGCCTGCGGGCACTCACCTTGCTTCACCATGCTAATGTATTCTTTTGTGGCATCCGAGCTGTCATGGTTGTCATCAGCAGGAGCTGGTGGATGATGGGAGAGAAAATGAGCCGGGTTCTTAGCCCCAGGTCGGTAGATTACTTCCATGTGGTAGTGTTGCAGCTGGATGGCCCAGCGTTCAATCCACGGTGGGTGGTGTGGCGCTGTGCCGCAGAATAGGAGCACAAGTGACTGATGATCCGTGACCACTCAGAATCGCCCGCCGCTGAGGGATAGTTGAAAATGGCCACACGCCCACTTGATAGATAATGCTTCTCTCTCAATCTGGGAGTATTGGGTCTCAGTAGGCGTGAGAGCTTTGCTTGCAAAAGCTAGCGGTGCCCACTTGCCCGGTTCCACCTAGTGGCTGAGTACGGCTCCCAGTCCTAACGGGCTGGCATCAATCAGGAGTTCAGTCTGTCTCTTAGGGTTGAAGTGGGCCATTGTTGTTTTGCTGAGGAAAGCTTCTTACACTTTTCGGAGTGCCTCTTCCTCCTTCTGGCCCCACTGCCAGGGGGCGTCTGCTTTTGTCAGGGCATGTAGGGGCTCAGCGATGGTCGCCAGGTTCGGGATGAACTGGCCACAATAAGTGGCCATGCCCTTGAAGCTTCATACCTCGGAGTGTCGTCGGTGCCGGGGCTTGTATGATGGCGTGTGACTTGCAGGGCTCAATCTGTACTCCCTGTTGGTTGAAGACATCTTCGAAAAACTTGATAGAGTTCTAAAATAAAGAACACTTTTCTCTGTGGAGGGTTACAACGTGTTCTGATAGTGTCTTTAGCGCCGCTCGTAGGTGTCTATGGTGCTCTTCAGCAGTTGCAGAGTGGATTAGGATATCGTCACTCACATTCATTACTCCTTGTAAGCCTGACTGCGTCTCTCTGATGGCATTTTGGAAGACTTCCGCCACAGAGGATATCCAGAAGTTCAATCACTTATATCTGCGCAATCCTAGATGCGTTGAGAATGTGGTGATAGCTGCTTTCTTCTGCAAGAAGCAGCTGGTTGTATCCTGCATTGAGTTCCAGCTTAGAAAACCACCTCGACCTGTTCAAGTCAGCAATGATGTCGTCCATTGTCGGCATAATGTGCCGTTCCCGTTTGATGGCTTGGTTGGAAAGTTGCATGTCAATGCAGAGTCGTATCTTGCCAGGCTGCTTTGGCTTCTCAGTGATAACCATCGGGGACACCCATGGTGCCAGGCCAGATACTTTCTCGATCACCCCAAGGCTTTCGAGTTTGTTTGATTCCTGTTCTACCAGCAGCCTCAGGTGAAAAGGCACACGCCTGTGGCGGAGGGCTACTGGCTTCACAGATTTGTCAATGTGTAGCTTGATTGGTGGGGCCTTCATGCATCCAAGCCCTTGGAGCAAGTTCGGAAACTGGTTTATAAGTTCATGCATCTGGAATGCTTTCACGTTTCTCGCAAAAGACAGTAGACCTAGGACTTCTGCTGTGTGGCAGCCAATGAGGGTATCAGCTTCTTTGTCAACAATGTGGACAGTTGCCATGACCTCGTGATCTTCAGATTTGATCTGCACTGTCATCTTTCCTTTTAACTGGAGCAAGAATTGGCTTCCGTACATGAATATTCTGGTATTTGTAGATGCCAGTGGTGGTCTTCGCTGAAGGTGCTGATACTGCTGGATACTCATTACATTTACTGATACGCCAGTGTCGATGAGCGCCTTGATGCTGGATCCTGCAATGTTAACAATGCAGGTGGGTTGAGGCCATCTGTGTCATTTGAGGTCATTTGTGAACGAGATGAGGAATCTTTCCTCTTCACAATCCGGCGGGGAGTCCTCCAACCGGTGTTGATGGCGTGGTGGCAGCTTGGCAGTACTCAGGGATTCAGGGTCATCCATGGATAGTTGTCTGATAGTCCTGGTTTGAGCTTTTCTTCCCCGTGTACCTTTTCCTTTAGAGTTCACTCTGCAGATGGTGGCAAAGGGGTTCAACTTGACGCATTTGGAACATACGTGACCTTGTGCCAAGCATTGATCTAGAAGGTGGGAACCACGGCCACAGTATCCACAGTTTGGCCCTGAAAGAGGGGGCATAAACGTCTTGGACTTGCTTGTCTTGCCATCAGTGTGCACGGCGTCGACTCATTCTATCTTTCTAGCGGGGGTGCACTCTGGTTGTTGTGTGATTGCAATGTCCATTTCAGCAGCTCTCGCTGCAGACAGATTGTGAAACCTAACCAGGATCAGGATGTCATCCAGGCTGATATTGGGTGGCTTTAGGATAAGTCCCCTTAATGTCTTGTTCTTATAGCCCTGGATGAGCTGAGCCCTTACTTTCTTGGGCTGATCGTCAGCTGTGCATGTACTGGCTAGTTCATGCAGTCATGCGTAGAAAGTTTCTATTGACTCCCCATCTCTTTGGCGGGCCTGGTGGAGCTTAAAGCATTCAAAGTCGGGGTTCAGCTGCGGGTCAAAAGGCGCATTGAGTGCCTTGACTGTAGGGTCATAGTCGGTTGTGGCTCCTGTATTAGGGAGGTGCTCAAACAGTCTAAAGATCTCTTTGCCAGCATAATGGAGTAGGAGGGATCATTTTATGGCTCCGTCAGACTCACGGGTTGCTATGAAGTAGTTCTCTAGCCTCCCTATCCACGTTCTCCTGTGTGGGGATGCTGTGGCTGGATCAACTCGCTCGCTGAAGGGCGACAGTGTGCCGACTAGGGCATGTTGAGAGCCAGACTGGTCTTGAGACGCCCGTGGTGGGGGTGCTACATTAGTGACATCATCATCTGCCATCGCGTCATCATTTGGAATGTGCTGCCTGTGGACGTAAGCTGGTGAGCGGCATCGGGGCAGTATTTCCTGGTTTTATTTTGACTGTTTTCTGCCTCAATTCCACTCCCTCTAGTCTTTTATTCTCTTTTGTTTCTTTTTTCTTTATTTTTTTTTTTTTATTATCTGTTATCTTGTTCTATAGTTTGTTTAAGTAAGTGCAAGCATTTCACTGTATTGTGTTTGTGTTGCTTTGCAGTTGTGCGGAAATGGTGGCCATATGCAGGGACAGCAGGCCCTCTGGACAAATCGTCCCGAGCGTGCGGAGGCACAGAGGAGGGAGGGCCACTTAGCGCTCCTTGCTGTGTACACTTGGCCGGGCAGTGATAAGGCAATCATCCGGGGAATGCTGCTCCGATGCACGCCACGTGAATAAAGAAGGGGCAATGAGAAGGCAGCGTGTGTAAGGGCCTACATGGTCCGCGGCAGGAGCGGAGCAGCGCCAAGCAGTGATGCCGGCCCGGGGGCGACTCTCACCTCCACAGCCAGGCAAGTGGGACAGCGGCGAGCTGCTTCGGCGTGTGCTAAGGCGACGACACCTCCTCAAGGCCTGCGCAACTCACAACAGGAAACAGGTGGATCAAAGCAGAGTCGAGGTAGCTACACTGCTGAGTCGGCGGACAGCGGCTGGCGGGAGCCGGCGTCTCTGTGTCTGATGAGTCGCCGTTGTAAAGGCAGGTTGGCCCTCTATAGCAGGTGGGGTCTAGGGCCCTCTTTCGTCGCCAGTGTGCTTGGGCCTCACCCTAGACCATAAGTCTGGCCTTGTCGCACTGCAGCAGCAATCAGACACACACAGTATGATGGTGTGAGCTAAAGACTGTGTGCAATCTTTGCCTGTTTAATATATAGCCTCTGGCCAGGCCTTGCCATAGGATGTACAGGGTGCAGTTCCGGGGCATATCAGCGCTGCAGAGGCGGTGCTTGGTGATTGTTACACAATCTACGGCTCCGTTCAAGGCTGCTTGCATGTCACTCAAGGCCTGTTACTCCACCCATTACTATCTCATCACAGGGCGGGGGTGAGAGCCAGCAAACCTCACTGTTCCCGGGCAACCCTGTCACGAGTTGGGAAAATGCCAAGGCTGCCCAGGGGGGCCACGTAGGGGACCCTCCAACAGGGCGGCCGCCTTAGTGCCACAGGAAGGCACAGAAGTCTGCTGTCTAGGCTCCCTGGGCTAGGGACCAGGGGGTCTGCGGGCCGAGTCACTTCCGGCCGTGGGAGGGGGACAGGGGTACAAAAGCCTTCCCCCGCCCACTGTACGGTCTCTTGACCGCTACCCGTCTCGCTGTTTAGGTCGTGCCGGGGACTGCTGCCGAGGTCGATCGTGGGACCACGAGGTTAGTCACCATAACCCCCCCCCCTCTCCCCGGCCCCAGTTGGGGTCTCACCACGCGGGCCTTGCCCGGGAGGGACCCCGTCCCAGTTCCCAGCCCAGCCCCCGTGTGGTCCACTCCCATGGTACTGTGGGGGTATGGGGCTAGGGAGCGGGACAGGGGTCTGGGCGGGAAGGGTGACGGTCTCACAGGCAGCAGCCGCTCAGGCAGCCACCGCTCAGGCAGCCGCCGAGGCCGCGGCCTCTATCACAGGGGTTCCTTCCCCAGCACGCCCCCCCCCACCCAACACCGCAGGCTGGAGTCATGTAGCAGCCGCACCCCTGTCCACAGGTGTGCGCGGAAGCACAGCTACGAGCGAGTCTCCCAGCTCCACAACCATGCGGGGGTGGGAGGTTTAGGGAATGCACAGCATTTCTGGGGGCGGCTTGGGAGCGAGGGCCCGACCGATAGGGGCTCCACGGGCATCCGGCCGGGAGGCCTGGCTAGCAGGTGAGTGGGATCCCTCTGTGGGATTCCGATGGAGAGCGCTGACCTGGTGGGTCAGGCGGTGTGCCCAGCCCGGGCCCTCGGTCTTGCTGGTGGCCTTAGGCCGGGGATACCGATGCGTTGGGTGAGGGGGGGGAAACAACAAGCCCCCTGCCCCCCTCCTTCCTCGTCATATGCGTTGGGGGCCCGCCTGGGGATCATGGGGGAGTGGTGGGAGCAGTCCTGCTATTTATAGAACTGTGCAGGGGACTCGAGCGGCGTGGTGGGTGACCCGAGGCCCCGTGAACAGTGGGGGTCTGGTTTTGCGGTGAGTGCTTCCTGGGCTTGCCCAGGTGGGTTCCATGTCTGCGAGGGTTCAGCAGAGCATGGACCCTGATTACAGGCTGTCTGATTAGGATTAGGATAGTGGCGGCTAGGTGGGGGCAGACTCTCCGGCCTGGGTTGCTCCCGGTGAGAGAGAACATGGGCCCTGTAGGTTTCAAGGGCACATGGGCGTTAGGATCCCCAGCAGCGGTGGTGTATAGGGGATGGTCCGGCTTCTGTATGCGGACACAAGGGCGTGGTGTCCCTGTTCCGTGGTAACACGGTCCCGCTGCCCATAGTGGAGTGGCCTGGAGGAGGGGCTCGGGCAGTACTGCGGCGCCGCTAGGAGAAGGTACTGTTATCGCGCCCCCCCCCCCGATACAGGCGCTTCTTGTATCTGCATGCCCGAGGGGATCTGTTGTGGCAGTGAGCGTCGCGGGGCTCCCTCCCCAGTTCGGTCAGGCCTCCCCTTATCAGTTAGGGGGGGCATGGGGCCTGTGGCTGTGTTGGGGGAGGGCAGCGAGCGCCGCGTGGCTCCCCCTCCCCGGTTGGCGTTCCTATAGTACAGATTTAAAGTAGCGGTAGCTGTTTAGGGAACTCGGCTGCAGGTGAGTTCTTTTAACTAATGTAAGGCTCTGCCAGGGCATTATTGTCCGTCCCGTGGTTATCGGGTGTACAGAGGCCGGCGGGTCTCAGGGGTCCAATTTGGTTATTAGTGAAACCCGACCTCTAACGGGATGGTAACCTACGACGGTTGGTTTTGGCCCGTGCTGTCCACCTCGCTTGTGCATGGGTTGAGTCTGCGTTATAGGTACTGTGGGGGAGGGGGCTACGCTCCCGTCCTGGATTCCCCCTCGTTCAGAATTTTGTGGATTCCACCGGGTGGGGGCTTTGTGGATTTGGCGTCACAGTCGATCCTGGTGAGGGGACTGTGTTTGACCTCTGCGAGCCTTGGAGGGGAGGTGGTCCGTCGGCTAGACGGCCGACTTTGGAGCTGGAAACCAGGGTTTGAGTCTCGGGGTCGCGTCCACATCCGGTGATTCTGGGCAAATCACTATCTCCCCGTGCCTGAATGTGTAATGCAAATACGGTGCTCATGTAAAGCGCTCCAATACCTTCGGTTCGAGCTCGCGCTATATTAATAGGCAAAAAAAAACAACAACAAAAAATAAATAAAAAAATAAAAAATAAAAAAAACATTGGGGTCCCTCCCTGCTCTGCGCTCGTCACGTTTGGGAGGCAGAGCTGGGCACTTGCTGCCACATGTGGGGATAGCTCTGTGTGCCGGTGCGGTCCCTGTGTGCTGGTTGACGGGTTGAGATTTTGGCTTGGGGGATTGCGGGGGCTAATGGGTACAAAGTACCATAGATGTCACCAAGGGTAATTTGCTTGCTGTCCAAAGTAAATTACACTTAACTCTAAATATGTATCGGCAGCATGACCAGCTCAGTTAAGGCATTTAAGTCGGGATGCCGCTGGGCAGCAGTTCAACTCAAAACATGGTTGTCGGTGGCCAGCCCCCACATTGAAATTGTCCCAGTACCATTGCAATGAAAGCCTTTGTAGGAGTTATCTATCATGTTTAGGGAACAGATTTTGCCGTTCCGAGGTATTGGACGCCTCGTATTAAGGCCTAAGAGGCAGACCGCAAGAACGAGCCAGAGGCTGCCTCTATTAGAGAACAGAAGGGTGCCCTTTTGGAGTGCTGCTGGTAGAGAGTCGGCGGCTTCCATAAACAGCCCTTGACAGCTTGTTGTTTGCATGTTTGCGTGTTCTTCGCACATTCTGTTTTGTCTTTTAAGTGTTGCAATGGCTTACTAAGGGTAAATTAATGCATCAAGTTTACCTGTGCTAAATTTGACCAAGCGGTTTCTGGTGCGTGGCACCGTTACTTAATTGTTACACCAGCGCTTGGGACAGTCCGCCACTGGTGGCGCTGTCTGTCTATTTTAGAGATGACCACAACAGGCACAGATTAATTCAACTACATTAAAATTATTATTGCCTGCTGCACATGCCATTCGTATAGTTTCGGGGGCCTGGAATAGCTTGTATTGCCACACTTGCACAAGTGTTGGGGTTAGTAGTTTGGCAGCACGACAGGAGCAATGTGTGGTGTAAAACGAAGTGGCAAGGACAATGTGTTTGCACAGTAAGGAATTATATTGTCTTTGCTGGCCCGGTATTCTGCCGCCTGCGGTGTGACTTCTGGCAGAGCGGATCAGGGGCCGTGTGCCTGGCACGGGGCAGCGGCTCACGGGCAGGGCGATCCCTGAGACAAAGCGTGAGTCAGTGCGGCACCCGGATGGTGAGAGTGGCCGAAGCCTGTGTTTGGCGGGCATGCCTGCGCACTACCCACCACTAATGATTTGCGCAGCTAGCAGGGAGATATGTAGGTACGGGGGGCGGACTACACAGACAACGGCTGCTCCCGTCCCATCTACCTATGAGTACAGTGCCTCCTCAGGGAACCGCAGGCTAGCGTCTTCTGACTCTCTGCACTACGCAGCATGCGCTCTTCCAGCGCCAGTGTAGCGGGGCATCGGCCGCCTGAGTGGTGACCCTTGAAGGAGTGTTACCAGCGTGCCCTGTCCTTGCGCTGGTGTGCGTCTGTATTGTTTACCTTATTTGCTATCTCATATAGCGCGGGCTAGGCGGCTTTACTATGATAGAGGGTAACTAGGTACTGCGAGTCGGGGCCTACCAATACACACAAGCTAATGTTTGCTTTGGAAACTAGGGGTATTCTGCCTTGGAGCCACTGGCCGACGTTGATGGGTCCGCTGTTTGAGTCTGACACTGAGCGGGCGGGGAGTCTCGTGCTCGGCAGCAAACATATGGCCTGTAGAACATGCTGCTGTGGGACGCTTGTTTCTCAAGCAGCGCCCTTGGCAATGTGTGTGGCAGGTGTCAGGCATGTGACTGAACAGTGGGAGTGCGTGCGCAATCCCGCAAGCTATGCGTGAGGTAAGAATATGGAAGGTTGTGGCCTTCTGTTGTGGGATAGCATGGCAATACTTTAGATCACTTTGCTTAGTGTATTAGTAGTCCGTGTCTGTTATGCAGGGATACTAACAAATGGGGCGTAGGGTGCCTCCTCCAGCACAATTACGTGGGGTGCAGCAGTACGTGGAACACCCAGTTTGGTGGGAGAGATGCTGCGGCCAGTCTTGTTGGTATCGCATCTCACACCAGGGGCACCTTTCATCTGGGATTGTAATGGAGGGAGGCGACCGAGCCTCGCACTACATGTGCCATCATCAGTGGTAAGGCAGCTCCTCTCAGCAGGTCACTGGAACTATGCAATGACCCGCCTTATGGCCTATATCCATGGACCTGCTGCAAATTCCGTCATCTCCAGCACAAATTGCAGTTAAATGAAGTAAAGTCAGAGATGTCACAGCTCACACAGAGCAACAGTCTAATACGCATCAACGGGGGGTCACACGCAGTAGAAGGCCCATGGCTAGGTGCACTGGAAATCTGTGTTCCCTTATACAGTTATTTATTTAGTATTTAACACGTAATAAGGTGGGGATACCTTGGGCATTATTTACATTCCTGATCGTACGTAGTGATGAAGTAAGTGTCCCAAGTTGCGCAACATGATACACTTGTGTTTAGGAAGGTTGTTAAAGCTTCTGTTGGTCTAACAGTGCCAGGTCATTGGGGACCCTTGTACAAGAAACAAACAGGAGGGGTTACCCAACCTGTGGGTTAGAAGGGATGTTGCCAAGAGCAGAACTCAAACTAATTAGCTTTAAACACATGATCAAGATGATTTAAGTGACATGCCTAAAAGCTGTAAATGTTGGACTAAAGGGATGGCATGCCAAGGGAGATATCTTCCAGATTTCACAGGATCCCCTCAATCCAACATCCCTAAAGTAAGCGGAGGATGCCTGATGGATTTGTTAGACCTGTTATTAGTTTTATTAAACACCAGGTACCATGAAGTAGTGACAAATGTACTGTAATCATAGGTACTTCCAGGACACTGGTCGTCCAATACACACACCTCCAGTCAGGACTGGCCGCCACCCCCCCCCCCCTTGAGCAAAGGGAAGTAAAACATGATAAGGGTTAGCATGCTTTTACAGACGTTTGTGGCAAGCTCGTTCATGGGGGTGTCCCGCTGAGTTTGGGGGCAGTTTAGCAGGCTTCACCTTGTCACTGCTCTGTCAGAGCCAGCAGACCCCTAGGGTGACAGCGCGCTAAAATACTTGTCATGTTGGAGGTAGGTCCAGGATAAAAGGTCGTGCTTGGTGAGGCTCAAATCCAAGCGGTTGGGGCATCTTTCAAAGGGGCACATCGGGTTGGGCAGTACAACAATTTTCAAGTGCAACTGGGGATCTCCTCATTTATGTCAGATCCTGCTCATTTGTTGTTTCCGCAGAGTTTGGGGCAGGGTAACGGGCCGCACCTTGTCTCTGTGGGTTTGATGTGTGGCCGGGTCTTTTGACCGAGTAGAAGCATTATCGCTGGGTATTCTGGGCATGAAGGAATGCCAGGCAAGAATCGAGCGAAGGCAAGTAGTGGTACTTTTTGGGGCATTTGTTGGATTGTCTCTCTGGCAGACCGCCATGCAAGGGGACTGTCTTACGTCACACACATCAGGCAGAGGTGCCTAGCGGAAGCACATGAGGGGGACTGAACAGGACAGAACAGGACACTGCACAGGTTAGATGCCGGCGAATGGTGGCTACACGACTGCACAGGGCAAAGTAAACCTGGACTGAGTCTCATGCGGGGAGTGGTGGTGTTGGTGGTTGCTACCTCAGTACACAGGATCACTCCCTGTTGGGTCTATCGATCATCTCAACGGGCATTAAATTTACAGCCTCTCTAGTCTCTGCCATACTGTGAGTAGGTTAGCCATGGACTTTAATAAAGTGCTGCAATGGCCCTCTTTTGCTATAGTACAGCATCTAGTTTACCGGTGCTTACTGGAACATCATTAGCACCAGCAGCGACTCACACGGGCAGCGATATAGCTTCCTTTTATTTCGCCTGGGTTTGGGGCTGGCAGGGTTATCAAACTTTGCAGACAGAAACAGAATAGGCAAAGATAGGCATACCTGGGATTGTACAACGCGCACTCAGCAGTAGGTTTCAGCATAATCCTGGTATACCGTTGATAGAAAAAGAAAAAAAAAACCCGTAAGGTTATGGGCTATTCACGAATAGGCACTTTCTGCCAGCTGGGGCGTGAGCGGGCCATTTCCAGGAGGGTGCGGGTTGCCTTGATAGTACTGATATGGAGGGGATGGAGCACTAATACGGACAACTACGAGAGCACATTCTGCAGTCATAGCTATGGTTAAATTGATTGCATGTTACCAGTTGCTCCAGTTAAGCAATCTTCCTTGGGAGTTGTCAGCAATCATTCGGACTGCAATTTTGGTGGTTGCCGGTTGGCAGGCCTTTTAGATGTGGGTTTCTAGCTCAGGCATGCCCAAGTATGGGTTAAGGTGCTTGAAGTCTGCCCTGGGAGACAAGTTCACAGGCATGTGGAGCGGTAGAACTGAAAGGGGCTTGGGTTCGACCTCTGGTCACAGGTTCCGATCCTGGTAGGTTCACTTAGCATTTCATCCTCCTGAGGTCGATTTATCGGGTACCAGTGAGTTGAGTAACAATAAACATGTGCAAATTCTCCCGCCCCCGTTAGCCTTGGCTGGCAGCCATGCAGGTTGTGGAATTTGTCATCCAACAAGTGTGCTTGGGTCCAACGGGTCTCCGGTTACAAAGTTTCAAGTAGATCACATCATGCAGGCATGCTTGCAATTGTCAGGACAGACAGGGGGAGACAAGAGATTCAGCAGCCACTCCTTCAGGATTGGGGCGGCAACCACAGCCTTCCTATCAGGGATGCCGCCAGAGCGAATTAAGCAGGTAGGGCGCTGGGAGTTGCAATGCTACAAACGATATATAAGGCCTTGAGCTGAAGGATATGGCGAGAGGACTCTTAGGTACTATGTTGCAACCGACAGTCAGGTGCTTAAAGGTGTACGGTTTTGGCCCGGATTGACAAATGATGTTGCAGTGATGTGGTGTTGTTGTGCAATTGTAGATTATTAGAATATAAACGTTACAATAATTAGGGTTTTCAAACACAACATCTCTTTATTTACCAGGAACCTAGGTCTGGGTAATTGGCCATTCAAGTATCATTAGAGTGGCACAGTGGGCTGAGATAAGAAAGTGGTGACATGGCTTCTCCGCCACAGAGATAACGTGGCTAGGTTACCCGGGTATGCGCTGGAACGAGCTGATGAGGAAGCTGCAGCAGAGACTTGGGGGAGGGATCGGTCCACCTCCTATTCTGGTCATACACTTGGGAGGTAATGACCTGACGACTCTGGGGAGGAGAGTACTACTCCAAGACATGAGGGACATCATGTGTCAGTTGAGTAATCAGCTAGGGGCATGTGAACTGCGGTGGTCTGAAATTTTACCTCGCCCAGTTTGGCAAGGAGCCCGATCTGGAGACGCCATTGAGATATCACGTAGGAGAGTGAACTGCGCCAGGCGTAAAGTCACGGAGCAAAGGGGATCTTGGCTTCATCAGGCATGGTTATCTTCATGCCAAGTCTACTGGATGCTGGGAAGTGGATGGGATTCACCTCTCAAGGGTAGGCATGGACTTATTTTTGCTGGGCCTTGGGGAGGCCTTGGAAGCAACAGGCTGTAGGTAGGAATATCTGCCTTGGTGGGGGCCCTGGTGGTGACGGTGGCCACCCCCAGAGCTGTGGAGGAGTTACAGGGGCGATCCAGAGTCTGCAAGGTACAGAAGAGGTACTATATTGCAGCAGCACAACAAGGGTGCTAAGCCAAGGATACCCAGGGATGTCTTAGCGTGTCCCCTGGAAGAACTACGGCGCCCCGTTACCCTACGGGCGGTTGTGGGTCTGAGCAACCGAGGGCTGCCTGGAACGCTCCGCCCACCTGTTGGGGGCGTGAGTAGGGAGTGGACTGGCGGTCCACTGATGGGAGAGGTGGCCTCTCCCAATAATGGGTAACCACCGATTGGCGACGGCCACGGTGCAATTTGGCTCATCAGACGGGCAGGCGGCATAGGGGCTGGCCTGCCCTGGGATCGCCCGTAAGATAACCCACCATGTTGGCATATTGGTTATGCAAATAAACCTGCAGCAAAATTTCTCCACTAAAAGGTGTCGTGTGGTTTATTTATGTATGTTGCTGTATGAGAACTGAGTGTTGCCGATATTGGCACTATGCCAAGGCTGCCCAGGGGGCCACGTAGGCGACCCTCCAACAGGGCGGCCGCCTTAGTGCCACAGGAAGGCACAGAAGTCTGCTGTCTAGGCTCCCTGGGCTAGGGACCAGGGGTCTGCGGGCCGCGTCACTTCCGGCCGAGGGAGGGGGACAGGGGTACAAAGCCTTCCCCCGCCCACTGTACGGTCTCTTGACCGCTACCCGTCTCGCTGTTTCCCACCCTACCGCTTACCCTGCGGACGGCCAAAGGGTAGTACGGGGAGGGGAAGAATCTAACTTATTGTTTTGTGTTGCAGGAGGAGTTACAGGGCGATCCAGAGTCTGCAAGGTACAGAAGGGTACTATATTGCAGCAGCACAACAAGGGTGCTAAGCCAAGGATACCCAGGGATGTCTTAGCATGTCCCCTGGAAGAACTACGGCGCCCCGTTACCCTACGGGCGGTTGTGGGTCTGAGTAACCGGGGAGCTGCCTGGGCAGCTCCGCCCACCTGTTGGGGGCGTGAGTAAGGAGTGGACTGGCGGTCCACTGATGGGAGAGGTGGCCTCTCCCAATAATGGGTAACCACCCGATTGGCGACGGCCACGGTGCAATTTGGCTCATCAGACGGGCAGGCGGCATAGGGGCTGGCCTGCCCTGGGATCGCCCGTAAGATAACCCACCATGTTGGCATATTGGTTATGCAAATAAACCTGCAGCAAAATTTCTCCACTAAAAAGGTGTCGTGTGGTTTATTTATGTATGTTGCTGTATGAGAACTGAGTGTTGCCGATATTGGCACTAAGGTCGGGTAAAGCACGTTTCCACTTTGGTTGTGGCATGTGGCTGAACGGGCCTGTAACAGAAGGCCTGCTTCAGATCTCAGGTCAAATGTTTTTTCTTGCAGGATTCTAGCCATCAGCCTTTCCAGTTAGCTTGGCGGCTCTGTTGGCATTACCCGTGATTGGAGGCAGAGAGCCTGCCCTAGATGCACTGCACTGCCAGCTGACTAGTATTGATTCGTGGACAATCTCGGGGCTTTTAGCACTGCTCGGGGACACGGCAGGAACTCGGAATACGCCAAGCAGCGCAAATAGAAAGCCAGGCCATAAACTGCGAAGTCCTCGCAACCGTGTCCAACTCTTTGGTGTTAAACATACGAGAAAGGTGTGTGCCATTGATTTTGGAATGTTGCACAAAACGTAAGAGGTGCGTGTTGTGATATTAAACAATTGTGCACTTCCTACCCCAATTAATGACCCATGCAGGTAGTGTGTTACAGGCTCCTGAGTCCAGTAGAAATAGGATGACTGGAGATGAAGAGCACATCAGATCCAACATGTGTGAGCAGAGCATTCCCTCTTTAATTTTTAAACAAGGTCGTTGCAGGGGTGCCACGTGGGTCATGTTTCACCTACAGGGCTCTCAAGTTTTTCAGCTCTACTATGTGTGGGTAACTCATCCAATCCAGGAACTTTCTTTGTCTGTTGTACAATTTAGCTGTGCTTTTTAATCAAGACTACAAATCCCAGCATGCAGTGTAAAAACCTGGAACAAATGAGCTACTCACACTTGAAACTGGGAAACTTGAGAGTTATTTTAAGACTGCTCTCGCCTCCTTCACTCCCTACCAGCCCCTTCAGCTGCTGATACATAATTGACCCAGCCGTTCGTTCATCCGGCATGCGTTCCTTAAAAATAACCATTTGCAATACCTACTCTTATACTTTAATACACCCTGAGCAGCATCTTAAAAAGTAATTTACATTTCACCTGAGTCACAAGCACAGGTCTATGGCATGTTCACCTCTCCTGTGCTGCATGCATCTTCATTCCCATTTGCAGTCATTTCATAACACGAGATCAGGGTTCAGATGTGTTTATATTCCCATTGCTTTGTGTTAAATTCCACTTCCAAGTACATGTAGATCCACAGCTTCTTAGAAATAATTTAAGTGCTATTTATGCTTAGTGTTTTCTACCGCCACCGTGATCGTGTTACCTGTCTTAGTTCCACAGATGCCAAGTGGACCAATATCATTTGAGATGCTTAGCTACTTATGACTTCTAAAGGAGCATGTCGCATTCTGGGGCTTGGGAGTTTTACTTTTAACATTGATAGTATAGGTTCAAAGCATCTAGCATGCAAAGAGCAAGTAACACAGACATAACCGCCTGACGGTGTCTCACATTCGCTGCTATGCATCAGCAGGGTACTAGTATCATGGTGTTTGTTAGTGTTGTACATTTACTCACTCATCTTGTAAAGTAACCCCTTGCCTGGAAAGAATAGGAACTTGGATGGCCGACTGCAGCCTTAAGTTCAATGGGGAGAAAACTGAGCTTATGGTTCTGGGCAGCAGTTTCAGCCCACGCACAGAGATCACCTGGCCAGCAAACTGGGGTCCCCCCCCCCCCTACTCCAAAAACTTCCATAAAAAATCTGGGGATCTGGCTCGACCAGAATCTAACTATGGAAACGCAAGCCAAACAACTGGCGAGTACCTGTTTCGGAATACTCCGGATGGTCCGGAAAATCCTGAGCTTACTTCCAGAGAAATCTAGAAGGACAGTAGTTCAAGCCTTGGTAGTCTCGAGACTTGACTATAGCAACTCATTATACCTCGGCTCCCCTAAATATGTCACTGATAGATTACAGGTGGTGCAGAATGTGGCAGCGAGACTGCTTCTCAGGATACCCAGGCACCAGTCAGTAAGAGCGTCCTTGAGGGAGCTACATTGGCTCCCAGTGCAGGCCAGGATTAAATTCAAGTCCCTCTGCCTGGCTCATAGAGCCATGCATGCGAGAGGTCCCAAAATGCTGCGATCCTTGCTTTCCCACTATACACCCCGCCATTGTCTCAGGTCAGGTGCGAGCTTTTTCATGAATACCACCAGAGTCAAGAGAGCAAGGTGGCGAGGAAGATCATTCTCACACCTAGTTCCTAAAATCTGGAACAGCATGGATCCAGAGCTTCGATCAATCAAAAACGAACAGTCCTTCAAAAAAAAACTTAAAACATGGCTGTCCCCTTAACTCTTACGCAGATAACTGTCTACACCTGTTATAGCGCTGGGATGCCTGCGGGTAGCCATGCGCTCTATAAATCCCATAACCATAAAGTGGCGCCTTACTCTTCTAAAAGGTACCTTACTTTTCCAATAAAGGTTCATCTTTGATTACGAGGCAAGGAGGACTACTTATTAGTAACCCTTATATATTTGAGAAGGCTTTTCTTTAAAGACTGATGAAAGACATTTGCAAACAAACTTCAGGTGTTTTTTGGTCTTGCTTGTATCTATTTTGTAAAGTCTTGTTTCTTTAAACAACTATGCATGCCTTTCTGGATGTGTGTATGTTGTTGGGAATAGGGCGTGCTAATCGGGCTGTTGACTGAGATAAGCAATTGCAGTGAGTACTTGGTACAAATAGCAACTAGCCTGCTTTTTGTGGAGTAATGGTGTAATACGTATCCCTGTGATGAGCAGCATTATGGACATTCTGCCTCTATTTCAACGTTTCATGGAAACAGAGAGATTAAAAACCCTGAACGAGGAATGTGCCCATTTCCTTGTGCAGAGCCAATGACCGTTTCATTGCAGGTTCTTGTGTTGTACTTGTACTATTGTATTTGTTTTGACTTATCCCACATACAGGATTTTCTACAGGGCTGGAATGGCTACTGGATGTTTTGTTCTAAATAAACAATGCAAAAACAAATGGCTTTAAAGCAGTCTTTAAAAACATTTGTTTTCCATTTGTTATTTAGAAGTGTCCACAGGTCCCCAGCAACAAAACCGGCCCCAAGGCAGTAAAACGGGTCCCCACCCTTCCAGCCCACCGAAAAGGCCAGTAGCCAGTCAGGCCCTGGTTTTCTGCCCTCCCACTGCCCCATCCAGAATGTTCTGCTTATACACAAACAGGGCAGGTATTGGGGTGCTTGTGAATTTTTATGCTGTCTCTTCTCTCCTCTCCACCAGCTTACAGACTGACTAAGCTCGTGGATCATATCCAGCGAAAACCAATTTTCTATACAAGGAGGAAGTATACCGCATGCACAGCTATCTCCTTTCTGCTGTACTCCATGCATAAGCTCCGCTACAAAATAACAGCAGAAAGCTGCTGGTTGTCACGCACAACACCAAAGCACTTTCTCTTTGCAATCTACACCCTTCCAACCATACACTATTCAATACAGCTCCTTCAGGGCCTCTAGATTTTTTTCTTTTCCATTTTCTGTGAAAATATGCTTAAGAATGCATCATTTGGCCTTAGTTTTTGAAACCCCCCCAGACCATCCTCTAGGAGGCCAGGGTTGCTTGCTCATTGCATCCTTTTCGAGGACAGTATTTACACCCTACCATCTTCAAAGTTGACCAGCCGCCACTGCATGAATGTCACCTATAGAGGGCAGTGATTAATTTGTAAAAAAAATAAGTGTCAGGGCTCTTGTCAGGAGGCCACTGCAGCTTGCACCACACACTGCCCCTGCCATGCTGCCAATCATAGTAACAACTACTAAACATCACACTCCTACAAGTGTCACAATTTGGACTATTTCAGGCCCCCAAAGCTACAAGATTGACTTGGGTGGCAGGTAATAGTCATTTTTCATATATATTGAATTAATAATTAACTGTTGTTGTGGTCACCTCTGAATTAGCCAGACAGTGCCATCTTGTGGCAGACTGTCACAAGTGCCGGGGCTGACAATTAAGTGATGGTGCCGAGCACTGGAAACCCCCTGCTCAAATTAAGCACTGATAGAGGGAGATCACAGGGAATCTGACTAGCCACTAGAAAAGCCACCAACACTCTGGTTGTACTTGTGTTGATCTGTAGAGTGCTCATATTTTTTCAACTTTGATGCTGAAATCATGTAGGTCTGCAGTCGATGTTGGATAAGCTCTTGTTCCCCTTCTAACTGAATAATGAGTTGGGAATCATCTGTGTACCAACCAGAGTGCCAAGCCACAAGAATAAACCACCTCCATCAAAGATCATACAAAATAAAAAAAAGTGTGACACTGTGATACACTGGTTCTGCTCTTTGTCTGACTGTTCTCAGTCCATCTCAGTACAAGTCTCTCCCCTGCAGGACTCTACTCCAGCTCACACTGTTTAATCATTCTGTGGTTTCCTTGCCCTTTTTTGTGAGGTCTTTCACCCTTACTTTCTATTCATGGGCTGATGGCAATCAGCTCGTCAACCAGAGGAACAGAGATCTGCCCTCTACTTGAATATGTTATAAATAGTGTCTTTTTGCTATCGCTCACTGGACTGAGCTCAGTTCCCTCAGCCTTCGGCAGGATACAACCTAGATTCTTGTGTTTCGCAGCCTCATATCAGTTATTGAAACTGGTGACCTACAGGCCTGGCCTCCCCGCCATCGCCAACTGCTTGCAGCTGCAATTTGGTTGTCCTCTTAGACTTCAGGCTTAATCTCCTGAGTCGCTAACACAAAATGGTGTCCACATAAGTTTTCTTGTTTAAGACATGGAGCAACATTTTTCCTATCCTTCTCTCTGTCTCCTGAGAAAAAAACCTCTTGTTGAAGCCATTATATCCTCAAGGTTAGAAAATGTAACTCCTTTTTTTTACATGGGTTTTCATAGGAATGCCAATTAATGACTGCAGGTTGAACAAAAATGTTGTGTCTTGCCTTATGTTCAGACTTAACAGCCGAATACCTCCTCCAGGCCACCTCACCGAGCTCAACAGGCTTCTGATTGTAAAGTTTTCAGTTTTTAAATGCCTCTGCTATTGTCACTGAACAACGAATGACTCCCAAAATGTGTCACCTGCCATAACTTTTCCAGATATCTCCCATATCGTCTCGGCATCCTTCCTCCCCTTACTTTGTTAGAAGCACAAAACATGGCTCTTCTCCAGTGGCCTCTCATGGGCCTTTTCCTACAGCATGTTGTTTAATGCATGGGCTAGAGCCAGCACACTCTGGGGCATATTTACAAGGGGATATCACCACCAGAAAGTCACTTTTAGTGACGTTCTGGTGGCGATATCCCCTTCTTATTTACAAAGCGGCGTGAAGCCACTTATCATAGCTTAACGCAACCTTGTAAATAAGGCCCCTTTTCACGTTGCACTTAGCGTGAAAGGGGCGTGCAGTGGGTGTTGCAGTGGGAGTTGCAGTGGGCGTTCAGCCACAACACCCATTGCTTTTTTACGCTGCCCCATATTTACAAGGTATGGGGCAGCACGAAAAATTAAGACCTTGGAATACTTGGTCTTAGACTGGCGATATGAGGAGAAATTATTAATCTCTCCTCGTTTTTTGCTTTTTCTATGTGTGCTGCATTCTCCAGCACACATAGAAAGAGCAAATCGCCTTTCAAGATTGCTTATGTGCAGGAAGGTGTCCCTTCCTGCACATAAACAATCGCCCCTGCAGGGCAGGCACCCTTGCATCATGGCGCAAGTGTGCCTGGACTGGCACTAGGCAGTTTTTTTAGCGCAAGGGGAAATGCAGGGGTGCGCCGTATTTTTGTAAATACGGCGCATCCCTGCGTTTTGAAAAGGTCAGAGTGCGGCGATGCCAAATTTGGCGTTACACCGCGCTCCGACATTTTCTTGTACATATCCACCTTTGTTGTAAATATCCCCCTCTGTTTCTCTGTAGCATTGCAGTCTATGCTGAAGGAAGTGACCCGATTAGGGCCACCCGGGTCACTCGCGACCTCCTCTTAGCCTTCCAAGAAATGAAGAGTTGGTGATGCAGTAGAGAATACAAACCAAGTTAGTTTATTGTAAAATACGCTGCAGCGGAGTCCAGTCTGACTAGGCTCCTTAGATGCTACCGAGGGGACTGACTTCCAAACATTTGGTAACACGACATAAACCTTCCAACATCTCTCGAAACCCCGCCCCTGATGGAAAAATACTGCTTGGGCAGAAAGACCGACAAAGGAGGCACTGAGGATGAGCTACCTCCTGCAGAATGGGTACACGTTATCAGGCTCCCAAGGCCATCCTAATCGGTCTCAGCTCTCTCTGGTGTGGGAGCATAGCTATGTCCAATGATAGGAATGCAGAGCTGAATAAACTATTCTCTTCGTGCATCTGGGTCCCGACCTTGGATGAGATATGGGAACTTTCTAAACAGCAGCTTCTGCTGAATCAGAAAGAGCGGGGGCACAGAGGCCGGGGATTGCTCACAGCGTAACATGGCGACTCAAGAAGGGGAAAATGGCATCTCAAATGCTAACTTAGGCCTACACTACCATACAGAAGCTGGGCACATGCACATTTGCAATCACAATTATATGACATAGCTGCATGAATGCTAACATAACACAGCATACATCATGGAGGACGGGGTAATAAGACATTTCGATTATAACAGACCCTCCTTTTAGCATTCATGTCTACGTCTTTATTGGTGCTATCAGGTTAGAGTCTTTACAATTCTAATGGGAGGGGAGACATAACGTTACATATATACCAGTGAACCATTGGAGCAACCATCAGCAATATGAGACAGGTACACATATCAATATTCAAAAATGCCCTAATCGATGGACATCAAATCTTGAACAGCCTGTACCATCATGACAGATTTTGTTGCATTTTATTCATGAACTCCGGGCTTGGGGGTTAACTTTTGCATACAATAAGAACAACAGGCGGGAAGGCAATTGATGCACAGGCAACAGGTGAATATCACACCTGCAATAGCTTCTAATAATAAGAGTATTTTCCAGCCCCATGTTGCTAACAGACCCCAGAACCAGCCAGACAGGGACCACGTGCCATTCTCCTGGTGGATGTCAGATGCTAGTCTGTGTAACTTTTGTATGGCTGCATATACATTCGGGGCGTGGTCTGGTATGTACACACAGCAACTACTACCGATGACCCAACAGGCCCTACCCTTATCAGCAAGGATGACGTCTAACACCATCCTGTTTTGAAGGGCAACAAGTCTCGTGGCCTGAAGCTCAGCTGTAAGGTTGGTCAATATTCCCGCTGTGGTGTTAATGACTCCCTCTACAACCCTTGTGAGTTGGCGTATACTATGGCTGTTATGCATAGGGCCCCAAAATGGCAAAATACCCTTCATGGAATCCGTAAATTGCTGCAAGGTAGTGTCAGTCTGATCGATATAATTTGTGTCAAGAACCTGCCTTACTCGGGACAGGTGCGCACTCCTGCGCCGTAATCTGTGGTCTCTATGATATGAGTTGGAGGGTGTTGGAGGGTTGGAGGGAGTTGGAGGGTGCAATGTACACAGGTGGCAAGAGAAAGGACACATAGCACACACCAGACCACCCCCTAGGAAGCCATATGTAAGCCTGAGACCCGCAGACGAAGTACACGTTGTGGGGCGGAAGCAATGGTAGACTACTGGTGGTATTCAAATCATAAGTGTAATTACAAATACTCTCTCCTACCGGAACCTTTCCAAAACCTTGGACACAAAAACTAGTGGTGGTATTAATCACCAGTACCGGCATTTCCTTATCCTGAGTAATATTACGTAACTGAAAGGACCTGAAATATTCAATGACGTTAAAGTCTTGAAAATCTGTCATCTCATCTAGAAGCCATGTTACATTTTTCTTTCTTTCATACACATTCATGCAGGCTTTGGGATGAAGTGTGTCAGCAGCCCCATTCTTCCCCGAAGTATATCCTTGGTGAGTTGCTATATAACCCATTACAGTCTCATAATCAAGGTACGTCATATTCATCGCATCTGAATGATAATGGATATATACCATGGTGAACAACTGAAATAGTCTTCGCAGCTGGCTAGATAAGAGAGGGGCAAGGACAGCAACAGCTCATTTTTATGCATCACTGAGGGGAGTAAACCACAAACCCAACAATCGGTGACATTGGTGGTATGGTGGGCCTGGTGGAGCATCTGCAGGAAGACATTATCTACATAAGTCTGCCTATGTCTTTCCTTATGCAAAGCCAGGGTAACAAAGACATGCTCGGGGGGGCTGTGGTGGTTGCAATCAGGGAGTGTACAGGATGTCTGTCTTCTAAAAACCATAGGATGCCTAACACTACTATTAATGCTACAAAAACTATTACTAGGAACACTATCGTAGTCTTAGTGGGCCAGCTCGACCAAATGGGGCTATGTTGGTCAGGACGCCGTCCCTCTAATGGCTGTTCCTCTTCCATAACCATACGACCAAAGGGATACATTTTCATCTATCAAACTACCAGAGGAGAGTCCGTGCTATAGAGCCAGGTATACAGGGAAAAAAAGAAGAAAAATAGTCTCTTAGTGTCTATTAACGGTGGTGCTAACGAGCACTTCAAAAGGGAAAAAATAGTCTCTAAGTGTCTCTCAATGGTGGTGCTAACGAGCACGTCACAGTGGGGCTGCACGATCACAACCCTTGCTGTCTCTTCACTCAGGATAGGGCAAATTCCCTCCTTGGAAAGCACCCCCCCACTTATCCTGTCCAATATCTCAAACAATGCACCAATCTCCCTTTCCCTAAACTATTATTGGTACCATAGGCAGGGTACGCTGGCCCTATTCTTCATCCAGAAGTCCATCCCTCCTAACCTGACTGTCCCTCGGGTGCACCGTCCCTCCGCCGGGGATGCAGATTGTACCGAGCCACTCCAGGCACTGACTCATCTCGGAAAAGAACCTTAAACTCAGGGGAGGCAGTGGACTGAGACTCCTGCTCCTGTGAACCAGATGGAGGAGAAACCTGGGCAGCCCTTATTTCTGGAGGCACTGCCTCGTTCAAAACAGCATCATTCTCCTCTTCTGTCTGTGCCCAGGTCAGTCGGGCATCAGAAAAAGGGACAAAGCGAGGGACCTTTTCCGTCTCGTGGTCCCCTATTCCCTCACGGACCCATTTGTCATAAGGGAGAGGAAGCGGGACTCGCGTGCAGTGGGATGTATGGATCCAGTTCTTCCGTCCTTCCACTTTCACAGCGGTCCTCGTTGCGAGGAGGACCAACAGGGGTCCCCTCCACCTCGGCTCCAAGCACGCTCGTCTCTGGTAGTTGCGCACCAGCACATAGTCGCCAGGCTGGATACTGTGCCCTGGCCCCTCAGGTATTGGCGGCAGTGCCTCGTGGATCTGTTGATGAATAGAACGCAAATCTTTAGTCAATTCATAGAGGTAATCTACAAGCAACGGGTATTCAATATCCGAGAAATGGCGTGGGACGCCCCACACATTTGCGGGACGCCCAAAAACCACCTTGTGCGGGGATAACCCTGTTTTGGAATGTGCTGTCACTCTAATGGATAATAGGGCAAGGGGTAGTGCCTCCGGCCATTGCAACCCTGTGCTCTCCCTGATCTTTGCCATCTTCAACTTGAGAGTACTATTGTACTTCTCAACTAAGCCAGCCGACTGGGGGTGGTTTGCTGCGTGAAACTTCTGCTTGATATGCAGACCGTCGCATACCAACTGAATCACCTTTGCATTAAAGTGACTTCCGTTGTCACTCCAAATCAAACGGGGCAGGCCGAAGCGCGGGAAGAACTCTTTGAAAAGAGCCTTCGCCGTCGCCATGGCTGTGTTCTCTTTAGTGGGGTAAGCCTCAATCCATTTACTGAATGCACAAATGACCACCAGCACGTACTTCAAGTTGTTAACTCGTTCCACTTCGAAAGGGAAAGAGGGAGGTGCAAAATTACCGGGAGGTGCAGGGGTACCTTTTCCAGGATTATGTATCAGGCAAACCATGCAATTCCTCACCAAATGGGCCGCTACCTTAGGGATGTTATCATTTTGCCCTACGGGATCCAATAACTTACATATCCCTTTTGCACTAATGTGGGCTGGACCATGCACCATTGTGACTACAGGGAATACATATGCATCTGGTAACATCCATCTTTGCTTTTCCGATTTATCGGTCCAGCACCCCTCCTCATCTAAGCGTCCCGTACTCTCCTGCCACGTTGCCAACTCCTCAACTGTTACCTCACTCTGAATCTCCTTCACATTTTCCAGCGTATCCTCAAACATCCCGCCTTCAGGCACCCATCGAGCTGGCCCTGCCACAAACATTCTCTTCATTTTGGACCTGGCTGTCTCTTTAGCTGTTTGGTCTGCAAACGCATTTCCCCTACCCACATCATCAGTGATCGCTTTATGGGCACTACACTTCACTATCGCCAATCTTTTGGGAAGTGCTAAGGCTGACAGGAGCCTATGTATCAGAGGGCCATGCTGTATTCTTGCGCCGTGTGAGGTCAGGAATCCCCTCTCCGCCCAGAACCGCCCACAATTATGGGCGACTCCGAACGCGTATTGGCTGTCAGTATAAATGTTGACAGTCAATCCCTCACTTAGCTCACACGCTCGCAAAAGGGCAACTAGCTCCGCAGCTTGTGCCGATTGGTAAGGAATACGTGATGCCTCAACTACAGTGCGCAGCGTAGTAATAGCATACGCTGTGGTGGTGGTGCCATCTGACAGATTGAAACAAGAGCCATCGACATATAGTTCCCCTTGTGTGTCAGGTAGGGGAACATCAGTCAGGTCTACCCCTCCCTTCATCTATTCTTCCGTCCGGTATAGACAATCATGGACATCCGTGTCCCCATTGTCCGAAGGGAGGGGTAGTAACGTGGCTGGGTTCAGAGTGGCACATCTTTTTATTGTGATGTGTGGTGCAAACAAAGTCAATTCATAACCAGTCAGACGAGCACTGGTAAGGTGCTGCGTCTTTGTTTTGTTCAAAAACGTGTCCACAGCATGGGGTACCATTACTGTGAGATCAGTATTAAGGACGAGCCCTGCCGATTGTCGAATAGAGACAGCCACAGCCGCGGCAGCTCTTAAACAGCTCGGGAGAGCTCTGGCGACAGTGTCAAGAAGAGCAGAGAAATAAGCACACGGCCTCTGCTTACCTCCAAAGGCTTGTGTTAACACAGAAAGCGCACATTCAGCCGTTTGTGTGCGTACAGCACGAAAGGCTTCTGATAATCAGGCGTACCAAGCACAGGCGCAGAGCAAAGCGCAACTTTTAATTGCTCAAAAGCTTGCTGACATTCATGCGTCCAGGGTAAAGGCTCATGCACATCTTTAGTGGTTAAATAGAGCAGAGGTTTTGTTAGTAAGGAGTAACCGGGTATCCAGTGGCGACAATACGAGGTGATGCCTATGAAAGCATGCACGTCCCTCTGAGTCTTGGGGATGGGCATCTTAACAATGGCATCAACTCGTTCAGGTGTTAGCCTCCTTCCCTCCTTCGACAGTAGGTGACCTAAATAGGTGACCTCCTGTCGACAATATTGAAATTTTGAAAGGGACACTTTATGTCCATGCTGTGCCAAATGTAGCAGCAATTTGACTGTGGCATCTTTGCAACCCTCTTCAGTATCGGAGGCTACCAACAGGTTGTCCGCATACTGCAATAATACGTTACCTGGAGTAAGAGAGAGGGAATCTAACTGACCTTTCAGGGCTTGACTATATATGCTAGGGCTTTCAGTATACCCCTGAGGAGCCCGACAGAATTGGAAACTCCGGCCCGCTAAGGTAAAACCAAAAAGGTGCCGGCTATTCGGGTGAATTGGAATGCTAAAGAAAGCGTTTTTCAAATCAATCATGGAAAAGAATTTAGCTGTGGAAGGAATCATTGTTAAAAGAGCAGTAATGTTGGGTACCACCGGGAACTGAGGGATCACTATTTTGTTAACCTCCCGCAAATCAATCACAAAACGATAGACATCAGGATGAGCATCAGCAGAATCTGAGGGTGTCATTTTGAGGATGGGGAGAATAGGACTATTACACACATTGGAAACTGTCTCCTCGACCACCCCCGATTTGATCAAATCCTGTATAATCTGCAACAAAGCCCGTTACCCTGCCTGCGGTATTTTGTACTAGGGAATACGAGGCAGCACGGCGTTGTCTTTAATCGTAATAGAGACGGGTGGTATTTGCAACAACCCCACGTCTGTATCTCCTGTTGCCCACAACGTGGGCGGCACATCTTTGAATTCAGTAGGGAGCGGTGCATCTTTTGAAAAACACTGTTTGGTACTGGCCACATCTGGTCCTATTGTCATATAAACGCCATCTGGAGAACATGAAATCTTAGCATGCAACTTTTTCAACAAATCTAATCCCATTAAATTTTCTCCACAATTCGTTGTCAACATGAATGGCGAGTCCACAGTGAAAGGGCCAATAGTCAAAGCAAGGGGTTCGGAAATGGGGCTCACAACCGGTACGCCTGAAAAACCTACCGAAACATTGTTATGGCCAGACAGAGCTGCCCCGGGGACCTGTGAACTAGAAACAGAGCTATTCATTGCACCTGTATCCACCAGAAACTTCTTAGCCGAACCATGCAAATACGCCGTGACATAGGGACCACGCTGATCTACAGGTATTTGAACTGGTCCCTCACCCTGTCCCTGGCTGTCCTGGTTATAGGCCATCCCGGACACCTCGTCCAGATCATAATCATCGTGATAGTACTGCCTCCATCGGGGATCATCAAAATAATTCTGGTCAGAGCGACCCCCCGAGGATGCCCCACCCTAGATCTCATCACGACCGCCTTCACCACGTCCCCGTCCACCAGCACCCCGACCCCTGGGGGCTGCAACCTTCTGCAACAAATCCGGACACTAACTCCGCCAGTGCCCCTCTCGCCTACAAAACACGCACTGGTTCGGCCCCACCGGACCGCCTCCTCTGCCTGCGCCCCGCGACCGCTGAGCCGGACCAGTACCACGTCCTCTGCCGGACCCCCTTGCTGCCTGTTGCATTAGTACTTTAGTCTTCAACTCCTTATTCTTCTTCTCTACCTTCTCCTTCTCCTCATTCTCCCTATGCTCATAGTACTGGGCCATACTCAATATCACTGAAGGGGAGGAGGTAGTCTAGGTGCTCTCAGAGACCTGTAACCAAGCAGCTATCTCGGGGAGCAGATTTGTTACAAATCTGTTAATGAACAACCGAACACCACCGACAAATCCTGTCCACTAAAATCCAAAATCACCCCTTCAAACTGAGTGAAAAAATCTGACACACTTTCATCCTTCTTCTGTCGACATGCCGCTAACTTATCCCAATCTACTCGTCTGGGTGGGATGAGAGAATGCATGTAAGTAATGATACGACCCGGCAAAGCCAATATCTCAGCCCTAGGCTTTTCGCCAGGCTTCCGCTCATTATCCCATGCCTTAATCGCATTCCAAGTGCCACCCAGCTCCACAACATGGTTCTGCGTATGTACCTGTCTCCATATATCCACCGGTACCAACAGGCCGAAAAACATCTCAACATCGGCCAGTGTCATCAGCGTCGACAAAGTGGCCTCTGTTAATTCTTTATAATATGCTGTAGGATTTTTCCTAGGGTCCGGCAGCTGACTTTTGAGGGCAAGCACCTCACTCCTTTTCCATGGAGTGTAAACCCATTGCTCCTGAAAATGAGCTTCCACCCGTGGCTGAACTATAACATCCTGCGCATTACGCCGTTCTGGGATCTCGGGATGAAAAATAGGATGAACCTCCCTCATTGGGAATTGGGACACTGTCGTCGGTGTTTTCTGGTGTAGCCTACCCCGGTACCCAATCATCGTTGCCATATTACTAAAGATGTAATTCGGGGCCATATCAGCAGCATATACACAGTCTCGAATGTCATAAATTATCTGGGGTGCTACACCACCAAAACACTGTTCCCACAACGCTATCAATGTAGCCGACATGCGCTTGAGAGCATGCTGCTGCACAAACGGCTCGAAATCCTTCAACTCACTCCACACATCCTCTACACTGTAGATCGGACTCTGTGCCCACTGCACAGCCTGGTTGGCGACCATTTGTTGTTCCTCATTTCCCACATCAGATCGAATCAGCACCCGCCCCATTCGTTCCCATGCCGCAGCCCAACTCCCCTCATCCATTCCACACACTGATGCTGGGGACGAAATGTCTGGAAAAGACACAATAGATGAAGGAACAGGCACCAATGTGAGTAAGGACTGCGTTGAAGGTGTGAGAGAAGGGGGAGTAGCAGGAGCGGGAGCAGCAGGTACAGCTTGCAAAGCCAAGAGGGAAACAGGCGGGGCCGTAGCAGAAGCAGCTGGATCAGAGGTAGCAGGGCCAGATATAGAAACAGGGGAGCCGCAGACTGGGATGTTGGAACAAGGGGGTATACCCTCTGCGGGGCGTAGGGAGGCGGGGGCCTGGTGTCTAATAGTTTGTCCACAAATGCATCACCTTCCTCTCGGGCAACATAAGACTTATCACATTGTAATCGAAACTTCCTATCAGCACACTCTATACCTTTTTCTATTTTCTCTCTATCGTAGGCTACTGCTTTCTGAGTTACCGTTTGCATTTTTCCCCTCCGGGTTTCCTTCTCCGCCCGCATGCGCCGTTGCCTAGCTTCCTTTTGCCATACCTGAAGGGAATCAAACATCGACTGCCTACTTCTTCTGGTAAATAATTTATCTTGCAGATAATTCAATTTCTGTTCGTCAAAGGTACCTGTCGGTGGCCACTGAAGCTCGGCATTGTCCCTCGTATATTTGTGCCATAACGTACTAAACATAATAGGGCCAATGCCGTGCTTAGTACATATCGAAATTCGGGGTGCCTTCCGGAGGCGCAGGTTGCCTCTCCTCCAACTGAGCTTTGGCAGAGCAACAGCGGCACCCCACACACCACAATTTACTTAAACAAGGCATCTTAATAGCAGACACATACACTACTCCCACAAACTAAACGACACACCAAACAAAGGGAATCCCAAACCAGACAGTCCGAGGACTGTACCAAAACAAGACAGTCCGAGGAACTGTACCAAAACAAGACAGTCTGAAGACTGTACCAAAACAAGACAGTCTGAAGACTGTACCAAAACAAGACAGTCCGAAGACTGTACCAAAACAAGACAGTCCGAAGACTGTACCAAAACAAGAAGGCAGGCTCTAGCCCCAGGCCTTTTCAAGAGTAAACCAAATTCAGTAGGCGGCCTGGCAGAGCGCTCGCAACACTCTGCACCTCAAGAGTCCACAGACCCACCAAGTTCAACAAGCTAAGAATGGTCCTCGGACCATATTCAAGACTATTCAAGACTAGTCAAGATGGCGCCATAACTGCCAAGAGGCAAGACAAACTCACCTGGTGCACACAGGTCAAGCAAAGTTATTCTCCACTGCCGATTCTTCGGACCAAACGGTCAGATCCAAGGGTTTCGCCTTTTCAGGACCCCAGCCGGGATGAACACTGGGCGAGGCACCACCCGATCAGACGGGAGGGGCAGCTGCGAGAACTAGGCTCGATCTGGTGGGGTACCCCGATCCGCCCGTCCGACCTCCACACCCAGTTGCGGGCGAGGATGGGCCACCTGGTGGGGTCCCCGTTCGGTCGCCAACTGAAGGAAGTGACCCGATTAGGGCCACCCGGGTCACTCGCGACCTCCTCTTAGCCTTCCAAGAAATGAAGAGTCGGTGATGCAGTAGAGAATACAAACCAAGTTAGTTTATTGTAAAATACGCTGCAGCGGAGTCCAGTCTGACTAGCCTCCTTAGATGCTACAGAGGGGACTGACTTCCAAACATTTTGTAACACGACATAAACCTTCCAACACCTCTCGAAACCCCGCCCCTGATGGAAAAATACTGCTTGGGCAGAAAGACCGACAAAGGAGGCACTGAGGATGAGCTACCACCTGCGGAATGGGTACACGTTATCAGGCTCCCAAGGCCATCCTACTCGGTCTCAGCTCTCTCTGGTGTGGGAGCATAGCTATGTCCAATGATAGGAAAGCAGAGCTGAATAAACTATTCTCTTCGTGCATCTGGGTCCCGACCTTGGATGAGATATGGGAACTTTCTAAACAGCAGCTTCTGCTGAATCAGAGTGAGCGGGGCACAGAGGCCGGGGATTGCTCACAGCGTAACATGGTGACTGAAGGAGGGGAAAATGGTGTCTCAAATGCTAACTTAGGCCTACACTACCATACAGAAGCTGGGCACATGCACATTTGCCATCACAATTATATGACATAGCTACATGAATGCTAACATAACACAGCATACATCATGGAGGACGGGGTAATAAGACATTTCGATTCTAACAATGCACATTTTTAATTCATTCACAGAGTTGCAAGCGATCTCCTAGAACTAGTGAGTCTCTCCCACAGCCACAAGTATGGAGGTGAGAACCAGGTCTGGAAACTGTGGAAACTGCTGAAGAAAGGGAGAGGAAAGAAAAATATTTTCCGTACACTTAAGAGCAAGGTTGAAACAGTCCGAGGGATAGTAGCAGATGCCTGGACCTCTCCTGGAGCCCTGGTCCCATCCTGAATGCCCCGTGGAGTACACTGGCCTCCATCACCAGACTGCAGTTCAAATTTGGCCAGCTGAAAGACAGAATTGCCTAAATAAAAAAAGTCTGCAGATGTGCAGAGTGAAAAATGCTGAGTCAGCACTGTCCAGGGCGTGGAAGAGATGGGAAGTACAACGAAAGCTGAAATGAAAGAGAGTGAAGCACTTTCCTCATCGGCTGGGTGCTTGTGGAACTGGACCAGGGGGAGCAACTCAGAGCTTTGGGTTTACACCTGTGACCAACGACGGTGACCCCAGTACACTTACATGTTTCGACACTGAAAGGTGTTACTGGGCGTGTGCTCAGTGGACTGCTCCAGGACTAAGGAGAGATAACCCGGCTGCCTCAGGCTGGCCAAAATATCATGCGCACTTTGCATATTCTCCACCCAGGCTGCATTCAAGCCTGGGTGGAGAACATGCCCAGGCCCCCAGTCCCTGTCTGAGCACCGAACCACGTCTCTCAGACCAACCACAACGCTGCATTGCAGCATTGTGATTAGCTCAGGGGAGCCTGGGTGCTTCCTGCTTCCACAGAAGACAGGAAGAGGACGGAGGAGAGGCGGTGTCCGGCCGCATCCAGGTAAGTGTTTTTTTACCTTTTATTTTTAATTCCCTCCCTCCTCTACTCCCCCTGCCCCCCACGCCTGTTCGGTAGCAGCTGCTACTGTGTGTTGAATCTGTCTGCAGTGTGCAGCTCTGCTCCTTCCACAGTCCAGGGCAGGATCTGGAGTCCTGAGAATGGCGCTGCCCTTCTTAGTCCTGTCAAGGGCATCGTGCTCACACATCGGCGCCATACGTGCTGTACGCTGCGTTCTATCGGCGTCATAGTTGTCATTGGTGCAACAGATCTCATGGCATCGGGCTCTGAGATTGTAAGGGATCCTATCCCTCTCTGCACTGACTGCTGTCGCACAGCTGACTGAGTCGTACAGCGGTGCTGGAACAATTTTTAGAGTGGGGGTGCTGCCATCACTGTTAAATCACCGGGATTGTGAAAAATCTAAGTGTCATACAAAGAAAATGAGCCATCCCAGTCAGCAGGAGAGTAGTAACGGTGTAGTATGTAGCTAATGGTGCATTTTGGAGCACACTCATTGGGGTAACAAAACTTGAGGGAGTCCGCCTGCAAAGTACATGGAGGGGCCCCCATCCCGACCCAGTCAGGAACTATCAGGCCAAGGGCTCCCGCCTGTGCACAGTGCTGTAGGGGCCCCCTGAGGCACAGCCCCCCCACAACGCTGGGGCTGCGGGGGCTAATGTTACACCACTGAGCACACTGCCTCAAATATATTACTATAGCAGGGTGTGGGAGAACACTATCACTTACAGACAGTACATTTTCCATTGAAATGGCCACTAAATGTTCATAGACCGGCAGTTTTACTGTTAAAACTATATATTGAACAATTGTGCGAAAATTGGGTTTCAGGGACAAATTACCATTTGTACATCAATAAGTAAAGTGTTGTTTTGATTTTATTCAAAATTATCGCTTCCTTCACGCTTCTGAATTACAAAAACGATGCTTCATTTGTGCTTTCCTAACTGCTGGTATAGTTTGAAAAATGCGTACAATACATTTACATGTATTTAAATTTTATTGTGTTAGAAAAAAATTGACATCCTGCAGCCTTTCTTTTCACACTCCTTGTACTCCAGAAAGATTGCCACATAGTTCACCTTACAAAATCCTCTCACTGTGCAGTCAGAAAAAGAAAAGCAAGCACCAGTCTCCATGTTAAACGAATAAGCTGCAATTTGTCAGAAGAGATAGCCTGATATTTGACCTCTGGTTTTAAACACACTGCAAATATAGCAAGATGAATACATTTCATGGCCTCTTTGTTGCTCATTCATTTTTGTTTTTTGTTTTATATAGCGCAAACTCGACCTAAAAGTATCAGAGCGCTTTACATGAGCACCAGTTGCGTTACAGACGGACACATTAATTTTTTGTTAGCCACGGAGAGACTAAATTATTTGCCCAGAATCACAGGATGTTGAGCGTCCCTGCCGAGACTCAAACCCGATTCCCCAGCTGTGAGCTGTTAGGACACATCCCCTCCCCCAACACCCCATTCACCTTGTGAACTCCATCATGGTTATTTCTGGGTGTGCTGCAACTCCCCCACAGCCCTACTTCCAGCACCTATGGTTGAAAGACTGAATTGTGCTTACTGTATGCCCCTCGGAAATCCCCCTTGGCTCTACCATATGAAATAATACATGTTCTTTATACACATTACTGTTGTAGTTAATTCAATTCAATAAAACTTTATTCAGAGGCATTCTACCATCCATTAAAGTACACATAAAACAGGCACAAAAAGAGTTCAGTTCATAGCAGCACAGATATGTATACAGAATAACAATATGCATGATAAAACAGCAATAGCAGCAAAAATTTAAAATAACACGGCCCTACGAGCTCGAGCAGCGAATTTTAAAAAGGTCCCAACATGCAAAACAGCTTCCTCATTTGTTAGCAGTAACAAGTATCTAAAGTCTTAATTGTGCTTACTGTATGCACCTCAGGATACCCCCTGGCTCCACCATATGAAATAATACCTGTACTTTATACACATTACTGTTGTAGTCATCTGACGAGGCAGCACCAGAGCACCTGTGGAGATTCAGGCTTGGAGTGCTGCACTATTGTTGTGTCTTACCACCTTTTGTGCCGCAGTCCAGAGCAGGAGAAGGGCAGCTAGCATGCCAATGCACTTGTTCCAGGCGGTTGATGCAGAGGGGAGTGGAGTGCCCACCCATGCATGGCCGCAAAACACACCTCCTATTGGCTCATATGTGGCAGGCGAGCAGTGGTGACTGGTGACATTTGAAAGTGGTGAGCGTAACATTAATGTCACACTGCACTGCAGCGAGCGTAGCGAGCGACCCCGAACAACCTACAGGGGGTTTCTCCCCCCAAGAACATTTTGAAAAAAGAGTGGACAAACGGTGCATTTTCAAGCAAATTTGAGGAAGCAGGAAGTTTAATAAAGCAATTATTTGGGAGGTGTCACGCCTCAAACACCCGCGCCCACCCGAAGCTACACCTCTGTATACAGCAGACACACTGCATATTGCATGTAATTTGCAACCTGACACACTCTACAGACTGTCCACGTGGCATCCTTCCAATCAGAGATGCTGATGCATGGGCAAAGTGGGCAAGCCCAGAGCTCCCTCCTTCCAGGGGCCCCTAGTAATGTGACTGGAACTGTCAGGCGTTGTGCTATAATAAAGCTGTTGACCTCGGTCTACCTCACCTTCTCCTCTCTCGACCTAACCTCTTTCTTCATAGCACAGCTACCTCTACCTCACATCTCTACATCACCTCTCTGTGAAGCACTCACACTTATAGCTCTACTGCCTCATTCACTGGCTTCTTCACCTCTTTGCATCTCATCTCTCTACACCTCTCATTTGTTATATCTCAGTCTCACCCCTCTCTTTACCTATATCTATAATCCAAGTCACTCTCTATTGCACTTCTCTCTATGTGCACCATGTTTGCCTCACTGAGGCGTAATTCTGTCATTATAAAAGTCAAATACATGCCGTGTTCTGTAGTCCGGGTACATTTACCGCTGAGAGATGTAAAGGAGGGGGGGTGGAGGGTGCAGACTCCGGACATCTCCCTCAGCGCCTGGTTATATATTACTTGAAAAATGAAAGCACGCCTGACCTGCAACCCCCGACCCTTCACCCCCCCGGGGACCCCGCTCTCCGGGCCCACTTGAAAGGTCGCAATTAAACAACAGTAAATCCGGGGGCAGGCGCTTTTATGGATATTACTTCTCTGGCACCTGGGAAAAGAGGCAGAGACAAATGAGGCGATTATTAACATTTAAGTGGCCCCCCAGCACCCCCGCCGGCAGCTGACGGGGGGAGGTGGCAGGGATGGGGGGCAGGACGCTTATATCTACCTACAGTGAGTAATAAACTCAGGCCTGCACCGGAAGTGCCCGCCTGCAGGAGGATCTGCCCCAAGGGGCAGGTGACAGCTCGACCCAGCCCGGGCAAGGCAGCTCTGCCCTGAAAATCACAGCGCGGCGCGGACTACCAGTTTTTTCCTCCTTTGCCTTGAACCAGGCGCCCCCGCTGCTCACTTTAAAATAATGAGGCGAAGCGGGGACACCTCAAACTCGAGCTAAAACTGACAACAGAGATTCTTGCTCGCGGGAGGGAGGGGGGAGGCGCGGTGGGGAATAAAAAATTAAAAGTTACTTACCGCGCCACCTCCGCTCCTGGCCACCTGGCCGGTGTAACTAATGGTGCAGCCGGAATCGGATCCCGCGTGTTCCTGCAGGAACAGGAAGCAGCCAGCAGGCAGCCTCCCTCCGCTACCCTAAGCCAATCACAACGCTGCAATGGCAGCGTTGTGATTGGTGAGGCACAGCGGAGAGTGCCCCAGCCGGGCCATTTTCTCTATGTAGGCTGCATGCAGCAGCCTACATAGAGAAAACGGGAGAGTGCGCATGACTGGGTTGGTCGGCCCTGGGGCCGACCAAACAGTCAGTACCCACAACAGTGGGCAAGCCACTCCCCCCCTGCCCTCGAGCAGGACCGCCCACCCGCCCACCCACAACCAGGCACTCCAGGCACTTCTGCTTTCTCGCAGTGCGAGAAGCAGAAACATAAAATGGTAGTTTTACCATTTTATGTTTCTGCTTCTCGCACTGCGAGAGCTAGTGAGGCGACGCCCCCACCCCCATGGAGGAGCCGCCACTGCAGGCGAGTGAGTATCACATTTACAGCAGTAAAAAGCTGAATTATAAAGACAGCATTCAGCAAAGCAAGCATCCTGCCCAGTATCAGCAGAAGGATCTGGGACTGCTTTAAGGGGGTCACTGGACCTGCTCCATTTGCAGCTGAAGTCTCTCTTCACTCTCTAGAGTAGCTCAATACCACACATCTTGCAATTAACTTGTCTGCTCATAATAAGGCCCTAAGTCTCAATCTTCAGAGAAAGATTTGGAGCATAAGTAACATAATTTGGCCCAGAACTCTGTACTGGGGTAAATGTATGACATTGTTCTTTTTGCATTTTTCACCCCGAGTGGGACGGGTATGCCCAGACGTGGGTCCCGTGCTCTCCATGCCACTGGAGTCAAGCTATCCTGGCTGTTGAGGGATGAAACCCCGAAACCGGTCCTAGGATTCTTGTTTCCAGTCCAGGGAGGACCTGGCCTGGCAGTTCGGGCTGGACTGTTCCCATTGGGCACAGGGTCAAGACTGATTTGCATATGGCTGGGTCCAAACTGGAAAGGCATGGTGAGCAAAAAAACGAAGGATTTAGGCCCAGATCTCTGTACTGGGGTGAATGTATGACATGGTTCTGCATTCTGTCCATCAGTTGTTCTTTTTGCATTGGTCACTGGACCTGCTCCATTTGCAGCTGAAGTCTCTCTTCACTCTCTAGAGTAGCTCAATACCACACATCTTGCAATTAACTTGGCTGCTCATAATAAGGCCCTAAGTCTCAATCTTCAGAGAAAGATTTGGAGCATAAGTAACATAATTTGGCAACGTGGCTCGGAGACATGAATGCTCGGTGCTGAAATATGTTCAGATCCTTGCCGACTCGGCCTTTCATCCTTCCAAGGTAAGCAGAATGAATGCTCCTAAACTGGGTAATAGTAGCATCTATACATTTAACTTTGCGCAGCTAAAAAAGGAAAAGGGCTCTAAGAAGTCCTATGCACACATCTGTGTGATATGTGGAGCACATCCAAATAGGTTCTAGAAAAAAAAAGTGTAATCAGAAGAGTAGGGTTTTCATCCATTCAAATACCTGTGTGGCTGATGTTAACTTTATTTTGATCAGGCTATAAAACATGTCTTGCTATTGCGATTCCACAGAAGTTGTAGGTTATTAAAGCATCTTCATTTTCATCAAAATTACCTATTTTGCAAAAGCTGCTTTGGTTTCCTAAGACACGGTCAAACTTCCACGTTGTGCAGTTAGAATTAAATGCTGACTCCGCTATGATGGTGTGTATATTGATGTTTTCCACCAAGATTAAATCCACAATTCAGACACCCCAGGTTTTCACAATTTAGCAAATCGCCTATTTACAGAAAAATTGACTCAAAAGTAAGTCTGGGCGGTGAACTCCGCTCTGCTCGCGGAGTTTGCGGAGTTTTCCGCGCTCCGCGGGGCAGAGTTTTTTCCCTCGCTCGCGTTCATCAACGTCAAGTTGGCAAGCGCGAGCGAGGAAAATCCACCTCCCAGCAGATATTTCCTCGTTCGCGATCGTCAACATCAAGTTGGCGAGCGCGAGCGTGGAAAATCAACCTCCCGGCGAGATTTCTCAATGCGGGCGGTCAGATTTCTCATTGCGATCGGTCGCGTATGCTTGCGACCGATCGCGTTGAGAAACCATCCGTTCGCGTTGAGAAAGCTGCCGCTTGAGTAATAATCTACTCGAGCGGCAGAAAGGAAGCAGCGCCCGCTTGCACTGTGCATGGTGCCGTTCGCGATGATTGCACAGTGCATGGAAAATCACCGCGAACGGCATTTATCTAAAGAAACTCCGCCGTTTGCGGAGCTCAGAGTAGCGCAGCAGACTTTTTTTTGCACTTCGCAGAGTTCCACGTAGCGGAACTCCGCAAACTCTGCCCAGGTTTACTCAAAAGCACGGTGCCCGCAATTTCACGGTTAGGTGCCACGAGAAAAACCGAAAACAAAACCCTCTCCGTGAAGTTTTGTTTCCCCATTTTATTTTCTGCTAATGCATGCTGGCCATGGCAGCAGTGTTTAATTTCTAACAAGAAATAGGTGCCTGGCCCCTTCTTAGGAGGCCACTGCAGGCTACACCACCAATTGCCTCTGCCAGGGCTGCCAATAGCAGTACCAACACAGCTACTAACGATCACACTCATGCAGGTGTGCCAATTCATACTATTCCAGGCCATTCAAAGCAATAAAAATGGCGTGTAATAGTCTGAATTGTCATTTTTAAAGTGTATTGAATTCTTAAACACTGTTGGTGTGCTCATCTCAAATTTAGACAGACAGTGTCACCATGTGGTGGACTGTCACTAGTGCTGGTGTTAAGAATTAAGTGACGGTGCCGAGCATAAGAAACCCCCGGATCAAATTAAACACTGCATGGCAGCCGAGGATCATCTCTTTGCTGCATACCTGAAGATGTGCTTGAAACAATGCTGTTATAAGGCAGCAGAGACTCGGCCTACCACCATTCCTCTTCTTTCTCCTCTCTGTTACTGGATTGGATTCCCTAGAGGAGGGATGGTCAAGCAAGCCTGGCCTGTCTCTGCATTTTTGTAGAGAGTTTATTAAGGGTATAAGCTTGCCAGCTGTTTTACGCTCTTATGTATTTTACTTTTTCCCCCCTTTGTTCGTGTAAACATGTGGGCAAAAAATCCTTGCCATAGGGTACACAAGAAGACACCTGAATGCCTCTCTCTGTATTCTTAGAGACGTTCTGAAGACGAGAGTGATCTTTCCACCTGGCTGTAGTTTACTTTTTTCATAGCCATGTAAAAATGTGTGCAATAAAATGTATTTAAAGAGCACAACAGAGGTTCCTCCCTACTAAAATAGGACACTGCCAGAGGTTCAAGTGCATGAAAAAGCTGAGAACTGTGATCATGAGTGCAGTGCGGGCGGAGCCAGCGACTTTGGGGTCAGGGTCAAAGATGTGGCTAAAAAGAATGAAATCGTTTTCTTTATTGAGCTATTCAAGATAATTAACAATTTCAAACTCATTGTTCGAATACCAAAGAGAAAGCAAATTATGTTCATCACTAACACTTAACGATCAATTTGCTAAAATGCCAAGCAGCACAAAAAAATACACAGTTAAAATGCTAAGTGCAAATAAAGTGCATTATAACAAGTAAACTGGGGGGCATATTTACAAGCCCCTATCGCCACCGGTGTGTCACTTTTTTTGACGCGCCATTTTCCATATTTACAAGGTGGCGCTAAGCCACTTAGCGTGGCTTAACGCCACCTTGTAAATGTGCCCCTTTCCGCCGCAGTTCTCTGCAGCAAAGGGGCATGCAATGGATATTGCTGTTGGTGTTCCACCGCAACACCCATTGCTTTTTGATGCTGCCCCAGATTTGCAAGGCTGAGGCAGCGTCAAAAATAACACCCTGGAATACCAGGTGTTAGAATGGTGATACGAGGAGAAATTATTAATTTCTCCTCGTTTTTTGCTCTTTCCGTGTGTGCTGCATTCTGCAGCACACATGGAGAGAGCAAATCACCATTACTGATTGTTTATGTGCAGGAAGGTGTGCCTTCCTGCACATAAACAATCTCCCTGCAGCTCAGGCACCCTTGCAGCATGGAGGCAGGGGGCCTGCGCTGGCGCTAGGCAGCTTTTTTTGTACCAGCGCTAGGGGAAACACAGAGGTGCACTGTAATCTTGTGAATACGGCACATCCCTGCTTTTTTAAAATGTCAGAGCGCAGCGCTGCCAAATTTGGCGCAGCTCCATGCTCATACATTTTTTTGTAAATATGCCCCATAGAGATTTTGTACATCTCTTACGCTAGCAAATTAATTACAAAAGTACGTAATAGGGCAAATCTAAGCAATGATAAAGTGTGACATACTTGATAAAGTGCAGTAAGGTACAAAAGCATAACACAATATGACAGATAAATATTTTGACTTTCAGTGTTGTAGAATCAGGGAAGAGCAATAGACATACCAATAGAAATAAAAAATTGACCAAATTTCAGGAGCGTATTTGTATTTCTTGAATATGCACTTCAGGTTGGATAATAGTCGCAAGTATGTAACTATTTTGTTGATATTTTAACTTTATGTAATTGAATAAAAAATAACGCCCGCACTTTAAATGTTATGAGACCTCAATTGGTTAATGTGATCAGTGCAGATGTCTGCATGTGAACCAGAGAGACTGAATCCAGATTAGTGCAATGGGGAATAGTGGCTTGCGTATTTATTTTGCTATGACATCTCTGTGAATAAGTTAATATTTTAAAGTTGCATTACACACAGTATAAGATAAGCTGGTGCAAAATGTGCAAAAAGATTTAGGGCCTGATTCAGAGTTTGGCAGACGGGTACTCCCTCACAAATGTGACGGACATCCTGCCATCCATTTTACATGTGTATTAGGATATAATGCACTTGTATTAATGCAAACGGGACATCAGATCAGTCATTTCGTGATGGAGTACCTGTGTGCCAAACTCCAAATTAGGCCCTTAGGGTCAGATTTACTAAGTAGTTGCGTCACAGTTGAGTCACTTTGTATGACACAGCCCCGATGCAAAATCATTTCTGGCTTTTAATAAGCCACTCAAAGCCACTTTGTGTGGTTTAGCAAATTTATAGTAATGTAAGGCTTTGATACCTTGCTGCCTTGCGTTATCGTGCATTGGGAAGGCGTTCCGTTGTTGGAGCTTAGGCATTCTCACAGATCCACCCATGGATGTTGGCGCATTTCCAGATTTACTAAAGCTAGTATACCTGGGAATGCATCAAAACGCTACGCCTCCCTTAAACAGGCATAACAAGAAGAGATATATCCTTATCTCTCCTCAATATTTCCTCTTTCTTTGCGTGCCGCATTCCGAAGTACACAAAGAAAGAGGAATATGCCTGTAAGGATTGGACTTTTTTTGCAGAAAGGTATTACTTCCTGCACAATCCCATCCTGCCTGTAATGCAGACACCCTTGTACCATGGTGCAAGGGTGCCTGCATTGGTGCTGGGCTTCACACAGTGCGCAACGCTAGTAGGAAGCAGAAATGCACCATATCTTAGTAGTTATGGCTCATTTCTGCTGTTTCCATTTCATGCAACACGGCTCAGCAACTTTGCCGGCTGCCCTGCATTGTGCGAAATGGAAGTAAATATGGCCCTTAGTGTTTAAGATAAAACACAGGCTACACAATTAGACTGTACGTAGTGCAAAAAAATGAATGTGTCCATTAAAAGGACGTACTCCAGAACCCAACTGGGAACATCCTTAAATGAACTCTCTAAAAGAATACATCTTCGTCACCATGAAGCTTCAAGTGACTCCATCAATAAAAGCCTTTAGATTTGCTGAGTAAGAAATTACACAAATTTACATTTTTTCAGTTAGTAGGCAACGTGGCAAAAATGCTGGTTGTTTCTTCTTAAGTTCTCTGTCCCGCCCTTGGCTTCACAGTACAGACCCACCACTCAACGTTTTTAGCTGGAGGCACCTGAAGATTGGCATTAACCATTCAGGGATGGTTGTTTTTTTAATACAAAAATATGGAACTGTTTTTGATACTGATTAAAGAAGCATTGAAAATGCAATAGGTCTCGCCTTTGATTAAGTTAAAGCCATTTGCTTTGCTAATGGTATTGTATAGCAAAGCAAATGGCTTTAACTTAATGAAAGGCGAGACCTATTGCATTTTTAATGCTTGTTTTACTTTACACAAAGCGCAATTTTCTCCACCACTTTGGGCCCGCTTCCGCTCTCGGTGTGAGGACGACCCCGGGGCAGGGGGGACGAAGGCTCTTTTCAGAGTCTGCTTTAGGGGTGCCATTCTGCAAAGGCTTTTCGGGTTCCGTAATCCTGCTACTTCATATAAAGTGTAAAAGAAAGCCCCGTCCGATGGGCTTAATTCCTCCGGCAGCGGTGTAACATCATTCATCAGAACAAAAACACAACTTTGTGGCCACAAACAACTGGCAATGATAAATACTCGGAACTGCCACTCCACGGCAGAGGTGGGGCAACAACATTCACACCTTGGACTGAAAAGAAGAGGCCAAAAAGGACCTAGCGTGCAAAGTTGAGGTGCATACAGGATGGCACTGGAGGGGCTCTTCTGGAAGGAACCCCCAAAGCACAACTCCAAGTCATGACAACCGCACAGTAGCTTCAAAGCTACACGCCATGCTCGGCCTTTACACACTCACAGTAATAGCCGGCCCACGTAGAAGGCACTGACCTTAGAGCCCAAGAGCTGTACTGCTGGAAGCCGCTCACTCGTCTTACCTCAGTCTGCGAGTCATTCTGATCGGGCATGAACGACTCTCTCGTTTGCAGCCCCCTAGCACTGATATCGGTGGGAAACGGAAGATAAATAAGAGGGTTACAAGCACACTGGCAGCCTCATTTGTGGACCCACTACTGACAATACAGATATGGGAGGGGTAAAAAAGAATGTAGAAATAAAGTGCGAAAATGAGGGCACCTCCTGTGCCGAGTACTAAAAGAGCTGGAATGCTACAAAGTGCGCGGCGCTCATGTTAAAGTTAAAGTGCGGTGTCCGGGTGCGGGATGGGGGTCTTTAAGCCGCGGCCGCCATTGTTGACTGTGTTAACAGAAATGCACCAGGGCGCCATGCTAGCGCCTTATTGAAAGAAAAAAAAAAGAAAAGGTTGACATATACTACGGCCCCTCGCATCGCATGCCGCCTCTTCAGAGCAGTGAAACATCAGGCGTGTGGGGCTGGTTTAAAAAACAAGCCGCGCCAGAGAAATGAAAGGCGCGTCAGCCATTGTTGAAGATAAATGCGGTAATACCAAAAAAAGTGCTTAGCGGCTAATTAAGAGACACTGTCTCCCGCCGCAAGTAAAAGATCCAATCCCGGTGGGTGGGGCCAAAAGCGGACAGGGTGGCAACTAGGAGGGATTAAAATGCCTCCGGTGCAATCATTACACTGTGTTTTGCATAATCCATGACGACAAACGACGCGCACGAATGAAAATTGCAGGCGGAGCAGAGACACGACTTCTGGAACCATATTGATTCCAAGAAGCCCTCGCATGGCGAGAGCCGCGCATGCGCACTGCTAACGCCAGGCGAGACCTAAAAAAGCATGGGCACATCGTTCCCCATAAATCCTGCCCACTTTGACCTCCTTTCAGTTGAAATCTTCAGAACATTTGTGTCAAATTCACAAACTTAAAGTTGAAAAGCGAATAATGCATAAAACGTTACTAGTTGCCAAGAGGGCTCATGCCATGCTGGACACCTTTAGCCAATTGTGGCTTTTAAGTCTACACCATTTTCCATACTGAGATTTTTTTGCCATTTCTTACAATGATTAAATCACAGCTACATGTTTCAGAACACAGCATTTTTTAAGAAAAAAAGCCTGATAGGTTCACATGACATGGAGCTACTTAGCAGCAATGGGTTTTCATAACTTCAAATACTACAAATAGGTCATTGGTAATGTAGTTTGCTCTAGCCAGTTAACAATTTAGTTATCTAATTGAGAATAGGCAGGGTCAATAACTGCCTGTAACACCATTTCTGGTTATGTCAATTTTTCAGTGTCGGCTAGGTCAAAAGTAATGACTTATACCTCAGACCCGCAGGGAAATTTGGAAGTTGGCTCCTGTGTGTGTGTATAAGGTTCCATACATCTCTCTAGTCCAGTATCATTTATAAAATGTAACCATTCCGCTGCCACATCTAACCAGACCACCATTTTAATATAGTGTGAACTGCAGCGTCTCCACAGTCCACCATTGATTTCCAAGAAAAAAATATTGCGTATCAACTGAATGTGAATAAAATAGGGTGCTGCAAAAATACCACAAAAACACAAAAGTTTGCCGCAAAACGTCCTTTTTTTGTCGCAAAATATCCTAACCCATGCTGCCATATCCTGGGGCGGGGTGCGGAGGGAATTCAGACAATTCAGTGCTGAAATCACGATTCCCATGTATGCCATATATATCATGGAGCGCTACTTAGTTAATTTTCTGTTATAATTGAATATATTGTGTGATTGGGGACTTAGTATGATAACTCCTAATTTTTCGTAGAAAACGTTTTGCATTGTATCCATCATGCAATTGTTGTATGCTCTTGTTAACATCAGTAATTTTTATGTCATGTGATGTCAATGGGGTCAAATGTTCAGTAAAACCTCTTCTTGTCATGCAAAGGTTATGTAACATCAATTTCTGTCATGTCATCAAGGTGTCAAAGGGTGTGTGATGTCACTTCTGCTACCCCATGCATTTTGGTGAAATAACATTAAGGAGCACTAGTGCTGCTAGTTGGCTGTTTCAGAAACCCCTTGGAACAACGGGGTGGGGGGAAAAAAAGAACGTACGATCAACACACTAACTTCAGCATCATGGCATGATGGAGGTCTAAAATTGGTTGACTGTGAATGTTTCAGCCATTTACAATACTTCAGGAAGTATATCTTGAAGCACAGAGACAGAGACATAAAGTTCAAAATAGATGAAATTTGCGAGTGGGTTCCCCAGTCTCATATGGAGAACCAAGAAATTAATCTGGAAGCTGCCTTCAGAGGTCTGTTTGGATGGTTGCAGTAGAATATAGCATGTTACATTGCATGCTATAACATCGCGTTCCATTACAACACGGTTGTTACAATGACCGCGTTGTTAGAACGCGATACCTTTACATCGCAAGTCATTAGATCGACTTGCTGTAGGGGGCGCGCTGGACTTAGGAATAGTATAATTTACTATTCCAACTCCAGCCTGCGCAACAGTAGGGAAGGTGTTGGAATAGTAAATTATACTATTCCTTAGATTAGAGCGCCCCCTACAGCAAGCCGATCTAATGACTTGCGATGTAAAGGCATCGCGTTCTAACAACGTGGTCGTTGTAACGACTGCATTGTAATAGTTACGCAATGTGATGACAGCGTTGTAAACGCTGTTTCCCGTTGCGTAACATATCTGGTCGGGTGCTGTACTGCCCGATTGTACAGAGCCTTATGCACAACGCAAAGAGTTTGAATGCAATCCTCTTTTTTTAGGTTCTATCATCCCTCTGCTCAATAAGACAACTTCCACATGTTCAATAAATCCTGAAAACTCACCCGGGGGCCTAATTATGAGTGCCCCTGTGTGTGGGGTGTTAACTCCACCCTCACTAGATTTAACAATACTAGGGTCCCATAACTCCAGATGTGGGGCATTTACCTGGAATCTAGATTGAACCCTGAGAATCCCATGAGAAATGAGTTATTACAATGGAAATTGATAACTCTGAGACCAATTCACCCTGTAATTCCTCTTTCTCCACCCAGCTGGTTCTTCCAGAGATTTCATCTGTTTTCAGCACATGTTGGATCTATGGCACTTCCAAGCAGAGATGTTTTGAGGCATGAGCAAAGTAGGCAGTTGCCCAGCGTGCCCATTTTTCAAGAGTCCCCCGGGAATGTGTTCTTTCTATCACTCTCATTTTTCTATCAGAACCTCACTCTCTCGCACTCCTACTTCTACTTCTGACTCTTGTTTCTCATTTTTAAGCATTTTAGGGCATATCGATCTATCTATCTATCTATCTATCTATCTATCTATCTATCTATCTATCTATCCCACTGTAACAGTAGCCACCTTGTAGTTCTAGTTAGGACCAGGTTTCCAGAAGAAATGTACTTTTTGGTTTGCTAATAACTTTTAAACTGTTTGACTAATCTTCACGTACCTTCCCAAAAAATGTCCACATCAGCTCCTTCCCAGAAAGTTTCAGGGTGATCCGTCAAGTGGGGGCTAAGAAAAAGGGGAGGGGTTCCCAAAATGCATTTTCTTATTCAAATTCCCATAGGAATTTTGATCAGAATTACCCCAAATTTGGCAGAAACTTAGATCTTTAGTCCAACCCCGTAGCCAAAATAAAAAAAAATATATATATATGTTGTCATTTTCCCAGTCCCATGGGACCGAGAGAGACCCCACCAATTTTAAATTATAATTAAAGTGCAGCCTTTAGTCCATGCAAAGCTTTTTAAAGAAAGTGGACTCCCAATACACTATTAAGTCACATTACGTGGGCAAGCCTAAACTACGCACACTCAGCGCTGAGTACGCAGACTGTGTGTACAGCTCACTTCCTCCAGAGACCTAAGCCTTATTGGGTGGGCAGGCCCCCACTACGCACAACCTGCGCTCAGCGTGCAGACTGTGCGTAGAGTCCTCTCCCTCAGACATGCAAAAGGTATTATGTGGGCAAAACCAAACTGCGCACTGTAAGTATTGTGTGCTCAGACTGTGCATAGACCTCACTACCTTCAGGGACCTAAGCCACGTTAGGTGGGGAAGCCCCTACTAACAATCACAAAATGTGCATAGAGCCCGCTCCCTCAAGAGGTGCAGGCTCCCTTAGATGGGCAAGTCCCAAATATGCACAGCCTGCACTCTCTCCGAGAGAGAACATTTTTAATAGTGTGGGGGGTCGCGAGTCCCCCCTCCTAAGGCTGATTTTGGCCCCGGCAAACCCATCCCCCGGGGCTTGGCATCTTTTTTCTGGGTGCCCCTAGGGCACCCAATGACCTGTGTTGGGGATCGCAGGGGGAACCTCAAGGCCCTGCGGTCCCAGCCAACTCCCAGGCTCCTGCAGGAGCCGGAATTTCTGTGACAGACAGGGGGCAACTGAAAAGCAGCACCCTGTCTGTCAGAGAAATTGCTTTGTCTGTTTCTCTGCATGCATATTTGTGTGCAGAGAAACAGATGAAAACGCTGCTTTCTGCAAGCTGGTGCTGTTTGACTGCTCTGGCTTGCAGACAGCGGAGTTATATTTGCTTTTGCAAGAAAAAGCAAACAGCTGCCTCCCCACTATGAGCACCTTGGGAGTTAGGAGGAGCCGGCCCTAGGGGCATGCGGTTCCCAGGGCCATAAATGGCTCCACGAGGGGGGCCGTATGGCCTCCTCCATCTTAAATCTTTGCCCCGGGGAGGTGGCGGTCTCCGGGAGTCCGTGACGGACACCCTACATTCATTTTTTTTCAGCCTCAGGGGTCAGGGTACCCGGGGCTGTGGGGGGCCCTGTGGCCCCCACTTAAAATCAATAAAAAGCCGGCGGTCCCCAAGGCTGCGGGGGGGCCATGTGGGCCCCCGTATTGATTTACATTTTTGCCTCTAGGAGATGTCGGTCCCCAGGGCGCGACGGGCCCATGGGGCCACCCGCATTTATTTTTCATAGTGCCCCGGGGAGGTGGCGGTCCACGGGGCTGTTGGGGGGCCGTGAAGGCCCCCCCCACATTAACTTAACTTCACTTACCCCCGTAAAGGTGGCGGTGCCCCGGGGAAGGAGGCTGTCCCTGGGCTTATGATAAGCCATAGGAGGAGGGTCCATGCGCCCTCCTCCTTTATATAAGTTCTCATGCCCCCGGGACCCGGCCGATCCAGGGGCTATTAATAAAGAAGCGTGGGAGTCTGCGCTTTTTTTTTTTTTTTTTATTCCGGTGGGAGCCACGGCTCCAGTGCAGCTCCTTACAATTTAAAAAAAAAATGTTTTTGCTCTGCCCCTCTCCAAGAGGCCTAGAGGGTCAGGCAGTCGCGGCTGGCATGGCTCGTGGGTGGCGGGACAGGCGCAGGGGTGGAGGGCGGGTGTCGTGCGGAGGGGGATCGAAAATTAAAAAAATTAAAAACTTACCTCGAGGCCAGTTCCCGCGTCTTCTCTGCTCCTGCTCTCCTGCCTCCGACAGGAACAGGAAGCAGGCAGCCAAGCTCCCCCCCAAGCCAATCACAATGCTGCAATGCAGCATTGTGATTGGTCTGAGCGCCGTGACACGGCACTCAGCCAGGAGCTGGAGGGGTGGGCATGTTCTACATGCAGGCTGTAATACAGCCTGCATGGAGAACAGGGAAGTGTGCATGACTGGTTTGGGCGGCCCGCAGTCATTGCACACTTAGGAGTGGGGAACCCACTCCTCTCCTGCCCTGCTCGGAGAGCAGAGCAGCCCCGCCCACCCGCCCGCCCGCCGCAAAGTAGCAGGACATGAAACATAAAATGACAATAACTCTAAGTTATTGTTATTTTATGTTTCTCACTGCTTAAAAGCAGTGGGGCGACGCTCCTCCTTCACAGTGGAGGAGCCGCCCCTGGGGTCAGGTTATTCCTACCCTGCCCCTTTCTCTTTTTTTTAATGTTTTTCAACACTTCCTGTTTTGAAGTGTTGGCAGTCAATCAGATTTGAGCACGGGGACTGTCGGATCCTCGGAGGATCCACGCACCTATATACAAATTTGAATTTCTTTTAATAACTCTGCAACTGCTTTACGGATTTACACCAAATCACAAAAGGCACTTCCCTGGACCAATATCTAGCTTTTTGCCAAATTGGTGTAATTCCGTTCAGCAGTTCAAGCTGTGCCGTGTCTAAATTTCCTGTGGGAATTGACATGGGGATATCATGTGGAAAACGTGTTTTGGGACCCCCCTTTTTCTCTGCCCCTGCTTGACGGATCAACTTGAAACTTTCAAGACAGCAGCTGAAGTGAGCGTTGCATTAGTTTTGAAACTTTTGCGAGGATTCTTCAAATGACACCAAAGTTATAGGCAAAAAACCCCGCTCTTCCCATGGAAAGTTGGTCCTAACTATAACTACTACTGGCGACTGCTAGAAGGTTATATATATATAAATATATATATATATATACACACACACACACACACAGGGGGCCCCAAAATATGTTTAGCCCGGGGCCCAAAGAATTCTTAAAATGACACTGCTTACACAGTACTTTTACCTCCTGATGGGGCCTGCAACAAATGTATCGTTCCCCTTTAGAAACTCCAAGGTCCTCGAAATTAGCCCATTAATTGGGAGAGTTGGCAAGTGTGTCTTAGGTCTACTCACAGAGTAATATAGATACTTTTGACTACACCTAACATTACTTGTCTTTCCAGCTGACTAGCCTTGTAGCCGCTTTAAAATGACCTCTGGGCAGCCAATTGCTTTACAAACAAAACAAAAATACAAAAATATTATCAGCTTATGTAGTGACATATTGTAGTGATATCCCAGGGAGATGTAGTCTGATCATCTTAAGCCATAAAGAAGTGGGAATCTGGGCAGAAAAGTGGTACGCTGTTTGGCGTGTGCTCACGGATTTGGGGGAGGCCACTGTAAACGCTGATAGCCGTACCTGTGAGAACCAATACGCAGGCAGAGACGGTTCGAAGGTGTGTCCTCAGCAGTAGGAGACTCCCGCAGAGCCGTCATAAGACTAGTCACTGCTTTATGACTTGACCCTAGTCAGTTGTTTTAAACGATGTAATAGACATTTAAACTAGGTTCACTTCACCAGTTTCCTATTTCTAGTCACAAAGTATCTATCCGTATTATCTTAAAAACTAGCAGACGCACAATTTTAGTAGAGGAATCATCTTATGTAGGAAAAGAAAATCTCTGTGGCGTTCAGTAATTGGATGAGACTGAAGCGTAGGTGCGTGATGCTCTATAAACGTTCTGATTTCTTTTGCTTGTAACGCTGCATGTTTGCCCTCTAGTGGCCATACTGAGATTATCAGGCGTTTCTGCGAAACTGCGGATGGAAAGCTGAAAAATTGTGGACAAGGAAACCAGCCCTGCAAGGCTGAACAATTCCCAATAAATAACTTTCATTCTAACCCGAACAGGGAATTCCGTTTCCCGAAATGGAAATCAAATAAGTGATTGAATTGCAGTTGAATTGCAGTTGAAGTATAACTTCCATGCTTTTAATTTCGGGAGAGAGTGCGGGGGAAGAGTTCAATCCAGTGTTGCTGGAACAATTCTAAGTGAGGGTGCTGCCATTAGGATTGTGAAAGATCCAAGCGTCATGCAAAAAAATAAATAAAAAATAAGCGTGTAGCAAATGTGCCATGCCCATTCAGCGGAAGAGTGGTAAGGGTGTGTGTTACGTAGTTGGTGGTGCATTTTGGAGCACCGGTGAGGTAGTGCACTGTCAATTACAGGCAGCTCATGTTCCATTGAAATAGCCACTAAATTTGCATAGGCATGCAGCTTTATTTGTAAACATATATGCAGCAAAAACGAATATGTGTGGAAATCGGGTTTCAGTGAATATTTATCACTTGTACATCACCAATTAAACTGTCTTGATTTCTTTTGATCCTATTTGTTGGATAATGGCCCTTTCTGAAGGGGCAAACAAAACGTTCTTCCTTTTTTCCCTCTGCGTTTTCTGACCTTTTTTGTTGGCGTTAGGACTCTGGGCACTTTACCACTGCTGACCAGTGCTAAAGTGCATGTGCTCGCTCCTCTAAACATGGTTTAATTGGTTTACACCTGTTTGGCATATTTGATTTACTTGTAAGTTCCTTGTAAAGTGGTATACCATATACCCAGTGCATGTAAAATAAATGCTATTAGTGGGTCTGCAGCACTGATTTGTGCCACCCACATAAGTAGCCTTTCAAATCTGCCTCAGGCCTGCCACTGCAGTGCCTGTGTGTGGAGTTTACTGCCACCTCGACTTGGCAGTTAAAACTACTTACCAAGCTTCAAACTCCCCTTTTATTACACCTAAGTCACTCCTAACATAGGCCCTAGGTAGCCCTAAGGACAGGGTGCTGTGTAAATGGAAGGGAGGACATGTACTGGTATGTCTTACATGTCCTGGTAGTGACAAACAGCCTATTTCATTTTTCACTACTGTGAAGTCTACTCCTCTCATAGACAAGCATTGGGAATTCCTTAATACACTTTTAAGCTGTAATTCCTGATCAGAGAGGAGTAGCTTTTTCATGTTTCATATGTTTGGAATGGTAATGACAAATCATCCTTACTGGTGAAGTTGGGTTTAACATTACTGTTTTAGAAATGTCACTTTTAGAAAGTGGACATTGGGCTGTGCTTATAACTCTTTGTGCCTTACAGCCTATTTCCAATACACATCTGGGTTGGGTGACAGCTACACGTTGTGCATTCTGAGAACTCATCTGCATTCATCTGCATTCTGATGGGTCTTCCTGGGCAGGGAGGAACGGTAGTGGCTGACACTTGCACTTCATTATGTAGTGTCCTGTCCACACAGAAAGGACTGATTTATCCCCCACAGACAGGCAGACAGGACTGGGTTGAAAGGGATTCTTGTGCACTTCAGAGAGATGCTTTGAAGTCACCCCCTTCATCAAAGGCACTTTTGGGTATAACTATTGGGTTTCTGATCCCCTAATATTAGACACTTGTGGATAATGTTATGTTATGTTATGTTAGTAGAATTTATACAGCGCACGAATACCCATAGGTGTCTTGGCGCTTTCAATGCTACATACTGTGCTAATTGCCACTACTGCTGAAAAAGCCAGGTCTTCAGTTGTTTCCTGAATTCAAGAAGGGAGGATATTTTTCTGAGATATAAGGGAAGGGAATTCCATTCCCTGATGGTGTTAAAGGTGAAACTCCTACCCCCCAATTCGACTTTTAATCCTGACTGGCGACATCAGATGTGCATTAGCCGAGCGCAGATTTCTATTTGGGGAGTGCCAAAAAAAAAGGTTCTCTAGAAATTTCGGCCCTTCTTTGTGCAAAGCCTTATGGGCCATGCAGAGTGCCTTGAATTTTATCCGCTGGCCAACTGGCAGCCAGTGGAATTCTTGCAATATTAATCTGACAGACTGATATTTTGGTATGCCCAAAATCAGTCTTGCGGCCGCATTTTGCACTGCCTGTAACTTCCTTAGAAGGGTGGATTGCAGATTAATATACAATCCATTGCAATAGTCAAGTTTGGACAATACTAAGGAGGTTACAACCAACTTTCTACAAGATTTTGGAATAAAGGGCAGAATTTTTCTTATGGTCTTAATCATAAAAAAGGAAGAGGACACAACCTTGGACACTTGAGCTTTAAAACTTAGTTTTTTGTCTACAATAACCCCGAGATTTTTTGCTTTATCTACCGGGGTCGGGAGGGGGCCAAGATTATCCGGCCACCAAGCTGGGGACCAGGGTGGAAAGAGATTTCCGAACATAATCACCTCTGTTTTGTTTGAGTTTAGTTTCAAGCAGTGAGAACTCATCCAATGACTTAAGGAAAGCATACAGTCATGGAGTTTTAGTGAGTGGTTAATGTCCTTATCTACTGTCGAGATCACCAGCTGGGTGTCGTCGGCATATGATCTAGGGATCAAATTAAAACTTCTTATCAGTGGAGCTAATTCCGCTACATAGATATTAAAAAGTGTAGGGCTCAACGATGAGCCCTGCGGAACACCACATGGGAGAGTAAAAGAAGCAGACTTAAATTTACCCAGATGAACTGATTGGGTCCTCTCTGATAGGAATGATGTTAACAGGGAGAGGGCTTTACCTCTTATCCCAATTTCCTGTAGACGATAATGAACTAGACCTCTGTCAGAAGGACTGCTGTGCTGTTTAAAGGACTCAACTGGACTGCTTTTCTGGAAGGACTGCTTTTCTGCTTGCTGCCCTTCTGCCTGCTACTCCCTGACTCTGCTGAAGGAGAGCTGGACTATGTCTTCCCTCCAAGTGATCTTCAAGGGCCTGCTGGCGTGCCTCCTGTTTTCTGAAGTCTCAGGGACACAAAAGACTTCCTGCAATTCTACTGGTGCTGCTGGACGCCGCCTTCTGCAAGTCCTACCCTTGACTGAGGTGCCCTCTCCAAGTTCTGGGCCTCAGAAGTGGGTTCTGCAGCTGTTTTGCTACAAAACCGACTCATCGTCACCACTGCGCAAGTCGGAACTGAAGCATCGGCCTTCAATGCTGAGACTGTTTGACAACAGTGGTTCTATAGCTTGCTTGGCCTGACTATGATGCTCTGCGCAGCTCGATGATGACATATTGCCTTCACCTCAATAAAGCTCGACGACACAGCAACCCGACTGAATGGAAAAGATTGATGCATCATGCCCTCAGCATCGATGCTGTTCTCCATCCAAGGTTCTTTCTCAGAGGACCCTGCGTGGGTCCTGTAGCCGGCCTGCACTCCATCATGGGCGGCCTGAACTTTGGATTTGCACCGGTCACTTGCGACCTCAAGTAAGCTTTTGACTGCTGGTGACTTCTAAACATTGTTTTTGCATTTAATCTTTAAAAAGTCATATCTTGACTTCTACTGATTGGATTTTTGTTGTTTTGTTTTTGTTTTACTCAAATAAATATTCTTTATTTTTCTAAACCTATGTGGAGTCTTTATGTGGTGTATTCATTGTGTTACTGTGTATGTGTGTGTTGCACAAATACTTTACACATTGCCTCTTTAGATAAGCCTGACTGCTCTGTGTCAAGCTACGAGAGGGTGAGCACAGGTTATCTTTTAGTGTGTATCTAGCTTGCCCTGACTAGAGTAGTGGTTTCTGCCTGGCCTAGGTGCATACCTCAGCCAACCAGAAATCCAATTTATAACATTGGTGATCAGCTGTGAGGGTAGGACTTGTGTTTGTGCAATACCATAGAGTAATTTATTGTTCACTACATCTCTATACAATGACCATTACAAATTTCAAATTCTCCTGTTTCTCCCAATTGGTCACTTTTGTAAATTTGACTCCTGCTTCATCTTCATCAATTTGGGACTCTTTTTGTTGTTAAACTTGTGATGCCTTGCCATGATGTCCATGGATCTCAACTGCCTAGCATATTACATTGGGAGTGAGCTGAGGGAGTTCTGAGAGGAGAGGAGACTGAATGTGGGCATGTAAGCTTTAACAGCCCTCAGAGCCTGTAACGAAGCCAGGAGGCTGCAAGCAATAACAGAGGATGAGAACCCTGAGCTGAGGGGAGGATGCAGTGTATACACCAGGGGCCTGACACATATGGTGTTGGACATCAACCACATTGAGAGCTACAGCAAGGCTGCATTGAGGAGGTTGTACAGATAGAGGGGCCGAGAATCCCAAAGGGTGTACCAAAGTCTGAGTACCAATTCGCCCTCAGCGCATGGGAGGACATCCACAGATTACAATCTGCACCACCAGAAGAGTCTGAAGAGGACTACATCAGTACTCTAGATAAGGCAAACCCCTAGTTGTACCTGACCTCATAATCAGGACCCCAAGAGGGCAGTGGACCTGAGAAGAAGGGAGAGGAGCAGAAGAATTACTGGGCAAAGGCTCCAAAAGAGAGAGGGGAGCACACAGAGAGGGAGTCCCTTACTGGATCCTACGCAGAGAGCAGTGTCTCCTCCCAAACGCTGCCCCCTGAGGAGCTCAAGGATAGACAGGCTGAGAGGGACCCGAGGCTGCAGCTGGTCCAGCTGACTGCAGAGGAGAGCTGAGGTTGACAATGCCCTGGATGAGGAGAGGACGGCTGAGGCTGAAAGGGCCTTAACCCAAGATAAACTTACCATGGAGGCAGCTGAGGCTGAGAGAGCCATGGAAGAGAGAAAGGCCTTGTGGGCTCATGAACTGAGTCTCAAGGAGCTGGAAATCGGAGCCCTGCAGATAGGGCCAAGTAACAACAATATTGGTGGCAGCAAAACTACTGTGTCTAATGCTGAAGACACAGCCCACCTACCCAGAGACTTGGTGCCTAGCTTATATGAAGGGGATGACATACACCAGTGGTTTCAGGCATATGAGATAGCTCTAGAGGTGAACAGGATCCCTGAGGAGGATTAGGGAGCTGGCATATGGAGTCATATTCCTGGTGGTGGGAGGGACACCCTACTGGCCCTAGAAGAGGGGGACAGGTTGAAGTATACTCCCATGAAGGAGGCCCTAGTTAAGAAGCTTGAATCCACCCCAGAAGAGTGTAGGTTGAGATTCAGGGGCAGTAGGAACTGTCTCACCAGTCCTGGGAGGATTTTGTGGGGGACTTTTGCAGAGCACTGGATTGTTGGGTGAAGGGTAGCATGGTAAACACTTTTGAAGGGCTGTACAATTTGATTGCCAGAGAACACATGTTCAGTTATTGTTTTCCAGGGCTATGCCAACACCTGGTTGAGCGTGAGTTCTCTGACCTCAGGGAGCTTGCAAAGGAGGTGAGTAGCAGAGTGTCTGAAAAAGGCATTTGGGAGTGATCCTAAGGGGATTGGCTCAGGTTCCCCCCAAACCAAGGGTGGGGGAGGTTCACAGTAAACCAGACAGGTTCCAGTATAGTGGGTGGGTGGTGGTAAGGGGGGGGGGGGTAAAGGTTCCCATGTCCCTTCTCAGAGTACAAAGAGAGGTGGGGTTGGGCAGAGACCCAGGGTGCCATATTCCCAGCCCCATAGCTTGGATAGTTCACAGAGGGAGCACCAACAGGGGAGCTTAGTTTGTACCAAGAGACCATCCACTGAGGAGGGCCACACAGTGTCAGGAGAACTTGGGGGGGCGGCTGCCACAAGTATTAAACCAGTTCTGGTTTCTGGCAGTACCACTCCACAGAGGAGTGTGCAGAAGCCCAGATGGAGGGGTAAGAGGGAGAGAGTCCCCAGTGGGAGGACAGCTTTGCTGGGGTTGCCAATCAGGGGTTGCCAGCTTTGAGATAAGAGCACCCCAAGACTGACCCTGGTGAGGTCACTTCTGGCCTTGGGGCTCCATGCTCTGTCTCATGGACATGGGTCGGGAAACCTACGCCAGGCAGACTCTGCACAACACATGCAGAGTGTGTTTACCTTGGGGTGGGGTTGGGATACTCCCCTGGAAGTCCTAGCTTGCCAGGCACATGTTCAGCCTAAGGGTACAGACCCTGGGCTGTAGTATCACTTGCAGGATATCACCCCTGAACTGGTGGTAGAACTGGGCAGGGCAGCTGCCACAAGAGCCCAGACAGTTCAGCTTTCTGGCAGTACCACTTCTAAACGGAGGGTACTGACCCCCAGAGGGAGAGGCATGGGGAGGAGTGCATTTGCCATAAACCTTTCTCTGTGGGTAGGGTTGTTTGCTGAGAAGGTTACCCATGTGCCCTCTATAGACTTTCAGTCCCTCTGTGAAGCTTTACTGGAAGTCTTTGACTGTGTGGAACAGTTGACTTCAATGGAATTGGTGATGTATTTTCTGACTGCTACGTTTGATGGCATGTGGTATGTGCCAAATATTCAAGGAGCTACCATATCCCCAAAGTGCCTTTGTTAGAGAAAACTTGAAAGATGGATATGTAGCAGAAGGCCGTTATCACTCGTTTTCCCTTCTTGAAGACAAAGGTGATTGGTGCAAAATTACTGGACTTAGGAAAAATCTTTGCTAATGAGAAAAGATGCCTCTGACTTTCCACCCTTCTACACCTCATTGTTCGTTCTTGTTTCACCATCAACCTCGAAGCAACAGCCTCTCCACCCCTTGTGCATGTGGAGCCCTTATAGTGGTCCCATGTTCCAAGATCGGCCCGATCCACTGCTGGTTTCAACCTTTATCCATTTATGGCACAACTGTGATGCTGAACAGCTGTCAGTGGGAGGAGGGTTGCGGTTTTTCTCCAGATAGATGGATGTCCAACATTCATGGGTCCATCAGGGCGTCTCACCCCAGTGTATCAATCTAATTCACTGACAGTCATCCTCCACTTCCCTTCTAGTATACACTGTTGCCTGACTGTCCACTGTCCTCTCAAGGTCTTCTGCTGAAGCTGGCTAATTGCCATTTTCCAGCCTTGAAGATGGGCAAGGGCTGTTATTCTGTTCTTTTTCTAATGTCAAATTCATCAGGGTACTTAAGACCCTTAATAGATCTCAAGGTTGTCAGCAGGTTTGACGTTTACATCTGTTTGAGGATGGGGTTCCTTCGGTCAGTTGGCCCTTCTGTAACCTAGTTACTTCTACGCTTCTCTGGACTTGCCTATTTGTGTATGCTCACCTACCTGGCCTCTCCCCAGTTTCTGCAGTTTGCAAAGGCAGATGGCCACTTGCGATTCCAGTCTTGTCCTTTGGCCAAGTGACATCTCTGAGGGTCTTTACAAAACCACTTGCTCCTGAGGTGGCTTCCTTTTCTGAGGAGGGTATTCTACTCATTCATTACCTTGACAACTGGTTACATTATGTCTCTTGTGTACCTGTGCCTCTCAAAGGCATACAGCGGGTATGCTTGATAGTCAGAGACTCTGAGTTCCATATGAATAAAGAGGAATCCCACTGGCTTCTTCCCAGGACTATTTGTTCCCGAAACGTCTGGGGTGTGCATCTTTTCAGAAGGACAGAGCTCTTATCCTTCACTCTCTTCTGTCAGCCGGGCTTTGCTCTGTGCCTGGTCAACTCTGGTTACAGGTTCAATGTTTCTTGTCTCGCACTGTGGATGCTGTTCTCTGTACTCATCTCCACCAGAAATCTTGGTTGTGGTTTAACCTGGCACACTCATGTTCTTGGGAGATGGTCTAGTTGCTTTTGTTCTGGTGATGATGAGAATCAGGAGCCATGGTTTGGGGGGTATTTGATGGCCCCTGATCTCAGGGGTGGCCTTGACCAGTCTGGTTCTACTTCTTGTTACCACAGATGCCAGCCATCCGGGCTGGTGTTTGACCCTAGGGGAACAGGTCAGTCTTAATCTTGTAAATACACGCGGAGTCTAGAAGCACGTCATTACGACTACTCGAATTTATTCCCTGATGAAGGGCAGAATGCCCGAAATGCAATGGGATGTATAAAAATAAGGAGAATTGAATTCATGTTTATGACAGAGGATGAAGTTGCAATGCATTCTGGATATTGTAGTCGTCTGGTTTGATACCATGATTCGACTTGAAAAATCTATTCTTGTCTTGTGATAAATTAGCAAGCAATACACCGAATTATTGAACGAATAATTTTGGATTACTGTTGTTATTTTGAATGAACTAAAAAATTGTGATCCCTATCAAGGATTTGGTTTGTGCCCAGGGGGACACACCCCAGTATAAGGGGGTGCTACTGATTTGAGTATCCATCTACGCTCTGGTTCGGAGAGCAATACCCCGGGAGCACAACACACATTAATTAATATAATACGTTCTAATTGAACCTCTATAGAATCAGCAGTGCACGGACTTCAACCCAATTGATTAAACTTGTAAAGGTTCATCGGTCCTTCAACTGGAGGGAGTAGACAGACATTTGAGGGCCCCTTTTGGCCTTTGCTCTCCTTCATGCCATGCTATTCTCCTTCTCATGGACAATCAAGCGACTCATTTTATGTCAGCAGACAGGATGACATGAGGAGTTGAGGAGTGCTCTGGTGGATGACACAGCACAGTAACTATACGCTTGGGTGGAGTCCGACCCAAGTTCCTGTGAGCTGCTTACATTCTGAGCACAGACAGCTCCTGTTAGCCCGGTTGAGTCAGATCCTCCCCTTCTCTCTGGCAGGGGCGGTTTCTCCATTAGGGCTCAGGGGCTGCACCCCTCTGAAATTCCTACACATTTCATAAAAACATTAAATAGATGGATTTGTTTAGAGATACGATCGTATCTCTAAATAAATTGATGTATTTAAGTCTGGGCTGTCTGTTTCAGGCTGCCTGCCCCGCCTCGCCCTGAAGCAGGAGATGGAAGCCAGGCAGTAAATCAACTTTCTTAACGGTGGTGCACGACGCAGGGCTTTCTGTTTTAAAGCCCTTCATTGCCATTGTGGTCTAGCATTGTATGCACTCCATAGGCCAGTGATGCAATAAGTGTCACGGTTTCGGGCGTCGGAGAGTTCCTCCCTGCATGATTTCAGACGTCCGTCATTCAAAGGCGTAGATCTCACCCTTTCATCAAACGTGAGAGTGGATGCAAGCACGTCTGATTCGGTGCCTTGTTCTCGGTAATGGTAAGTGTTTGCAAGCTAATGTTGTGTTGTGTATATTGTGCAGAGACCCCTCATCAAGCTATCCTCCCCCACTGGGACAACCCACGGCCTCGCTGCAGACTGCTCGCTCCTTTAGAAGTGGAGCTGCGACATTTGTTCCCCCGCGTAATGGATCCAAATATCCGAGTCAAGCCCAAAGCGAGAGATATGTGCTTACTGTGGAACATGTGCTTACAGTGGACAGTTCTCTGATGTATTCCAGAAGCTGTGTCAGAGGTGGGATCATTCATGGCTCAATCTGTTTTCATGACCTCAGTTTTGCTCCCAATCTCTCCAGTGATCTCTAGGTCTATTGTATTTACCTTCATTCCCCTCCACCTGATGGTGCTGCAGAGGATAGCTCATAATTGGCATCTGCAGCACTGGCTTGCTCACCTTGTGCAACAGTCCATGGAATTCCCTGTCTGTTTGCGGCTGGACCCTCATTATGAAGAATCTGGTTTGGGAGGTGTGAAGAAAATCTGAAGTTACTGGGTCCCAATTGTGTCATCTGGGGTCTTTAACTTCTGGAGTCCTAGAGCCCCTCTACCATGGACCCTCAAACTGGATCCGAAGTACTCCTTTTGGCACTTGACTCTCAGGGTAGACAGGCAGAGTCATCCAAAGCTGACCCAGGGAGGTGCTGTGAGCTAGAAACTCAGAACTCTGCAATGCATCAAATAACACTTAATAATTAATTGTCCAGCCAATGTTTATTTTTCAAAGGAAGAGTACTGTAACACACACACACGCACACAACTAATTATTATTCACAAAATTAGTGAATTAATGCACAAAATGAAAGAATCATTGTAAAATATTTATAAAGTGCAACTGTGACCCTGCCGACGGTGTCCTGATGGTAGCAAGATTGACTAGAAAGTGAGCATTACAAATAAGCAAGATTAGACCAGCCAAGTTTTGAGATGTTCTTGAAAGATAATGTGATTTGGCTCAGAAGGCAGAGGGAGAGAATTCCAGTGTTTACTCATCAGGATTCTGGATTTTTTATGGGCCTAATCTTAATGAGAAAGGCACAGGGGGGGTGCGGGGTCCTGCTCGGAAGGGAACCCTACACTGAATGAAGGCAGGGCCTTGCTATTGAAAGCCCGATGGCCGAGTGCAAAAACTTGAAGATACAGCCTCTAGGCCCTAGAAACAAGCCTGTATAAGGCAGTCAACTGACTAGAGATGGAGCAACAGGATCGCAACCCAAGTAGGAACCTAGCAGCTGGATTTTAAACCATCTGTAACCTGTGCAGCAGGTGTGTAGGTAGGCTAATATAATCTGAATTGCCATAATCGAGTCTCAAAAGAACGATGGCTTGCATCACAGTTTTTCAGCAGCCCAGTGATGATAAGGGATAGATCTTTCTAAGCGTTCTTAGATAACAGCAACAGGTCGTAGACGCCTTGTTGACTTGATCTTGAAAAGTAAGCAGGAACAGCTCCTCCGCTAAGGTCGGAGGAGCGTCGTCCCACTGCCTTTCAGCACAACAAAAAGGAAAAATAAAATGATAACACAATGTTATTATCATTTTATTTTTCTGTGCAGGGGCAATTTTGTGGGGCGGAGCTAGGCTGCGCAGGGGGGGAGTGGTGGCACCCTCCTACGTGCACATGAATGTTTGGCTGGCCCTCTGGGGCCGGCCAATCATTCATGCACACTTTGCATGTTCTCCACCCAGGCTGCATTACAGCCTGGGTGGAGAACATGCCCAGGCTACCATTCCCCATCTGAGTGCCAAACCATGGTGCTCAGATCAATCACAATGCTGCATTGCAACGTTGTGATTGGCTTAGAGGAGCCTATCCTGCTTCCTGCTTCCTATTCCAACAGAAGCCAGGAAGAGGACGGAAGAGAGGCGGTGGCTGGCCAGCCGGCCGGCAGGCAGGTAAGTGATTCTTATTTTTTTTTAATTCTCCCCCCACTTACACCCCTCCCTGCCCCACTACTGATTCACGGGAGCAGCTGCGACTGAAAGTAAGGTTGAGATTAAAACAACATCCTGGATTCTGGCAGATTCAACAGTAACGAGGGCAGTGCCCAGTTCTGAGGTCCACCAGTCCAGGGAGCAGAGATTTGTTGGACCGCTAAAAAAATGATTTCAGTATTATTGCCATTTAACTTCAAGGAGTTGTACAAATAGAAGGTAACAGCAGGCATGAAAGTCGGCACAGATTATCAATTAAAGAAATTAAAGCCATTTAACCATAGTTTATATAATGTGTGAGACTCCAATAGGGGATACCACGCCACAGGGGAAGTAAAATAACCCAGTAGTCCAAAAATCAAATAACTGAGGGTATTTATAGCTTAGAAACCGCTTTGTTACACTTCTCCGTTCTGTTTCCTCGCCCATCTTACAAAGATTTACAAAGTGTCAAGTGGCAAAACCAGTTTGACCCCCCTTCTAAAGGAGCATTACAAACTAGATGGGATGAAAAACACATACCCTAAGGAAGCTTACAGTGGTCAATTAAACCCCTAATTCCAGACTAGATCCTGTAGTTGTGCTGGCATACCCTAACCCCGAAAAACACAATAGACCTAAAAATGCCTACAGCAAACTAAAGTTACAACTTCTCCTCAGTTACTAATTCTCCCTTCTGAGAGACTTGGGGGCAGACATTTCTTCTTGGAAGCTTGTGGGGGCTCTCCACAACTTCAGGTGGTCCTCGGAAGAGAAGCAGATTATGTGGGTGAACCCTTCCTCTCAGGAGGCACCACAGGCGAATATGCAAATGGTCTAATGCTATGGGGGCTGATAGTGCACTCCTTCGCCTGAAGGTTTTTCTTTATGTGATCGTGCCTGGGAAACATTTCCTTCTGGTTTTTTTAAATCCTTTTTCCGTGATCACTGGGCTCTCTCACTTAGCAATGTGGGTGCCCTGCCCTCCTTGTTCCTGCACAGGACAGAGTGGCACGGGCTACTTGTTGGTGCAGTTCTCCCCTCTGTCGACACTGTTCATACCAGCACCAGGGGCCGTATTACATAAGGTGCCCCGGGGGCACAACGGGCGTTTGCGCCCGCTTTGCGCGCCCCCGAGGCACTTTGGTATTATAGAAGGGGGCGCAGACGCTTGTGCGTCCCCTTCTATAATACCGATAGCGCTGGCGCACTTAAAGCACCAGCGCTATCAACAGAGAATGTTCCCTCATTTCCAAAGGGGCGTGCCCTATGCAAATGAGGGAATTCCTTTGACTCTGCACCCGCGCAATATTACAGACGCGGGCGCAGAGTCAAAGAAGCCCTCAGGAGGCACACTGACAGTGCGCCATTTAAAAGGTGGCGCACTGTCAGTGCGCCTCCTGACAGCAGCCCTCTGCAGGGGGTAAAGAGGGTCCCATGGACCCCCCAGACATCCCCTTGCAGGCGGGTGCAGTCACTGACTGCACCCACCTGCAAGGGGATCGCTAAACACCTCTGAAAGTGCAGGCGGGTGCCGCCTGCACTGTGAAAACACAGAGCGGCTGCTCCGTGTTTTTACATGAATGCGCTGCCCCCAGGGCAGCGCAAGTTCGCGGCTTCCCCCAGGGCAGCGCATTAACCATAATGGGACACATTGGCATTGTTTGCGCTCGGCGCACCTTTTCAAAGATGCGCTGGGCGCAAACAATGCCAATACGTAATACGGCCCCAGATGGGGAAGACCATTGAGTCCTGCTTTTTGGCATTGGGTGACAATGCACTTTGTGCACATGGTGCCTCCTCCTCACAGAGCATAAAGTTTGTGTCTAAAGGAGGTTTTGGCATTTGATAAGTGGTCAATGGTACTGATCCAGCGTTAACCCAATAAATTGATCAGGAAAGAATATTCAATAACATCATGCTTTGGCCCATACACATTCACCCAAATCCCTGATGCGCTGGTGTCAAGTTTGTTAACTTTTTCTTCAACTTATTCCTGTTATTTGCGCACAAAATTTAAACATCCTGAAATTATAATCGACTTTTCATCTACTTGGTCGATGGACCAATTAGTTGAAGAGTTGATGGCAATGGTAATTCTCCAAAATAAAGATTAACGTTTAGAAAACTGGCTAAAATGACCACAAACTCTCGGTGTGATTTAAAAATGTTATCTAGTAATAATAAATGCTCATAGCGATCACATTCATAAGCTCAAACACTGGAGACCTCATGAGAGAGCATAACAATCTAATCACAGTAACAATGGAACTATCATTTAAATATACGTTTGCAAAGAGTGGATAGATGAAGAGACATTAGATACAAGTGAAATCAATCAATTTAAACCAACAATTTAGAGGGGATAGATGAAGAGATAAAAGTTCAATGACAAGAATACGACTGCAAAAAAATAGTTTCAGCAAAATCAAGTTAGATCTAATACAAACCCAAGGGATCCGTATGGGGAAAACCACCACCTAGGCCTAGGTAGTAGCGGGGCCCCCTGAACCAAGAGTCAGGGATCAAAGATTCAAGAACCAGGACAAGGACAGGACAGGAAACAGCTAGGCCTCTCAGCTCACCGACGAAACAGCGACGCTTCCCTCTCTCAACCTAAGCGACCCTCGAAACCCACACACCACCCAACCACACCCCTAAAGTACCTATTCTTATACCCTAAAAGTACATGTCCGTCCCACAATAGTTGCTAATTTCACATTTTCTAGCTAAGGGATTGGTTAGATTCTAGGGGTGGAGTGTCACCCCACTATGAAATCATCTACTTTTGACTACACCATTGTTCTAAACATTTTTTATACAGTCATCAATACTTCTTCTCTCGCATGAGCACACATGCAACAATTTACTGTACATTTGAATAAATTTAACAACAACAGGTTCCGTTCACACGATGACACTCGCTTTGGTTGCCTTTCAATGTTATGTCCTTCACCAGGTCAGGCCTTTTCAGTTTTGCACAGCAGTTCAGTCACGTGGTCACATGGTTCATACTCGCTCCTAATTCCACCACGCCCTTGGTTAGGCCAATTTAAAAACATGGATGACTCGTCCATTATTAAAAGAACAGAAAAACGAACATTTATTAATTATGTGACAATGCAATTTTCACGGTTTACCACCCACTTTAGCTTTACTTCATATTAACGGTTAGCCTAGCATAGCATTAGTAGGAAAGCTGCATTTTTTATTAGTTTAAAGCAACATTCACTATGCTTTTTACCAATACACGTGCGGCTTTGCCATGCAAACCTCCTAGATCCGTTCAAAACACAAGATTATTACATTTCCGGTTATTTACGCATTAATTCTGGTTAGTTCATGCATTTTGTAAAGCATAGCTTCCCACGTGTAATGTAAATGTGCACATTAGTTGTTTTAACACTACTTACTGTTAGTCCGTATTATAGGGGTGTTCGGTTGAGCAGGTTTCTTTCGCGAAATCCTGCTCCATCAATCCCCCTCTGATGGCTTTTAGGAGCCATCATAAATACTCACCATACCGAGTGCCACCTTTCATTTTGTCTAGAATTTACTTTCTTTCTCTTCTTTTATGGCACTCTCATCTAACTCTTTCATCATATCATAGTATTCTCCCTTTATTTTTCTAACTCGATTTCTTCTCTTTTTCTTTTTCCCTTTTCTTTTATTCTTTTTGTCTTTTGCATCTTTTCTTTCTCTTATACATTTACAACACTTATACGCTATTATTATTACTAGAGCTACTATTGCTACAGAAAGAATTGGCATTATTATTTTTCCTAATAAACTACTTCCTAAGGTAGAAAACCATTTACTTACCGCAGAGAAACTCCTACCAAGTCTCTCCCAAACACTATCAACCTCCAGTTGGGTTAAATCATTATGTAATTTTGTAATATTTCTAATATATCCTTCTATCCCTTTACTTTTATCCGGGATATAGGTACAGCAGTGTTGAATTTTCAACATGCACAGACTCCACCCTCTTTTGCCAAAAGAATATCAAGGGCAAGTCGATTTTGCAAAACCATTGATCTGATTGCCACCATTTCGGTATCAATCATCAAGAAACCACCAGCAGTATCTGTTGATAAACGATCAACCACTGTGGATAATTTACGAATTTTGTGTGAATTTAAAACAACTCCAACTGAGGGTATCAGTGCACCAAAGACATCACCTACTATTTCTGAAAAACGTGCTCTTTTACTTCGTATTAGTCCTTGTTTTATTTCATTGACACTATTGTCCTCACGGTCTTTATGGTAGACCTTTGGGAAAACAATCCCAAAATAACAGCTTCCATACCAAAGTGCTGGTAGCCTATAATAGGCCTTTTACCACACACATAATATATTCCCGGGAAAACTGGGTCAGTTCCACCCTTTAATCCCCATCCTCCAGTAATTTGGAAAGTATGCTCACATTCACTAGTGCCAATGTAATAATTATTATAGTTAGTCCTTGATCTATACAAACATAGTTTCCCCTTTTGTGACCAGTCCAGGGACATCGCAGCATATGTCTCTCCCTTCTCATAATTTCCTTCTCTAAATGCCCAAGGTGGTGCCTGTGATTTTTGTTCATCAGCTTTCTTCTGGAAACTTGCTCTTCTATTTTTTACCATATCTAAGAACAATCTCTCTTCAATATGTAAGTTACAGGTTAAATTATTTTTGTAGGCATAATCTACATCTAAGGTTTTAGTAATATGGAAGAACTCTCCCATATAACGTGCATTTTTAGCACTTACTACTTTATTTATTTCCCTTACAATTGCTATTTCTGAAAATACTAAATCTATATCAGTATATTGATAATCCAGCTTACCAGTCACATAAAATAGGCTGCTGAGTACACTACATGACACACCATAGGTTAAAGAAAGGTGGTGATATGTTATTCCTTCAGAGACAGACGAAAGTAATTTCATACAGACGTAACAATCACTCACATTCATAGTATTAGTATACTCATATAACAACTTGGTAAAGACATTTAACGAAAAATCACTAATTGATTTATCATGACGGAGAATACTTCCATCCATTTGTTCTATATTAGTATTCATAGGGGTTTTAGAAACATCTTTCATTCCTTCAATTGACACATCATTAGTATTATTTCCGATGTTATTTACACTAAAAATAGGTATGACAACAATTAACAGGATCCATATAAGCGTTAATAGAAAAATACTACATAAGCAGGTTTTAATACATCTACGTTTTAGACTAGAATTTGGTTGTTCAGTCACTTCTACTTCTGCCATTTTGATGTACTACAAAAAGAAAAATACAAAAATCTAACAATCCCTTTAGTCTTCAATCTTAAAAAAAAAAAATTACATTTCTAAAAATAGATTTCTGTGTAATCCTACACTTAATGACTTTCTTCCTTACCCCTTTCTTTTATTTCAGTCTTTTGGTCTTTCTTAAGTTTTTAATTAAATTCATCTGACAATTTTTCTCCTTAATCTCTTTACAGTTCCTTTTAAGGTGGTCTCAGTTTGTTCTCATCTTCTTTTTCAGTATCACTACTGTCGTGTTCTTCACTTATACCAAAAGGGAGTCACCGTTCCTAAGTAGAGAGAGAAGGGAAGTAATAGGTACTCTCGTCGTGTGCTACTCTAATTGTGGGGGGCAGTGTGTCCTCATCTTGATGTCCTCACACACCCCGAAGGATGTCATGCCTCATCATTGGGCTTTTGCTCCTCGTCAGGCCGGCGCTGCAATGCCCTACGGGTCCCCCGAAGGGTCTCTTTTTCAGAGATCTTTTGATGAAGCCGTATGGGTGCGTGGGTGTAAGTGGCAGTGAAGTCCTAGAAGGTGTATTAAAAAATGGCTGGAGGGAGAGTGATTCATTTTTAGGTCTCGCCTGAGCCAGCGCTTAGCGCTGCTCTGGGCGAGAGTTTTAGTAAGCGGGTTTTGGAAGTGCAAACAGCAGTGGCTTTTGCTGGCAACCAGCTTGCGTTCACGTGAGCATGCACGCGCGTCACGGGTCATTAAGTGCATCGCGATCACTTTCACTTTTGCGGCTTTGAAGTAAAGAAATAGGTTATTTTTCTATTTCTTTACTTTTGCTATAATCGCGGCACCCGCGCTTTACTTTTAACATTAAAAGTAAAGCGCATTAAAAGTAAAGCGCGGGTGCCGCGATTGTAGCAAAAGTAAAGAAATAGAAAAATAATCTATTTCTTTACTTTTGCTATAATCGCGGCACCCGCGCTTTACTTTTAATGTTAAAGCGCTTTACTTTTAATGTTAAAAGTAAAGCGCGGGTGCCGCGATTATAATGGTGTAGCCAATAGGTCTCGCTTTTGGGACCTTATAAGTATTTAGTTATGCAACTGTTGCATGGCTAAACACTTATAAGGTCCCAAAGGCGAGACCTATTGGCTATGCCAATGCTTGTTATTAAGGTGATCCCTCTGTCATTATTAAAACAAAGTGTCTTTCTACTTAGGAACGGTGACTCCCTTTTGGTATAAGTTTAACTTCGGGAGCACGGGTCACCGGACCTTTTGAATAGCTCCTAGAGTCCCCCTCTTTTGATAAATAGGAGTGTTCTTCACTTAGACCTAAACTTTCAAACTCTTCTAGTAGGACGTAGGTCCATTCAGGAGCTTTGTACTTTCTGCATGGAATTCTTGTTCTTTTTGATTTTCGGGTTACTTCTCTTTTTGTGTTTTCTGATTCTGTTTGGCTTGAGACTTCATTACTTTGCTCTGGTCTTTTCCCCAATCTTCTCTTTACTATTTACTATTCTGTACTTTAGTCTTCTTGCTCCACTTGACCAAATGTCTCCTTTTCTAGGTCTTTTTCTCTGTACTACTTTTTCACCTTCTGTGTTTGATTCACCATTTCTTTTGTTCAATCTTCTTTCTGTCTGTCCCTCACTGTTCCCTTGTATTTCTGTTTCTGTAGGTTCAACACTTGCTTCTGATTCATCAATGAGTTCACCTTCTTCTAGCTCTTGGTGTTTTCATTCTCTTCTGGTCCAATTTCTGGCTCAACAGCTGTTCCTCTTTTTTCTGGCTCAATGGCAGCCTCACCTCTTTCTGACTCAACAGCAGTCTCTCCAATCCCAGTATCTGGTGCCCAATTTATTTGACTTGTGCTTGGCTGTTCATCGTCAAAATGTTTATTAGAATCTGTCACTCCAGACTCTTCAGCTTCGCACACTTCAGCTGCTGGTTCTCGATTTTGATTTGCCAGTTGCTGTACTTCAGGTCTTTCAATTGGACTTGGGACTAGGCGGGTATGGCTTGCATGTATCCAATTTGGCAAGCCAAAACACTTTACTGCTGTGGTCATCACCAATATGATCTGGTAAGGGCCGCTCCAACGGGGTTCTAGGCACGTTTTCCTCACGTGCTTCTTGACTAGTCCCCACTCACCAGGATTCAAATCATGTGCTTGGTTCCGCTGTGTCGTCGTGGCATCTCCTCCAACCTGGCGGGACACAGAACGCACCAGGTCAGCCAGTCCTTTGCAATAATCTAGCACACGATCATCAGACATATTCATCAGTTTGTTCGCAGGTATGTATGCTTGTCTCATGGCTCTTCCCATCAACACTTCATGTGGACTCAATCCAGTCTTTTTGTCGGGAATACTTCTAAGACTCATTAATACAAGGGGTAAAGCGTCAGGCCACTTCAGTGTTGTGGATGCACATACCTTCCCTAATCTAGACTTTATTGTGCCATTTATCTGTTCAACAATTCCAGATGCTTCTGTTCGATAGGCACAATGCAGCTTCTGCTCAATTTGTAATGCTGCACAAATCATCCGAATTATTTCATTATTGAAGTGCAATCCCCTATCTGATTCCAAAGTGACTGGAAAACCAAACCTAGGAATTAGTTCTCTCAACAACAGCTTTGCCACAGTAAGGCTATCATTCCTTCTCGTTGGATAGGCCTCTACCCAGCGAGAAAACAAACAGACAATGACAAGAACGTATTTCAGCCCATTACATGGTGGTAATTCAACAAAATCTATCTGAAGTCTGGTAAAAGGACCTCCTGCTTTCCCAATTACACCCCAATTCACAACTGTTTTTCTTCCTGGATTTTGTTTTTGGCATATGGCACACCTTTGACATAAACTTTCTGCGATGGCCCTGAACTTTGGATTATACCATGTCTGCTTGAACAGTCTTACCATTGCATCTCTTCCAATATGTGTGAGTCCATGGTACATCCTGGCCATGTGAGAAAGTAAAGAATCTGGCAATACTGGTCTTCCATCATAATAGACCCATACCTCATCTTCTGCATTTTTCCTACAACCTGTTTTACTCCACTCTTCCTTTTCCTCATCACTGACTTCTTCCTGCATTTGCCTTATCTCATCCCAAGTCTCAAATGTGGTTGTGAACATAAGGTGGCATTCTGTATTTTCTCTTTCAATTGATCTGTTTATGGCCACTGTATTTTGTGCACAGTAACGCGCTAATTGATCCGCGTATCTATTACCCTTTGTCACAACATCATCTCCTGATTGATGTGCTGCACATTTTACAACTGCAATTCTTTTTGGTAACTGCAAAGCATTCAATAATCCCTTTACAGTTTTTCCATTCCGAATTGGGGAACCTGAGGAAGTCAAAAATCCTCTTTGCATCCATAGCTGACCGAAGTCATGTACGACACCAAATCCGCACTGACTATTGGTGTGGATGGTTAGTTTTAGACCTTTTGCCAATTTACATGCTCTATCCAGAGCAATCAACTCTGCGACTTGGGCGGAGTTTACCCCATTCAAACAAGATGCTTCTAGTGCTCCTGATAAGGTGCAGACAGCATAACCAGCACATAATTCACCCCTTTCATTTCTTAAACATGATCCATCCACGAACAATTCACAATCTGATTTTTCCAATGGTTCATCCTCTATATCGGGATGGGGCTTAGTACAAAGCTCTGTCACCTCCAGACAATCATGTTCTGCTTCTTCTTTCACCTCCTCACATCTTGAATCTGGCAACAATGTAGCTGGGTTCACAGTAGTGCACCTCACCACTGTCACATTTTCAGTACCTAGAATCACTCTCTCATATTTAGTCAGCCGACTGAAGGTCATATGTTGAGTCCAGGTGCGAGTTAAAAGGATCTCAACAGAATGTGGTACAATTACTTTTACAGGATAACCCATCACAATTGCTTCACTTTGTTCCAAACTTAGACAAGTGGCGGCTACTGCTTTTAAACAGCCTGGTAATGCTGCAGCCACTGAATCTAGGGTGGCAGAAAAATATGCCACTGGACGTCGCGCCATTCCGTGTTTCTGAGTTAAAACTGCAAGTGCACATCCATCTCTTTCACAACAGTATAATGCAAATTCTTTAGAGTAATCTGGCATTCCCAAAGCAGGTGCTTGACAAAGACTGTTTCGCAACCTTGAAAAGGATTCCATACTCTCTTCATCCAACACGATTGGATCTTTCACATCCTTTCGTGTCAACCTCTGGAGAGGTTTTGCAATCAATGAAAAACCACAAATCCACTGTCTGCAATATCCAACCATTCCCAAAAACATTTGCACTTCCTTTTGATTTCTGGGTGGATTCATTTTCTTGATCACACTGATTCTCTCTGGCGTCACCTTTCTGACCCCCTTTTCAATCTTGTGACCTAAATATTGAACTTCCTGTCTACAGTACTACACTGTAGATGGTGATACTTTATGTCCTCCTTCTGCTAAATGGTTCAGTAAAGCAATTGTGTCTGTTACACATGCTTCTCGTGTTTTTGATGCCACCAGTTGGTCATCAATATATTGAACCAAAACAGAGCTTCCAGGCATGACCAAAGTCTCCAAACATTTTTTCAAGATCTGATTAAAGATCGAAGGACTCTCAGTGTACCCTTGAGGAACTCGGCACCATGCCAAGACACGGTTTCCAAACCGGAATGCAAATAAATATTGACTTTCCGGGTGCAAAGGAATGGAAAAAAATGCCTGACACAAATCAATAACGGTGTACCATTCCGCATCGCAGGGAATTTGGTAAAGGATTACTGCTGGATTTGGCACTATTGGACAACATGGCACTACAATCTTATTCACCTTTCTCAAATCTTGTACTATTCTATATTCCCATTAGGCTTTTTGATTCCAATAATGGGCGAATTACAGGGACTGCTCATTATTTCTTTTCAAATTCCCTGTTCAATCATTTGGTCAATCGCAGGTGTGACTCCTGCAATTACTTCTGGACTCATTTTGTATTGTGGGGTATTTGGATATGTAAGTATACCATCAGGGCACATCACTCGCACACCCGTCTGTCGCACTGCAGTGTGGGAAAACATCCCTCTCTCTAAACCATTTGCTCTTAAATTATCCATTTTCATCACTTGATACCAGTAGTTATGCAATTCCTTATTCCATCACTCTTCCAGGCTTATTAAGTCACTGCGGAGACAGCGTAATTCCACCTTATTTCTTTATTTAACTTTTTCATAAGTCCCCTGCGTGCCCATCCAGGCTTTACACAGCGACACGTAAAGGTAAAGGTGAACTGTACATCAGAGTAGGCTCATTACTTTATGCCCAATGCATTTCGAGCCTGAAAGGCTCTTCATCAGGGGTCTCTGCAACAGATAAAAGAAACAGCTCAGCTGACTACTCACTGCTAACCTTCACTGTACAAAACAATGTTACCATGCCCAATATCACCACCCTCATTACCCCACAACTACCGTTTCTGCCTAATTCGAAAACCCATGTGCTCAAACACCATGCGAGTCCCTATCCCTCCCTATGTTCAACCCCCTTCACCCACACACTCAATCAATTACTTACACGCTACTGAAATTAAAATAAAATGAAAAAGCTTGTGTGCAACACTTAATCTACTAAATTCAAAACCCTCTTCCAGATGTCAATTCTCCCCGTTTAGCTCTAACCTTTACCCATTCCAAAACCATCTTCCCCGTGTCCCTTCCTGTCAAAAATATAACAAATTACCTTACTAAAGCCGCAGCCGGCAGCCTGACCTCCTCGTACACCTCTCTTCATTTGCTTAAAAGCTGTTCGTTCTCACTGCCGGTCAGTCCGTTTTTAAAACAGTGCTCACCCTCGTGTGCCCAATCAAGCTCAGTGCTTCTCAACTCCAACCCCGTGACCTGTTCCCCCTGTGGCTATGCTTTGTTATCCAGAAAGTATAACGAAAACTACGGATCCCATAATGCACCCCCCAGTGCCACAACATGACCAAACTAAACAAAACCAAATAAAACGGATGAAAGCAAACACACCTTTGCACTCTTGCTCCACCCTCATATCATCTACACTAATTTATGGCAAAATCACAATATTCTCTGTAAAAATAAATGACATTGCGTTAACAAACAAATGCATCAAAAAGTCCATTACTCCATAAGTAAATCCACTGTAACTGAAAAAATGCTGGTGAAAGAAACCAATGAAACAATCAAAGTTCAACTGTCCCGTGAAGCAGCTGCAGTTATCCACATATAATGTGTGCGATCGTAACTTCATAAAATCCACTCCAGTTTTTCGCTCTCTCCGTGGTGGTGCAACATTCTTTGTCTCAATTTTCACAATCTTCAACTTCATCCATGGGGTGCAAACTCAATTTGGGACGATAATTGCAAAGCAAGGAAAATATATAGTAAGAATGCACTCCTTCCCTTGTTTTAATTCATTATTCAAAAATCTGTCATCTGTTAGTGCGTGCGATCAGTATACCATCAGGGCACATCACTCGCGCACCCGTCTGTCGCAATGCAGTGTGGGAAAACAAGCCTGGATGGGCACGCAAGGGACATATGAAAAAGTTAAATAAGGTGGAATTACGCTGTCTCCGCAGTGACTTAATAAGCCTGGAAGAGTGATGGAATAAGGAATTGCATAACTACTGGTATCAAGTGATGAAAATGGATAATTTAAGAGCAAATGATTTAGAGAGAGGGATGTTTTCCCACACTGCAGTGCGACGGACGGGTGCGCGAGTGATGTGCCCTGATGATATACTTTTGTATGAGCTGTGATCTGGGGCGGTTCACAGCATCTGATCGCACGCACTAACAGATGACAGATTTTTGAATAATGAATTAAAACAAGGGAAGGAGTGCATTCTTACTATATATTTTCCTTGTATTTGGATATGTAGCACCATTTTTTACTGTAATCTGAATTAGATCTACATTTGTCATTAACCCAATCTCCTTTCCTGTGAAATCCCACACATCTGATTTCACTGTACCTTTTAATTCTTCAGGCAAGTCCTCCTCAGTGAGGAGTGAATATAATTCGCTCACTTCTGATTCTCTCTGGGCCATCATTACTTTGTACTCAACATCCTCATCAGGTGTCATAAAAGCAACACCATCCGGTGTACAATAAATGGTGCAATTCATTTTGCACAATAAATCTCTGTCCAAGAGATTAACCGGACTGGAATCACATACCACAAACTGATGCATGTCTTTGAAATTTCCAATATGAACTTCTATCGGGGCTGTGACAGGAGTTCAAATATGTTTATTTGCAACGCCTACAACTTGGATGGTTTCTCCCGAGAGGGGTAGGTTTGGAATTTCTGCTGCTCTCACAGTAGAACGGGTAGCACCAGTGTCCAACAAGAAGGTGATATCTTTACCTTCTACCTTTCCATCAACAAATGGACCTGACTGATCTACCTCTAAAGATGCGCCAAGAAGGCACTCTTCCTCCCCCCTCAGGCACCGTCATTGAGACGAATCCGAATCACTCTCATTACACCGCATCAAATATTGCGAAACCAGTGGATTGTTACCAAACTGCTCTTCTCCGTGGAATCCAGTACTTGCACTGTACATCTGCATATGAGCATTCACATTACGGGGAATAGGAGGTTGTGGCACCTGTAACTGTGGAGTACCTACCTGCTGCTGTTGATTCCCAATCACCTCATTCTGCATCTGTGGATTTAAATTTTGATTTACTTCATTACCCTTTTGACCAGATCTACACTCATTCTTCCAATGTCCAAATTTTTCGCACGCATGACAAGGGAATTTCTTTTTAGCCTCTTCCTTACTCATTTTAAATTTTCCTTTACCTCCACTGTTTACCTGACCAGTCTGATTTTGACTTTGTTGCCCATTACTATTTTCCTGTTGCTGTTCTGCCATCTTCACTTGGGTCCACATCATTTTCTCTTTCAACTTTTTAAGCCTTGAATCAATGTCATCACTACAGTACTTTGCATACCTCAAAATCTCATATATTGATTTACTCTGCCAGCAGAGCATATGCTGCTGTATCATTGCACTAATCTCTGGTTTCAATCCATATATGAACCGATACACAAAATGTCCCATATCTTTGTCTCCAATATTCTCAAACCCACTGTACTGCTTAAACACTTGTAACAGTCTCTCATAATATGCATGCACCGACTCTTTAGGCTCTTGCGTCGTCCTGTCAATCTTAACCCAATCTGTTTCTTTAGGAGAAATCTTCCCTTTCAAAAAGTAATGACCTGATGGTACTTTTTTATCACCTCTTCAGATGTTGCACCTGTTCTTGCATCCCTGGGATATTCATCATTAGGCCAGTCAACAGTAATTTTACATTCTGTCCACAAGTCAGCTGGAACCACTATTTCGAAAAGACCATCTAAGTCTTTCAACAACACCTTTGAAACTTTTACAAATCTATCTACTTGTTTGTACCATTCAACTGGCTTCTCTCGCAATCTGGGAAAATCATTGGTGAATGATAATATGTCTTGTCTAGTACAAGGTACATGAACATATCCACCACCTGGAACTTCTCTCATCGGACATGCCCTTTTAACTTGCTCGGTTTCCTTTAATGGAAACATGGAAGTTCCCTTACCAGTAGTTTCTTCCTTCTTTTTCATCCACTTACTCCTCCATCATTCTATATTTCCCCATTTCTTCAGTATATTCATTAATTCTTTTATCTGCAATCTTTTTCTGACATATTCAAACTCTCTAAATCCTTGTCAGTAAAAGCCATTCTGTACGTTTTCTGCAACACCTTCGACTTCTCTATATCTACACCAAACTCACTAGCAACTTCTGATAGTTTCTCATGAATATTCTTCGCTCTCCAAGTAATACTTTTACACAAAAACAGCAACTCTTCCTCACTATAAGTCCCTAATCTATCTGGACTTACTGTTCCAATAATCATCTCTTCTAAATCTACTTTCAATTGACTCACATTTATACTCTGTGGTTGAGCTTTTGGCTTGGTCATTTCTTTTATCCAATTAGTTAATTCTTCTGGAGAGGGGCCTGCTGAACTCCCTGCTACTGGAGTAATATTTGGCCCTATTTTCCTTGGGTCTAATTGAATACTTCTCCTCGAGGTTTCTGTTAATAAATCATCAACCAGTAGTGTGGTATTTTGGTCATCTTGTCTATTTTCATTTGTTACTGACACTATTTCACTCCTTACACTACTTCTTGGAACTGACAATGTGTGTACTTTTGGCAAAGTCGATTTTTCTCCAAATAATGGAACCACGGGACCAATTGTCACTGGTACCGTCAAAGCTTCTGCATTCAAATTTAACTGATTTAGTTTCTGTACCTGTTCCATTCTAGCCTTATTTAACAAACTCACTTCATTTTCTCGCACTATTCTAGCTTTTTCGGTAATTTGGGGAGTTAATGGGGTTACCATTTGTGGGGCACTTGGAATCATCTCTCCTGAATTTTCTTCATATGGCGGAGGTCTTTTAGTCATAATTTCTTCTAACAATTCATCATCAGTTTCATCCAAGCCCTCTCCGGACGTTTCTATATTTTTCTTTTTCTCTTTACACTTAGTACCTGTCTGACTCCCTGCTGTCAATACTGGATATAGACCCTCGGTCACTACAGCTCTTCTCCATCTTTTCATCTTATCTTCTCACCTCTCAAGTGGATATCTAGGCATAAAACCTCTGAATCTTCTACCACTTCTATCTTTTTCTCGCTCAAAAGCTTCTACTTCCCATTCTTCCAACGCTTCATACTGGGTAAGTTCTAGCGAGTTCATCTTATTTCTCAAATTCTGTAAAATTCTCACATTGAATGTACCAAACTCAGGAAAAGCTAACATTCCATCGTCCATCGTATATTTCATTCAGTTTTCTAACCAAACACACGTGTGGTACCCTCGCTCCATCATCATATAAGAGGCAGGTGTTCTTGGAGGTGGAATTGGAATTCCCTCTCTAGTCACAATTTGTTTATCTTTCTTAAAGAATTTCTTTATTGTTTTTAGCAAACCCATTCTCAAAACTCTTCTTTACTAATGTGTTTTCCTCAACAATAACTCAAACAAGATTTCTCCGTATTTCTCTCTTCCCTATTCGTTAAATCCTGTCCTATACCAGCGCGACTCGCACCAACCAACCAATCACAGGTCCCTACCAATGTTCCCTCTAATTTCTTTCCTCTGTGTGCGGCAGTTCAAGATCTCTGTGCGCTGCAACCAAGGCTATGTGCACCAAGCAACTGATCATGCATTCGAGTGATTCGCTCAGCAATATAAATCTGTGGAAATCACCACTCCAAACCTCTGTTTACAACGAGTGTGAAACAGGTGCATTACACACACATATAGCTCTATTTAATAAGGTCATGAGACATTTTTGCAATGTAGATACACACCCTCATGACATGAATTGTTTACTCCTGTAGCACTAACAACCCCAGTTTAGAAAAGGACAGGACACAGAAGGTGCTACCATTATAAGTATTTACTGAACAGCAGGGTTGATGCAAGCAGTCAGAAGAATGAGGCAGTTATTATTGAGCTCGAACCGGGATCCGGGCTGGACCAAGTGAAATATGCTAACATTTTTCCCAATGTAATTCACCACCACCGGAACACATTGAGCAGGGCCCACAGGTTTTCTGCTTTCAGTTCTGAACAGGAATCTGCAGGCTGTGAAGGGGCTTTCTTCTTATTTACAATGTAAGCTGGCCCAAAACAAAGCCCTCATTTAAATGGACAACAGCCCTATTTTTCTTCAAGAATGATCCTGACTGGAAGCTACATGGAGCCTAATATCTAGATTCCAACATAATGGAGGGTATGCAAAGGCACACAAGTATCACTTTAGTCAAGTACTTAAAAGAAACATTTGAGGCAAGTTTTTGAGTTTGTTTTCCCTTTCTTTATAAGGTACATGCATGTATTCTAAGACGGTAGGCATATGTTAAGAGTACATAACTGGGAGAAACAAAAAGTATGGATTTAAAATATAATGGTGCTGGGGCTGTCTGTATTTATAAAAATGTATTACTACGCAAAGGACTCCTTATTAGCAGCACTATACAACAAATTGAGAAAGAAAACAATAAGGTTCTAATCCCATGCCTTGCAGTTTGCAAAAGGCTTGTTAATGCTGGTTGATAGCTCACTGTGCTACATTAGGGTTGCAATTTATGTACTGCCAGTAATGAAGGATATGCGTCAAAAGTAGTAACTCACTTACCTATCTACAAAAAATGTTTTAATTTGTGAGTTGCATGTTACACGGTGTGTTTTACAGGAGATGCATTAACCCTCTATGCAGCCTTATGAGTCAAAACTGTAAATAGACAAACCACACATCTCTCCAGCAACTGCACTAAGCACCAGAGCTAACTGACCATCACTATTATCCCCTAAGATTTCCTGGGCACACAAAGATCTCTGCAGAGGTTGTCTTAACCCCATAAGATATTTTAAAATGCAACCTTTGTAATCAATTACATCAGAACAATTTACAGTCACATTTGTCCTCGTTGCCAATTTCTTTGCTGCAGAGTTTTAAAAAAGTAAATGTATAAGTTGACAGCCAGACTCTGGTTTGCATGACTCTGTTCCTCATGACTGCACCTCCATTCTGTTGTCACACCTTGACCAACAATTTTTGAGTTTGCACATCAATGAGGTCTCTGTAGCGGGTTGATGGTGAATTGTCAAAAAAGTGCATGTGATTCTAAGATCAGCACCCACTGGAAAAAGCCCAACAGAGCCATTCATTCCCCTAAGTCCCCAAATTCTAACGTCACCATATGTAAAAGACTACACTCTTATTTGTATGAGCTGATCCTTGATAATATTTGAAATATGAAACATTCAACAAACATCTTGTTAGAATAAGATACGGTTGCATTCAATATTCAAGAAAGTGTATTTCTTTAATATGTGGAAGTGTTTCCCTTAAATACATCCAAATATTTGGAAAATATTAATTAAAAGTGAGTGGTTTTAAACATGAACTGAGAAACAGTCTATCACATAATTGGGGCAGCTACACTTCTGTGGATGAAATGCAGTCAGTTCCACTACAATAAATATATGCTGTCTACAATACTTTCATTCCTGCATTGTGCCCCCAAATGTTGCTAGTTTTTTTCAGTTTTATATAGACAAACTTGGTCCAAGGGGACTGGAGCACTTTGTAGGAGCACCAGTTGCATTACACAAAGACTCATTAAGATATCTTTTTAAGATAGGGGGAGATTAAGTGATTCGCCCGGAGTCACAGTATGTTGAAAATGCACAGCTTGGAAACATTTTCCCTTAGGGGTTAACACTGCCTCTCTTTCCCCTCAGTCTCAATGAGAGAGCAGGGAAAGTTGTATGTGCAGAGCACAGTTTGGGCTAGCTATATTATAATATAAGTCTGGGATACTATATTATAATATAAGTCTTCCAATACGACCGGCTGCCCCTGGGTTTACTTGTCTGAATGCCCTCAAATTAGAGCGTGATCGCAGTCTCTCACCCAGAGGCATTAGGGTAAATACAGACTTGCTGGATGCAAGTCAGTGTATATTATGATACCATTTCAGAAGCTTTTCTGGAGGCAGAACATTTTATTTTTATTTTTGCTTGCTTGGATTCGAACCCGGCTCCTCCTTTCAAAGTCGGCAGGACTGCCATCACACCACACTGCTTCTGCCATTCTTTACAGGCTCCTGACATTAACAGAGCAAGCAGCAAGTGTAGAAGCTGTGAGATCTGTAATCTGCAGCATACCCAGAGTGCCCGTGTCAGAATAGCTGCTCTTCCATCTGGCCTTGCAAAAGTGCCGCCACTGCTCCTGCTCTTTGCCCAGGAAGTGACTGTTTTTATGCCGCTCATCTGCATATGCATGTTTACGTATGTGGTTGAGGAATGGACTCTTGGTGTTGTGCGCACTTTGCAAGTGTGTGTGCCTGCGCTGGAGGAAGGCCCTGTGCGCTTGTCCCCGCACATGTTAGAGGGCTCTACGACTGATTCAGCACACACCTTAATGATACCGAAATCGTACAGGTCTCGTATCATCCAGATACCACAAGCCTCCTAGCTGGGTGAGCCCCCAGCTCACTCCAGGAGCACATGCAACTGTATTGCGTGTCTTGCAAAGGTACTTCTCCCAACTGCATTTGGCTATAGTTAGTAACTGCAGGAGTCACAACCTAGTGTGTCCAGAAGCTACCAGCCGTGCCAAGACGTCTGATAGGAAGAGCACTGCCTTCACACAGGACTCATTTCTGGGCGAATCTGCAAACCATTTAGCGACCCAGTGTAATCGCACTGGTATATAACAGAGTTCATAATTGGGAAGCCCCTGCCTGCCTCCGATGCAGGAAGCCTGTTGTGCATAGAGAAACCATTCCAGATCAATGGTAGCAATAAGGTATCTAGCTCCTTGAAGTTCATAGTGGTGAGAGAGAAAGTTTGGTTTGCAAAGTAAATTCTGAAAGCGTGGTAGCGCCACCATTTTTGATAGCACTATCCTGCTGATAACTGTGATATGGCGTGTTTTCCAAAAAGTAATATTCTGAATAGGCTGATTACCCCACTCGCATTGCCTTGAATGAGATCAGTGAGTGATAAATCTGAGTACTAAAGTAGTGGAACGTCTGTGACTCCCTCCTCATAGTGTGAACCAGATCCAGGTACGGGGCTGCTCTCCCATAAGGCCTGACCGGGATCATGTAGGTCTTGTTTACATTTGTTCTTTATAGATCTGTTATGTTCGTTTCTTGTTCTGTTTGTGATATGGTTTCCACAGCTTGTACCTTCTGAACTGCCAAGATGTAAAGCGCTCTGATACCCATATGTGGTGTTGTTCGCGCTATATAAAACTTTTAAAATAAAATAAAATTGTGTCAATTGTCCCGATGTCCAGAGACTTAGACAAACTCCTCAGGGGGACCCACTCCTCGGTCAAGCCCATGAGTCCCATGTTATCTCTAACATACAAGCTGAAAGCGCCACGGCCAGAGCGAACATTAAAGCGGACAGTGATACCTCTTTACAGGTTCTCTCCTGGATCTAAAATGAATTGGAAATCACTTAACTTATGCTGACTGTTGTCGTGTGGAGGGTTTATAGCATCTTCATCCACCCCAATAGTTTATCTCCAACACCCAGCTTTAGTAGCACTGCAAATATGTAAATGCAACTCACCACGCCAAAAGCTTTTCATGGTAGACTGTGAGACCGAGGGATAAGGGGTCGGTGTGAGTTCGAGCACACAGGACAGACACCTGATGCTGGAGGATGGGTTCCGACCAGGCACAGACCCACTTTGGTCTGGGTGTACCAGTCCTAACAGTTTATCATGCCTTCAAAATCCCTAAATGGGATAGCAGGGTCATAATATATGGGGCAAAGTACCTCTAATATGAATATAGCAAGTGACCAAGAAGTTTGATGAATGAATGAGGCAACGGCCGGGTTTCTCTATAAGGGTGTCCAACTCCAAGATGGCTTGAAAAATTTGTTTTAGATTTGATAGATGTATTTTATTCATGTTCACTTCAATAATTTCCACTAACTCTAGTGACTTGATCGCATGCTCCCTCCATTGTAAAAGACCATCTGGTTGTAAATGTGGAATCGGTATTGAGGAAACAAACACCGCACCAACAGCTTGGAATCTGTTGCACACATGTTTTAATGGAATTGGTGTAAGTTACTTTTAGAGCCAACTGTGTATTTTAAATTGAGTAGTAATGTATAGATAAATACCTCTGAGTTGTACTGAACTTCTGCAATGCAACAAGTGAATGCGCCCCCATAAATTTCAGCCAATGACTGTGCATGTTGCATGAATGAAAGCACTCTGAAAAGCTACTCGTGCTGTGCCATCTGCTGGTTCGATAGGATACATCGTGACGTCACAACTCAGCTGTTATATGTTATGAAAAACGGTAGTGATGTCATTTGCTTATTACAATCAAAACTACTGATGAGTTCTTATTCCGTTTTCTCAAGGTCCTACTCTGTACCTCGGGGAAACGTAAATTTGCCATTCTGGGGTGAGATGTAGCCCAGCTCTGTTCAGAGAAATTCAGCAAGTCTACAAACATGACGTGTGTTTTTCACGCCGTGTTTGTAGAGTTGCTGCATTTCTTTTCTTAACAGAGCTGGGCTGCGGGGTGATTGTGGGCCTTTGTTAAAGATTTCAGGTTAATCGCAGCGCCCGTCTGGCGCTGCAATTAACCTGAAAACTTTAACAAAGTCACACAATCACCCCGCAGCCCAGCTCTGGTAAGAAGAGAAATTCAGCAAGTCTACAAACACGACGTGTGCTTTTCACGCAGTGTTTGTAGACTTGCTGAATTTCTTTTCTTAATAGAGCGCCGCAGCTGCAGGGTGATGGGCAGATTGTGTGCTTTTGTTTAAAGTATTCATGTTAATTGCAGTTCGTGACGGCGCTGCAATTAACATGAATACTTAAACAAAAGCACACAGTATGCACCGCAGCCTGAAAGAAACACCTGTTTTTCGCGCCGCTCGATTTTTAAAAACAGCGAAGCGAACGTTCTCGTTTGATGTGCTGTGTGTGTGCGCGCTCCACACACAGCACTGCGCGCTACATGCAACAGAGGTGCACGCGCGCGCATGCGCGCACGTTATTGGGAACAGTGGTCCCTACGTAACTACAGTCTCAACCAATGTCTGCGCGACTCACTCCAGTTAACCAATCGGAGCTCTGTTCACACCCGCTATCTGACCAATGCCAGCGCGGCCTTTTGTGACGTCAGTTTTTACTCCTTCGACTGACCCTCCCTTTACAATCTACTCTCGATACACGCCCGCTGCTTCGACCAATACCAGCACGGCTTTTTGTGACGTCAGTATTCACTCCTTCTACTGACCCCTCCTTTACAAAATCTTACGACAATGTTTTTTCTGATTTTTCTTAATAAAATTCCGTTAGTAACAACATAAAAAGACAATGCTACTTTGTCTGCTCCGCTTAATAAAGAGATAGTCTTCACCTTTCCAAGAGATCCTTACACTGCAAGTAACAATAACGACCAGCGTTATCTCACTTTTCTAACAAGCTCCGGGGTGACCTGTTACTCCTCTAGGGATAAAGCCGAAGTTTCACAAGAGGACTTTTTTGGCATTAAAAAGGTGTCCTGTTACTCCCCCGGGGATACTGCTAGAGTTTCAAAAGTGGACCCTTCGCTATTTCAGACACTCTACTAACATACGAATTTTCCCTAATTATAACACTGACAGCCCTACGTAGCTTTTCAGTATTAATATAACAGACAAAGTACTTCTGCAGTGTGATTTCCTTACCACACTCTTCTTCTGCCTACTTCAGGCAAATTCCTTCCCGGGATTCCTCAGGCAACTCCGTACCTGTACTTCTAGACAACATCGAACATGACACTAACTCTTCATGTTAAAACATATAATCAATATTCAATAACCATTTACCAAACTAATCAATAATTAAACCGTCCTCTGCTACCAAGAAATTGATCCAGCGTTAACCCAATAAATTGATCAGGGAAAAATATTCAATAACATCATGCTTTGGCCCATACACATTCACCCAAATCCCTGATGCGCTGGTGTCAAGTTTGTTAACTTTTTCTTCAACTTATTCCTATTATTTACGCACAAAATTTAAACATCCTGTAATTATAATCGACTTTTCATCTACTTGGTCGATGTACAAATTAGTTGAAGAGTTGATGGCAATGATAATTCTCCAAAATAAAGATTAACCTTTAGAAAACTGGCTAAAATGACCACAAACTCTCGTTGTGATTTAATAATTTTATCTAGTAATAATAAATGCTCACAGCGATCACATTCATAAGCTCAAACACTGGAGACCTCATGAGAGAGAATAACAATCTAATCACAGTAACAACGGAACTATCATTTGAATATACGTTTGCAAAGAGTGGATAGATGAAGAGCCATTAGATACAAGTGAAATCAATCAATTTAAACCAACAATTTAGAGGGGATAGATGAAGAGATAAAAGTTCAATGACAAGAATACGACTGCAAAAAAATAGTTTCAGCAAAATCAAGTTAGATCTAATACAAACCCAAGGGATCTGTACGGGGAAAACCACCACCCAGGCCTAGTTAGTAGCGGGGACCCCTGAACCAAGAGTCAGGGATCAAAGATTCAAGAACCAGGACAAGGACAGGACAGGAAACAGCTAGGCCTCTCAGCTCACCGACGAAACAGCGACGCTTGCCTCTCTCAGCCTAAGCGACCCTCGAAGCCCACACACCACCCAACCACACCCCTAAAGTACCTATTCTTATACCCTAAAAGTACATGTCCGTCCCACAATAGTTGCTAATTTCACATTTTCTAGCTAAGGGATTGGTTGGATTCTAGGCGTGGAGTGTCACCCCACTATGAAATCATCTACTTTTGACTACACCATTGTTCTAAACATTTTTTATACAGTCATCAATACTTCTTCACTCTCATGAGCACACATGCAACAATTTATTGCACATTTTAATAAATTTACCAACAACAGGTTCCGTTCCCACGATGACACTCGCTTTGGCTGCCTTTCAATGTTATGTCCTTCACCAGGTCAGGCCTTTTCAGTTTTGCACAGCAGTTCAGTCACGTGGTCACATGGTTCATACTCGCTCCTAATTCCACCCCGCCCTTGGTTAGGCCAATTTAAAAACATGGAGGACTCGTCCATTATTAAAAGAACAGAAAAACGAACATTTATTAATTATGTGACAATGCAATTTTCACGGTTTACCACCCACTTTAGCTTTACTTCATATTAACGGTTAGCCTAGCATAGCATTAGTAGGAAAGCTGCATTTTTTATTAGTTTAAAGCAACATTCACTATGCTTTTTACCAATACACGTGCGGCTTTGCCATGCAAACCTCCTAGATTCGTTCAAAACACAAGATTATTACATTTCCGGTTATTTACGGATTAATTCTGGTTAGTTCATGCATTTTGTAAAGCATAGCTTCCCACGTGTAATGTAAATGTGCACATTAGTTGTTTTAACACTACTTACTGTTAGTCCGTATTATAGGGGTGTTCGGTTGAGAAGGTTTCTTTCACGATATCCTGCTCCATCAGTACCTCACCTATAAATAAGAAGATCAATTACAAATACCATACTATGTCCCCCAGGGAACCCAGCTCCTTAAGGGTTCTCTGGGGGATAACTGCTGGTGGTTTCTCAATGGCAGAGGGTGCCCCCAGCTTTAGGGCACCTTCTGCAGCACCATACATGCTGCACATGCGTGATGTACGGTTTTGATGACGTATCATGCCCTGTTGGAGCAATTTTCATATAGTTTGCTGCTTCCTGATAGTGGTGACATGGTCCAGCCACCAGGGATATGCTTCTGGAGGCTCCTACCCTACAGAATTGTCCTTGAGGTTTCCTAAATTAAGCCTCTACTTTTGCTACACCGTGGCTGTAGGAGCCTGGATCGGCCATCCGTCCAGCCCTGGCAGTCTACTGGCCTGGGATCTTCCTGGCATCAGCACCCTAAGGTCCTCCATGGGAGAGCACCAGATCTGCCTGCATTCCTCAGACAGTCAGTCACCTTCTGCCGATTGCAAAGTTTCTGAGTGTCCAGCAAGCGCCCTTAGAGGCAATTTCATGGGCATTCACAACAGGACCAGTCCACAGAAGCCCAGCAAGTCTACCATCCACCCCAGCAACCCTGAGAGAGAGGCTGGGGCCAGTGCAGCTAACCCTAGATAAACATCACAGAACCCCAGAGTACAAGCCAACGAACTCCCTCCGGACAGGGGAGCTTCAGCTGAACAGGGTCCTTCCTCCTTCTTTACAGTCATTTTTTCTCACCCCTCTGACACTGTGTATGGGTTTAAAGAGGGTAACAGAGTTTCTTATAATTGGCGGGTCACCCACACAGCCACATGATGTCAGGATCTAGTCTACTGTCTGTACCCTCCCTTTATTGCACCCTGGGAAGGTTTCAAGGGGACAACTCCCTCCAGAATCCTATCACATCTCTTCTATGAGCCAAGGTCTTTCCACCCAGACCTGATTTCTTCCGTCGTAACCTTCAAAGACCCCCCTGTAGTGACTGGAGCTAGAAGTCGCCTTTTCTTCCCGCCCCTCCCCCAATGTGGGAACATTCTCCTAGCCAATTTAGGGTCAGGTTCTGCTAACAGCAATGGAGATTCCATCCCCATCTCCCTCCTCCACCACGAGAAGCCTAACCTCCCCAGGATGGGCCTTTTGTGTTCAGATAGCTTTACTATGCTAGATGGTAAAGCAGAGACATTAACCCTCTCAGCAGGACAGCTAAAAGCAGGAATATCGTTAAGGCTGGCCAAGGGAAATATACTAATAATAATATATTTGAAGGAGCCCAGATACATCCAAATGGACCTCATATTTCGGTTCCAGTTGCACACGTTTTGGAACAAGGCAGCAATTCTAACTTCTGTACCATAAGCCAATCTGGAGATAGTAAAACACAATTCACTCATTTAGTGCATCGTAAAAAACAAACGTTAAGCAATATCCAACCAAAATGGGACGTTGCATTCTCCTTTGATCTACTATCAAATTATATTAATTTTAATCTTGGCCACATCTGCGTCAGTCCTACCTGTTGGCAGTTGTGCAGCTGAGGCAGCTAACAGTCTTTCTCACTAATCCTGATATTTGTGCACACACGCGTGCACATGGTAACACACAACCTGCCCAGAGCTTCTGAGCCCAGCTGCGAATATACGACGTTACATCACGGTGTTTACACCGCGATACCTTTACAACGCAGGCATTACAATGCAAGTCGTTACAACGACTTGCGTTGGAGGGCGCTGGACTTAGGAATAGTATGATTTACTATTCCAACTCCAGCCTACTTACAGTAGGGAAGGTGTTGGAATAGTAAATCATACTATTCCTTAGCTTAGAGCGCCATCCAGCGCAAGTTATTGTAATGACTTGCGTTGTAATACCCGCGTTGTAAAGGTATTGCGGTGTAAACACCGCGATGTAACCGATGTTTCCCGCAAAAAGATAGGTTGGAAAATCTATACTTTATGGTGTGGGGATTTTAACGAGCCTCTTTATCAGTTACCATGAAGGGAAGTTTATGGGATTTTCGGATTCTGATGAAATAGGCCAAACGCATTTTATGCATGCTGCATATGGAGAGGTGATTATTAATATTCTTATAAGAATAATTTTGTGTTCACTAACGAGGCTAATCCTGCACCATTCGGTTATACTTTCACGGGCCGAGGGGCAGGAAGTACGATTGACTATATTCTAACAACCAAATATTTAAACTCCCATTTAGTGAATTTTAGAACCCATGTGAAATGTTTTAGTGACCATAATGCTCTCTGTACCAACAACATAAATAAGAGCTCTGAAGAAAGAACGGATTATGTGGCTGCTATAGAGGTGGCAGGAACAAATGGGGTGGCTGTCAATTGGAACAGGGTTAATCGCAAGGGTTTTTTAGCAATGTTGATAGTGGATACCAACATGCACTTTGAGGTCTGTCTAGATGACAAAGTCAGTGATCATGAAATAAAAAGTGCATTTACAGAAATTTCTAGACATAATAAGGAAAGGCTGACAAGAAGTTTGCGGTTGGAAGATCAACAAATACTGGTTGGCTTGACAGTAATTGTACTTGGCCACATAGAGCTTTGAGGAAAGTCCTTAATACAGTTATTAGAGATAAGAGACTAGTGGCTCTCTGTAGGGGGACATATAAGAATGTATTGGATGAGCAGAATAAATTAAAACCATTAAGGAGGAGGCTTGGGCAGCGTTAACTGCAAACTGAAAGATAGTGCAGCTATTTGGGAAGTAATCAACAAACCCTATTTCCATGAGGCAAGTGCTCAACCAATAAAGGTTGTAATTCCTCCTGTAGAGTGGGTCTCTCACTTTGGCAATACCTACTCAGATTCTAGTGTGGAAACATTAATCCACATTGACGAATTGGGGCAAAGTAACTCTCTGCTCATTACAGATAGTTGTATACCATAAGAATTCTCACTATAGAAGTGACTGCTGCAATTGTTAACAGACGTAGCATGAAAGTACCTGGACCCGATTACATCCGTGTGGATATTTTCAAGGCCAATATACATCCATGGGGCCCCCTTCTCACCATCTTTCTAAGATCAGTGTGCAGGTCTGGAAGATTAGACACTTGGTCTAAATCCCTGATCATCCCAACATACAAAAAGGAAAACCGCAGGGTTCCCAAATGCTATCGCCCGATCTCCCTACTAGATTCCTTGGTTAAGGTAATGTGGAAATAAAATATAAGAATAAAAAAAAAAATGATCTGCTGCCCCACTCTGCTCCCGCTGACGCCTGCATCGCTGTTCCTCTCGGCGGCCGGCGGCCGGAAGAGGATGGGCCCTCAGGCTCCGCACCCAATCCAGGAGTGGGCTGAGCGGCCTCGTTTGCCGCTCAGACAGTGCATTGGAGTCTATGCTGTTTCTCCAGCCCGGCTGTGTAACACAGCCAGGTCGGAGAAACATAAGTGCACATGTGTGTTTGGCCAGCCTCCGACGGCCAGCCAAACACACATGTGCACTTATGAGTGCACTTTACTCCTGCCTGACATGCTTGGCCCCGCCCTATACTTTTGTATTGGGCTCAGACAGCATAAATAAAATGATAGCATTGCGTTATTATCATTTTATTTATTGTCTGCTGGCATGGGCTGTGGAGCGATGCTTTTCTGCCATTACGGAGGAGCCGCCCCTACTTTTCACCCTATATATTAACAACTCACAAAAGGTGATGTTTGAGAGGTCCAGGGGCATGCCCCAGATTGGTCAGTGTCCTCCTGTACAGTGACGATGAGGTACTAATGGCCCATTCTCCAAATGGTCTGCAATCATTATTAAATGGCTTTGTGGATTTCTTGCCTGATTTGGACCTTAAGGTCAATCAGGGTAAAACCTTTACCATGATGTACAGGCCATGTCTCTTAACTGCCATCACTTTAGAGTGGGCGATGTACAACTGGCATAGAATAATTCATTCTCATCCCTGGTGCTCCTATTTGATGCACAAGGCTCATGGAGAAAGTTACTGATTGCAAGAAATATCAATGAGACAAATCTGTATTATGACGCCTTGGTTTTTCTTCAAAAATGGGTATGAAACCACTGAGAAATGGGCATTATGAACCAGTCTAAATGTAATTTGATGGCCATTATGGGGTGGGTGTCTGGGGTCACGACTCTCCAGACATGTGAAAATGCCTGTTCAAGGAGATGCTGGCACTTCTACAAAATTGCTCTACCCATGCATGCCACAAGGAATTAAGCATGAGTTTTCTTGTAGGTGTCTCATTGGACTCCGCGCACTACTCTCTTCTATTATAGCACACGTTATGGACGCAGCAAGGATCTCTCTTTAACAGATTGATTGTTAAGAGGCTGTTTGCCATTGGTTCGTGCAGGGCCGGCTTTAGCGCTGGTGGCGCCTGAAGCGACAATCATTTTTGGCACCCCTTCACTCCATGACCGCCTTCGGATTCTCTCACTTCCACCAGGCAAAAGTGCCCCTCATCTCTCCAATCATACATTGTCACCAAGCACAGCGCCCCCCTGAGGTCAGCGCCCAGTGCGGCCGTACCGGTCGCACTGCCCTAAAGCCGGCCCTGGGTTCGTGCCTTAGACATCCCGTGGCTAAAATACATCAAGTCTCAGTGTGCCAGTGTTGGAAAGTGGATTATTGGTAGGGGCAAATGTAGGTCTGCCACTGGCAATAAGGCCACTAACACATGATAGGACTCAGCATAGGTCTTAGAAAATTATTCCCATGTTCAACCCTTGGTAACGTGGCTGCGAGCAGATAGGCTTAACCTCAAAGACAGGTATGTAAAGCATTAAAAAACACCAATTTAGTAAATAATTAAGACACAACACATAATAAAAATCCAACACCAATTTATAAAAATAGGAACTATTTTTATCTTTAAAATGACACCAAAACAACAAAACTCCAATGTAGGGAACCGGAGATATGAATTTTCAAAGATTTAGCAAAATATAGCACTTAGAAGATTATAGCACCATATTGGGATACCTGCTCGCGATAGACCGGGTCAAAGTCAAAGTTTCAGGCCAACAGCGATGGAGCCCTGGGCGGCTACAGCTCGCGGCAGGTCCCGGTCTCAGTTTCTACCTTCACACTTAGAAACGTTTCTGGAGCTTTTCTCCCCGAGGTCCCTCGAAGCTCCCAGCCAGTCCGGATTCGGTGTGGGTTCGCCGGATTGCCTTTCGACGAGCTCCCGGTCAACTTCCCTGGAGCGGACTTAGAAACTTTTTCTTTAGCGCTTCAGCGGTGCAACCCAGGAGCCCAGGCCGACACGCGATAGAAGGCAGGCGGCTTGGCTCTCGCAGTTGCTCCCGGTCACCTTTTCTACGAGCGGACTTAGAAACTTTTTGGGAGCTTTTTCTCGCGGGGTCTCTTGATGCTCTTCATGTAGCCGGATCCGGTGAGGGTTCGCCGGCTTCAGATTTCTTCTAGTCCCGGTCAAACTCTGGAAGTTGGACCGACGGAGCTTTTAGCGGGACGAACCTGGGTGGCTTGGCCGGCTCGCAGTTGAAGGCAGGCGGCTTGGCTGACCAGGTTGAGTCGGTCCCTCTATGGAGCTTTTTTTCAAAGTTCCTCCAAACTTCTTGAACTTCTTCCTGAAGTTCCTCAAAGGGTCCCAAAGTGTCTCAAACTCACTCCAAGGGTCTGGAAGCTCCAAGATGGTCCTTGAAAGTTGAGGACTTCAGTTTCCACAATCTACTTGGACGTCACCCTTACAAATCCACTGGTAGTTCTCCAAGGTGCAGATTTAGTTGGTGATGTTCCAGATGAGCTCTTTTAACCTGTAGCTTTCAGGGAGTCCACTCTTTAGTTCCTTTTCAGCAAGATAATCCACAGGGCTGAAGTTTCAGATGGTGCAGTCTTCAGAGGTCAGGCCTTAGAAATCTTTGCACAGCAAAACTTCTCAGCTTGGCAATGTCTTGCTTCAGTAAGTTTCAAGCAGCAGATCTGAGAGGCTCTGCCCCTCTCAGATACTTATTCCAAGTTCTCTGGGTCAAGCAGGAGGTCACTGCTGACCAATGGGAGCAGGGTAACTCCTCAAAGATATGACCACATCCTGTAGAGTGTGGCATTATTTTCTCCCAGAGTGCATCAAATCTTCCAAATCCATAATGGCTGATTTTCCAGCAAGGAGGTAAGAGCTGGCTAAACACACCCCTAGGATGGCTAATTTACTTAGACTCTCCCCCCTGCATCTGCTCATACTTTCCTTAATCCTACCATCTGCCTAAGGTGGGAAGTTCAGAGTTGTAAATGACACTGTTCTCTGCTCTCCTCTTTGATGAACATAGTTTACGACTCCTCCCCCTGGCCTGGCATTCCTATGGAACAGCACACTGCCCTGCCAGCAGAGCTGGTTGACCCCAGGGGCTCTTTATCACCTCTTCAAGGCAGCCTGGCTAATCCACATAACTCTGACCAATCAGGGCAGACCACTGGAAGGCTAAATTTGGACTTAAAAACAAGAAAGTCTTATAACTTCTTGTATGTACACTTTAGGAGAAATTCAACAATATCATATTGTGGAATTTATTAATACCATTCGGGAAGTCTTTGAATGGCACTTCTAGCCCTCTCCTATCAAGAGTTATTAATCAATAACTTCCTACCATGTTAACCTATGTAGCAGGGGATTTGCAATGGGAAAAATGACTTGGGCCATTTTTCCAGCACCAGGACTTACAAAAACATATTTTATAAGTATTTTGCCTATATCTACAGGACCCCCACCCCATGGGACAACTAGGGGAGACTTTAGGGGTTCTGAATCTGTAGAAATATTGCAGATACTCCCTCCACAGTGCTCCTAGCATCAAAGTCGAATTTGGGCAGCACTTTATCACAATGTGGGGAGTGAAATGTGAATTTTCACTTAACCCAGGGCATATAAAACTCATTTTACAAGGGTGTACCTTATAAATATCTGACCCCCCACCCCTGGGACACCTAGGGGAGACCCTGGGGGTTCCTAAAATGCCAAAACCTTGTAGGTTATCCATTTTTAAGTGCCCCAAACCCCAAAGTCGAGTTTGGGCACAATTTACTTTTTAATAGCAGTCCTGGTACCCAGGCTTCAGCAGTGCACACATGAAAGTGCAAAAAGAGCTGCTGGCCTCTAAACTGACATGCCCTAGGGTACTAGGGACTGCTAGGTAGTTTCAATCCCCCTGCCCTATTATATACTAGGGGCTTATAGGGTAGGTCATGCCAATCACAGGGGTACCCCACCATACCATTGTGTACCCTAGTGTATGTAGGTGTTTTAACTGTATTCTAATGTGTCTCTTTCAGCATAGCACTGGCCCTGGGCCTGGTTAGGCAGAGCCCAGGGTCAGTCAAAGTCAGTTACCACCAGTATCAGTCAGCAAAAAGTTGGGGGGTGCCCAGGGCACAAGGTGACTTTGCAACAGCCAGGTTAAATAGACCTGAATTTTTATTGACCCAAAATCTCTCACTGCGATTAGCAAAACTTATTTTAATATCCTTTTTTAACAGATGTTCAAAGAAGGCAAATATAACATAGAATGCAGTAAGGAGGGTGTCTCTTTTCATTCTGTGTTGTTAATAAGGGATGGTTTGCAGCCTTACCTAAAATTTGTAACTAAAAGTCAACACAGGTTTGTGTTAACCAGATTAAGGTGCAACATTGTTCACTGTTTGTTGACGTTCCTGAGGCGAATGAGTAGTCTAGGACACTGGTTTCCTGTCCCTGTGATACACTTTCAAAGCAAAGCACTATGCACTGTCTATTCTTCTGTAAATGTTTTAAGAGGGTTGGGTGGAGTACTATTAAGTCTTTATTACAGAAGTACAAGCTGAGGCAATGCAGACCAGCCATGATGTTCCATCAGCGACTATGCCCACTTGAGATCTGTGATGTAGTCTCAGCTTTTATCTGATACAGATACGAAAATGTTTGGGAGATTGGATATGATATTCTTTCTTTTATTTTGACTATGATTTTTATATACTGGTGATTTGAATTTTTATGCTTGGGTCTTTGATTAGTGATTTAATGATTAGCTGAAAAGAATTAACTTACTGTCACCTCGTGTGTTAACCATCACCCAAAAAATCTAAATGTGTCATAGGAGACTGCAAACCTGTATAGTCTAATGTAGTTGTTCATTTTATGTTTTTTGCACTTTTATGGTGTTAAATAAAAACCAAATAAAGTTTTATTGACTGACTTCTGTGTTTCCTTTGTGGTGCAGTTGTTTTCTGACCTCGTAAGACATTTTCAACATACCAAGGGCACATACACATACACATAGGGCACACTTTCCTGTTTGCACCACAGCACACCTTTCAAAAGGTAGACCCGGATAGTGCGCCCTACAACAACAAATGTGCACCCCCAGGGCAGTTTTGAACTCGTACTGCCCTGGGGGCAGCACATTCAATGAAATATGGAGCAGCTGCTTCCAAGCAGCTCTGTGTTTTTCTGTGAAGGTGGAAACCCGCCTGCACTTTAAAGAGGGGTAAGAGATCCCCTTGCATGCAGGTGCAGTGAGTGACTGCATCTACTTGCCGGGGATCTCTGGGGGGGTCCAGGGACCCCCTTTCCACCCTCCAGAGGGCCGACCCCAGGGGGCACCTTCACATTTGCGCCACCTTTTTGTGGCGCACTGTCAGTGCCCCTCCTAATGGCTTAATTGGCTCTGAGCCTGTGTCCATAATATGGCATGGCAAAGTGGCAAAATGATTCCTTCATTTGCATATGGTCACTCCGCCGACCAAATAATGGAACATTCTCTAAAGATAGCGCTGGCGCTACATGAGCGCCAGCGCTTTCAGTATTACAGAAGTGGCTGCACAAGCGTCTGCGACCCTTTCTGTAATACCCGTGAGGGTCTTCAGGCGCTTTGGGGGAAAGTGGGAGAGGTGCTGATCCATCTGAGAGCTGGGGTTCAGTCGAAGAGCCAGGTCTTGAGGTCCTTCGGGAATTAGGTCAGCGACGGGGGTTGTCTGAGGTGGAGAGGCAGGGTGTTCGAGGTCTTGGCGGCGAGGTAAGAGAAGGATCTTCCTCCGGTTCTAGTCTTGTGCATCCGAGGGACAGTGGCTAGGTCCAGCTGGGCGGAGTGGAGGCGTCTGGTGGGTACGTGGAATGAGAGGCGGTGGTTCAGGTATGCTGGTCCTGCGTCGTGGAAGGCTTTGTAGGCATGCGTGAGGAGCTTGAAAGTGATTTTTACGTTGACTGGAAGCCAGTGGAATTCTCCGGGATGTCAAGAACGAGCCTGGCTGCGGCATTTTGGACGTTCTGTTGTTTCATGAGGAGTTTCTGGGTGACACCGGCGTACAGTACGTTGCCGTAGTTGAGTCTGCTGCTAATGAGTGCGTGGGTGACCGTTTTTCTGGATTCGGTGGGGATCTATTTGAATGTCATTCGAAGCAGGCGGAGCTTGTGGAAGCATGATGAGGAGACGGCATTGAACTGATGGTTCATGGTGAGCGAGGAATCCGAGGTTTCGTGCATGGTCCATGGGAGTGGGCGGGGTTCCCAGTGCAGAGGGCCACCAGGAGTTGTCCCAAGCTGAGGGGGTGGGTCTCAGGATGAGGACTTCGGTCTTGTCCGGGTTCGAGTTTGAGGCAACTGTCTTTCATCCAGGTGGCAACGGCCTTCATCTCGCTGTGGAAGTTGTTTCTGGCGGTTGTGGGTTCGTTGGTAAGAGAGAGGATCAATTTGTGTGTCGTTGGCGTAGGAGATGATGTTGAGTCCGTAGTCCTTGGCGATGGCTGTGAGAGGGGCCATGTAGAGGTTGAAGAGGGTGGGGCTCAGGGAGGAGCCCTGGGGTACTCTGCAGCTGAGCTCCATGGTTTCGGAGAGGAACGGAGGTAGTCTGGCTCGCTGTGTTCGACCGGTGAGGAAGGAGTGGATGCCGGCGTCATGGAGTTTCATGATTAGGGTGCAGTGGGAAACGGTGTCGAAAGAAAGATATTGTTCCAACCTGGGAAACATCCTTTACCCCGCAGTCTCAACAACGACCAGCATTTACAATGTAGTCACTACCCCGACTGCGACGTTACCACGTGTTACTTTAACCCGCAAGTCGTTACAACAACTTGTTGTAGGGGGCGCTTTGTTGGACTGGTGTTGGATTTTTAAATCCAACACCTTCCCTACGGTTGTGTAGGCTGGAGTTGGAATAGTAATGTATACTCTTCCAAAGTCCAGCGCCCCCTAAAGCAAGTTGTTGTAACGACTTGTGGGGTAAAGTAACACGTGGTAACGTTGCAATCGGGGTAGTGACAGCGCTGTAAAGGCATGCAGGGTAAATGCATGTGGAGTTCCATCATACAACCTTCTAACCAAATTTCTGCTTAACGATGGTCTGTAAGATACCTAGATTAAGAGTCACAAAACAGATGGTTACACAATTCATTGTACTTAGCATCAACTCAGTGTCTTATATCTAAGACGATAAATAAGCCACAAAATGTCTTATGAAGAAATCCACAAATTCAGAAACCTTTTTGGCATGTGATCCAAAATCTGTGAAAATGGGTCTCCCAAGAGAGAAATTTTTCCTATTTGTCTATTTTTGGTTAAAAAAAACACTCCTCATTAAAAAATACTCCATCATGATGTAGTAACAGTTCACTTTCACTCTTAGAAACCAGGGGGCAGATTTACAAGCCCGTTGCTACAACTTTACGCTGCTGTTGCGTCACTTCTGTGACGCAGCGGCGTCGTAAACAATGAGCAACGTTGCGACATATTTACAATGTGACGCATCTAGGGAGATGCGTCACGTTGTAAAGCCTGTGCTACATTAAACCTGTGTCAGGTATAATGTATGCAGGGTAGGCGTTCCCACGCAGGAAAGCCTCGTAAAAGTGACGCAGTGAAATCTACAAGATTTCACTGAGTCACTTTTACGACGCCACTGCGTCGTACTTGCGACACGACTCCAGCAATGCGCTGCCCTTACGCCGACAAGATGCATCACACATCTGTCTATCCTTGCGCACGGTGTGCCGCATTGTAAATGCGGCGCATCCATGGTGGCGCAAGGGTTTTTTTCCGTGTCGCAATTAAACTGGTGCATCCCTGCTATTATGCAGGGATGCGCCAGTTCTTGTAAATCTGCCCCCAGCTACCTTTCTAGTGACACATTGGCTGCATCTTTGCTATTGGCCCTGTACAGCACTGTACAGCACTCTGCCTTTTGCTAGGTATGCAGTATACAAATATTACATACATACATACAAAAAAATAAGGCTTGGCCACAAACAATTATCTACACTCATCATCGGTGATTTAACCTTTCCTTCGAAACCGATATCATATGATGAGGGATTATAGACTGCTCTCCCAACCAATACTCTAAGCTACCACCATCCATCAGCATCCCCATTGCCTGGTGAAAGAGCCATAAACACACTCTCCTATGGGTGGGATACACTTTGGGTGAACCCAAAGTGAGGCACAACCTTATGCTCAGTGGATGATCCAACCCAATAACACACGGTATACCATCAGCGGGCTCTATATGTCTAATCCACTGGGAACAATCATAGGGTCAGCTAGAATGTCAAAGGATAGGGCAGAATGGCTCACAACACAATAACTTTCACCCCTCCTGAATCCCTTTAATGATGTAAACAGATGTCATCACAAATTACATTTATGACATCACTAGTTATATTAAATATTGTTTTAAAATATCTATGAAATATCTATTTCTTTGCTTGGAGATGTGTGTAGTGTACATTCAATCCACAAGAGAAGCTGTGTTCATGTAAGCAAGATTTATTCCAGTGCGGCCTGTTACATAGCGATCCACCTCCAGCCTCTGCCAGTGCTCTTTGCAGCTCCAGTTTCTCCAGTCTATAAAATGTTGACAATATACATGAAGTGGATTAGGGAGAACAGGACTGTACCACTTGTAACCAATACTAGAGTATATTGCTATTTAATGAGGTCATGTTGTTAAGTCCTTTATTGTAATAAATATTGTGAGGTCACGAGCAGTCCATCTGGGGGCTGAGTTTTGGTTTTCATTGTGGAGGGTGTTATGGTTAACATAGCTAGCCATTACTGGCCACTTGCATGTTTTTTTATGGTTTTATTTTATAGTCAGAATTGTATAAGAAAATGAGTTTTTTTAAACATACAGTAATGTGCAATGAGCAAAAGAAACGATACCTTATTTTAAACAAACGTTTTTCATTGATTATCTGGGACTCATTTGATGATATACTGTTTACCCTTTTATTTCATCCCTGCACATGCCACTCCCTGATGAGCATGACCTGTGGTCTTTGGCCATGTGCAGTGAGTGCTGGCTACTTGGCCTTGCCTGTGGCCATGCTATGCACCAAACCACCACTGCACATAGGCTTTAGCCTTGTACAGAAGGGGTAGCCATAAAACCTAACTGCCTCAGCCAGACGCTGCCCAACCTTCCTGGCACCCAATGTCTACAGCAGGAATTGGCCACAAGACCTGTCCCTTACTTTTCATTTTTTAAATTTAATTTTAGGTCTATAAAATCAGTAGATGAATCTGGGGACCCAGACTTCTCTAAGCAGTTTATAGTCACTCGAGCTTGTTTCTCAAACCCCAAAGGGTGGACCCAATTGACCGTGAACTAAGAGGCCCCTTTGGGTTCTCAAGCCCTGAGTTGGATCACTGAACTTCTGGGAACTTTCCAGTGCTAGCAGTCAGTGGGGGTGCCCTTTGGCCAATGAACCCATCATGCTGGGTGCCCGAGGTCTGTGAATCTAGTAATGGGGTCTGCGACCCTGCAACAAGATCAAAATTGTTTTTGGGATTTAGTCTATTTGGAGACCCCGTCACCTCAAATTCCTCCTGAGGCCAAGGTGTGCTCATCCTGGTTCCTTGTACCTTAATATTTTCATGACGCAGATTCAGAGCCCCGCGTTGTGTAATGGCCGCTACACTTAAAAGTTTCAGCTACGGGCTGGCAATCTGAGTGTACAGGTTAATGGAAGTTGATCATGTGTCCGACAGCTCCCACTGGATGATGAGAGAAAGTGGCCACTGATCCAATGAGATTTGTTTAATTTCGTCAATTTCGAACTGCAGACTATTTGCCACTCCAGACTGTCCAGGCAGTGCTTTATCCCCTCGAAGCACACTCAACACCTCTTTGTAATGCAACTATCTCAAAACCTACTGAAGGAATTTAGATAATATCGAATAACGGACTAAGCAAAGACATATCTCTGTATTTAAAATAAGAATTACTGGAGGAATGGCTAATTACAGGTTTGAGTTCCTCAGTAATTCCTCATTTGTTTCTGGAGTTTAACCGAGAGGTTGCAGCTGCTTTTGCAATTCCAGGGAAAACATTAATTCAGATCCAACTCCCCTGGTAATTCCCCATTTCTTACTGAAATTTAACCCAGAGACTACACTGGCAGCTCATAATTCTGATGGGCTGGTAACCTCCATCGAAAATACCAGGCTACTCATAATAGGAGTTTTGATGTTGTGTTACCATGGCACAATAACATATTGATAATTTGGTGGTCTCAGCCAAAAAGAAAAATGCTGGGATGTTCTACCTATACATAAAGAGAGACTTTAGACTTTTGATGACTTTTTTCGGCTGTAAGTTGCATTAAAAGAAGTCCATGCATTATAGTGGTCCATGCATTTTTTATAACTTAATGTTTCCCTTCCCACCTCGTTGTGTAAAACCTGCATTTCCATTTTTGACTATATGTTCTAGCATGTATATTTGCTTATTTAACATAAAGAAGATCAACAGACTGAAGCAATTGATGAACGGTTGGTTTAGATTAAAAGTTGTGTGCCCTTATACCTTACTTTTTTTATTTTTAGGTCTTGCATATTAGACAGAGCGCTGTCGTTTGTGAGACATATTGTTAGATACAGGGGCCTTAGCACCCATCCATTGCTTACCATTGGTTGGGTTCATTGCTGCTCACATTTGGTTGTTTCTTATTGTTTAGCTTGTGAAGACTTTCCTTCCTCTTCTTGTGTTTCTCTCACCTGGTGCATGGATGCATTATTGTGTCCTTACTCTGCTCCCTTTTTCAGGCACTACTTTTTGTCTTTTTAAGTACTCCAAGAGACTGCGTATGTTTTCCAGTTGTCTCCCTGTATGCTTCTGTTTCCCACTCCATGCTGGTGCTGTTCTCTTTCGACTCTGTGGTTCTCCCCTGCCCCTCCATGATTTGTTTGACCTTGTGCGTTCCCCCCACCCGCATTGCTTTCTCATCCTTGTGCGTCTCCCAATCCCAGCTCCACGTTTCATCACCCGTTTGCTTGTGTCCCCTGTCCTCTGAGCACCACACTGCTCTCTCTCGTCAATTGTTCCCTGCACGGCGCCCGCCATGTTCATTCACCTCACTCGCACCCTCCCTGTTGCTTCCGACTCCCAATGTTGCCTCAGCTCCCATTAGCTCTCGTGCTGCTTCCGTGTCTCTCCCGTCCAAGTTGTTTCCCCCAACCCTCTTTGCCCCGATAGGTGCTTTCCCCCACACCTAGGCTACTTTCCAAAAAATGTGCTGATCTGAGTTGGATCTCAGCAAATGGAGAAAAAAAAGCAGCCGCATCATTTTACATGTATGGGCTTACAAAATGACGCAAGAGCCTTTTTTTTTTTTATTTAGTCGTACTTCACAGCATCGGGGATGCTGTACAGCACGACTAAGGTATTGGCAAAGTCAATTGGTCCCAAAGGCGGGACCAATTAATTGGCTTTGCCAATGTATGTTTTTGATTCTTCCCTTTCTTTTTCACACCTGGGTTTCTCTACCCTTTTTTCTCGTGCTCTTTTCTTTCATTTCATTTCTATTTACATCTCTATATCCTTTCCGTTTGATTTGGTTCTTCTAGCCCTCTTCCCCCCAAAATAGTATAGCACACTAACTATATCATATAAGTTCTTGTCTCTGACGAGGCATGTTTAATGTCGCACATAAAACTTCGAACCTCAGACTTCTTGGATGTCACGGCCTTTTTCCTGCCATGGCAGAGAACTGATATAATGCCCATTGATTTTAAGTCTCTCCTTTGCTCCTCGAAAGTTTACAAACACATATGAGGCCGGGTAAGAAAATGACAAATAAAGTTACACAGAAGGAAATAAAGTTACACAGAAGGAATTTCACGCAGAATGGCCTGGGGCGCGAGCCAAGGGTCGACTGCTCTGAAAATCAACCGCAGGGTGGCTCCAGGCGCAATGCTTTCAGGACCACGGGTTGCCTTTGTTCACATGTCAATTCGGTGTGTGCATTGCACATAAAATACTTGCACGCGCTCTGGAGCACCTGTGAGTTGGTCGCTCAGCTGTGTGCTCCTTAAGCGTCTTTGACATCACTCAGTGATCTATACTCGCAATGGTGTTACGTCTTGTCAAAGTACCATTTTGTCCTATTGTGTTTTACGGTGGTATCGCCAATTTACCTTAACACAAAATAATGGAGGTAGAGCAAAATATGACTCTTGGGTGACAGAGTATAAAAATGTCGATAGAAACTCGCAGGAAAAATTAAGCATTACTTGACTAGGTCAATGCGCACAGGTGTTAGTGAGTATTTCGAAGTTATTTTAGGCCTGGCCTTCAGAGAGCTTTAGCTGAGGCTTCAGCCTCATATAATCAAAAAATGCCATAAGTATAAAATACATGCATATATCCATGCATAAAGGGGCTTTGAGTCAACCCCCTTGATCCATTGGTCTGTTCAAATGTCATTCACATTTTGCTTCCACTCATAACGCCATACAATATGTGGTAATGTATCAGCCCACTACAGCCATTGGATCTCCTGCACTGAGTGATGGCACTTTCCCGAATAACAAATGAACATCTGCCTAATAATCACATGAAATCTGTCTAAGAAGAAGCGCAATTAAGTGCCAGGGCTGGTGGACCAATGCTTTAATTTGCACAAGCATTTTGTCTTTCCATTCTTTATCTTTTTTTGTACAATTTTTAGTCATCTTTGTGTTTTGATTGAACTGTGTCTTCATGGTAAAGTAATTCAAAACCAATAGTGCTTTCACTTTGCACCAATATGAATCCTATTTTCCTGTGAAGTATATTAAAACTGTTTTAGGTAAACCTGCCTGCTAGAAAACACTCATACAGGTTCTTTTTTAAATAAAAATATATTTTATGCATATGGTGACATTGTTTAGGTGGTACGCATTTTGTTCTTTTTGTGGCATATGCTTGGAATCGAAAATAAAAAAATATTACTATCACTCCAGCTTGTTAAAGCTAGACCTAATACCTTTAGCAATTCTGGTTTGTATAGGCTCCACTTCAAGGCTGCAGAGTTGCACATAAGATTGTGGTGGGGAGTGTGTGTGTGTGTGTATGTGTGTGTGCATACACATTCCACAAGTCCGCCCAAAATATTTGCAAAAATATACATTCATATGACAGACCCATTTCGGTATGGATGAAAATGGGAACTGGCTAGATCGTAGCACAGCAACTTCCACTCTAGGACTTATTTATGGATCTGATATGTACCTTTCTTCTATGTTACTGTGAAAAGATGTACTTGATTTGGAATGGTGCACCAGTAATCTTCTTATCCAAAATGAAGCAAACAGTCGTAAGGATAGGTGTTCCTTTTTATTTCATTTTCTGATCTTTTAATTCCATATAAAACATCCAGCCAACGCGTTGCGTTCAAATAGATAACTTGAACTTCATCAGGGCTTTTCAAGTATCAATGGATTGTTGGAATATTCCCAATACTTTGTACGATAAGTTCATAAGGTTCCTCCTTTGTGTATGGGAAGATAAATCATCAGTGAAATCTTCCTTTGCTAATAATCCATACGAATAGCCACGGGTTTGATAGCCCGTCAGTTGTGCCGCAAATGCACAGCAAACCGCCAAAACCCCAAGTGTTTATCGAGCCTGTGAAAAGCTGCTTTACCTCTGAGTACATGTGTCAAGTACATACTCAACCAAGAATCGAGAAAAATGAGTATTTATTTAAGAAGATGAACACCACCAACAATGCGATCCTCCTTGCTGATCAAATCCCCTGCAACTGCCATCCACACTCCATGTAACCGTAAACAAACAATTCCATGGCTTGTGTGGTAACAGTGCAAAAAACGTAAAGATATACACAACACATCTCCTCCTGATACAAAAATGTAAAAGCAAAACAAAATGGAGTGCAATGAAACTATATTACATAATAGAATATAACAAAAACCTATACATTAATAAAACGACCATAAACCTATAATAAGAAACACAAAATTTGAAATGAAGAGTAAAAGTTCTCTTAAAAAACAAAAAGATGCAATTACAATGCAATATTCAACCATCTTCCTCACATATATAATCAGACATCCAAACAGGATTCCTACGCACTCTCTTCCTCTCCCCAGGTAGCTGCTCACTTCCTCCATCAACTCTAACAGACTGATTATCAGAAGTCTGTAAGTCTCCTTCCACAACTTCTTTCTGGAGTACCACCATTTTCTGTACTCCCTTGAGTTTTTATTCCTTCCCAAAACTCACCATCAAAATTCTGACTCAATCCAACATCATTTTCTTTCCTATATATGTGCTTCTCACCTTTCAAAATAGCAATCCTTTTGAGACTCCACACTTTCCCATCATTTAACCTCACAGCATTCTTTAGAACTTGAATCACTTCAAAAGGACCTGTAAATTGACTCACGCCTTTTTTAACCTTCCACGGTTTTTTAACTTTGACTAACATGTCAACTTTAATCTTGGATCCATCAGCCAACGATCCTTCCTTTTTATCATACCACACCTTGTATTTGGTGTGAGTATCCCTAAGAGTGTCTCTAACCTTCTCAAGATCTACCTTACAAGAAGTGGACTTCTTCAACCATCCCGGATCACATTTGCTTCTGGGAAGACGGCCCCTCATAATTTCTAAAGGGGAAAATGTTGGCATTTCATTTGTGGTAATTCTGTAGAACCACACAGTTTTTTGAATTTGCAGTTCCCAATCTCTTTCATCTTTCACCGCCACCTGGATACCTTCCTTGGGCACTTTGTTAAACTGTTCGATCATACCATTCCCGCTTGGATTATGAAGAGAAGTGGTACAGTGCTTAACCACCACTCTCTTAAACTAATCCATAGCCATGTTGGAAACAAATTGTACACCATTATCAGTGATATTAGTTACAGGTAAACCTTCCAGAGTGAACACCATATCAAGAAAACTCAAAACAGTGTGAATGTTCACCTTCTGCACTACTTGCACTTCCGGCCACCTTGAAAACACATCAATAAGGGCTATGATATACTTTGATTGCTCTCCAATAGGCCCCATGATATCCACAGCAACCATATTCCATGGTTCATTAGGAATAAACGGGACACCCATGTTAGGTCTCAAAGTTTTTTGTGATTTATCAGAATTAGCGCAACTAATGCAATTTCTCACCATTCTTCTATGAATAAGTCTATACCTGTCCACCAAAAACCATTTTTAACTCTGTGTTTGGTCCTAACAATACCTCCATGGCCCTCATGACATTGCACAGTAATGTTCTTCGTCAAAGCAGCTGGGGGAACAGCTCTATCCCCTCTCCATATCATACCAGCATCTGAAGTAAGTTCATTCCTAACCTCCCCAAAACATCTTATTACCGATTTAAAAGCACCTTTCGTAGGCCAACCATTAATCATGTACTTCAGGGCTTTTTGCAAATCTTCATCGGCTCTATATTCATCCATCCAAATTTCCTTCTTTATAGCGGAAATGCCTTGATCATGTACCCATGCTATGTCAAACTCATCTCATTCCACACTCAAATCCTCTTTGATTTGCAAAGGCATTCTAGACAAAAAGTCTGCTGTCATGTTTTCTTTTCCTGGCACAAAAATAATCTTGTAAGTGTAATCTTGCAACCTCATAGACATTCTCGCTATACGCGCAGACGCCTTAAGTATACCTTCTGTAGTGAGCAGTCTGACAAAAGGCTTATGGTCACTACGTAACAAACATTCCTTACCCCACACAAAAGACTGAAAATGCTCCGGTCCCCATACACACACTAGGGTCTCCCACTCAATAACAGTGTATTTCATTTCTGATGGCGTAAGAGCCTTAGAAGCATATGCAATCACTACTTCACTGCCTTTTTTTGTTTCTTGAGACAACACTGCACCTATGCCCTTGCAACTTGTGTCAGTAGTAATCACACTCATTAAGTTAGGATCAAACCCACACAAAGCCATGGCGTTAGCGATTGCTGTTTTTACATCAGTAAATTCCCTTCGACACTCTTCACTCCATAGAAATCTGCATGTTTTTAAGCAACTTGCGAATACTAAATGACCTTGTACAAAAATTGTTCACATATTTTGAATAAAATTCTGCAAGTCCAAGGAATGGTCTTACATCATCCTTACTCATTGGTTCTGGTGCCAATAGAATAGCTTCTGCTTATTCAGGTTTAGGTCTAACTCCGTCCTCACATAATACATGTAACATGACCCAAATAAGTAACTGAATCAATACAAAATTTGCATTTCGTATGTTCCACTGTTAACCATTTCTCGTTCAAAAATTTCCAACACATTCTTCAAAATATTATCGTGTTCCTCTTTATTTTAATCATATTTTAAAATGTCATCTTGAAAGCACATGACATTAGATATTTTGGAAAATAAATGATGCATCACACACTGAAAAACAGCTGGCACAGAGGCAAGCCCGAAAGGCATCCTTTTGAATCTATAACAGCACATAGGTGTCACAAATGTGGTATATGATCTACATTCTTCCTTTAGCACAATCTGATGGTAGGCAGCAGAAAGATCAATAGTGGTAAAAACCTTAGCATCTGTTACCAGAGCCAGCATCTTAGAAAATGTAGGCAATGGGAATTGATCCATGAGGATATTATTGTTCAAATGTCGAAGATCAATACATAACCTAATTTTTCCGTTACTACGTCTGGCTACTACAATGGGTGAAACCCATTCTAAGGACTCCACTTCCTCTATAATGTCACACTGTACCAATTTTAACAGTTCTTTCTCAACCTATTCTCTCAACAACATAGGTAAGTTTCTAGCTTTGTAAATCTTTGGAATGGCATCCCTTTTAAGTACAATTTCATGCTCAAAATTATTTAATTTGCCAATTTTCCCCCTAAAAACATTCAGAAATGTCTTTAACACACTCTGACTAGTGTTCTCCCTTTTATTCACAATCATTATCAGTTCCAAACTATTTGGATTCAGAATCATGTGTACAGTATCCCGATACATACATTTTTCCCTCAGAATACCCTTCTGGATTGATGTCGGTCTTCTCTAAATCACTACCAATTCTATCAACAAATTTGGATTTCCATACATTTTCATTTACAATAGCATATGGAGAACCTGAATCCACATATATTTGTAGCTCTACCCCTCCACTCCTCATATCACATAGTGTTTTTTTCCATACATGTTTATCCTTGAGGTTCAACACTCTAGGAGAAGAATCAGTTATATTCAAAACAAACTTGCACGCGTTCTCCTCCTGGGTAGAATCATCTTCACTAGAGTTTTCATCCTCTAAACACTTTACCCTTCCTCGTTCTCTCCTCTTACATGCCTTTGAAAAATGCCCAAACATGCCACAACTTAAACATTTTTGCTTTAAAGCAGGACACGATTTGTTGTTCGCCAAATGATACTTGCTATCACAAAAATAACACCTCAATCTATCTCTGTTTTTCCAGCATCAACACTTTTTTCTGACTGCTTCAAGTAAAACTTTTGTTTGCTAATACTTTTTTTTCTGGCCTGTTTTATTTCCAATTTTTCTTACACATAGATCACTCTTTCAAATGTCAGATGCAATAAAAAATTAACCTATTCTTCTATCAAGGTCAAAATGGGTATGGGGTCCTTCCTCTTCTGCAGCATTTCAAAAAGACTCTGGAAATCTTTATGGAGGGGTTGGACAGTATTAGTGTCACAGGTCCTAGCATGCAGGGAAAAATAAATGCTGAATAAGCCAACTTTAAGGTAAGACTCAACTTCTTATCAATGGCATCCATCAAAGAAGCCTCCTCAAGTCCACAGCAGACTGGAAAGAAGCCATCGTGGACAGGTAGGGAATTAGATCCAGGAGACCAGAACCTGGCAAAAACGTCCTCCTCACAATCAACCACCTCAAAACGTAGGAAGCCAAGGAACTCCAAAAAGTGGTGTAAAGGAGCATTAATTGAGAGCCCTGCACATATCTTCCCTAGGCTCTTTCTCCCCCAAACCATCCCACATCATCATCTGCATCAAGCAGGGGCAAAACGGAGGTCCCTGTGGCCCCCGTGCTGTGGAGGGGCCCCCAGGGTTTCTTGTTTTGGAGGGGCCCCCCACACCCTCTAAGCCATGCCATTGCATGTCTTCAAGAATGTGTGCAATGGCATGTAATAAGAAATCGTTAAACGCTCGGGAAAGCTGCTCTTCTTTCCGAGCAGGCACCTGCAGCGTAGAGGGGGACCAATCATTCAGGGGGCCCCCACTGAGCCCAAGACCAATGAATGGATACCACAACAGACTTTGATGCACTTCCCTGCAGGCTGGGGTGGAACTACGTCCCGCAGCTTCCTTTGCTTCCTGGAAGGAGGTGCTGCTGCCGCCCACAACGTTGCCCTTGCGCTCAAAAACGCCTTATTTTTCCCGCGCGCGGGAAACCACAACAGACTTTGCTGCACTTCCCTGCAGGCTGGGGTGGGACTACGTCCTATGCTCCTCCCCTTCCTGGAAGGAGGTGCTGCTGCCACCCAAAACTTTGCCCTAGCACTTAAAAGCGCCTTGTTTTTCCCACAAGACGCACTTGGGACGCACCTGGCCGAGTACCCGGGCAAAGACACGTCCAAAAGTGGGCCTGTCTGTGCCCGTCCGCGGCTGGACGTGGCTGGGCCCAGTCTCTTGCTCCACGTTATCCTCATTTGGGTCAGCTCATGGAGTTTCATTAACCACCACATGGAAGGAAGGAAGAGAGCCACACTTTTTACCTCTGTTCATTTCTGATGATCAAGCGTATTCTAGCAGCACTGTTGTTTTGTAGAGTGGTGGGCTCTAAGGTCCTTAGTCATTGTCATGGAGAAGAAGAAGTTGGTAAGTACACTATCCCACGTTATATGTCTAACAAAGCATTAACGTGCAAAAAGCAGCATTATTATTATTTTTATTTTTAAGCAGAACGACAATGCGGCCTAATGTTTCATGCATTAGTCCACGTATTAATGCACACATGCGCAAAAGCATTTCCCCGTGTTTTCGTGTTTTTACATGTTAGTTTCACCGCACACTGTTAATAAATGTTACCGAGGAGTTAATCCGAGCAGGTTTTATTTTCTCAAAACCCTGCTCCATCACTGGTAGCACATTGTCTACCATAGGAATCCTTCCTGATGTGGTCACCTATCTTGTCTAAAATTACTGTGGTTATAGATGATTGCCTGACTCCAGTTAAAGAGGGGGACTTAGTGGTGATCAACTTTAATCGCCCCCTCTTGCTGCGCAAATCCTGGCTGCAACCAGTCTGCGCAGACGCAGCTCTCCGTCTTCCATCCAAGCACTCCCACTGGGTTTCTTCTAGAGCCCCGAGGTTGTCTGTATGGCTCCGCAGATCATGGCAGGGCCTCAGGACTTTGGCCCACCTATGAACTCTTTTGCAATTCCTTCCCTGGAATCTGTGAACCGTTTTGCCTTTCTGAGTGCTTTGGATTCTTGGAATTGACTGATCCTCCAGGCTCACCCTGTGAACTCGCACAGTCCTCTGGGTAACTGCTCTCCTATCCCTGTTGGAGTGGATACTGCTGTGTGTCAACATAATAATCTGACTTTAGTTACTTGGAACACTGTTGGACTTGCTTTAAAATTCAGTGATCTAAATTGGCATACTTTTATTTAAAAAATGGAATGTTGCTTGTTTGCAGGCAACATGGGAGAGCTCAAATTTTTGTATTCTTGAGGGGTGTAAAGTCTATTTTGTACCAGCACTTGCTTCATGAAGCCTCTGGCAAGGCCAAAGTGGGGCCTAACTATTTACATCGCTGTGACAGTGATGGAGCAAGGACTCGTAGAAAAGAGACTTGCTTGGAGGCAATCCGCTCCTTTATCTCACTAACAAGTTATTAATCATGTTTTGTGAATAACTAATACGCACCACATGAACACGCGGGTTAGTGAAGCTTGCCTATGTGTGTACTAATGCGGATAAACAATAAAGACGGACTAATACCGCTTTAAACGGGGAAACTGTTGTGTGCATGCGTCAACTGCATCTACGTAGTATGACGAGGTAACGCTTGAAGGGAAATTCTGACGTATGAGCAGAAGACACTAAAATGGAGTCTTGAAGATTCGCGTGCATGGCATCTGCTTAACTGAAACGAAAATAAGCTATTTTATCAATGCTAATGCGAGAAAAGTATTAATAAGTAAAGGGGAATAGAGCAGAGGTGGGAGGTATACAGTGCGATCATTTTATTTGTGAAATTAATATTTGTCTTCTTGACTTTATTACTAGTGCGCATTTGGGCCTCTCATGCATAACTGAATTAAGCTGAGTAATGAAGAGACTGCGCATGTCCACTGAAAGTTAACCCGGAATGATGACTTAGATATTGAACAGGAGCCAAGGACACGAGTGATACACCCTGGGAACGGATGGTGAAGAGTTCAATGATGAGGACTCTTATTCAGAATGTTATAATAATGCGTATGAGAACTGAATTTATGAATAAAAATTAAGGGGATGGGTTTGCGAACAATAGTTGAACTGATTTTAATGACATGTAAGCATGGTGTGATGGAGCTTCCCCCATGCCTGACCAATCATATTTTCGTATTTTTACGATATTGAAACTTTAGTGGGTGGAACATGAAGAAAACAAAGGTATAATTAAGATAGCTTTAGTTAGTAAGAGGGAGAAATTGCTCGAAAAATTGCTGGGAGAGATGCTGAAGCCGGGAGCTGTGCTGAGGAAGATGCTGTGAGATGCTGAAGTTGCTGATGGAGAGCTGACTGCAGAATTCAAAGAAGAACTTTCTATTATAATTTAATTGAGTTAGATCTGAAGATTGCGGAAGAATCTCGAGGAGGAAGAGAGTGTCAGAGAGGGGTGCGGCGCATTCGTCGGTATTTTAGAGAGGTCAACTATCCTGTCCTGAATCCTGTCCTGAAGTCTTTGTCTCCTGACTTATCCCAGGGGATCCTTACCAGCCCTTTGGCCAGGGGGTTGGTCTTTCACACCATCCTTGGTAACTATAAATTCTGTATTTGCTATATGATCTTTTCTCTCTGTCCTCTTTCCTCTCTGTGTATTGATTATTGCATGAGTCCAAGACATACGTATGGTGATTATGAATTGAACTTTCTCTCCAAATGAATGAAGGTGATTGCACTGTACTGAGTTGTTCACATACATTTAATTTAGATAAAGGTTTTAAACATTCTGGAGTCTGTGGTTATTTAATTCAAATAAATGAAAGTTAAAGTTATGTTAATTATCACCATCAACTAGTTCAACTAATGGTCCATCGGCCAGAGGAAAGAATTTGTTGATCTGTGAAGGGTTAGTTAAAATGAAAAAGGGTATCGAATGAACTAATCCTAAATTTGAACAGAAACCCCTTAACCGACCAGCGGTTTTAACCATCGTGAGATTTATGGGCCCAGGTGAGTATATGGTAAAAGATTATCTGTTGTTGGTGAACCGCTGGATCAACAGTGAATGTTCGAGTTAAGGTCCTTCCTTCGGGCAGCACCGAATTACAAGCATTGAGGCTGTCAATGATGGGTTCTACTGTTTTTTACTGCATTTTTATAATGCTCCATCAGGTTCCCGTGGTCCATCGAACATATCACTCCTAGGTTCTTTTATTGAATCTCTGTCAGAGAATGGGGGTGGTTCTCCCAGCTTAATTATCGCTGGGGATTTTAAAACCCACCTATGTGAGTGTCCCATTGATAACCGCACTTTTAAACCTGAATGTAGGCACCAGGAGGGGTTACGTTGGTACACACAAGAGAAGGCTCTGAACTAAAGAAATGTTTAACTAATAACAACTTCGTTTTTACCTTGGACAAGTTAGTTCACGCTCCAAACCCGCAAATTCTCCCCATGTTTAAGGCTAGGGGCTGTTCTTCTATTATAGACTATATTTTTGTATCCGCCACTCTTTTTCTGTTGGTGACTCGCTTCAATATTTCACATAGCATCTTCAGTGATCATAGCCCAGTTTCTATCACTTTGAGCTGGCGGCAGCCCATTTCATCTTGTGTTCAGGGGTCCCTGGGTGTTTACTCACTTTCTGATCAAGGCAGGCGTATCAGGTGGGAAATGGTTGAGCCTGAAATATTTAAATGTCTTTTGTTTTATAACTGTGCAAAGGACTTTGCCATTTGTTGAGACCCCATTGCTACTAATTATTCAATACTAGAGGCTTTTGGGCATATCTCTAAAAATACAGCTATGCTATTATCTTGCCCGGTCTCTAATTCCATCGCTTCTGACCCTAAATGGTTTGACTTAGATTGCTCTAAAGCCCCGAGGACCCTAAAAACAGTATTAAAAGCTACCCCCAGAAATAGTGTATTTGTTGCCACTTGTAGTAAAAGCTATCAGCTTGAGTTGAAGAGATGTAAAGATGAATTTAGAGTACAAGCATGGTACGATCTAGCTCAAGCAAGCACAGGGAAAGATAGCTCATTGTTCTGGTGCATTGTAATTCAACCAAACTTTGCTCAGGGAAATGGAGTTGCGTTGTGCCCAAGCACCACTACTAGTCAATGGGTGACTCATTTTAAAGGCATTTATAACCATCCAGTGCCTACAGAACAGACAGTCATCCCTGCGCAGCCTCCAAGTGGTAGATCAAAGTTGACCTTTAATCTAGAGGAAGTTATGCTGAGAATCCAATGTCTAACACTGGATAAGGCCCCGGGCCCAGACGGTATAACCCCAGATCTGTTTCTTAGTTAGGTGGTGGTTTGGGGTCCAACCTTAACTCAGATCCTAAATGCCTCAGTGGGAGAGGGACCTTCCCCTTCCTGGTCATCCTCAGAAATCGTTCCATTTTTTAACAAGCATTTGCAATGCAATAGATCTCGCATTTACGCGAGTTTGAGCTATTGGCATTGTAAATTACAATGCTTTTATTTATGTTTTGGTTTTTAAAACTTAAATAAAAGGCATTGTTATTTACAATGCCAATAGCTTAAACTTTCTTAAATGCGAGACCTATTGTATTGCAAATGCTTGTTTTCCTTTGTCCACACGTATTCCTATCTTCTTTGCTGCTCATTTTCTCTCTCATCGCGCCTCTCTTTGTCCCCTACTCATACTCAATAAAGGATGACTCCTAGCCCTTAATAAACCAAGGATGCTAAGTATTATGCTAATTATACCTATTAGAATGTTAAACATGCAGGCAAGTTTACAGCGTGTCACGAAAACATTCACATTTCAAAGTAAAATGCGAGTTTACTGTTTGCTAATTATACCTATTAGAATGTTAAACATGCAGGCAAGTTTACAGCGTGTCACGAAAACATTCACATTTCAAAGTAAAATGCGAGTTTACTGTTTGCATGCCATGTTGCTATGAACAATATCATTTGTATGATACCGCAAAAATGGCCTCCTTTACTTTTTCGGGGAGGATGAAGGAAGTTTTTCATTGCTCATGATGTAATCTAGGTCTATGTCCGACAGCGTCTGTGTAAATGTCAGCATTTCGATGCTGAATTATGTCCTTCCCTACTGCAGAACAGAGAATCTTTTAAAAGCCACTTGTTTTGTAGTTTTACTTAGCATGAACCCGACCCAAAGGTATTGGAGTGCTTAACGAGCACCAGTTACATTTCACAAGATCATGTTTGTTACCCACGGGTAGATTAAGTGATTTTTCCCAGAATCCCAGGATGGCGAGTTAACATCAGGACTCTAACCTGGCTCCCTGGTTCCAAAGTCTACAGATCAGGTCATTAGGCCACATCTTGTCTACAAATAATTATAAAACTGGAAACAAAAAAAATAGGTAGCCAACAAAGCTGTGCTAAGTAAGCAGCAATATGATCAGAGTTTTTATGACCACATAGAATTTGAACATGCACCTGAAGAATTAGTGAAAGTAAAGTATGCCGTGGAAGACCCACACAAAGAGAACAACGATTCAAAGGAAACAGGATGGGCCTAAATTATAAGTCTGACGGCAGCGAAAAGAAGAACATTTACATTAATTTTGTTCATTAAAAAATCTTTTTGGGATTCACCACCTCCCCAGAAACGTGCCTCCACGCAGCGCAGCTTTACTTGTCTCTAAACCCACCATGTCATTGCCCAACACACACACTTGTGTTTTTTGTACTTTTAATTGTAGCCAGGCATTGGCTGCAGTAAACCCATTAAAGCTCTAGGAGAAGTCGAACCTCTGTCTCAATATTTTAGTAGTGATGACACAGAGAGCAGACTCTGTGCTGAGGGAGGCAGGCCGGCCTCAATAAGCAGGCTTTGTTGTATTTAAAAATAATAGGTTCACTGGAATTCTAGGAGCTACACAGACAGTCTCCAATGCCTCACTTTGGTAAGGCAAAGGGGGTGAATTTGAGATTATCAGACCAGGTTGGTTTCAGCTGCTACATTGTGCTGTAAAAGCGCCTCGGGTCACTTTTGGCGCTTTGCCGACGCTGACACTTGAACTGGTTCCCCAGTTCCAAAGTCTGCAGCTCTGGCAGTAATGCCACATCCTCTTTTTAATCCAATTCCCCTGCTTTTCCCAGAGTGCAAAGGATTCACTTAAGTAATGTATTTGCTTGTACGCTGGAGCAGTCCGACTCTTTCCACGCCTGGGACAGGTCGGCCTGCTGTAGTGTGGAGACTATTAGAGTGGAGGGAAAAACTGAAGTAAACACTGCTCACCTTGTACATGGCGCCAAGATAATCTTCAGGACACTGTAGAAAAGTGGCAGAAAGCAGGGGAGACTAAGCCCACAAATCTTACTGCCTGGGCCACCACACATGCACAATATATAGGTGTTCGTGTTGTTTAGTCGCGCATACACCTCTTCCGTTCTCATGTATAAATTGTGCAAATTTGATGCGAAAATATAGTTAAAGAGCATCTAGCGCAATTAAGGCTGCTCTGCATTGATCGCAGCCCCAGGTAATTTAGTCACTGCCGACCGGGCTTGAACTCGTTGCAACGTTGACTGTACTAGGAGGGGGTGTCACTTAAAACATAAACAACAGTAAGCGCCGGCCCAGCTCCTGTGGATCTGGTGCCTCCTGTTCCTTTCCGGTAACGCTGCAGTTGATTGGTTTCAGGAGGCAGCAATTCTATAATTCTCTCTTCCTATGCTGCACAGTGGACTTTGCGCACTGCTTACCCGCCGACGCGCCCGATTGCTCTTTGATTCTGTTTGGGAGGTGGGAGGGGTATTATTTGCAGGAAAGCATTACGGCTGTCAACAGGCGTTACGGGCGCCTTATGAAATAAATACATTTAAAGCCATGGCGATAGCGAGCGACTGTTACACATTTTTAAAAACCCGAGCTGTGTTGAAAGAAAGGCTGTTACACATTTTTAAAAACCCGTGCTGTGTTGAAAGAAAGGCGCGTGTCGCCTTTCTTAAACTGAAACATAATCGCGCTTTCACTTTAAGTAAGCGCAGCATGTTGAAAGTAATTAGAAGCCTCTAGTGCATAAAGGCGGCGCAAGTAGCTGTGTCTCTGCAGATCTCCATCTGCTCGGGGAGAGAGACAGAGGGAAGGGGAAACAAAAAGTGCTTACCCAGTAATTAAAGGAGACAGTCTAACGCCACCAGTACACGATCGAGTCCAGATGGGCGGGGCCAAAAGGAGACAGGGCGGGAACAAATAAGCCTCATTTTCAATCGGAGGCTAGCGTTCAGCATAAAGGATGACGGCAGCCAATGAGAATCATGGGCGGGGCTTCCACTCCACTTTGGAAATCTGCTCGATTACAATAAGCCTCGCAGAGCGAGGAGCGCATGCGCGCTCCAGCGCTAGGCGAGACCTAAAAAGGGGGATAAAGATAACCCACAATGTTATCGTCCCATATCCCTCATTGATACTGCTGCAAAGGTTATGGGCTGTGTGTTAATGTCAAGACTGACTAGCTGGTTGGAGGAGAATAATATCATTTCTGAAGTGCAATACGGCTTTAGGCAGGGGAAGTCTCCTATGGACCAGTGCCTAAATCTATACATAGTGGTCAACAAATACACCGTTGCCCGCTCTGAATCGCTCCACCTGGCATTCATGGACCTCATGTCTGTCTTTGACAGGTTTAATTGGGATAAACTATGGGGTATCCTCCTGCGGATGGGGGCTGACCCTAAAATCGTATATTATCTGCGGGACCTTCACGTACACATGACTGCATCAGTGAGGGACTCTAGTCAGGGAGCCAATACCGATTGTTTCAAAACAGAAAGAGGGGTCAGGCAGGGGTGCATTCTTGCCCCTGTTTTATTCACCCTTTGTAAGAAAGTACCCTCTTTTTTGCATGGTTGCCCCCACTTTTTGATAAACTGCTGATGTGCTTTGACTGAGTGTGCCCTGGGTTCCTGCCAAACAGGTACCCAGGGCCTATGTTCTTTCCCTAAAACTGCATTGAAGACAAAACCTAATTGGCAATCTTTGGCCACAGGTCAGTCCCTTGTAAATTGTACCACAGGTACCAAGGGCACTGTGGCCAGGGAAGGCTTCTAAGGACTGCAGCACTTATTGTGCCACCCTTAGAGGCTCTGTACCTTCACACACACACACACACACACACACACACACACACACTGCCTTTGCAAGCTGCGTGTTTTGGTGCAGAACAAAGTGAAGAGTCGACATGGCACCCTACAACCCACTGCCCTGGCATAGGTCAGCCACCCCTCTAGCTGGGTGCACTATACCAGTGATGAGGGTACAGGTGTATGAGCCCTGTACCCCTACAGAGTCTAAGTCAATTCTTAGACATTGTAAGTGCAGTAATGCCATTAAGAGTATATGGTGCTGGGAGTTTGTAATTATGAACTCCACAGTACCATAATGGCTTTACTAAAAACTGGGAAGTTTGGTATCAAACTTCTCAGCACATTAAACCCACACTGATGCCAGTGTGGAATTTAATGAAAAATGCACACAGAGGGCATCTTAGAGATGCCCCCTGAAAAACGACCTAACATTAGTGTCCAGGCTGAGTGGCTGCTCATCAGCTGCCACCACCAGACGTGTTTCTGGACCCCTGGGTCGAGAGCCTGCTGCTCTCGGCGGTCTGAAACAATGCACATCCTGGGACAATGTGCCAAGCCTCCTCCCCCAGGATGGGCAGGGTCCACGAAAGGGAAGCTTCAAAGGCTTGCTGCCTTTGTGAGCTTCCCCAGGCCTTTTGCTGCTTCCCCACCGGTTCTGACCCCCACTTTGGGTGGGAGAATCGGCGCGAAAAACCAAGTGAGGAAGGGAGGTGTGCCCACCTTTGCCAACCCCACCCCTCAGGTGGGGGAGGCGAGGTGAAGCACAACTCTCAGTCCCCGCCATCTTGCAGATGGGGGGACCCAGCCATCCAGAGTGAGGCATATGCCCCCCTCCCAATGGAGGGTGGCATAATAGGGGGTGTACCCACCCCAAGGAAGGGACCCATTGGTCCCAACCTTTACCTACCTGTAACGCCCCTAAATTTTGTATTTAGGGGCCACCCCGAACCTTGCCTCCTCAGACAAGAACTGATCAAGAAGAAAAGAAGAAGAAGGACCGAAGAGCCGTGCTGAAACTAAGAAGAGGAGAATGCCCACTGACTTGGCCCCAGCCCTACCGGCCAGTCCCCACCTTGAACCTGCTCCAGTGGAATTCCGGTGTGTCCTGCAGCCAGCAACCTCAAGAACCCCAAGGACCTGCCATGCCCTGCCTTCCACAGAAAAGGCTTTGTCTCCAGTGAGCACCGGATTTGCTCACCAACAGACTCAGACTCCAGCCAAAACCGTAAGTCTGCACCACTCTGCACCCATCGCCCACGGCCCGAGTTCGAGTGGCCCAACACCACGAGGAGGTCTTCCCAGCGATCCTGACCTGAGATCTGGTGATCTCTGACCTGCCTCGAATCTCCAAGAGAAGCTTGCAGCCTCTTTCTGGAGGATCCCCCTGACCGCGGCCGGAGCTGGTAAGAAAACCCGATGGCTAAAGACACCCCTGCACCCGAAGTCCCACGGCCTTGGGTGGCCCAACCGACAGTGTCACAGCATCCCCAGGCATCCCAACTTACCTCTCCAACCGGTGCTCACCTCCAGAAGATCTTCGTCCCCGAGCCTGCAGTCCTTGTTGAAACCGAGAATCCCCATTAAAATCAACAGGGTACCCGACACCAAACCAGCACCCTGCACCCAGCCATCCCTGCGCTGCTGCGGGTGTACTTTGGGTGCTAAATCGGATCCCCCTTTGCCCTAAGCTAAACCCCAGGAGCTTTGCTCCCACAACCTTGTGGCCTGCTCATGAGCAGCCACCAACCGGAGGCCCCCTATCCCCTATTGGATAACATTGGGCCTCAGCACTCTGCACCCGGCCGCCCTAGTGCCACTGAGGGTGCTTGAGAGTGCATCCTTGACCATGGGGGAACCCTAGTTCTAACCCCAGAATACCAACTCCCACAACAAAGTACTTACCTGTTAACCGATAACTTAATTTCTCTCCATAGGAATACATTGACTGTTTTTCCTAGAAAAATGTTCCAAGTGTGGAGTTGGTTTTTGTATCGAACTTTAAGAAAACTGCAAAGAACTAAAAATTGCTTACTTACCTTTTCTCTAGGAAATGTCCCAGTGTGATATCTAGGTGTATCACACTGAGTAGAAAAAGTAATCCAGAAAGTAATCTGCAAAGTAATTCAAAGTAATCTAACAGTAACTTCCACTGCATTGAAAGCATTTACAAACTTGTAACAAAGTCATTTTCATTCAGCTTGCTTGTATTGTTCAACCTTCCTTGAAAATTATCAAATACACTTACCTCTGCCAGGCTTGCTTGGTTCTAGGAAATAAATACAACTAAATAATATTTTTATACAAATCAAATTGGTCTGAATTCAGTCTTTGAGTGTGTGACATCATTTGCTGATCAAGTGTGTACAACAAATGCTTAACACTACCCTCTGATAAAGCCTTACTGCTCGCCCACACTACCACAAATAGAGAGTAAGGTGCTATCTTCATTTACCTCTGCCTACCTTTGGGGTTCCACTGGACTCTGTGTACACTATACCTCATTTTGGTATAGTATATACAGAGCCAGCTTCCTACATTGGTGGATCAGTGGTGGGATATACAACTTTGCATTTATTGGACTAACTTAGTTACCACCTGATCACAAGACAGAACTCTGAAATTGTCTTTCGAATTCTGATTTTTGAATTGACATTTTTTTCCCAAATTACTAAAAGTCTTGTCAGGGCCTTGGTTAAGTCCCTTTAGAATTTTTGAAAATTACAGGTTCACTTTAGTTAGCGGTAAGAGGGGTTAGAAGTTTTTTTAACAATGTCTCTTAACAAGAACCCAGCTGTTAGTGAAGATAACCATGACATAGAGAACCAGGTTGAGGAGCTTGACCTCACTCCTTATCTCCACTTAGAATTTAGGGAATTAAGGTCTCCATGCAAGCTAAAAAATATAAATATGGGGTCCCATCCCTCCAAACAAAAGCTCCAGGAGCTGTTGGCAGGGTATGCTAAGGACCATCCTTCAGAGAATGGTGACGGTCTCTCAGAAGAAGAAGTAGAGGGAGGGGATGAGGATAACTACCAAATCCCCCCCACTTCACAGGGAGAGAAGGGCCCAAGTGCCCCTGACTCCAAGAATAAACCTCTCAGCACCTAGAGCCCACACAGGTGGATCAGGTGCTACAGAAGACATTGAGGACAGCCTCAATGAGGAGGACAACCTTTTAGTAAGGTTTACCAAAAGATTGGATCTAGAGGCCAGACTCCTGGCTCTAGAGAAAGAGAGAGCAGAGGTGGGCTTAGCTCCCATCAATGGCGGCAGCAATTTACTAGATAACGATAAAGAGCAATCTTATGATCCTAAAATCCCCAAAGGATTTTTCCCTAAATATGAGGAGGGTGATGATATCACAAAATGGTTCACAGCCTTTGAGAGGGCCTGTGAAATGAGAAAAGTGAGGAAGTCACACTGGGGGGCACTCCTTTGGGAACTGTTCACTGGTAACTGCAGGGACAGACTCCTGACCCTTACAGGGACAGATGCTGGATCTTATGACCTCATGAAGAGTACTCTGATTGAGGGCTTTGGACTCACAACTGAGGAATATAGAATTAGATTCAGCGGGGCTCACAAAACCCAAAACCAATCCTGGATTGACTTCGTTGACTACTCAGTTAGGACACTAGATGGTTGGTTAACTGGAAATAATGTGCATGATTTCAATGGACTTTGCAATTTGTTTATGAAAGAACATATTTTAAGTAATTGCACTAATGAAAAGTTACATCAGGATTTGGTAGACCTAGGTTTAATTTCTCCCCAAGAACTGGGAAAGAAGGCAGACCACTAGGTCAAGACAAGTGTGAAAGAAACAACCACTGGGGGTGACCAAAAGAAAGGGGCTACAAAACCTCCCCAGAGGAAAGGTGGTTAGAACCTCCAAGATAAAAATCCTGAGTCTTCAAAAGGCCCCCAAAAACCTGCACAGGGGGGTGGGTCCCAAACCTCTTCCCAGTCCAATAATAGGTACAAGGGAAAGAACTTTGATCCCCTAAAGGCCTGGTGTCACAACTGTAAGAAGTTGGGACACTTAATTGGAGATGCTACTTGTCCTGCACAAGAAGCCACCTAGTCCTCATACAGCTACCCCTGGTGTAGTCAGTCTCCAGATGGGATCAACAGTGTGCCCAGAGCAAATCATGGTTCACACTGAAGCAGTTCTAGTCACAGAGGGTGAAGTTGAGTTTGCCACTTTAGCTGTGTGGCCTCCCAACCTAAAGAAGTATTTGCAATACCCCTGGATCAATGGGACTAGAATAGAAGCCCTGAGGGATACAGGTGCCAATGTCACTATGGTGAGAGACACATTGGTTTCCCCAGAGCAATACCTGATTTGGAACACTTACCCAGTCACCAACGCTGACAGTGTTACTACTAACTATGCCATCACATTAGAGTCCCTGCTCTCTGCCCCAGCAGCTCCGCTGGTGTGTCGTTGCCGCCTACACCGCTCCCGGTAGGTGCTCAAGGCCCCTGTGCCCTGTTCTGTTTTCGGTCTTGATTGCCTGGATTCTGTGTTTTTACTGTGACTGTATTTTTGATTGTGCCTTATTCTGCTTTTATTGTACCCGTATCTCTGTGCCTCCGTTGTCCGTTTTTCGATGCCCCATTCCCGCCGCTGCTGCCCCCGCGGCCCCTCCCCCAGCCGATTCCTGCTCCCTCCTCCCAGCTGCGCGTCCCTCCCCCCTTCCCTACTTAATGGCGACCGCTGCAGGGGCGTGCGAGCAGGGCCTCTGACCTCCCGGCCGGAGTCCCTGCTCTCTGCCCCAGCAGCTCTGCTGTTGTGTCGTGCCTCGTTCGCTACTACCATCACTGACCTCATCGCACCCCACGCCATCGCCTCCATGGACTACATACTCATCGGAGACCTGAACTTCCACCTCGACGACCCCAGCAACCCCAACTCCACCACCCTCCTGGACAACCTCGCCAACATCGGACTGAAACAGCTCATCACCACGCCTACCCACAAGGTAGGACACACCCTCGACCCCATCTTCGCAGGTGGGAACAACATCCGCTTCAGCCACACCACGCAACCCCCATAGACAGACCACCAATGCGTACACTTCCTCATCAACAAACCCATGCCGCCCAAAGCTGCACCCTCCCCTCCTCGAAGAAACTGGAGCAAAGTCACTGAGGAGCAGCTCAACTCCACCCTCAACCGCGATGCCCCCACCACCTCGACCGACGCCAACCTCGTAGCCAAAGAACTCCACAGATGGATCTCCAACTGCGCAGACGAGCTCGCACCCCTACGTAACCCCAACAGACAGCGCCCCAGGAAGGCCACCTGGTTCACCACTGACCTCCAAGAATCTAGACGCACCTGCAGACGTCTCGAGAAGAACTGGAAAAACTGCAAAACGTCGGAAGATCACACCACCTACAAGTACGCCATGGTAGAATACCACCAACGCATCAGATCCACCAAAAGGACCTTCATCCAGAACAAAATCCTCGCCAACTCCAGCAACTCCAAGGAACTCTTCAGCATCATCCAGGAATTCACCAAGCCCCCCAGCAAAACCATGGACATCACCCCATCCCAGGACCTCAGCATCAAGCTCAGCTCCTACTTCCACCTGAAAATCAAGGGTCTCTACGACAACTTCAACGACCAGACACCTGACTCCGTAACCACCTTCTACTCCAGCAACGCCAGCCAGCCCACCATCTCCTCCTGGATCCCAGTCACCACCGAAGACACCACTTCGACCATGAAAGGCATCCACTCAGGAGCCCCCACGGATCCCTGCCCCCCGCACATCTTCCACAGAGCCGCCATCGCTCCAGAACTACGATGCACCATCAACGCCACCTTCAAGACCGGCATCTTTCCCGATGACTGCAAACGAGCAGAAGTCAGACCCCTGCTCAAGAAGCCCTCAGCAGATCCCACAGACCTCAAGAACTACCGACCCATCTCCCTCCTCCCTTTCGCGGCCAAAGTAACCGAGAAGACCGTCAACGCCCAACTGACAAAATTCATCAAAGAAAACGCCGTCCTCGACCCCTCCCAATCTGGATTTCGCAGAAACCACAGCACCGAGACTGATCTACTCGCCGCCACAGTCGACATCCGCACCCTCCTCGACCAAGGCCACACCGTGGCCCTGATCCTACTCGATCTCTCTGCAGCGTTTGACACTGTCTCCCACCTCACACTCACCGCCAGACTCCACAACGCCGGCATACAGGGAACCGCTCTCAACTGGATCCGCTCCTACCTCACCAGCAGAACCCAAAGAATCAGGCTGCCACCCTTCCTCTCCGAACCCACGGAAATCAACTGCGGAGTACCACAAGGATCGTCGCTCAGCCCCACGCTCTTCAACATCTACATGGCCCCCCTCGCCGCCATCGTCAGACAGCATGGACTCAGTATAGTATCCTACGCCGACGACACCCAGCTCATCCTCTCCCTCACCAAGGACCCCATCACCACCAGACTCAACTTCCAGGAAAGAATGAACGACGTCGCATCCTGGATGAGCAGCAGCTGCCTAAAGCTCAACTTGGAGAAGACAGAGGTCCTCGTCCTCGGACCCTCCCCCTCTGCATGGAACAACACCTGGTGGCCCACCGCCCTTGGCAGCCCTCCCACCCCCACGAACCATGCCCAAAACCTCGGCATCGTACTCGACTCCTCCCTCTCCATGACCCGACAGGTCAACGCTGTCGCCTCCAGCTGCTTTAACACCTTCCGCGTCCTCCGAAAGACCTTCAAATGGATCCCCCCCGAATCAAGGAAGACCGTCACCCACGCACTCATAACCTGCAGACTGGACTACGGAAACGCCCTCTACACCGGGATCAACAAGTCTCTGCTCCGCAAACTCCAGACCATTCAGAACATCGCAGCCAGACTCGTCCTCGGCATCCCTCGACACGAACACATCACCCAACACCTGCAGAACCTCCACTGGCTCCCCGTTGAGAAGAGAGTAACTTTCAAGATGCTCACCCACGCCTACAAATGCCTCCATAACACCGGACCCCAATACCTCAATGAGAGAATCTCCTTCCACGTACCCAAGAGAAACCTCCGATCCGCCGACCTCGCCCTCGCCGAAACCCCGCGCATTTGCAGCGCAAGAACAGGTGGAAGAGCCTTCTCCTACATCGCGGCCAACACCTGGAACGAGCTCCCGATCGACATCAGATGCGCCCCCTCCCTGAACATCTTCAGGGAGACACTCAAGACCTGGCTCTTCGACTGAACGAAGCTGCTTACCACCCTCCCCTCCCAGGGCCTTGAGACCCTCACAGGTGAGTAGCGTGCTTTACAACCCCTTGATTGATTGATTGATTGATTGATTGATTGATTGATTGAGACTGGGGGGGGGGGTTACTGGCCTGAAACAGGTAATGGTCTCTCCAAAGCAGCTTCCAGATGCCTGTCTGCTTGGTAATGACCTGGAAACCTCAGCATGGGCTGAGGTAGAATTGAAAACCCATGCAGCAATGCTGGACATCCATGAGATTGTGTGTGTCAAGACTAGAGCACAGAGCTGAAAGCAGGGTGAAAAAGAAGTGTTGGAGCCTGAAAGAATGGCCCAACCTTCCAAGAGGAAAGGTAAGAAGACTAGGGAACGAGCTTCTGTACAGCCAAAGAATCAGGACCCCTCTCCTCAGAGAGAGGACTTAGAAGCCACAGAGGGAACTGAGCCTATGGAGCTTGACCCTTAGAAGGTTGAACTCTTAGGCCCAGGGGAACCCTCTAGGGAAGAGCTGTGCCTTGGACAGCAGGACTGTCCCACTCTTGAAAGCCTGAGGCAGCCAGCTGCTGCACAGGAAAAGGGAGAAGTCAGTGGTACCCACAGAGTCTATAGGGAGGAGGGACTACTGTACAATGAGGCCAGAGACCCCAACCCTGGAGCCACTAGGAGAGTGGTAGTGCCTCAGAAGTACAGGGAGTTCTTACTAACTCTAGCTCATGACATCCCCCTAGCTGGACATCTGGGCCAAACCAAAACCCGGGAAAGGCTAGTTAGCCACATTTACTGGCCCCAGATGTCTCAGAAATTAAAGGAGTTTGTCAGCTCCCGTGTCACCTGTCAAGCCATTGGCAAAACAGGTAGACACCCAAAGGCCCCCTTTATTCTACTACCAGTGGTTGGGGTTCCCATTGAAAGGGTAGGTGTGGACATAGTGGGTCCACTTGAACCTCCCAAAGCATCAGGAAACAAATTTATACTAATGGTAGTGGATCATGCCACTAGGTATCCTGAGGCAACTCCCCTTACGACTACTACAGCTCCTGCAGCAGCCAAGGCCCTCATTGGTGTCTTCACCAGGGTAGGGTTTCCTAAGGAGGTGGTTTCAGACAGAGGGTCAAACTTCATGTCTGCTTACCTAAAACACATGTGGAAAGAGTGTGGAGTGCAGTACAAGTTTACTACACCATATCACCCACAAACCAATGGTCTTGTTGAGAGGTTTAACAAGACATTGAAAGGCATGATTATGGGGCTCCCTGAAAAGCTCAAAAGGAGATGGGGTGTCCTATTATCATGCTTGCTTTTCGCCTACAGAGAGGTGCCTCAGAAGGGAGTAGGGTTTTCCCCCTTTGAACTTCTGTTTGCCCATCCTGTCAGGGGACCACTCTGCCTTGTAAAAGAGGGTTGGGAGAAGCCTCTCAAAGAACCCAAACAAGACATTGTGGACTATGTACTAGGCCTAAGGTCCAGAATGGCAGAGTACATGGAAAAAGCTTCCAAAAATCTTGAGGCCAGCCAGGAGCTCCAGAAGCACTGGTTTGACCAAAAAGCTGCACTGGTAGAATTTCAACCAGGGCAAAAGGTGTGGGTTTTGGAGCCAGTGGCACCAAGGGCTCTCCAGGACAAATGGAGTTGCCCTTACCCCATCTTAGAAAAGAAAAGTGAAGTCACCTACTTGGTTGACCTGGGCACAAGCAGGACACCCAAAAGGGTGATCCATGTGAACCGCCTTAAGCTTTTCCATGACAGGGCTGACATCACCATGCTGATGGTGACTGATGAGGATCAGGACACAGAGAGTGAACCTCTCCCTGACCTCCTCTCTTACAGCCCCAAAGATGGGTCAGTGGATGGAGTTGTCTACTCAGACACCCTCTCTGCCCAACAGCAGGCTGATTGCAAGCAAGTCTTGCAACACTATGCTAAACTCTTTTCCTTGACCCCATGTCAGACAAACTGGTGTACCCATGATGTGGAAAAGCACCGGGTGAACCTCACCCAGTGTCCCCTCGTTGCACTCTTGGGGGTTCGAGGACCTCTGGTGTTAAAGTTCAAAAAAACAAATTTAACCAAATATATTGCTGATTTCTGTTTATTTAATGTCTTCTTTTCAACTCACAATGTTGTCCATCACATGTGAATTTGATGTCATTATTAAATGCAATATTTCTTTGAAACAATTAGACTCGACATTACTGTATTCCCAATGCATTTCGGGAAAATCCCTTCGTCAGGGGAATAATTTCTCTGGAAAAAAATAAACCAAAATCAAGCGCTGATCAACTCCATAATGATGTAAAAGTATACAGTTTCTATAGGTACTTCCATGTGAAGAGTGTGAAGCGGAGGAAATAAGGTGCACAAGAGTTTTAAGGGTAAAAAATAAGGTGCACAAGAATTTTGAGGGTAAAAAATAGTAAAGGTGACCCGAAAAGAACATGCGGCGATGTAAATAAGTACAATTCCACACTTGTTACACTAATACCGACTTAAAACCAAGTGTCACCAGTGCAGTGATAATGAGTGTCCGACTCTAAGTGAGATGGTGAGATAGTAGCAAAGACGTGAACAAGTGCAATCCCAAGTGCGTTTATCAACTTAAGAGCAAGACGTCGTGAAAACGGTAATTGTGCGTTAATCGCAGGTGTCCGATTCTGGGTAAAATAGTGTAGTAAGTACGGCAACCATAAACAAAGAGGTGCTCCGTTTCGTTGAAAAAAACCTACCCAGTAAATGCCGTGAACCGGTAAAAGTTTAAGTTTGAGGGTCTGTCTCAGCAGCCCAAAGTTCAAATACGAATCCGGTACTGGAAACAAGAAATAAAAGCATAGTATAACTGTCTGAAATGATCGAATGCCATAAATCTATATCGCCACGTAAACAATCGGAGTGGCTTACCATGTGTGAGGATGAAGTACTAATCCCGGTCAAGCCGTAACGCTTGAAGCGACTTCTGAGAACTTCCGCAAACGAAACACGGGTGTCTTATGGGTAGTCGTCAAGCCGTGACGCTTGGAGCGTATTATGTAACTTCCGCAAACAAAACGCAGGTGTCTTAAGGGTAATCGTCACTAGTCTGGCGAACAACATAAAAAGTGGACTAAAAGGGACCGACGCTATATGTAAAAGTGCGGTTAAAAAACGGAGAAAAGTCGTGATAGAAGTGTATAAAAAAGACGTGATTGAAGTGTGTAAAAAAGAAAAAGGAATTTAAAAGTGCAGGATTCTATGGAAACCCAAAGGAAATGTAAATGAGAGATATAAAGAGAAGTTCATGTTATATATCACAAAAAAGGACAGATGTAATTCAAAATACAATCAATAGCAATCAATACCAATGCTGCCAATTATTTTACAAAAAACAACTATATTCTAAACGATCATTAAGACCCTTCGGTTGGCATGAGTCCAATTTTTTTATCCAAAACAGTTCTCGCTGTAACAAACGTTTTCTGTTATCAACTCCTACTAGGAGAGGAACCAGTTCCAATACCAGAAATCTTAATTGACTGATGTTGTGATTCTGCGTGGTGAAATGAACCGCTACCAGTGACTTTTCTGAATGATTTCTAATATTGCTTTTGTGTTCTGTTAAGCGGACCTTTATCTTCCTTTCGGTTTTTTCTACGTATGTCAAGCCACATGGGCACTTCAATAAGTAAATCAAGTTTTTTTAATCAAATGTGGCTGTGGTGCGTAGTTGGATGGGGGTACCCTTGGAAGGATGTCTTATGGTGGTTCCCTTAATGATGTTGTTGCAGTGTCCACAATTTAAACATGGAACAGTACCTTTGTAAGTCCCTTCAGTAGCATGGCACGGTCTAGAGTGCAACGAGGGGACACTGGGTGAGGTTCACCTGGTGCTTTTCTACAATTATTGGTTCTTACGCCCTATGGTCAGAGGGCGCTACCCTACTTGCACCAAAGTTGATCAATTGTATACAACCGTTACTTTTTAACTTCTCGAATACATAGTGTGCCTCACCAATATTATATTTGAATGTACCCATGATGTGGACACTGAGGACAGTGTACCTGTCAAGAATAAGATGTATCGACAGTCTGATCAAGTTAAGGAAAGCATCAGAGCTGAAGTCAGCAAGATGCTTGAGTTAGGGGTTATTCAACCCTCTGAGAACCCAAGGGCCAGCCCAGTGGTTCTAGTCCCAAAACATGATCCACAGGGTGGAAAGAGAGAAATGAGGTTCTGTGTGGACAATAGAGGGCTCAACTCTGTCACCAAGACAGATGCTCACCCTATCCCAAGAGCAGATGAGTTGATAGACAAATTGGGAGCAGCCAAATTTCTAAGTACCTTTGACTTAAGTGCAGGGTACTGGCAGATTGGCGTGGCACCAGGAGCAAAAGAAAAGACAGCATTATCCACACCTGATGGGCATTATCAGTTTACTGTTATGCCTTTTTGTTTAAAGAATGCCCCTGCCACCTTCCAAAGGTTGGTGAATCATGTCCTTAATGGATTAGAGTCCTTTAGTGCAGCATATATAGATGATATTGCTGTCTTTAGCTCCACCTGTTCAGGATCATCTGATCCACCTGGGGAAGGTTTTAAAAGCTTTGCAAACTGCAGCCTAACTATCAAGGCATCCAAATGCCAGATAGGGCAGGGAACTGTGGTATACTTGGGCCACCTTGTTGGTGGAGGCCAAGTGCAACCCTTACAGCCCAAGATCCAGGCCATCCTGGACTGGGCAGCTCCAACAACCCAGACCCAAGTCAGGGCATTCCTTGGTTTGACTGGGTACTACAGGAGGTTTGTGAAGGGATATGGGTCCATTGTGACTCCCCTCACAGAACTTACCTCCAAGAAGATGCCCAAAAAGGTAAACTGGGCGGTTAGCTGTCAAAAGGCTTTTGACACCCTGAAAGAGGCAATGTGCTCAGCACCAATTCTCAAGGCTCCAGACTATACCAAGCAGTTCATTGTGCAGACTGATGCCTCTGAGCTAGGGATAGGAGCGGTCCTACCCCAGACCAATGATGAAGGCCAAGACCAACCTGTTGCTTTTATAAGCAGAAGGCTTCTCCCCAGGGAGAAGCGTTAAAGTGCCATTGAGAGAGAGGCCTTTGCTGTGGTTTGGTCCCTGAAGAAGCTGAGGCAATACTTGTTTGGAACTCACTTCCTAGTTCAAACTGACCGCAGACCTCTCAAATGGCTAATGCAGATGAAAGGTGAAAATCCTAAACTTTTGAGGTGGTCCATCTCCCTACAGGGAATGGATTTGTAGTGGAACACAGACCTGGGACTGCCCATGCCAATGCAGATAGACTTTCCAAGTTCTTCCACTTAGACAATGAAGACTCTCTAGGGAAAGGTTAGTCTCATCCTCTTTCGTTTGGGGGGGTTGTGTAAGAAAGTGCCCTCTTTTTTGCATGGTTGTCCCCACTTTTTGCTAAACTGCTGATGTGCTTTGACTGAGTGTGTCCTGGGTGCCTGCCAAACAGGTACCCAGGGCCAATGTTCTTTCCCTAAAACTGCATTGAAGACAAAACCCAATTGACACTCTTTGGCCACAGGTCAGTCCCTTGTAAATGGTACCACAGGTACCTAGAGCACTGTAGCCAGGGAAGGCCTCTAAGGGCTGCAGCACTTATTGTGCCACCCTTGGAGGCCCTGTACCTTTCCACACACTGCCTTTGCAGGCTGCGTGTTTTGGTGCAGAACAAAGTGAAGAGTCGACATGGCACACATCCCTGTGTGCCATGCCTACAACCCACTGCCCTGGCATAGGTCTGCCACCCCTCTAGCTGGGTGCACTATACCAGTGGTGAGGGTACAGGTGCATGAGCCCTGTACCCCTGCAGTGTCTAAGTCAATTCTTAGACATTATAAGTGCAGTAAGGCTATTAAGAGTATATGATGCTGGGAATTTGTCATTACGAACTCCACAGTACCATAATGGCTTTACTGAAAACTAGGAAGTTTCGTATCAAACTTCTCAGCACATTAAACCCACACTGATGCCAGTGTGGGATTTAATGAAAAAATGCACACAGAGGGCATCTTGGAGATGCCCCTTGAAAAACGACCTACCACTAGTGTCCAGGCTGAGTGGCTGCTCGGCAGCTGCCACCACCAGACATGTTTCTGGACACCTGGGTCAAGAGCCTGCTGCTCTCGGGGGTCTGAAACAATGCACATCCTGGGACGAGGTGGCGAGCCTCCTCCGACAGGATGGGCAGGGTCCACGAAGGGGAAGCTTCAAAAGCTTGCCACCTTTGTGAGCTTCCCTAGGCTTTTTGCTGCTTCCAGCAACTGGCCCCCAAAGGTTCTGACCCCCACTTTGGGTGGGAGAATCGAGGCGAAAACCAAGTGAGGGAGGGAGGTGTGCCCACCTTTGCCAACCCCACCCCTCAGGTGGGGGAGGCGAGGTGAAGCACAACTCTCAATCCCCGTCATCTTGCAGATGGGGGGACCCAGCCAACCAGAGTGAGGCATATGCCCCCCTCCCACTGGAGAGTAAAAAGAACAATTGATGGACAGAATGCAGAACAATGTCATACATTCACCCCAGTACAGAGATCTGGGCCTAAATCCAATGTTTTTTTGCTCACCATGCCATTCCAGTTTGGACCCAGCCATATGCAAATCAGTCTTGACCCTGCGCCCAATGGGAACAGTCCAGCCCGAACTGCCAGGCCAGGTCCTCCCTGGACTGGAAACAAGCATCCTAGGACCGGTTTCGGGCTTTCAGCCCTCATCAGCCAGGATAGCTTGACTCCAGTGGCATGGAGAGCACGGGACCCACGTCTGGGCATCCCCGTCCCACTCGGGGTGACAAATGCAAAAAGAACAATTGATGGACAGAATGCAGAACAATGTCATACATTCACCCCAGTACAGAGATCTGGGCCTAAATCCATTGTTTTTTTGCTCACCATGCCATTCCAGTTTGGACCCAGCCATATGCAAATCAGTCTTGACCCTGCGCCCAATGGGAACAGTCCAGCCCGAACTGCCAGGCCAGGTCCTCCCTGGACTGGAAACAAGCATCCTAGGACCGGTTTCGGGCTTTCAGCCCTCATCAGCCAGGATAGCTTGACTCCAGTGGCATGGAGAGCACGGGACCCACGTCTGGGCATACCCATCCCACTAGGGGTGACAAATGCAAAAAGAACAATTGATGGACAGAATGCAGAACAATGTCATACATTCCCCCTGGAGAGTGGCAGAATAGGGGGTGTACCCACCCCAAGGAAGGGACCCATTGGTCCCAGCCTTTACCTACCTGTAACGCCCCTAAATTTAGTATTTAGGGGCCACCCCAAACCTTGCCTCCTCAGACAAGAACCAAAGAAGAAAAGAAGAAGACGGACCGAAGAGCCGTGCTGAAACTAAGAAGAGGAGGATGCCCACTAACTTGGCCCCAGCCCTACCGGCCTGTCCCCATCTCGAACCTGCTCCAGGGGAATTCCGGTGTGTCCTGCAGCCAGCAACCTCAAGAACCCCGAGGACCTGCCCTGCCTTCCACAGAAAAGGCTTTGTCTCCCGTGAGCACCAGATTTGCTCACCAACAGACTCAGACTGCAGCCAAAACCGTGAGTCTGCACCACTCTACACCAGTCACCCACGGCCCGAGTTCGAGTGGCCCAACACCACAAGGAGGTCTCCCGGGCAATCCTGACCTGAGATCTGGTGATCTCTGACCTGCCTTGAATCTCCATGCGTAGACTGCAGCCTCTTTCTGGAGGATCCCCCCGACCGGGACCCGAGCTGGTAAGAAAACCCGATGCCTAAAGACACCCCTGCACCCGAAGTCCCACGGCCTTGGGTGGCCCAACCGACAGTGTCCCAGCATCCCCAGGCATCCCAACTTACCTCTCCAACCGGTGGTCACCTCCAGAAGATCTTCGTCCCCGAGCCTGCAGTCTTTGTTGAAACCGGAGAATCCCTATTGAAATCAACAGGGTACCCGACACCAAACCAGCACCCTGCACCCAGTCGCCCCTGCACCACTGCGGGTGTACTTTGGGTGCCAAATCAGATCTCCCTTTGCCCTGAGCTAAACCCCAGGAGCTTTGCTCCCACAACCTTGTGGCCTGCTCGTGAGCAGCCACCACCTGGAGGCCCCCATCCCCTTTTGGATAATATTGGGCCTCAGCACTCTGCATCCGGCCGCCCTAATGCCGCTGAGGGTGTTTTGAGAGTGCATCCTTGACCCTGGGGGAACACTGGTTCTAACCCCAGAATACCAACTCCCACAACAACCGATAACTTCATTTCTCTCCATAGGAATACATTGACAGTTTTCCGTTGAAAAATGTTCTAAATGTGGAGTTGGTTTTTGTATTGAACTTTAAGAAAACTGCAAAGAACTAAAAATTGCTTACTTACCATTTTTCTAGGAAATGTCCCAGTGCGATATCAAGGTGTAGCACACTGAGGAGAAAAAGTAATCCAGAAAGTAATCTGCAAAGTAATTCAAAGTAATCTAAAAGTAATTTCCACTGTATTGAAAGCATTTACAAACCTGTAACAAAGTCATTTTCATTCAGCTTGCTTGTATTGTTCAACCTGCCTTGAAAATTATCAAATACACTTACCTGTGCCAGGCTTGCTTGGTTCTAGGAAATAAATACAACTAAATAATATTTTTATACAAATCAAATTGGTCTGAGGTCAGTCTTTGAGTGTGTGACATCATTTGCTGATTGAGTGTGTACAACAAATGCTTAACACTTCCTTCTGATAAAGCCTTACTGCTCGCCCACACTACCACAAATAGAGAGTAAGGTGCTATCTACTTTTACCTCTGCCTACCTTTGGGGTTCCACTGGACTTGTGCACACTATACCTCATTTTGGTATAGTATATACAGAGTCAGCTTCCTACACCCTTTACATTAATAGCCTGAGCAGGCTTTGCTGGAGACTAAAGCTGACTGCCCTTGGGTAGGCATTCGCCCGCTTCCTGTCTTGTTATACGCAGAGGATGAGGTTCTGATGACTCAGACTGCAAGGGGATTGCAAGTTCTTTTAAACTCTTTCATTGATTTTATGGGGGACTTAGACTTGGCAGTTAATCTTTCTAAATCATATGTCATGGTTGTGGACTCCAGACCAGCCAAACCAAATTCTTTTAGAATCTGTAATCAAACTATTGCTAAGGTGAAAGTATTTTCATTTCTAGGAGTCCTGTTTGACTCCAATATGTAGTGGAAACCCCTGATGGGTGCTAAGACTGAGGAGCTTTCGAGATCTATTGCCGCAGTTCTCCAGTTTGCATCAATGCCGGGCAGTAAACAACTCAAGACCCTGATGAAATATATAAGGCTGAATGCATTTCTAAGGCTTCATATGGCAGTGAGATCTGGGGGTATAGGGCACTTGGCCACTTTCAGGTGACGGAAAATAAATTATTGCGGCGGCTACTCTGTGTCCCCTAAAGTACTCCCTCAATGTGTGCTCATGAAGAATTGGGGGTAGGTTATCTGAGTGACCTTTTAGCTCTCTAGTCATTGTTGGGCTGGATTAGACTGTGGTCCAGAGAAGCTCTTTCCCTGAACAGGTTGATATTGAAAGACTGCCTTGTGCTTGATGGGGCTTTAAGAATTCCTTGGATTAAATATATCAAGGAAGCTTGTATACAACTGGGGAGGGGGGAGCTCTTCTCTAGCCCAGAGGGCATCTGTAAAGCGGATAGGCAATGGACAAAGTACAACTTCTTAGAATGAAGAGCTCTGGTGTGAGAAGAGTTAGACCTGCGGAAACTCATGGTGCGGAAGTAAGTGTTATTGACAATGACTCAGCGGATGGAACCTTATCTCGCTTTAGTCCAAAATAACAGAGCTAGCTATCTGCTCACCAGGTTCAGATTTGATTTGCTACACTTATTGTTAGTCTCCCCCAGAGAATGCTGTGATTTGGGGTCTTTGGGTGCCTGTGGCTGCAACGACGTGTCTCCACAGGATACCCTTCATTTTGTAATGTTTTACAAATATTTTATTGTCTCAAGAAGAACTTTTATCATACCACTTCTGAAGGATAAGGACTTTTTTCAAGTCCGTCCTGCTCTTATTTTTTTACAGCTTTTGAATGATGAGTTTGTGATTTTTAGTGTCACCTGTTTTTCAAAATCTGTCATGTACTTGCAAAACTTGCAGACAGGCTTTTTGTTTCTGCAGATACTGGTTGGGCTGCGAGGGGTCTTCTAATGGCTGTCAACAAAGGGAGGGACAGAGAGGGCTTAATAAAGGTCCAACGTACGTGCCCTGAATTAAGTCAAGAAACAGAAAAGTACGGAGTTCCTGTGTGTACTCTAGGTAGTGAGGAGGTGGGGAATACCTCCTGTTGGAACTGGGACCCTCACACACCCAGCGAGCTAGGTGTCATGCTTCATCATATGGGTCTGCTCCTCGTCAGGCCGGCGCTGCAATGCTCGACGGGCACCCATAAAGGGGCTCTTTTTCGGAGATCTTTAGTTCCTTGCCGTATCGGTGCTGTGGGCGTGAGGGGCCTAGGTATGTGTAGATGTGGGATGTGAATATAAAATAGGTAGTGGGAACCTCTATGATAAGTTTTATTCTATATGGGTCCCAACCTAATTAAAAGGAATAGGGGGGGCGAGTGTTTTGTTATGATGTGACAAAAATTTCGCTCAACCCCCAGGTGGTCAACATGTTTCTCGCCACAATTAGTCACGATAATGATCAACTGGCGATTCTTCAGGACCTAATTTCAAAAAACTATCTACAATGTGTGGCAAGGTGCAACGCTACCTACCAAATGCTCTCCCCGTGGGTCATTACCCCGGAGAAATAAAGCAACCATCCTAGAGTACGAAAAGAGAATAAAATACCATGAAATGTTGGAGGATGATCTTCATAGAATACATACGAAATAACGCAATTTACATATTCTAGAGTCAGAACATTAAAATCACACAGTGCTGTCATGCAATTAAAACTCTGTGTAACCTTTTATAAAAACCACTGTATATACGTGCCAAAAAGGTTGTGAATTCAATCATGGTGGTGAGTAAAAAGGTGCTCACCTATTATAAGGTCTATGTCTGCCTCATCAATTAGCAGCGGAGTATATTGACACTCAATGTAGTGTCACTGTATAAAAAGAGATGAGACAGGAAAACAAGTTGTTTAAAGGCTATATGCACAATAGTTCGCTGCTCATTTGCTCACTGTACCCCATACCATGGGGGAAGAGGGGAGAACAATGTGTGGGTCAGGATGCCAGTAGCCCTGAAACAATGATGGTCCCAAGCCAATCACACACTCCTTATTTTCTATTGAACGTTCCTACATAGCCGGTGTAGCTGAAGGGAGCGCCGCACGCAGTGTCCCCATGCCGGGTGCTCAGTGAGCTAATCCGGTGGAGCGGTACACAGTGTAAACGCTCCCAGTGTCCCGGTCAAGTAAAGAGTTAGTGCATTGGAGAACAGAGAATAATGGTACAAGCCTAGGGTTCAATATCTGAGCGCTCTTGGCGCCTGACCCCAATGTTTCTTACCTCCAATAGTCGATGTCAAAATACGCCTCCGAACGTAGTGTGCCTACTTACCTGCTCCTATTAGGAGCTTCGTGGTTGACCTACCCGCTCCGCTGCCACCGGAAGGTATCAAGTAACAGAGACGGCCCGTTTAAATACCTGTTCCCGGGACCGCAGAGCCGGTAAAGTGTCCACAGCTGTGATCGAGATTGGCGTGTTACAGGGATAAGTGATGTCATAGTGCACAGACAACATGGCGGCCATCTTGGAGGTTGTTTAGTTGTTAAACCACGATATTTGTGGTAAATAGATTCAATATAAACAACCTAAACAAATGTGGTGTACTCCACATCAGTTAAATAAGTCAATTAGGCAGATGAACTGGAGAAGGTCCGTTTATTTCACCTCAGCCACCAACAGCCTTCACAGAATGCCCCCACTACTTAAAACCCCCTTACATTCTTTCCTAGAATTACATCGTAACGTTCTATATAGAATACATTAAGACGTCACACATCTTCTCTCCTTACAGAAAACAAACAACAAAGCAGAATACAGAAATCAATAATGAAAGAGAACAGCTCACATGACAAAGTCCTTCATGTGAAATGGTAAACTGCACAATCTCGCACTCCTCTCTCTAATATTATCAGGCAAAGAGTGCGGGTTGGATGAAGAAGATTTGTTACACGTGTTCAACGAACTGGTAGGTATCTCACCCAAACTGGGATGAGAATTGACAGAGACCACACGACTCTTATTCCAAATCCTACCATCCTCAGTTTTGACAGCATTTCTGAAGATTTTCACAATTCTTCTCATTTTAGAAAACTTGGACCAAGGTTGGCATCCCACTGGCGCTCTAATTTTTACAAATTCACCCACTCTCAAACTGTTGTATTGCACACATTTTTTGTCATCAAAGTAGCGTTTTCTTTCCACCTATTTCTGAAGCTCTCTATCCCTCCAACCACCAATGCAATTGTCTTTCAAACCCTTATTGAAGGAGATCCACCCAGGACATAGTTTTGAATTAGGTGCCCTACCTCTAAACAGCTCAAAAGGGGACCTACCAGTGGTGGAGTGGGGAGACATACGATAGGCAGAGATTCTATCTTGCAAAGCCTGTTTCCAATTTAAATTGCTCGCTCTTGCCAACTGAATACTCTCTTTAAGAGTTTTGTTAACCCTTTCAATAGCTCCGTTGGTTTCGGGATGATAAACTGCACTGCGTTTGTGAATAATCCCACAATCTCTCAAATAAGCCTGAAACTCCGAAGAGCAAAACTGAGTCCCATTATCTGAAAGTAAAGAATTAGGATAACTCTCCTTCTTGAAAACCTCTTCTAAAAACTTTATGACACTCAAAGATGAAATGTCTCTGACCGAGCGTACTTCAATCCATCTTGAATAAAGATCAAGAAGGACTACCAAATAAGGAGTATCAGATACTCCATGTAAAGGACCAACTATGTCTATTGCTAACTCATCCCAGGGATATTTAGGTAGTTTTCGGCAAACCATGGGCATTTGTCTGGTTTTGAGAATCTTATCACTGGAGCAACACTCCAAACAGTCTCGAACCATCTTTTCAATCTCCCTATCCATGGCAGGCCACCAGTAAAGCATCCTCAAGTATCCCTTGGTCTTCACAATGCCTAAGTGACCAGAGTGAGCAAGAGTTAAAAGTTTGCTACGCACACCCACCGGAGGAACAAGCTTGGTGCCTCTCACCAGTAATCCATCAACAACAGCCAACTCACCAGAAATCAGAGACCAGGGCTTCACCAGATGTTTGTTTTTTCCTAATGAAAGTAATTCTATAACTTTTGAGATTTCCTCATCCTTCACAACTTCTGTTTTCCACTCTAACTCATCGACCGCACCAACAGTAATTTCACACACATTTACCACATCATCGACCAGATCAACCTCCTTATCATCAGAACTGGTAACATCCACCAATCTAGAGAGACAATCAGCCGACTTGTTAATAACGCCTGGAATGTAATCCACAAAGAAATCAAACTCTTGTAAAGAAATGATCCATTTCCTGATTCTCGAAGAAATGGAATCCAAACCCTTCTTTGAAAACACCTCTTTAAGTGGTTTATGATCAGACAAAACCTTAACCTTTGTTCCCCAAATCAAATTCCTGAACTTCCTTAGTGCCCAAAAAATAGCAAGAGATTCCTTTTCAATTACTGAATAGTTTAGCTCTGAGCCTCTTAAACATCTGGACGCACAGGCAATAAGTCTCTCAACACCACCACTCTTCTGTAATAGCACAGCACCTAGACCCTTAGCACTGGCATCAGTGAGAATTAGAGTCTCATCTCCCGGCACAAAAGATTGAAGAGAAGGTGCTTTTTTAAGATCCTGCTTGATGGCAACAAACTCATTAGCACACTCAGAACTCCAAACAAACACAGCACTTTTAGCAGTAAGTTTCCTGAGCGCATGAGTCTTATCAGCATAACCCGGAATAAACTTACTGTAAAACTCGACCATTCCTAAAAAGACGAGTAACTCCTCCTGATTGGAAGGCTCGCTGACATTCTCAATAGACTTAACCAAGTCTTTCTTCGGAAAAACGCCACGACCTGTAATGCAGTGCCCCAGATAGTTAACTTCGTCCACAGCAAACCTGCACTTCTCTTTTTTTATTGTTAAACCAGCCTTTCTCAGACAATCCAAGACAGCACACACTCTAGAATAATGCTCAGCTTCAGTGCTACCATAAATCAGCAAGTCATCCTGATAGCACTTCACCCCAGAAACACCTTTAAGAACATTGGACATGATCCGTTGAAAAACGGAAGCAGCGGAAACTAATCCGAAAGGCATCCGTCGAAATTTATAGGTTCCCATGGGAGTGACAAATGCTGTCAATTCCTGTGAAACCTCATCCAACTCCACCTGATGGTAGGCGGATGCAAGATCTAAGGTTGTGAAAAACTTAGCACCTACTAGAGTGCTAACCAACTCATCTATGTTGGGCAGTGGGAACCTATCCACAATTACTTCTTTGTTAAGAGAGCGCAAGTCAATACAAAGGCGCAGCTCACCACTGGCCTTCTTTGTGACAACTATGGGAGCCAACCACTCCGTCGCCTCAACAGGCACTATGATGCCTAAGTCAACTAACCGCTCAATCTCCTTTTGGACACCAGACTGTTCATTCAAAGGTACCCTTCTGACTCTAGCAACCACAGGAATAGCACCCTCTTTCAGTCTTATGTGATGTTTGTAACCTTTAAGACATCCTAATTTGTCTTCAAAAACATCAGCAAACCGCTCAGCTAGAGTAGACCAAGAATCTTCTACAGACTGAACCACAACTTGAGGTTCAGTGTTAGGATTGAGAATAACGCCAAGCAAACGTTGATGAGTCCACCCCAACAGTGCATCCCCACACTTAGCCACGTAAACTTTCCCAGAGATGGTGCGTCCACCTAATTCAATGCAGGATATGAAATACCCCAACAGAACTATTGGCACACCACCATACCCCACAGGAGAAACATCACCTTTCATTAGTGTGCACTTGTCTTTAAAATAGTGATCAAAAGTATCTTTATCTATCATGGTAAGATGCGAGCAAGAATCAAACTTCAACTCAAGCTCAACACCTTGAATTTTGACCACATGGGAAGGATGAGAGGCTTTCTCTACATCCACCTGATACATAATCTCCTTTACTTGTGGATGATCTCTAATCTGTGCTTGAGGTTGTTCCCTTCTTTTACTCTTGCTCCTACACCATTTTGCATAGTGACCTTTTCTGCCACAAGCACTACAAATAATGTGAAGAGCAGGACAGAACGGAGCTGTCAGGGTCTAAATCCCTTTTGCTGTCTGAACCACACAGGAGCAGAATGACGCTAGGTCCCAATACCCTTCTCAGAACCAACCCTGCTAGGTCTTTTAGTATTCCATTGCAGGTAAGTTCTAAGGGGGGAAAAGGGGTTGGGGACAGAGAAGAGACTGCTCCAATATTCTGCCTGTTCAGCTACGTCTTCTTCTTCTTACTGGACTGCAACATTAACATGTAAAAACCTTTATTTACTGTGCCTTTTAACTTACTGTTTTTTTTCTATGGTGTATAAATAACTTATCTTACCAGAATGTTTACTGAAGCTTACTTCTATTCTACTTCTCATGTATTGTTTGCTAGGTTGTATGAGAAGTCTTCACTCAGATCTCTTTCCTTTTCGTTCTCAGGTACAATCTGCACTTGATCCTGCTATTCCTTAATGTAAGAAAGATAAGGTAAGTATTTATTTCTGTATTCCTAATTTATGTATTATTTGGGTTTCTCTTTCTTTCTATTAACTCACTGTTAAGAGACTGGAGTGGGCCTTGAACTGGGGTTTCTGTAGTAGGATGACTGGTTTTCTGTCTTTAATTAGTTTTTTAAACAATGCTTCAGAACTTAGGTTAAATGTTAAAAGGAAGCGTTCCTTTTATTCAGGCCTTTGGTTTTAATGTTTGCTGGAAGCACAATTTATTCTGCCATACGTGAGGAGAACATTACTGGAGTTCTTTAACACATGGCATGAGAAAGAAACATGCCGGGCTTTTGACCCTGACTTCACCTTTTAATTAATTCTCAGAAGAGTGAACAAGTTTCAGTCTAAGAAGACACTGCGTGTTGAAAGGTCACGCCTGCATCTGACAGATTCTGGAACAGTTGAAAAAGACAGCTGATTCAAAAAGCTTTTTATTTAATCTTCTCAGCTAAGGAAAGCAATTACTGAAAAAAGTATTTCCAGTTTTCAAACGAAGGAAAATATATTCTGACTTGTTTCCTTTTTTCTCTTTAAATAGAAATTTACCTCTGACACGATAACCTTTTCTCACAGAATGTTTTATATTAGCTACAAGTTTAACACTAACCTGATTAGTGAGGGAATGTAGTTCCGACGAAGCTAACCCCGATTTTATCGCAACTACCCTAACTGACTTCCACGACGCTGGGAAAACAGGTGCTCTTCAAATTATTTCTTCAGTGAAGTGCACAGTGGAATGTTGAAGCACACTTCACCTGATGTCATGAAGCCTAAAAGACTAGACTGCTAACAGTGGTGTGCTGTCGCAGTATGTGCATGTTGGCAGCCATCTTGGAGTTCCATCGGTGCCAACAAGCACTCCAGCTTGAGGGATTATCTGACTTTTGGTAAGTTTGTAGGGGGAAAATGGTAGCCAGCATACAGTTAGAAGGAGGAAACCTCCCGTGAGTCCTGACAGGAGCATTAGCTCTATGACCCGTTCTGCCACATCTAAAACAGATGAACCTGTTGTCAGAAGAAGAAGCAAAAGAAGACGAATAAGAAGTACCCTCACCACCCCGAGGATTTTTGTCGCTTTCACTGACAACAGATGCCCTGTTTTTTACAAGACATACTACTTCCTCAACACTGGAACTTGAAATACAAGACTTTTCTTTTGCAACACTCAATTCGCGAACACACTTCATCATATGTTCAACTCGCTTAGCTATAGCGAGAACCTCGTCCAAGGGTGGCTCGTCTTTTAACCATAGTTCTTCCCTGATTTTGTCATGAGCGCATCTCAATACGAACTGATCCCTGATCCTTTCCTCTACAGCCCCTCCAAATTTGCAAGACGCTGCAAGTTTCCTCAAAGCTGTGACAAATTCTTCAACAGTCTCATCCTTTTTCTGCTCACGTAGCCCAAAGTGGTACCGTTCCATTATAGTGCTCAAACGAGGAAGATAATGCCTATCTAATTGAAGAATGCATATTTCATATTCATTCAGTGTTCTTTGGTCATTAGGACTGAGTTCTGGCAAATGTACAATGTAACAATAGGAGATGAAAGAGTGAGGAGAAATGACAAGTGGGAATAGGGATTCCTCAAGGGGTATTACTTGTCAAACCTCGGTAATCATGGTTTGAAAGTAAGGATAGAGAGGGGGCCTTGACTTTACACCTATAGAAAAATCATAACAATATGAGTAGGTGTTGCGAATGCTTGGGGGATTTCCTAAGGTTAAAGAGTGTTGAAGAAATATAAATATAGTAGCGGTAACGCATTGGTTGCTAGAAGGTCGATAATGAGCAACTGAGTGGCGGCCATCTTAGTAATGGTTCTCTCGTAAATGGCGGCCATCTTGTAGGTGATTAGTTCATTGATGGTGGCCATCGTTGTGTAGACATGATAAGGTTAGTGCCTTTAACTGTGATGCTCCATAGAGGTATAAGAGGATGGTGTGGAAAACATGGGTATTACATAGGTTCCTCATAAAGATCATATGGGGATTACTGTTAGTAATACCTAGTGATGAATAGTTTATTAGTAAATGGCCATCTCTTAATATGTATACTCCTATGGCATATTGCTGATAAGAAACATGTTTCAATTGATGGTACTCCAAGGGATCTCATCATTAAGGCCCCCTTTGGCTGAGTCCAAACGAAACACCCATCTTTGTTCAATCCTGAACAGGGCTGTGTGCGTGATTTGTTGATGTGCTTCAAGAACAACCCAGCGTAGACTTTCTGGGGAATGTCCCCATCTGATCTTTATGAGGGACCTATGTAATACCCAGGTTTTCCACACCATCCTCTTATACCTCTATGGAGCATCACAGTTAAAGGCACTAACCTTATCATGTCTACACAACGATGGCCACCATCAATGAACTAATCACCTACAAGATGGCCGCCATTTACGAGAGAACCATTACTAAGATGGCCGCCACTCAGTTGCTCATTATTGACCTTCTAGCAACCAATGCGTTACCGCTACTATATTTATATTTCTTCAACACTCTTTAACCTTAGGAAATCCCCAAGCATTCGCAACACCTACTCATATTGTTATGATTTTTCTATAGGTGTAAAGTCAAGGCCCCCTCTCTATCCTTACTTTCAAACCATGATTACCGAGGTTTGACAAGTAATACCCTTGAGGAATCCCTATTCCCACTTGTCATTTCTCCTCACTCTTTCATCTCCTATTGTTACATTGTTTAGGTTGTTTATATTGAATCTATTTACCACAAATATCGTGGTTTAACAACTAAACAACCTCCAAGATGGCCGCCATGTTGTCTGTGCACTATGACATCACTTATCCCTGTAACACGCCAATCTCGATCACAGCTGTGGACACTTTACCGGCTCTGCGGTCCCGGGAACAGGTATTTAAACGGGCCGTCTCTGTCACTTGATACCTTCCGGTGGCAGCGGAGCGGGTAGGTCAACCACGAAGCTCCTAATAGGAGCAGGTAAGTAGGCACACTACGTTCGGAGGCGTATTTTGACATCGACTATTGTAGGTAAGAAACATTGGGGTCAGGCGCCAAGAGCGCTCAGATATTGAACCCTAGGCTTGTACCATTATTCTCTGTTCTCCAATGCACTAACTCTTTACTTGACCGGGACACTGGGAGCGTTTACACTGTGTACCGCTCCACCGGATTAGCTCACTGAGCACCCGGTATGGGGACACTGCGTGCGGAGCTCCCTTCAGCTACACCGGCTATGTAGGAACGTTCAATAGAAAATAAGGAGTGTGTGATTGGCTTGGGACCATCATTGTTTCAGGGCTACTGGCATCCTGACCCACACATTGTTCTCCCCTCTTCCCCAATGGTATGGGGTACAGTGAGCATATGAGCAGCGAACTATTGTGCATATAGCCTTTAAACAGCTTGTTTTCCTGTCTCATCTCTTTTTATACAGTGACACTACATTGAGTGTCAATATACTCCGCTGCTAATTGATGAGGCAGACATAGACCTTATAATAGGTGAGCACCTTTTACTCACCACCATGATTGAATTCACAACCTTTTTGGCACGTATATACAGTGGTTTTTATAAAAGGTTACACAGAGTTTTAATTGCATGACAGCACTGTGTGATTTTAATTTTCTGACTCTAGAATATGTAAATTGCGTTATTTCGTATGTATTCTATGAAGATCATCCTCCAACATTTCATGGTATTTTATTCTCTTTTCGTACTCTAGGTTGGTTGCTTCATTTCTCCGGGGTAATGACCCACGGGGAGAGCATTTGGTAGGTAGCGTTGCACCTTGCCACACATTGTAGATAGTTTTTTGAAATTAGGTCCTGAAGAATCGCCAGTTGATCATTATCGTGACTAATTGTGGCGAGAAACATGTTGACCACCTGGGGGTTGAGCGAAATTTTTGTCACATCTTAACAAAACACTCGCCCCCCCTATTCCTTTTAATTAGGTTGGGACCCATATAGAATAAAACTTATCATAGAGGTTCCCACTACCTATTTTATATTCACATCCCACATCTACACATACCTAGGCCCCTCACACCCACAGCACCGATACGGCAAGGAACTAAAGATCTCCGAAAAAGAGCCCCTTTATGGGTGCCCGTCGAGCATTGCAGCGCCCGGCCCGACGAGGAGCAGACCCATATGATGAAGCATGACACCTAGCTCGCTGGGTGTGTGAGGGTCCCAGTTCCAACAGGAGGTATTCCCCACCTCCTCACTACCTAGAGTACACACAGGAACTCCGTACTTTTCTGTTTCTTGTCTTCTAATGGCTGCCAGGGGCTTTGTGACTGATAGTGCTCTCTTAATATCTTTTTTTAGGTCTCGCCTACGCAGCGCGCATGCGCTGCATAGGAGGGGACCTTTTGGAATCGATCAGCATTTTGGCTAAAAGCGTGCACGTTTTGCATTGCTTTCTATTGCAACGCGTGCACGTTTGGCGTTTCCCTTGCGGGAGCGAGCATCGGCACCATCTGTTTGTAATTATCTTGAAAACAGATGGTGCCCCTGCTCGCTCCCGCAAGGGAAACGCTGTACATGCCCTCAGCCGCACGCAACGGGGAGGTGAATGACAGCACGCACTTTAAAGGTTCCTTTTTTCTCACTTTCACTTTCTTTCTGCACGGCGTCCCACGTAGATTATTACTAGCACACTGCCCGCGCGGACGAGGAAATAAACACCAACAGCCTGGGACGGAGCCGTCTGCAGCCAATGCACACAGAGGCCCCCAGCCGTGACGAGCAGAGACGGGATTTGTCCGGCCCTGGAGGAAGCTCCCTCGCGTGCTGGCAGCAGGGGGGGCGCTACATAAGGCCCGGGCACGGTTACGGCGTGCAGACTTTATCCTAAGAGTTGCGTTCAGCAAACTACAGCATCTGCACACCACCTCTTCAGGCAGGACTGTAGACACACAGTGCAGTCACCTGGCGCTGCACCAGTGGTACCTGCACGGGTCCGGTGGTCTCTTCTGGTGTGAGTGTACGCACACGGTGATCTGTGGGCAGAACGCAGCTGCAGGACCCGCCGAAAAGGCTCCTCTACCTGCCGGAGCCGTGAGCGGCAAATACCTGTGTGCCTACGTGCAGCTTCTGAGCACACCCAGCGCCTGGTGTCCCCTTGCTGCTGCGAAGCGCTGCTCACCCGCAAGGTTGGTTACACCCCCTAGGTCCAAGACAGCAAAGAGCGCTCCAAGCTTTCTGCAACAGGTCAATCAATCAATCTATCAGGGGTTTGTTAAAGCGCGACTACTCACCCGTAAGGGTCTCAAGGCGCTTGGGGGGTGCAGGTTCCATCCATCAAGGAGGGGGTCTGTCGAAAAGCCAGGTTTTGAGGTTTCTTGCGAAGATGGGGAGCGATGTTGTCTGTCTGAGGTGGAGCGGAAGGGCGTTCCATGCTTTGGCCGTGAGGAAGGAGAAGGAGCGGCCTCCCGATCTGGTCTTTCTGGTGCGGGGGACCACGGCGTAGGAGAGCTGGGCTGATCGTAGGGTCCTTTGGGGTGCGTGGAATTTTAGTCGGCTGTTCAGGTATGCTGGTCCGGTGCCGTGGAGGGCCTTGTGTGCGTGGGTGAGCATCTTGAAGGTGATTCTCGCCCCGACAGGGAGCCAGTGGAGTGTGCGCAGGTGCTGGGAGATGTGGCAGTGTTTTGGCAGGTTGAGGACCAGTCTTGAGGCGGCGTTCTGGATGTTCTGTAGCTTGCGGGTGAGGTTTTTGTTTATTCCGGCGTAGAGTGCGTTGCCGTAGTCGAGTCTGCTGGTGACCAGGGCATGAGTGACGGTCTTTCGGTGTTCGAGGGGGATCCATTTGAAGGTCTTTCGAAGGAGGCGGAGGGTGTGGAAGCAGGAAGACGAGACAGAGTTGATCTGGCGGTCCATTTTGAGCTCGGAGTCCAGGATGATTCCCAGGTTGCGTGCGTGGTCCGTGGGGGTTGGCGGGTTTCCGAGGGCGGGGGCCACCAGGTGTCGCTCCAGGCATCGGGGTTTGGGCCCATGATGAGTACTTCTGTTTTGTTGGTGTTTAGTTGTAGGCAGCTGTTTTTCATCCATCTGGCGACGGCTTCCATGCCTTCTCGAAAGTTGCGTCTGGCGGTGTTGGGCTCATTGGATAGGGAGAGGATGAGCTGGGTGTCGTCTGCGTATGACACGATGTTGAGTCCGTAGGTTCTGACGATGGGGGCGAGTGGAGCCATGTAGACGTTGAAGAGCGTCGGGCTGAGGGAGGAGCCCTGGGGGACTCCGCAGGTGGTAGGTGTGGGGTCCGAGAGGAAAGGGGGAGTCTGACCCGCTGCGTCCTGCCGGAGAGGAAGGAGCGGATCCAGTCGAGGGCCTTGTCCTGGATTCCTGCGTCGTAGAGTCTGCGTATTAGGGTGCGGTGGGAGACTGTGTCGAATGCCGCTGATAGGTCGAGGAGGATGAGGGCTACTGTTTCTCCTTTGTCCAGTAGGGTGCGGATGTCGTCTGTTGCGGCGAGGAGGGCGGTTTCCGTACTGTGGTTTTTTCTGAAGCCGGATTGGGAGGAGTCGAGGATGTTGTGTTCTTCAATGAATGTGGCGAGTTGGCTGTTGATGGCTTTCTCGATGACTTTCGCTGGGAACGGGAGCAGGGAGATGGGTCTGTAGTTTTTGAGGTCGGTGGGGTCCGCTGAGGGTTTCTTTAGGAGGGGGTTGACCTCGGCGTGTTTCCAGTCGTCGGGGAACGAGGCGGTCGCCAGGCAGCGGTTGATGGTGTGGCGGAGCATGGGTGCGATGGTGTCGGCGGCTCTGTTGAAGATGTGGTGGGGGCAGGGGTCCGTGGGGGCCCCTGAGTGGATTGACTTCATTGTCTTCAGTGTGTCTTCCGTGGTGAGGGCTGTCCAGTCGTCAATCGCTGGTTTCCGGGTGTCGGGGGTGGTTGGTGAGGGTTCAGTGTGTTGGTTGTCTTCGTCGAAGTTGTCGTAGATGCTCTTGATTTTGTGGTGGAAAAAGGTGCTGAGTTTGTCGCAGAGGTCTTGTGAGGGAGGGATGTCGGTAGACTCGCTAGTGGGTTGGGCGAACTCCTTGATGATGCTGAAGAGTTCCTTGCTGTTGTGCGCGTGGGTGGAGATTCTGTCTTCAATCGCTTTTTTCCTCGTTTCTCTGATGAGTTGATGGTGGGCGTTGGTGGCGGCTCTGAAGTTGTCGTGGGCTTCTGTGGATTTGGTATTCCTCCAGGCCTTTTCGAGGCGGCGGCATGTGCTTCTGGACTCTCGAAGTTCGGTGGTAAACCATCTGGCTTTCTTGGCGCGTGTATTGTTGTTTTTCTTGAGGGGGGCTATGGTGTTGGTGCTGTCCGTGATCCATCTATAGGGTTCGGGCTGCGGTGTTGGGGTCGTCGTTTTCCGCGATGGTTGGGGTGGAGTTGTTGAGTGAGGAGGTGAGCTGGTCGTCGGTGATTTTGGTCCAGTTTCTTCGTGGAAGCAGGTGCTGGTGTCTGTGGATGGTGGGTGTTCTGAAGGTGAAGTGGACGCAACGATGGTCGGTCCATGGGAGTTCGGTGGTGTGGCTGAAGGTGATGGAGTTTCCTGTAGTGAAGAGGGGGTCGAGGGTGTGTCCTGCTGAGTGCGTGGGCTCGGTCACGATCTGGCGCAGTCCAATGTTGTGGAGGTTGTCCAGGAGGGATGTGGTGTTGGGGTCCAGTTGGTTGTCGAGGTGGAAGTTGAGGTCTCCCAGCAGGGTGTAGTTGGTGGATGCGATGGCCTGCGGGGAGATAATGTCCGTGATGGAGTTGGCGAAGGGTCCGCGGGGTCCAGGGGGTCGGTAGATGAGGGTTCCTCGGAGGGTGGCGGTGGGGCTGGCCAGTATCTTGAAGTGAAGGTGTTCCATCAGTTCTGTGGACTCGTCAGGGAGTGTGCTCAGGCGGAGGCTGGATTTGTGGACAGGTCAGTCTGGAATTGTATGAATTAACCCCCACCCCTTCCCCCATCCTGCTAGTGGCACTGTTATTATGGAAAACGCGCTGCAATTGTCAGTCACGGGCAGAAGACACTGCGGTTGAATTCCACGGCCTTCTATCCAGGAAACGGCCCGGCCCACGCGGCAACTGCCGGGTCCCCTCTCCTCTGCTGTCGCTGGTCATTGAGGTCGGGATTGCGGAGTCCACTTAGTACAGGGTCACTCCTGGCAAGTGTCTAGAGTCCAAAAATGCCCCAATGTGCACTGTGACCGATTCGGCCTTGTTGCTAAAAATGTTTCCTCTTTTAATATGGATTTCCTTAGTTCATCCTGTGTTTTTGCAGGAGCACTTTAGTGCATTTCACGGGTGCTATGCACCACTTCCGTTGTTTCAATCACATAAAAAATACTGACAAATATTTGTTAATCACTTGTAAGTTCAGCCCGACTGAATGTGCCCCACCTAGTGTACAATTACAATACGTCCTACTTACTCGTCTGACACACCTTTCAGTCCTTCATTGACAAGTGAATGTTTAATGTGCACATACGCTTTGGCCTAACGCCCGTATTTTATGCGTTCAACCATCTACGTTTCGTTTTTTTACCTAGGTTTGACATACACTTGGTAAAAACTTCGTAAACGTTGTATGCATGCATTCGTATCACTTTTTTGCACAAATGCAATACAGCCCGTTCACTTTGTGTGTCTGGTCTAGTTATGTCAGTCCGTGGTTATTTCCTAACAGTACAGCGTATAGCATCAGCCTCTAGGCAGTTATGTAATACGAGATGAATTTGTTGAAGACGAGTGACTTTTCTTTAATACAGGCAAATTGTGTATCAGAACGCGTTCACCCGACTTGCTCCGAGCGCCGTTTAAAAGGCTGTAAATCATGGTCTAATCTCGTCACATTCCTTAAGACGCAATGAACGTCGAGGGGATGCAATGAATTTGAAGTCCCATTGAGATAGTCCAGTTCATGGATAACAGCAAAGCTGTAAACTGGTAGAAGAGAGAAAAAACCCTATTATGAAACCTTCAGGGGTCGTCTACCGACGGTGGCCCCCGTACAAGGCATCTGAACAAGACCATCATAGCGGTAACCAGAGGTCCGAGCCCAACAACTACAATGATGCACTGAAGCGTGTACAAATGTGAGGAAATCAAAGGTTTGTGCTGGGGCGGAGCGGGTGGCCCTCAGCCTTTCAGGGGTCCGCAATCAGGCAAAGATCAATAAATATCTGTGAGTTAAGGTAGACTCAGGGGACCCTCCTCACATTCTCATACAGAGTTGAGAATAAAGGAACTTTATATACTATTCTGAGTGTGCATCATTCGTACAAACCCTCGTGCGCCCGCCGTGGAGCTGGATTCTCTGCTGTGACACAAGGGCATGTACTGAAATCAGCGTAGAACCCTTCAAGGGCCTCTTGCGTACCAGCTCTTCCTGCTATCTACCAAGTGCACTGAAGACCAGCACTGCCCAGTGACCCCACTTTGTGCGTGTGTTATATAAACACTGCAGCGTACACCCCCTTTTATGTAACCCATGCCTGCTTGGGTCCATCTGTCACCCTACAAGCAAAGCAGACATTGGGCAGAGATGCACCCTACAGCTCGTGCTTCTATCATTGTTTGAACTAAACCTATAATCCCATCTCCCAGACTGGAGGGTTCCCTAGACTTTCTGCGCACAATAAGTGGGTGGGAGGCTCGACCGAAATGTGAAGGGGGGCTGGGGGGAATTCACATAGCGGATGCTTCGGCTTAGTACTTCTAAATATGTGCCTGCTCTTCTCTCTGCCTGCTCATCACACTGCACATTACCCAACACTGTCTGCAGCTGCTCTGCCTCCTGCCAATGGCACTATCGTCCCTTCCTCCTGCCCCTGCATTACGCAGCACTATCAGACTTCCAAGCCATCCCCACAGTCCCCTCTAACGCCGTTCTCTGCCCCTCCTTCCCTCCTAACACGGAACATCTCTCTGCTGCCCAGACCTCAGATCTCCGCCTCCTTCCGGTTCCATTCCCCCATTCCACACCCCACAATGTCTTCAGACCATCACATAGCGCTTGCTGCCTCCTTTCTGGGCATGACACAGCTCCTGCTTTCCTTGGCCCCTCACTGTCTCTGCCTGCTGTCTGCCTAACAAACAGCTATGTCTGCATACTTTACACCCACCACACATTACTTACACCGATCGGTCTGCCACTGCATACCTGCCAACGATATGAAGCTGTGATTGGGAACTTGCTGAGGCAGAGAGAGGATCAGAACAGGTTTCTCCGTTGAGATGCACTTCACAGAAATGTATCTTGTTAAAGGGACATTACTGTACAGTGTCGTTAGTTGGAATAAAGCTGTCACAATGTTGAAGAACTGTGCTTGTACTCACCTTTTTAGGTCTCGGCCTGCACCAGCGCTTGCGCTGGTCTGGACGAGAGTTTTAGTAAGCGGGTTTTGGAAGTGCAAACCCACTGGCTTTCGGCTGGCGACCAGCTTGTGTTCACGATGGCGTGCACGCGCGCAGCTGCCATCTGGGTTTCCTATCTCTTCCTCATTTCCTCGTCATGGCTCATTAACTCTCTGGACTCTGATGTTTCAATCGCAGCAGCAGCTCACATTACCAACTGACGGCCCTGGACTACAGTCACATGAAAAACAACAGCGATTAGCATTGAAATGCAAGCTTTTTTTTGTCTAGTTAGAAATATTGCTTTGGTGGGTTGATTTCACCTTATATCGCTATTTGTTTTATATTGGGAGTCACAGCCTAATTACCAGTATTTTTGTCTCACTCTGTTTTTTTTAAAAATATTTATTCGCGCATAAGCACAAAGCTATATTTAAGGTTACTTTTTCTGCGTCACTTCTTCACTCTATTTAAACTCCACACCCCCCACTCTTATTATCTCTCTCCTTCTCTCCCCTCTCGAATTCTCTCTCTACTTAATTAACTCTCCCCTCTCTATCTTTTTTAGCCTTTCATTCTCTCACACCCCTTTATCTGTTTCTCTTTCAAACTCCTTCATTCACTCTCTCTCCCCTTCTTTCTCTCTCTCTATCCCGCTCCACTCTTTATTCTATGTACACCCGTTCTCTCTCTTTCTCTCTCACCACCCTCTCTAATTGGGCATTATATCTTCACTCTATCTCTCACTCGGCAACACCACAGCATCACTCAGCATCACTCAGCGCAACCACAGCATCAATCAGAGCCAGCACAGCATCAATCAGAGCCAGCACAGCATCACTCAGTGCAACCACAGCATCACTCAGTGCAACCACAGCATTACTCAGCACAACCACAGCAACACTTAGCGCCACAACAGCATTACTCAGCAGCACCAACACAACATCTCTCAACGCCATCACAGCATCACTCAACGCCATCACAGCATCACTCAGTGCAACCACAGCATCACTCAGTGCAACCACAGCATTACTCAGCACAACCACAGCAACACTTAGCGCCACAACAGCATTACTCAGCAGCACCACAACAACACTCCGCGCCACCACAGCATCACTCAGCACCACCATAGCTTCACTCAGCGACACCACATCATCACTCAGGGCCAACACTGCATCACTCAGCACCACCACAGGATGACTCAGCACCACCACAGGATGACTCAGCACCACCACAGCATCGCTCAGCACCACTACAGCATCGCTCAGCACCACCACAGCATCGCTCAGCACCACCACAGCATCTCTCAGCGCCACCACAGCATCACTCAGCGCCACCACAGAATCACTCAGCACCACCACAGCATCACTCAGCGCGACCACAGCATCACTCAGCGCCACCACAGCATCACTCAGCGCCACAACAGCATCACTCAGCGCCACCACAGCATCACTCAGCGCCACCACAGCATCACTCAGCACCACCACTGCATCGCTCAGCACCGCCACAGCATCGCTCACCACCACCACAGCATCACTCAGGGCCACCACAGCATCACTCAGCACCACCACAGCATCACTCAGCGCCACCACAGCATCACTCAGCGCCACCACAGCATCACTCAGCACCACCACAGCATCACTCAGAACTACCACAGCATCACCACAGCATCACTCAGTGCCACAACAATATCACTCAGCACCACCACAGCATCACTCAGCACCACCACAGCATCACTCAGCACCACCACAGCATCACTCAGCGCCACAACACTATCACTCAGCGCCACCACAGCATTACTCAGCGCCACCACAGCATCACTCAGCGCCACCACAGCATCACTCAGCGCCGCAACAGCATCACTCAGCGCTGCCACAGCATCACTCAGCGCCGCCACAGCATCACTCAGCGCCGCCACAGCATCACTCAGCGCCGCCATAGCATCACTCAGCGCCGCCATAGCATCACTCAGCGCCGCCACAGCATCACTCAGCGCCGCCACAGCATCACTCAGCACCGCCACAGCATCATTCAGGGCCACCACAGCATCGTTCAGCACCACCACAGCATCGCTCAGCACCACCACAGCATCACTCAGGGCCACCACAGCATCACTCAGGGCCACCACAGCATCACTCAGGGTCACCACAGCATCACTCAGGGCCACCACAGCATCACTCAGCATCACCACAGCATCACTCAGCGCCAAGACAATATCACTCAGCACCACCACAGCATCTCAGCACCACAGCAGTATCACTCAGCAAGACCTGAGTATCATTCAGCATCACCTCAGCATCGTCTCCGCAACAGTCACCACCACCACCACTACCACCTCAGCACCACTCAGCACCACCTCAGCCTGCTCTCGGAATCTGGCATCTGTTGATTCTCCCCTAGCGTCTGGCCGCTGCTAGTGTTATAATACAGGTACTAGTTTCCAACCTTCACCCTCCGATTGTTTATGCCCCCTCAAAAAAAAGCTTTAACAAACAACCATTGCAATAGGCAGAAACAAGTTGCCAGCATTGCAAGAACAAAAGAAAACTGAGGAAACTTTTTATTGTAAATACTTTTTTAATATGGTTGTTCAGTTTTACATAATGCCTTCTTGGTCATATATAAAGTAACAAAAATGTTTCTGACACTTTTTATTATAACTTTTCAGCATGCTGCACAGCAGCCACACTTCTCTACAGCACAGCTTGAAGACATTGGCAAAGTCAATAGCTCTGGCTAAACACTTATAAGGCCCCAAAGGCGAGACCTATTGGCTATGCCAATGCTTGTTGTTATCATGTTATGCTCAGTGCAGCCAGGCAGACTGTAAACAGTGCATTATTCATAGGGTGCTCTTAGTGTGGTCAGGCATAAGCCACACACACTGGAATAGAGCATCCTGAGACACACACTGTAAAAATAACACTAAAAGTGTTTAGTAATTGTATAGCTCTTTAATCCCTGGCGGTACAGCATCCAGGATATAATGAGGCATGGCTACACACTTATAAGGTCCCGAAGGCGAGACCTATTGGCTATGCCAATGCTTGTTTTGTATTGTATGTACCTTTATTGTGCTGGGTTGTTTTTAATGATTTTTGTATATATATGTACTTTTATGGTTCTTATGAATCTGAATAAAGTAAATTCAAAAGCCTGTGCGATCTGGGAGACGTAGGAATCTCTCATCACAGTCTGCAGGGGAGGGGGTGCATCAAGCTCAGGAGTCTGAGAATCATGTCAGTCCCAGCCTCATGCTCATGCAGCGAGGTAGAATGAAACTCCAGGACACTTACCACAGCATCGTTAATAATGGCCTGGAGCTCAGTCGGGGGCATGGAAATCGAAGACACCATCGACATCGCCCTTCAAAGATGCCTCCGATTAGTGAAGCACTTTCTCCCTTTACCCATTTCTGTTTTTGAACAAGGGAATTGCCTTTCTGCAAACGAAGTCTCATATCACGGGTAAGGACTGAGACGAGGAACGGGGAAATTAAATACCACTGTTTTATTTTTTTCTCTAATTTTCCCGGTTAGTTATTCCTAAACTATTCGTGCCTAAGGATTCACATTAACCATCTTTCCTGATACCAACACCCTTCCCTTTCAGTATTCCACCAAACCACTCGCACACACCTTACACTACAGAGTTATTTGATAAGAGGCGACTTTCGTCAGATCAGACAACTATAAATATACTCTCGCTTTTTTTTTTCTTTTTCTATAAACAAAAACAACTTTATTGAACTAGGTTTCGGACGGGAACAAACATATACAGGGCCAATATGAGCATGCGCTGCTGCTGATGGAGCTTCACTGACGGCAAAAAATTCTACTCTGTCTATGCTTGAACTTTACGTGACCCGTGCGTGATCAACCATTGGTTGGCTTTTGACCGTCTCGCAAGCCCCTTGACCAACCACTAGTCGTTCCCAAAGGTGAGGAGGAAGAAGCAGTAGGCGGAGGAAATCAGGAGGAGGCCCGCTGCAGGCCTAGCTAGCACGCCGAAGCCGCCGCCGGTAAAAGGTAAGACCTCTGCACCGGTCTATTGCCTCGTTGTTTGTAGAATAAGCACGGAAACTCTTCAAGTCAAAGCCTCTGGAACCTGGAGCGACCAGAGTTTCTGATAAAGACGGCAGGGCACTGGGCCAACGCTGATGTTCGCAGGATGTGATGTTTGTTGTGTAGTCCAGGCTCTATGGGAAGCAGCATCCCCTTCAACCCTGTACAGTTGCGTGGTCAGTTATCCTGTTGAAGTTCTGGATATATGTGACGTATTCTTCCGACGCAGAGACAGCGACCGCATTTTCTTCCCTTCTTGCAGGGGAGGCCGAACACCTGGCTCACTGGATAATGGGTTTTCGTGTAATTCATACACGTCACGTGTAAGATCGTTCTAGGTGCTTAGAAAAAGTGCATCGTAAATTAAAATGTATGGCTGAAACCGGGGCAATACTCTACCGTATCTGCATAGCCGAGCTTTATTGGTCACTTAATTACACCGGGACATTTTTGGATCTTACTTTTGAAACGTATTTGGCATGGCTTGCCCTCTAAAAAATAATAATCTCGATGATTCATGTGCTTATTATTGTCTTGTATTTGATTGTTCACTGCAGAATGCGTCCCCTTTTTCCGGACTGTGTATCGCCCCACTAATGGACCATTGTAATTGCACCCTAGTTGCTAATTGCATCTGCGCGCAATCATGCTAAACTTACCAGGAGATATCCATCCACTGGTCAGGATATGGTCATGTCTGGGGACTCGTCTAGATAACTAGCTCGATCCTTCCAGGGAATGTATTACCAAAGGGTAGTTCCAATGACACCACCAGTCCTTAGTTTCATAGAGGGCAAGACTCTCGCAGTCTGAACAACGTTCTAGAAAAATCATACATGGTTGTATTTGCTAGACAGACCAAATCCAAAACTCCACGTATTGTGCCATGCATCATCAATATCATATCCAGCTAGTTATCTAGACGAGTCCCCAGACATGACCATATCCTGACTAGTGGATGGATATCTCCTGGTAAGTTTAGCATGATTGTGCGTCTAGACTGGGAACATTGAGTAAACTTAGACTGACGACTGATATGTTGGTTTCTGTACCCCCCCTTGTCTTGAACATTCTGTAGGTAATAAGTCAGACGACTATTGTCCTGAGGAGACCCCGAGACTCGAAAGGGGTCGAAACGTCAACGAAAGTTTTTCATCTGGTTATCTTGAGCAATGATTGCCTTACATGTTGGAATAGGATATACACATGTAATCTTTGTAAATATATAAACCAGTGAATCTTTATATATTGCTTCTTATGTGTACAGTGTTTGGTATATGTTTGTCACACTTGAGCACTGCGTCGCCTGCACTTTTGTTATTCATTTGAATATTACCTGCATATAGAACAGTTTTTGAAAAATAGAACAAAAGAAAAAATAGAGTAATTACCACAGAAACCCGTTTGTCAGTCTATATATAGATTTTTCTACTTTTGTCTGTACTTATGTTTGTATAACACAACAACCAGTGTGAGAAGGTATCACCTGGTATTTTGGATAATTGCATTGAATTGTGGGCTTCCCTGTACTGATGCAAGAGGGTTGCCAATATTTTTTTTAAAAGAGTCCCACGGTAGACACTGTTGTATTTAAAGATTACTGACTCCAGTCCACATGGGCCCAAAAGGGGTTGTCCTTGTGAGAATATATATATGGTCAATCTAGCAGGCACATTATTCAGCCTACTTCCATTGAGGATGTGCACCAAAGGTTTGTGGTCTGTATGCAACTCAAATTTGCAACCCCACATGTACATCTTGAACTTTTGCACCACTCATAAACATGCTAGTGCCTCACACTCTATGGTCCTGCAATGACTCTCACTTTGTTAAAGCAATCTAAATGCAAAAGCCACCATCTGTTCTTTTTCTGCCAACCACTGACTCAGTACTGCAAACCCATGTAAGCTGGCATCAACAGTAATTATAGAAGTGCTACCCTCATGAAATGCTCTCAATGCCGGTGCATTTTCAATTACTTGACTCTGTTAAATGCAACATCCAAATCACCTGTCTACAAACATTTCTGTCCTATCCTGAGCAAAACCTTTAAAGGTTCAACAGCATGGGCATAGCCTGGCACAAAACAGGCGTAGTATTCCGCTAACCCCAATTAGGAGCATAAGGCATCTCTATCTTAAGGTGGCTTGGCTTTCTTGATTGCTTCAGTCAGATAGCGTTTGGGCTTTATTCCTGAGGAAGAGATGGTGTGTCCTAAATACTCTAATTCCTTGGCAAATTTGTATTTAGTCATTCCCCTGTGAGACAGAACCTTATTCAAAATCTGGTTATATACTTCCAGGCTATCACCAAAAACAAAGATGTTGTCCTTATATGCCTGCACATCTTTAAGATCCCCAAATAGATTATCCATTTATTTCTGGAATACGCCGGCGGCTGATACCAAAGGTCAATCTGACGTATCTATAGGTGCCAAACAATGCTACAAAGGTTGTCAGTTCATGAGACTCTGGAGTATAAGCAATCTGATGGTAAGCTGACCTTAAGTCAATAATGGAAAATAATTTTGCCCCTTCCAAATTGGCTAGCAACTCTTGTCTCTTGGGGAGGCGATGAAAATCTACCACTATATATATTCCTATTAAGAGTGCGTAATTCAGCAAACGGCCTGATTTCCCCGAGATTTTTTCCCCCGCGCCACCACCATGGGGTCAACCCACACATAAGAATCACTAGTTCCAGTGATACCCTGGGAACATAGTATCAGAGAAGAACTCAAACGTTAAAAGATCTAGTGAAACAGGGCAAACTTTGTGTACCACAGGTTGTCCCTGAGTCTGATCTTATGTTCAAACCCTTTACTCCCACCTGCTCACGAAACAAATCATCAAACTCCTGCAAAATATGCTCTCAATCATGTTCCTGACCCCACCAACATAGGTTATCAGTAACTCTCCAACAACTATAGGGTTGTCTGTACCAGATACAAGCCCATTCTAGCTAAATCTTGCCAGCCAGTTATGTCCTTTCCCTTGATAGCCATGTCAATTTTGCTGATAGTTTCTCTACCCAAGCATTCTACTTTAGATGTAAAGGACCCTATCATGTCGATATCCCTTTCCCCAAGCGCTTTGGGATTCACGTTAGTTGGTTCCAGGGACACTTTATTGCCACATTAACGATTGAAATTAGTAGTATCCTTCAGAATGGTGATAGGGGGACCAGAATCAACCATCATCACCTGTAAAGGAATGTTGTCAATTCTAGCATCACAAAGTGGCCCTTTTACAGATGTGAATACAGAATTGCATTCAACCGGAAGAACTACGAGTGCTTCTGAACAAGTGTTAACTTCTAGATCAACACTCACAATTCTCACTGGAGTTTTGCCACTCTTGTATACAACCTGAAAATGACACCTTTTTTCACAATAAGCATCATTTGCCAATTGCTGGATATCCTGTAAAATAAATGAGTTGGTTCTTTGGACGACATTGATAAGAAGTGCCTGTGTAGCTTTTGTTGGTGTTCTTCAAAGTTTTCTCATACGTATTACCTACACATACAGAATCTCTGTTCCGGATCTGAAGTAGACAAGTTATTTATTGCAGTTTCTGCATTCATCACTTTCGAAGAAATCAAGGATCTCTCTATACTTTTGCCTAAATCAATAACTTCTGTAAGTGTATGATTCCTACAGCTTTGCAATATTTCCTGGATCTTCCCTAGAAAAACAAACACAAATTGATCTAGCATATAAGTATCTAAATTAATTCCAAATTCATATTTCGCAGCTAATATTCTCCACGTTGACACACACTCTTCCACGCCTTCCTCGGAAAATTGTTTACGGTTGAAGAAATTGTGCCTCTACAACATTATACTTGGCTCATTTAAAAATTGTGTTGTCTTTCAACTGCTTCACTATAAATATTCCGCTGTTCATCACTAGAATGACCCTGAGGCTCAGAGACCAATGGCAATTTGTCAAACATTTGCTGAGCAGTCTGGCCAAGACTGCCGAACAAAAGCCCAAATTTGCACACAGGACTATAATCGGTGGTATCAATGGCAACCAGATGATTTTCAAAAAGCCTCAACCACTGTGACCACTTTATAGGAGGCTTCCCAGACCGTGACAGAAATGGAGGTGGCTGGGTGATTTGTTGAGATGTGGGCATATCAACAAGAATAATTTACTATAGTGGCTTCACAACAGAAAATGCAAGAGAAACTTCTTTAATATTTAATGTCAAATAAGTTAATTGTCAAAGCAATTTAATTCAAATTCATAGCTTCTCAAAGCAATTCTTGAGTAGGCATTACATTGTTTAGAGATCTACTCTGTTGGATAGTGGCTTGCTAGATCATGCTTATGCACACAAAGGACATCGCAATTGGTGTTTTCTGCCGGGATGTAAAGTTTTCATCAGAAGTCCAGTGATTCTTGCAGTCTTGTTTAAGACATTTTTTGCTCAGTCAGCAAATTCGAGGCATCCTAAATTGTCAAGTTTTTCTTAATTATATTAGTTTTAGTTTTGATTATATTACCATACTTAAAGCCGTATTGTATTGTAATTGCATTTGCATAGCGCTTACTACCCCTCACGAGGCGTCAAAGCGCTTTTCGGCGAGTAGCACGCTACTCCGGGACCCATAGAGGATTAGTGTTGAATTAGTATAGTGAAACATGCAAGTAAATTTTAAGTGGTGGATATGTTAGTCAGTTATTTGGATTCGGAAGGATAGCAGAAGGATAGAGGAAAAAAGGTTTGTATTTATATAGCGCTTCTTACCCCTGATGGGGTTTAAAGCGCTTTTTAAAATTTTATTTGGCGAGTAGCACGCTACTCCGGAAACCCATAAAGGATTAGTGGTGAATTAGTATGGTGAAATATGAGTGGTGGATATTAGTCAGTTATTTGGAGTGAGAAGGCTAGCGGAGGGATAGAAGGGAAAGAAAGGTTTGCATTTAGCGCTTGTTACCCCTGATGGGGTGTTGAAGTGCTTTTCTGGCGAGTAGCAGGCTACTCCGGAACCCATAAAGGATTAGTGTTGAAAATTAGTATAGTGAAATATGAAGTAATTTGAGTGGTGGATATGTTAGTCAGTTATTTGGATTGAGAAGGGTTGGGGAGGGGTAAAAAAGGGAAAAAGGTTTGCATTTATATAGCGTTTGTAACCCTGATGAGGTGTTGAAACGCTTTGTTGGCGAGTAGCACGCTACTCTGGAACCCATAAAGGATTAGTGGTGAATTAGTATAGTGGAATATGGCATTAGAGAAGTGAACATGTTAGTCTGTTATTTTTATTGAAAGGGATAGTTGAGGGATAGAAGAGTGAAGGATTTCTTTTTTTTAGGTCATAGCAATAGGAGGAGGCTTTTGGATGAGTAAAAAGGGTTTTTGGAGGGGAAGAGTCGGAGGGAAGAGTTTAGAAAGGTTTGTTTTGGGGGATCGGTATAGTAAAAGAGGTGTCAGATGATGCAAGGAGGGGTAGAGTAGGAGAGTCAAGAAAGGGTTATTTTGGGGAACATAGTGGTATGGGATAAATGAGAGTGGGTGTAGAGGATATAATAGATGTATAGGGTGAGAGATAGGGCAGTGCATTGGAAAGAGTAGTAGAAAGAAGTTTGAGATGAGTCAGAAAGTTGGGCTAGAAGATATATTGAGAGTATAGGCTGAGAAATAGGGTAGTGCATTGGAAATGCTAAATTTAGAAGAAAGTGATAAATATATAGATCCATAAGTACACTGAAGTGTGTGTGTATATATATATATATATATATATATATATATATATATATATATGGTAAGTATACGCAGATTAAAGATATTGATAAGGTACAGGATAAGAAATAGGGTAGTGCATTGGATATGCTTTTTCAGGAGAAAAGTAACAGACTCATACATCCAAGTACATGGAGGCTCATAGATGCACAATGGAAGCAAGTACATGTAGACCAAAGATTTTTTTTTTTTATAACATAATTATTGTACATGTTTATACAAAGCAATACACAAAGATAGGTACATATCTATAGTGAAAATAAATGCTTATATACAGAGGGACACATACATAGGGTGGGTATTAATGAATGGGAAAATGGGCAGCATTTCTGGCCCAGGCCCCGACCAGTCTTGAACAGGCTCAAACAGGCACTCACCCTTGTCCTCTCCACCCTTAGCTGAGACGCCCTAGGCCTCGGACTTTTATAGCCCTAGTAATCAGGTGAACCCTTCAGCCAATGGGAACCCTAGCCCTATCCAATCACAACACTAGCCCTAAAATCTAGAAACAATAGGAGACTAGGACCTTACAGCCAATCTCAGCCCTAGTCCAAGCACCCAATAACTTTCAAAAACCCTGAACTCTACGTCCAATAGAGGCCCTAGCCCTACCAGTAGTCCCAACCCAAGTCACCAATGGCACAGGAAACCCTACTTCCAATAGAAAGCCTAAACCCTACTCTTAGTACCACACCTAGTCCAGCTACCAATCACACCAAAAGCCCTAATCGCAACTTCCAATTAAAGGCCTAACCCTAGCCATAGTCCCACCCCAGTCCCAAAAACCAATAACACAGGAAGCCCTAGTCCCTACTTCCAATAGAAACTCTAGCCCCAACCCTACATTGATTGAATCACAGACCCAGAAACCAATCAGAACCCTCAAATACCCAACCAATGAGGACACTAACCCTAATCCAATAGAAACATCAGATACAACCTCCAATCTGTGGATCCAGCAACCTCAGACAAGGTTTGCTGGCCAGGGAGTTGGGAGCTGCTTCTCTTGTTCAGAATCTCCTAGGAGACAGACAGGCTCAATCCACACTTTGGACTTCTGCAGGTAAGGGCCTAACTTGTCCTCTGAAAATAGTGTTTGTATAAAACTTTACTCCCTCTCCTGGACAAAAAACGAAGTGCACAGTCCCTATTAAACACAGTTTAAACAGCACACAGAAGATCACTGCTGCCTCAGAGCACACTCTGATGTAGAATATCCCTGTTGCTGGGGGGGGGGCGGGGGAGGGGCTGGTTTCACTGACTTGTTAACACAAAATGGTGGCTGGGGGTGCACTGTTTAACATAAAGGTCTTAGCACAGAGTCAAGGGGAAATTTGGAGGGAAAACTGATAGTCACCGGGAATGAGAGGGAAAAACTACAGAGATTTAGGACTGCAAATCCCACAATTCAACACGTTAAATGGAAGCAGTCATGGGCAGGAAAAACCACAAGTTTGAACACAAAACAGGTAATTAAATATGCAATCACGGGCAGGTTAAAACTACAATTTTAAACTGTAACAACCACAGGCAAAGACAGTAATCACAGATAGGGAAAATCTTTTTTTTTTTTTTTTTTAAACATATTTTATTCGTCAATTTGCACATATAACGCAGGGCTCTGCACACCAGAGACATCTGCCAAATCAGACTATGCTTAGGCATTGAAACAATCGACTTTTGTTTTGCCAAATCAACTATGCATAACCAGAACACATTAAATGATACTAATCCCCAACTCCCTCCCTCCCTCACCCCCCCTAAAGATCGCACTGATACCACAGAATCTCATCCACCGCCTTGATGAATGTACAAATATCCTTAACACCAATATACTCGCCCTCCCAGCCCCCCCCTCCACCTTCACAGACCCAGAATCTCAACCCGGTAACTGAGGCTCCACCATCACTGGCGGTTCCATCCACAGGCCCCGGTACTCCGCCCATCGTTGCCATATTTTATAATGCTTACGCGGGCATCCCCTGGCTACAAAGATAGGTTGCTCCAGTCCCATACAAAAATCTAATCCATTTTTCCAGGCAGCCACCGAGGGGGCCCGCACCGCCTTCCACCCCTTAGCAATGTCTCGCTTCGCCAGTGTAAAGCCCAACACCAAGAGATGTCGTTTGCAGGCATTGCCACCTATTCCTGCCATAACATGCAGCAGGGCCAACTGCGGTGTGCGTGGAAGCTCCCATCCCAAGACTTCAGAAAGACATGTGAACACCCCCCTCCAAAAGCTATCCAGCGATATGCACCGCCAGACTGTGTGTATGAAGGTACCCTCCTCCCGTCCACAGCGGAGACACTCCGGAGAGGCAATCAATCCCACCCGCCACAACCTTGCTCTAGTAAAATAGACCCTGTGGAGGTATTTGAACTGGATCAGGCGGAGTCGCATTGCTATAGCCGCCCCCTGCGGGGCTGCCAGGGCTTCCGTCCAGTCTTCCTCTTCCAAACCGCCCACGTCTCCCTCCCAGTCCCCCCGGAGCTTCTGAAGTGCGGGGGAGCAGTGAGTAACCAGGGACTGGTAGATTTGAGAAATCTTCTTTTAAGTCCCCCATAAAAACTTTTGCTTCTAAAGGGCTAAATTCAGGGAGGGACTCCAGACCCTGCAGACTGGGGGACAGGGCATGTCGGAACTGGAGGTATCGATAAAATTGTGACTGCGGCATGAGGAACTCCTTCTGGAAATCCCGAAAAGGCTTTAGTGTCGTGCCCCTCAGGACATCCCCCAGGTGGAAACACCAATTTTGTCCCATCCCTGAAAACCCGAAAGGCCCGCCAATTGGGGCAGACGCCCATTATTCCACAAAGGGGTCTCCTGAGTCAGGACATTCCACCAACCCATGCGCCGCAGTGCTTGTCTCCATATCAAAAAGACCACCCGTGTGGCCGATGGCAGCGCACTCCGCAACTGAGCAGAGTACAAAAGCGTATGTAGTGTGTGGCGTCCCATAAGCTGTCGTTCTAGCGCATACGCCGGGTCTCCCCTATCACCGTACCACCATTCATTAAGGACCAGTAAGTGCGAGGCCTGATAGTATGAGAGAATATCCGTGGATGCGAGGCCTCCACAATAAGTAGACAAGAAGCATGCTCGCAGAGCCACGCGTACCTTCCCCCCCCTCCCACAGAAACTGCCCAAGCACAGAATTCACCAGCCGGAACCCTCGAGGCGGGATCGGGTACGGGTGATTCTGTAGCTGGTAAAGAAGCCGGGGGAGCGCCACCATCTTAAATATGGCCGATCTGCCGAACAATGTCAGGGGCATACGGGACCAAGACTTAAGGTCTGCACGGACCCGCTCCCATACTGGTGCCAGGTTTCGCTCCCAGGCTATTACCGGTACATCCGTGAGGAACACCCCCAGATATTTCAGGCCTCCTGCTGCCGCCTGGATCGAGGACACCCATGCGCCCATTCTCGTCCTATCCCCCAGGGCCCACAATGTGGATTTGCGGGGATTCATGTATAGACCCGACGTCTCCCCAAAGATCTGCATAATACGCAGAAGCCGTGGCCCCGTCCTGTCAACCGCTGTGAGAAAGAGGACGACATCGTCCGCGTATAGCGCGATCCTATCGGACAGTCCCGGGGCCCATTCGAAGCCCCGTATCTGTGCATCCATACGCACCCATACTGCCAAGGGCTCCATGGCTAGGGCAAATAAATATGGAGACAGGGGACATCCCTGCCGTGTGCCCCTCTGAATACGAAAGGTTGAGGAGGTTGCGCCCGCCACCCGGACCGATGCCGTCAAATCCGTATACAGGAGTTTTATGTAGGAGAGAAAGTGCGGGCCCAAATTGAGTCTGCCCAGCAACGCGAAAAGGTAGACCCAGCTCAAGGAGTCGAATGCCCTATCCATATCTGCCAGGAGAAGTGCCGCCGGTTCCCCGGTCTGCCGGATAGCCGCCACCGCCACATGCGCCCTCCTTATGTTGTGTCTGGTGGCCCTCTGGGGCATAAACCCCGCCTGATCAGGGTGTACAAGTGTGGTAATATGGGGCAGCAGGCGGTTGGCCAGCGCCTTTGCCAGAATTTTTGCCTCCACATTTAGGAGAGAGATGGGGCGGTATGAGGCGTGCTGCTCCGGGGGACGACCCGGCTTATGGAACACCACCACCTCAGCATGTCTCCAGTCCGGAGGGAGCAGACCTTTTTCCCGGGCCTCCTCCACCACCGCCCGATAATACTGGGCCAGCTGTACCTTATAGCGACAAAAGAATTCACTGGGAAACCCATTGGGTCCAGGTGCTTTCCCGGGGTTGAGTTCCCCCAGGGCCGCCCCCAGTTCCTCATCTGTCAGAGGGGCCTCCAGCTCATCCCGCACCTCATCTGACACCACTTTGGGTGGTAAGTCTGCCATAAATTTAGCAACGGTGGACGCCGGCAGACATTCCCGGGGAGCATAGAGATCCGCGAAGTATGTGGCAAAGCTCTCTGCAATGGCAGGAGGGTCTGTGATCGGTATTCCAGCCGAGTCCAAAATTCCCGGGAGAACCTGGGAGTGGAACGTGCCCTGACACAGTCGATGCAGCATCTTGCTGGACTTGTCTCCCCATTGGTATATTCTGCTGCGCGTCGCCAGCCATACCTGGCGTGCTTCGTCCATCAGCAGGGCTGCGCAGGCCTGTTGAGCCAGGAGCAATTGTCGCACCCCCCGGTCACTCCCCGTCTCCCGATTCTGCTGTTCAAGGACCTCTATGTCCGCCTCTGCGCGAATCAGTTCCTCCCTACGCTTCTTGCGAGCCGCCGCGCACCAGGATATATCCGCCCCACGGAGAGTGGGCTTCAGCGCCTCCCACAGAGTGGCAGCGCTGGAAACCGACCCCTCATTTGTCGTTGGGTACTGGGCAATTGCTTCGCTCATATGAGTCCCATATTCTTCATTCTGCAGGTACCACGCTGAGAGGCGCCACCGGAATGGTTGCCTCCCCCTGCCCATATTAAGCTCAATGGATACCGGGGAGTGATCCGAGAGACCCCGAGGCAATATCTCCGCCCCAGCCACTCTACCAACCACCGCCCGGGGAACGAAGATATAATCAAGCCTGGAGAAAGATTTGTGGACCGCTGAGAGATAGGTATATCCCCGGGAATCCCCGTGAGTGCGCCGCCACGTATCAACCCAATCCAACCCCGTCACCAATGAGTGTAGCTTCGTGGGAAGACCACTTCTGGGACTTCCCCACCCCCAGTCCTATCTTTAGCCAAATCCATAACGTCATTCCAGTCCCCACCCACTACGGACAGTACTTCTGGCATATCGGCCCACAGGGACTGCAACTTTTCTATCAGGTTCCACTGTAGGGGAGGGGAGCGTATACACTGCCCAGCACCAGGGGGTCCTCTCCAATCTTACCCCGGATAAACAAATAACGCCCCTGTGTGTCCGTCCACTGCTGTGCCTGTACGTATGGGACCCTTCGATGCACTAGGATTGCTACTCCCCGCGAACCCCTCGTGAAGCCAGAGTGGAAAACCTGATGGAACCCGTACCGTTGCAGACAAAGGGCCTTCGTGCCCATAAGGTGTGTCTCCTGCAACATGAGAACATCTGCCCTCATCCTCTTTGCCTGGTGGAGGATGGCCCCCCGTTTAATTTTATCCAGGACCCCGCGTACAGTCCAACTAATAATTCGGAGGCTGTCCAGGGTCGCCCGACCCCTATCAGGTATCCTAGCCATGAGCGGGTGCATCCTCTCTCAACACTGGTGGCGAGCTGTGGCGATACGTGTGCAGTCTGTGCCGAGCTTGTATGTGTAGTGCGATCTGCGAACTTGACCTACCCCCTCCCAACCCCCCCCCCCCCAATCAAACGCCCAACTCCCTCCCTCGAGGATGTTGTTACTTCTGTCGCTGTATAACCAACACAAATCCCCAATTCGAACCTCCCCAACAAACCCCCACCCCATACCTCAAAAACACTGAAGCATCTGTCGCGGCATGATTGACCCGTCCCCCCCAACGGGAGGAGACCAGCCACCTCATCCAATGAATCCCCAACCCCAACCCCATAGCGATTGGGCCCGTATCCCACCCAACATGGTGTGGCGGGAGTCCTGGCCCATAACAACTGTGCTCCTAGTACCCTCAGGAAAGAAGAACCCACATGGGCCCCACCGGCCCCTCCCTCAGTCCTTCCCCGGCGGCAGCACTACCGTGTCCCCCAGCCGTGATGTGGCCCCACAGGAGAGCGAGCGTCGCTTTGACCGAGACCGCTTGGCTCCCCTACGGCCTGATCGCTGCCTCCTCCGGTTCGTCTCACTCGCGGAGGAGTCGGACTCCCTCCCGGCCCCCATCCTGGGCGGGGTGTGTGCCCTGACCCTCACTGTTTCGTCTGTCCATTTGAACACTTCCTCCGGAGTATCAAAGAAATGTGTACGTGACCGGAAGACCACCCGCAGTCTAGCAGGGTAGAGGAGCGAGTATTGCAGGTTAAGTTCTCGCAGGCGGGCTTTTGCAGCCTGAAAGGATTGCCGCTGCTGCTGCACTAGGCGCGTGTAGTCCGGGAAAATGAGGATCTTCACGTTTTCGTGTAGAAGGGGTTCCTTAAGCCGGGCCTGTTTCAAAATCGTGTCCCTGTCCAAATAATTCAGTATTTTCGCAATTATGGGACGCGGGCGAGCCCCCACTGGCGGCTTCTGCATGAGCGCGCGATGGGCCCTCTCCACCACAAAGCACCGCGATAGTGCCTCCGGGGGAATCCAGCTCTCCAACCACTGTGTGAGAAAGCGCTCCACACTACCCCCTTCACTGCCCTCTGGAAAACCAACGAAGCGGAGGTTGTTGCGGCGGGCCCGGCCCTCCGCGTCCTCCGCCCGCAGGGCCAGCCCCCGCTGGGTCATCTCCATCGCGGCCACTTTCTTCTTTAGGGTCGTGACATCATCTTCCACCCCCGAGATGCGGGTCTCGGCCTCCGTGATGCGGGAGACTGCGTTGCGCAGGTCCTGGCGCAGGAGCGTGACCTCCGATCCCACCGCTCCTATCTTCGCGTCCAGCATATCTCGGGACTGGGTGATCGCTTCCATGAGCGCCGCATTGTCCGGCACAGCCCCTTGTTGGCTCCCAGACCCACTCGGGCCCGTGAACTTGTCAATCGGGCCCTGCTTCGCCGGTCCACTGCCACCTTTGTCGCGAGTCATGATCGCCTGCAGGACCCCGCCCCGATTTACCCGGCTGTCAAGATGGGCCCCTCTTCCGTGGTGGGGACCGTGCCCCTGCGGTCCGTCCCCACCGCCGATCAAAGACTGGGAGAAGGAGTCCCCCCCCCCCCTCCCCCGGTCGCAGGGAAAATCGTTTTTTTAACTCTTTTAGGAAAGAGACAGCACTAGTCTGCCTCCTTACCACTTCCTGGACTCTGCTCACTGCAATCTGGGGCACAGGTAGGCTGCAACTCACAAGATGGAGGAGAATGATTTGGGGTGCACCCAGCAAAGCCTTAAGGGGCCTGGGCAGGTGTGAGGGGAGGGCTCAGAGTTGCCTGGGAGCTGAATATCACATATTTGTAACTTTTATATCCTCATGGTTATGATTTGTCATTTGAACACATTTGTGGTTTGCCTTATGTGTTGTCTCTGTATGGCTTTCCTTCCTAAATGTTTTTTGATTTGAGATTTAGAAGTACAGAAATTAGAAATAGTGAAGTCTTGTACCTCAAACAGCTTCTTGGGTCCCATATTGCAACCGAAAATTTGATATGGTGCCCTTCCTACTTGACTGCTTTTAAAGTACAAAGTCAGTACATTTTGCCATGTGCTCACTTTTGTGTCTGCATTTTCTAGGATTGTGTGTAGAGATTATTGTGCTAGATTTGCTCATCTAAATGACTGTGTTGACACAGGCAGAATGTGCTTATATGTATGTTTCTAATCTAACCAGTGTCTTAACGAGTGCTGCACATTGGGAACATCTTTGTGCTACAGAAGTTGACCAATTGTGTGCTTGTAAATAAGAGTAGAATTTCACTATATACCACAACCATAAATACTTTAGTGAATATTCTGCTTTATTGCGTTGCATTGGGCAATAGAATGTCCAGCAATGTTCCACTGTACTTTATCATTGGTCTGTACATTAAAACCTGTTCAGCACCATGCTAAAAGATGATGTGAGGGGTACCTGGGAGGGGCCTTCAGTGGGTTGAGAGTAGAGGGCAATCTGGTTTGGAGCTATGTTGTTGATAATGGAGTTTGGGTCTGGGCGGTGGGCACTTTCCAGAGAGGTTTTTGATAGGCATTGAGGTAACCCGGTTGTTGGAATTTGGAAGGTAATGGCAAGGGTATGAATAGGATGTGTGAATGGGTTTGGTAGGTCGAGCTACGAAGGTGCAGACGAGGAGGGATGATGTTTACACTCTAACCCAGCAGTGTTTGAGCCATTGTAATATTTTGAGAATTCATTCCCCCTCCAAAAAAAATATTTAATTGAGCTGCTGCAGTCATTAATGTTGGACAGTAATGTAATGGGAAAGAGAAAATAGAATGACAAAACAGAGCAGAAAGGCAGCAGTGCGCTCAAACACACTTTCTCTCTGACATTCATCAACAGCTGAAAATTGAATTTACTTGGTTTGGACGTTCTGTTTCTTCTTTTCAGGCTTTCCCGTAAGGGAAGTATAGAGTCACTTATAGTCCAGTGCTGCCTTTAGTGCATAAGCGTGCTTCATGTGGGGTATATGTATTTTTAGAAACAAATTTGATAGTACAGTTTGTTCTGGAAAGGTTGTGCTTAGGGTGCTTAACTTTGTGTTGCATGCCATGTCTTGCTGCTTATACCACTCTTATGCAATTTCAGTAGGGTATAAAGTAATTATTTTTTTAGGCCAGACCTCTTAAAGAATAAAAATTGCTATAGTAGATATTGGATCCTTCTTGTATATATTAATAGAACATATGTTGTGGATTGGCCTGGTAGAGCAACCAAGAGCAATCCGAGTTGGCCAAAAAAGCTGTCCATATGTTGGTCTAGAATAGTGAGCAAAGTAGCTAAGGTTGTCGTTAATAGTTGATTACTGGAGCAAGTTTGTAGATTACAAGACCAGTGGATTAGACCAATGCACTGTATTGTCACAATGTATTAGCATGCTTGTCTAATTACATTTTGTTCAAATGAGCTTTTGTAACTTTTTTTAGTGTGTTAAAAAATAAAAACCAACAAAAAAAACCCACAAAATAAATGTATATTCTCACAAAAACAACCAAAAGTTCTAGGGACGTTATAGTTGGGTTCAGATTTTACACGCACAACACCATAGAAATAAAGCAGTTATACTTCGCTGAAGAAACTATAACTCGTGCCCAAAGGTAAATATAACTCGCCGCCCCTGCCATGCACAGGTTTCTCATCAATAATTTTCTTGCAAATGTTGCAGTGATATTTGCAAGGATGTCCTAGAAGATGTAAGGACTGATGTAATATCTGGGGTGATTAGCAGTGCATGGCGAGGGCTCAAGTTATAGTTACCTTAGGGCATGAGTTATAGTTTCTTCAGATAAGTATAACTGCTGAATTTCTGTGATTTTGTGTGTAGATTGTGAACCTAACTAACGTCTATGGTTTAAAAAAAAAAACTTATTTCCTAACTATAACGTCCCAGTAACCTTTGGTGTTTTTTTGTTTTTCAGTGAATTTCTAGTTTTTTAAAAACGTTAAGTAATACTTACTTACCATACATTAATCCAACACCTGCTGCACACGGCAAAAGCTGTGCACAGCGGAGGGTCGGCCTCTCCCGCACTGTCACAGCCTTCGGCCGTGCGCAGCAGGGGTTCAACCACAGGGCCTGCGGCCAACCCTCTGCATGCACTCATTCCAGCACTGTGCACAGCCTTTGGCCGTGCGGTGTGGGAGCATCTGCTGCAGAGCCTGACCTGTGGCCAACCCCCCACATGCTGGCACCCAACCCATGTACCTCTGCCGCAGGGCCTGGTCTGTGGCCAACCTCCCACATGCAGGCAACCTGGAAGAGGGGCACGCAGCCCCCTCTCTGGCCTGATTTTGGCCCCCAAGACCCAGCCATCAAAAATGAGGGGGGGGCATGTTGCCCCCCCTCCCCAGGTCCATTTGGCCCCGGGAACCCAATCCCCCAGGGCTCTGTACCTTTTTTTTTAATTGGGAGGGGGGCACACAGCCCCCCCTCCCTGGGCCTATGGCCCAGGGACCCCATCCCCGGGACTTGGTCAATCAAAAATGGGGTGGGGGGGGGGGGGACCGTGCGGCCTCCCCTCCATGGGCCGATTTCAGCCCCAGGGAGGCCCCATCCTCCAGGACCTGGCCAATTACTGAAAAGGGAAGGGGGCGCCCCCCCCCCTCCCTGGGCTGATTTTGGCCCCGGGGACCCCATCCCTCAGAGCCTGGCCAGTCATTGGTGGGTGCCCCGGTCTCACCCAGGGTACCCAGTGTCTTGTTGGGGGCTGCGGGGGGCCAGCTGGCAACCCGCATCCATCGGGAGTTTGCATTGCTCCCGCACACAGGAAGCAGTGAAAAAATGCTATCTGTTTCCCTGCCCGCGTCACTTTTTTAATGCTCCCACCCGCGGGGACTTAGTGTTTGCTCTCGCTTGGTAGAAGCTTTAAAATTGCTCCAAGCAAGAACAAACACGCGATGTCTCGGGGGTCGGCGTCCCAGGACATAGCAGGAACCCGGCCCTGGGGGATAAGTTCCCCAGGCCATTAATGGCTCTTGGAGAGGGGATGTGCGGCCCCCTCCCTTTGTATTGCGCAGCCGAACCCTGGGGAATAGGGTCCCTGGGGCCAAAATCTGTCCGGGTTGGTGGGCAGTGCGGCCACTCACCCAGTTTTAAGAATCAGCCAGGGGATTGGGGGTCCTAACCAGGTATATTAATACCCCCCCCCCTCTCAAGACCTGGCCAACCCTGCGCGGGCATATACAAAACAAGCACACTTATTTATTGCTCTGGGACCCCACCACCAGGCCTAGGGGGTCAGGGTATTTCTACCCTGCCCCCTTGTGTTTTTTTATTTTTTTTTAATTAAAATATTTTTTTTAATTAAAATATTTTTTTTAATATTTGAGTCCAAATCGCATAAGAGTAATGCCAACACTTCCTGGTTGAAGTGTTGGCAGGCAATCAAATCTCACCATGAGATCTGTCGCATCCGCAGAGGCTCTGCTTCTCTAGATGCCTATAAATCTTTTTACTTTAATAACTCAAACTGCTGAACGGATTTACTCCAAATAACAAGCATTTGCAGTGCAATAGGCCTCGCATAACTGTAAGTTTGAGCTATTGGTTTGCAAATAATAATGCAACGCCGGTAGCCCAAACGTTCAGTAATGCGAGACCTATTGCATTGCAAATGCTTGTTCCCTTTATGGCTGGTCCTAGGTGGAGGCAGTCAGTTAAGTGTTTCTGGGGTGCAGGGTTTCACCCAGGTAAGTTGCTTGCTGCAGCACCCAAATAAATGTAAAATCTGGTTATGTCTGATAATGAAAATCTCTTGTTTTTGGGGAAGTTACTGATAACATTTGAGCAGTTGTGAATGAAGACTGATCACAAACACCAGGACGTATGCAGAAAGAGAATGACAGTGGTCCTATCCTTTGCTATACCTCGGGGATCTCGCTGACACCACTGGACCAGTAAGGATTTAGAAGGAATTTCCCTACAGGGGCTCATGTGACTTTGCTTGCCTCACTATAGGCCCCACTATTGAGTTGCTTATTAGGAATGTTGGGAAAACACATTTCAATCGTCAGGGGGGTGGTGAACGCCCAGTCAAGGCGTAGTTGCTTAACACATTCATAGGGAATCTAAATACAAATTAGAAGACTGCAGGGTAACTGGGTTGAGTGCTTCCCCTAAGACTGCTGTAGGTTTCATGACCCAGCAAGGCGGATGGCTTTAAGCTGTGATTGTACATATGCTGAAATCCCAATTGCCAGAAAGAGGGGCCATTTGGACACTGTATCAGGGTGTATGTTCAAACTAAAGACAAACGTGTGGTGTATAGCCTACAGGTTGGGATTCCTTAAGTTTACAGTTATGTTACTGGATCAGTGGATCCATGCTGAGTAATTTTGCATATGATTAAATGGTAAAAGAACTGTAACACCTTTCCCAGACATACGTCCCTTTGAAGTAAACACTGGTTTGCCAGCTGTCTCTTTTAAAGGTCGTGTCCAAGACTAATAAGTAAGGTAGGCACTACACAAGAAGGTGTAGATACTGGAATAGCAGGCAGCATACATTTCGCATTTATTGCAACAATACTAGTTTTGGTTTGCACACACTAGCTTAACAGTGCACAAAAAACAGAAAAAAATCTAAGTGGCCAAGGGAAAACTTGCAAATAGGCAACATTTCATATTTGCAATGCAACACAAAGATTCTAGGAAGCTTTAGCAAGATCTTCTCTGTTCATTAAATGTTGGCCATGAACACATGGGTGTCAAATCATAAAAATGGTAGAGGTAGCTGAAGTGATGGAATAAATAATTTAAGCCAAGATGATCTCACAAGAACGAACACTTCTATTGCTCGCAGTTCCTTAAAGGTTCCATATTTGTTGTAGAGGGGCTAATGGAAATGCAGTGAGTTGAAACTAAAAATAAAAGTAGTCCGGGGTCTTGGCATAGTGTTTACTTTTTGTTCTGCACTGCCTTATGACCACTCAGGCCATGAGTATTAAGAGCAGATCCGGAGGTACTAAACAGTAAGCCAGAGGTAGCAGCACCTGGTACCAGTGCCGAATCCTAATTGTCGTCCATTTATGAACCGAATCAGATAAGATATTAATCTCACAATTTAGAGGTGCAATTTTTAATTCAAGATGGTCAAGATTACATGCCACTGACAATACAATATAGAACAAATAGAGTGAATTTTGATGCTGTATACCAGTTGGAAATAAAACCGACTTCTGTGCAGGCATGTGCTAAAGAACAAGAAGACAAAGTGGAAATGCACACTGTGAGTTAGAAGAGTGAAGAACTTACCAGTCTCATTCTGCCATTGGACATGTCCGCAACTTCTTTTGCTGCGTCGTTTTTCTCTGCCACACAGAGGACTTTACGAATCTGAACTCTGCGAGACTGCCACACAGCGGAGGACTGACTACCTATTTTCACTAACTCAGGTACTTGTTACCAATGCCCGCGGCTATTACATGCTGCACTAGATACACAGGGGCACGAAAGCTCAGGGCATACCCAAACCTATAACTACCCAAAGTGTATTATGGGGTGCCCTTTCCTCCCAGCACACTGCAACCTGTATTCTCGCAGTCACAACAAGCGGGTAGCTCTCCCTATTCCCAGAACACACCCACTAGATTCCATGAACTTTCCCAAAGATGAAAACAGGCGCCTTCTCTCCTGCCGTCCTGCACATACATATGTCGTAATTAAATGAAACTTCAAACATGGATGCCCGCTAATGTACTGCGAATGCTGCAGCCATTTTACAGAAAAGTTGTCCTGCAACAAATTCACACAAAGCGTGAAGGCGATGTTTTCTTGTGCTAAATTTTTTATAGGAAATAGGTTAATTTCACTTATACAAGTGCCATTTTATATCACATACTGAACTTGTGGTGCTTGAAGAGGTCTTAATCGCGGTCTCTCACTGCAGTAATGATATCCGTTCCAATTGGCGAAAAGCTGTCACTGTTTAATTTTAGTTTATGTAACAACACAGGTATCAATACAATCTTCACCAACTTGCGTACATATTAAATGGAATAAGAAGGTGGGTGACTATTTCTTATCCGCAAGGACAACGCATGTCGTACAGTCTTTCTACAGTTTATGCAAGTGGTGAAAAGGAGCGGCTGCCACTACTAAAGCAGCGCCCCGAGTGGTTTACGCGCGCTGAAAATAACAAGTGCACAGAGCAGCTCCAGCTCTACCCTGTCCTTCAATGAGCGGCCGCATCAGAGCTGCCGACTCCGGACCTGGGGATCAGTATTCGAGCCTCAGCGTCGCTCAACATCCTGTGAATCTGGGCAAATTGTAGGAAAGTGCCTTTTTTTTGCATGGTTGCCCCCCACTTTTTGCCTAATGTTGATGCACTTTGACTATCTTCTTTCCCTAAAACTGAAATTTGTATTCCCAAATTGGCACCTCCCTGGCCACATGTAAGTCCCCTGTAAAAGGTACCATAGATACCAAGGACCTTGTGACCAGGCATGGCCTATGAGGGCTGCAGCACATATTGTGCCACCCTTAGAGGCCCTGTACCCTAACACACACGCTGCCATTGCAGGCTGCATGTTTTGGTGCAGAGAAAAATGAAGAGTCGACATGACACACATCCCTGTGTGCCAAGCCTACAGCCACTGCCTCTGGTATAGGTAAGCCACCCCTCTAGCAGGGTGCACTATACCATTGGTGAGGGTACAGTGGCATGAGCCCTGTACACCTAGAGTGCCTAAGTCTATTCTTGGGCATTGTAAGTGCAGTAGAGCCATAAAGAGTATATGGTCTGGGAGTTTGTCATTACAAACTCCACAGCTCCATAATGGCTTTACTGAAAACTGGGAAGTTTGATACCAAACTTCTCAGCACATTAAACTCAAACTAATGCCAATGTGGGATTTAATGATAAATGCACTCAGAGGGCATCTTGGAGATGCCCCCTGAAAAACGGCTTGACACTAGTGTCTTGGCTGACTGGCTGCTTGCAAGCTGCCACCCCCAGACATGGTTTTGGACCCCTGGGTCGAGAGGCTCTCGGGATCCTGAAACACAGCACATCCTGGGCAGAGGTGCCAGGCCTCCTCCCCCAGGATGGGCAGGGTCCACGAAGGGGAAGCTTCAAAGGTTTTCCACCTTTGTGAGCTGCCCCAGCCATTTGCTGCTCCCAGCAACTGGCCTGCAACGGTTCTGACCCCCACTTTGGACAGGAGAATCAGCGGGAAAACCAAGATAGGAGGAGAGGTGTGCCCACCTTTGCCAACTCCACCCCTCAGGTGCGGGATTCCGGGCAAAGCACAAGTCTCAGTCCCCCCCCATCTTGAAGATGGAGGGACCCAGCCAACCACAGTGAGGCTTATGCCCCCCCCTCTTACTGGAGGGTGGCATAATATGGGGTGTACCCACCCCAAGGAAGGGACCCATTGGTCCCAACCTTTACCTACCTGAAACACCTCTAAATTTAGTATTTAGGGGCAACCCTGAACCTTGCCTCCTCAGACAAGAAGGACCGAAGAGACGTGCAGAAGAAAGAGGACACCAACTGACTTGGCCCCAGCCCTACCGACCTGTCCCGACCTCGACCTGATCCTGCGAAATTCCAGTGTGTCCTGCAACCAGCTGCCCCCCAGAACCCGGAGGATCTGCTCTTCCTTCCCAAACCAGACTTTGTCTTCAGTGAGCACCGGATTTGCTCACCTACAGACTCTGTCTCCGGCCAAATCCGTGAGTCTGCCACAGACGCCCACGGCCTGAGTTCAAGTGGCCCAACACCACGAGGTGGTCTCCCCGGTCGGTGATCCTGACCTGGGATCTGGTGATCCCTGACCTGTCTAGAGTGTCCCGACGATGCCTTCAGACCCTTTCTGGAGGATTCCCCCCGACCGGAGCCGGTAAGAAGAATCCGATGCCAAAAGACACCCCTGCAACCGACGGCCTTGGGTGGCCCAGCCTATGGTGTCCTGGCATCCCATGGCATCCTAACTTGCCTCTCCAACTGGTGGTCGCCTTTAGAAGATCTTTGTGCTCGAGGCTGCAGTGTTTGTTCGAACCTGAGAATTACCATTGAAAGTCACAGGATACCTGATGCCAAAACAGCCCCCTGCACCCGGCCCCCTAGTGCCGCTGTGGGTGCACCATCAGTGCTTACTTGAAACCCCCCCCCCCGGTCCCTTTGCCCTGAGCTTAAGTCCAGGAGCTTTGCTCCCTCAACTGTGTGGCCTGCCCGTGAGCAGTCACCTACTGGAGGCCCACTATCCCCCATTGGATAACATTGGGCCTCAGCACTCTGCACCCGTCCACCCTAGTGTTGCTGAGGGTGCTTTGAGTGGGCATCCTTGACCCTGGGGGAACTCTTGTTCTAACCCCAGAAAATGTACTCCCACAACTAAGTACTTACCATTAAACCGATAACTTTGTTTCCTCCCACAGGATTGCATTGACTGCTTTTCTGTGAAAAATGTTCTAAGTGTGGAGTTAAAGAATTGTATGTAACATAAGAAACTGTATATTTACCAAAACTGATTTACTCCCCTTTTATCTAGGAAATGTCCCAGTGGGATATCTAGGCAGATAACACTGAGTAGAAAAAGTAACTTAAAAAGTAATTTACAAAGTAATCTCAATAGTAACTGAAAAGTAATTCCAACTGTTTTATGAACAAGACCTGTACCGGGTCTGGCTTGGTCCTAGAAATAAAATACAACTAAATATTATTTTTTATGCAAAACAAATTGGTCAGACTTCAGTCTTTGAGTGTGTGAATTCATTTCTTGCCTGAGGGTGTACAATAAATGCTTAAAACTACCCTCTGATAAAGCCTTGCTGCTCGCCCACACTACCACAAATGGAGAGTGAGGTGCTATCTAACTTTACCTCTGCCTACCTTTGGGGTTCCACTGGACTCTGTGCACACTATACCTCATTTTGGTATAGTATATACAGAGCCAACTTCCTACATTGGTGGATCAGCGGTGGGATATACAACTTTGCATTTGTTGGACTGACTTAGTCACCACCTGATCACATGACAGAACTCTTAAATTGTCTTTAGAATTCTGATTTTTTTTTAATTTGACAAACTTTTCCAAATTACTAAAAGTCTTGTTAGGTCCTTGGTTAAGTCCCTTTAGAAAAAGGGGTAAGAGGGGTTAGAACTTTTTTGTTAGAATGTCTCTTAACAAGAACCCAGCTGTTAGTGAAGACAACCATGGCATAGAGAACCAGGTTGAGGAGCTTGACCTCACCGCTTATCTCCACTTAGAATTTAGGGAGTTAAGGTCTCTATGCAAACTTAAAAATATAATCATGGGGTCCCAATCCTCCAAACCTCAAGAAACTGTATATGTGTAAAAACTGAATTGCTTACCTTTTGTCTAGGAAATGACAAAGTGTGATATCTAGGCATTTCACACTGATTAGCAAAAGTAACTTAAAAAGTAATACAAGAAGTAACGTGTACAGTAATCTACAAAGTAACTGAAAAATAATTAGCGAGGAAGGGTATGGGGCAATGGTGACTGCACTTATCCCTTGTGTGGGGTAAAAGGTAATTCAAGCTAACTGGGTGCCAAGGACCTGAGACTCAATACCCTTAAGTCCCCTAGGATACAAGATCCCACCAATCATTAAAACACAAGAATGATCCAGCACTCCAAAACAAATTCAAATTGTAACAGTTAATGAGAAATGAGTTCAAAGAATAATTCAGCAGGTCTGGTCTCGTTCCAATTCTTTATTCAAATTCTTCTTAAAAGAGAAATTGTAGCCTACGCGTTTCGTCCATCAAGGACTTCTTCAGGGCAAGACAGTGAGACGTTTTCTCCTCAAAGTTAATAGAAGGAAAATTCTATTTGGAAACTTGGTTTTTGGATAAAATGAATTAAGTCCTTAAATATTTTGCAACAGTATGGGAGTCATCCAATATAATCAATCCAAATGGTATCATGGACCATTATTATCAACGGGCATACGTGATAATCCCTTTACTATTTGTGATCCGGTATTCGAACTGCTCTGTAAACGCGATTTTTGAATAAAGAATTGGAACGAGACCAGACCTGCTGAATTATTCTTTGAACTCATTTCTCATTAACTGTTACAATTTGAATTTGTTTTGGAGTGCTGGATCATTCTTGTGTTTTAATAACTGAAAAATAATTGACTGTTGACTTACCTGTAGATCAACCAACTGCATTTAAGCTGCATTCAACCTGTAATTTACTGCATAAATCTTGGAAAGTATTATTATACTTGCATGTACCAGGCCTGACTTGGTTCTAGAAAATAAAAAAATAACTAATATTTTAATACAAATTGGTCTGAGTTCAGTCTTTGAGTGTGTGAAATAATTTCTTGCCGGAGTGTGTACAATAAATGCTTAACACTACCCTCTGATAAAGCCTTACTGCTCGCCCACACTACCATAAATGGAGAGTAAAGTATTATTTACTTTTACCTCTGTAAGCCTTTTGGGATCCACTGGACTCTGTGCACACTATCCCTTACTTTGGTATAGTATATACAGAGCCAGATTCCTACACAAATCACTTAATCGCCCCGTGCCCATGTTATATAATAGTACAAATTTACATTAAAAAACAGCGATCTCGGTGGGGTGGGGGCAGGCAACCAGTGTTGTGTGAGGGGGTGGGGAAAGACGGCACAGGGAGATTACTTGTGAGACTCATAATGTAAATTGATGCGATAATGTAAATTAAAGGTAAACAAAAGACTAGAAAGTATAGAAATTAAAAGCATGCTGGCAAAACCGGGGAGAAAGTCATCAAGTCAATCCATAGTCGGCGGCTTGAACGCACTATTCCCACCAGACAAATACTTACACATAGAGAGAAGAGCTGTCAGAGCAAAGCTTGCGCCCTGCCGCAGCAGCCACCCTGTGCGCCGCTGCTCGCTCCCGTGGCAATACTCCATGAGAGTGAACTTTTGAGAACAGGTGGGACATACATCCACCATTAGCCATTTGCACACCACGATTTTTAAAAGACACACAGCGTGGGAGGAGTTAAACCCCACAGAGTACATACAACAGATCGCCTGACAGCGCAAGTGCTGTAGGCTTTCTACCAAATTTGGTGTAATTCAGTTCAGCGGTTCTGGCTGTAGTCCTGTTCAAACTCCCTACGGGAGTGTGCATTGGTAAAATGTTTTGGGACCCTCTCCCTTTTTCTCAGTCCCGGCTTGATGAGTCACCCTGAAACTCTCCAAAAAGCAGCCGAAGTGAGTAGCAAGCTAGTTTTGACAATTTTGGGAAGCTTCATCAAATGGTGACAAAGTTACTGTCAAACCAAGCAATGCTTTTCATGTGGAAACTAGGTCCTAACTATAACTACCTACTGGAGACTTTGTGTTGCAACCAACACAAAAAGCTTGCACTCCATGATGTCAGTTCTGCAATAATTTATTCAGCTGGCTGACGCATTTCGACCTGGTGGTCTTTGTCAAAGCCACACGTAGCAGTGAAAAGTACCCCAATTCCCTTAAAAACAGCACATCGCCGTAAACATAGTGAACAGACCAGCTTATGTCACTATTAGTGTTGTATACGTTACTAGCATTTGATGATCATGCTGATTTTGTAGATTTGAGCCAAAGCATCATAGGGAATCAAGGCACATGCTGTTATTAAACCACAGTAGTTCATTACAATTGTTGCAATACTTGACAATCAAATTACTACGTCAGCATTTCATGCAACTTTAGAGTGGCAAAAATAATAAAAGAAATACATATTAGTTACACTCCAGGTTAAACATGGCGTTTTCAAACCCACTAGTCTCTGGAGACAAGAGATTGCAGCGTGAACAATTTGTACAGTGGCAAAAGAATGAAGGAAAAACACATTGTTTACTCTCCAAATTAAGCCTGCGTTTTCAAACCCACCGCTCTGTAAAAAGTAATTGCACCCAAATGTTTCCAAGCCAAGTGGCTTTGCGTCTCAAATCTTGAAACAATCAAATTTTACAGACCATACAAGGAAAGAGTGACTATGGAGGGAACACATTATGAAATATGTAATCCCAAGTAATGTATAAGTGCTAAACAAAAAGACCAAAAGAAAAAAGACCATCCACAACAATACTCTGTATTTGCATGATCTACGATATATGCTGATGCAACAAGATGCAAATGTATGTGGCAGCAGCAATCTTAACAAGCATTGAAAATGCAATAGGTCTCACCTTTGATTAAGTTAAAGCCATTTGCTTTGCTAATGGTATTATATAGCAAAGCAAATGGCTTTAACTTAATAAAAGGCGAGACCTATTGCATTTTTAATGCTTGTTGGAAATTTGGGGTAAAAGCACTTAAAAATAGACAAAAAACTGAGGAGCCGGTGAGAGACAAAGCCACATGAAGAGAGGGCAGGCTGTCGAAAAAGGCATGGGCAAGAGGACACATAGGAGGGCCACTGTCAGTGCCTCGCAGTCTGGGCAGTACACAAAGACTGGAGGTGTTAATACTGGTGAGGGTGGCGGGGTCACTGTCGGCGAGGGAGCGGGTACTGGTGGTGGCGGCACTGTTAGTGGTACTGGTGGCGGGGTTACTAGTGACAGTGGTGATACTTGTGGTGGTACTGGTACTTGTGGTGGTACTGGTACTTGTGGTACTGGCTCTGGTAGTGGTACTGATGGTTGTGGTACTGGTACCGATAGGGGCGCTTGTGGTACAGCAGATGGTTGTACTAGAGGAGGTGAGGTACTGATGCTTGTAGTTGTGTTGATGCTAGTCCTACTAGTACTGCTGGGGATAGTAAGGGTGATTGTGGTGGTGTTATTGGTGTAATGTTATTGGTGATGGGACTGGTGGAGCAGTACTGTGGTGGTCATACTGATGGTGATAGTAATGGTGATACTGGTAGTGGTACGGATGATGATAATGGTGGTAGTGGTGGTGATGGTTCTGTTGAAAGACTGGTAGAGTGGTACTGTGGTGGTGGTAGTGGTATTATTGGTGCAGCCCTGCCAAGCCTCCCATGTCCATGGGTGATGTGCTGCTCCATGCAAGGTTTTTTCTTAGAATTCCTGGACTTGTAGCATTATTAAACAGGACTACAAGTCCCAGAATTCAATGGGAAAAAACCTGGAAAGGGGCAGCATCTCACGCGTGGACTTGGCAACTGTGGTGGTGGTGGTGGTAGTGGTGGTAGTACCGATGACGTTGGTAGTGGGGCTGATGGGGTGGTGGTGCGACACGTGGTGGTGGTAGTATTACAGAAATGGAGCCAGGCAGACGTACTGAATAATCCCTGTTGGCACTGGGACATATGGCTGGGGTACAGAGCAAAGGAGAAGTGATACGGATATCTTTCTCTCTCACTCTGACACTTCAACAAACCTAAATTAAACATGCTCTTTCTTCATTTTCAAGAAATTCTTTATAAATGCAGGGGTGTGGAATTTAATAAAATATCTACTTGTCCATGGGACAGGTAGCTTCATAAATCTACTTGTCCTGTACAAAATCCACTTGTCCCTTTGGTGCCATCATGTAGTGCACCGTCAAATAATGGCAGCACTCATTATAGAAGAGCTCGAATAATAGCCTCTCTGGTTATGTCAGGCTCATAGTATAGAAGGATTTGAATAGTAGTGATTTCCTTATTTTGCCTCTTTTCTGCAGATCTACCCATTCATATTTTCATTCACCCACTGATATCTAGCATTTCACCTTTACATTGGCTTCCATTCATTCTTTCATCAGCCTTTCACCATTCTGTTTGTCCATCCATCCGCCCATCCATATCCAAATCTACCCATCCATCCCCAAACATATCCATCCATCCATCTCAGCCATCTGTCCATCCTTTCGCTCACCCATTCTTCCGCTCATCCATCAATTTACCCTTTCACTCTTCCATCCTTCCGCTCATCCAATTTACCCTTTCACTCTTCCATCCTTTCGCTTACTGATCCATCCACCCTGCAACCCATCTATCTTTTCACCCTTTCCTTCAACACATCCATCGTCCATCCACCATCCCTGTCACTCATCCATCCTTTCACTCATTCATCCATCTAGCAAGCCACACTTACACTCATATACTCACTCATCTAGCCACCCTTTCACCCACACATCCATCCTTTCACTCACTCACCCTTACACGTTAATTATGGGCCTTTGTCTGCTAAGCTGCAGACAGAAGAGGCTCATCAAGAGCTCCACCCCCACTGTAGCTGGTAAAGCGAGTGGTTCACGACGCCCTTGGGGCCAAACCTATCCTTCCAGCTCCAAATCTATCATTCAAACTCATCCATCCCTCCTTCCTTCCTTCCACTCATCCATCCATCCGCTCATCCATCCATCCATCCGCTCATCCATCCATCCACTTTCACCCCCTCCATCCACCCTTTCACTCATATCCATTCACTCTTTCACTCATCCCTCCATCCTTTTGCTCTTCCATCTTTCACCCCTCCATCCTCCTTTCCACTCATATCCATCCACCCTTTCACTCATCCCTCCATCCATCCATCTGCTCTTCCGTCTTTCACCTCATTGATCCTCCTTTTCACTCATATCCATCCACCCTTTCACTCATATCCATCCACCCTTTCACTCATCCCTCCATCCACCGTTTCACTCAACTATCCACCCATCAATCTATCCATCCTTCCACCCATCAATCTATCCATCCTTCCACCCATCTATCCATCCTTCCATCCTTCCACCCAGCCATCCACCCACTCTCATCCATCAATCCACCCTTGTATTCAACCATCCATCCTTTCACTCATCCATCCACTTTCACCCCATCCATTTATTCACCCTTTCACTCATCCATCCATTCTTTCACTCATCCATCCTTACATCCATCCACTTTCACCCCATCCATCAATTCATTTACCCTTGCACTCATCCATCCATTCTTTCACTCATCCATCCTTTCACTCATTCATCCATGTATATATCCATCCACCCTTTCATATCAATTATGAACCTTTGTCTGGACCTGCAGAAAGAAGGGGCCCATTAAGAACTCCACAGCTGCTGTAGCTGCTACAGCGCGTGTTCAGATGCCCCTGGTGCATGCACAAAGTGAGACGAGAGGCCCAGTGCAAGGAGAGAAATGAGGGTGCGCTTGAGGATTGCATGAATTCCCCATGGGGAAACTAATTAACTTTAATGTAAGCCCTGGATGAGGTAAGATATGAGAGGCCAAGGGGATCGGGTCAGGGCAGTCAGAGGGGGCAGCAGAGGGGGGTGGGATGGGGTTAGCAAGTACAGGCACCGGGTGAAACATAAGGTGTACAGGCAAAGCAAAGTGCAAAGGAGGGTTGTGCAGGGGCTGCATGAGAAGGGCAAGCATGGGCTTTACTGTAGGCCCCCGGAGGCGAGGGTGAGGAGGGATCTTGGGGCCGATTTGAGGCTCAAGGGTGAAGCACAGAATAAAAGGCAGGGGGTCACAAGGTTAAAGTCAGAGCAGGAGCCAAGAGCCAGCCTCTTACATTCCAGTGATGTGAGTGTGCTGGAGCTGCGTCTCGTGCTCGAAGAAAATGAAAGGACCAGAGGAGGGCCTGGAAGCCACACAAAGCCTCGGGGAGAAAGCAAAAGACTCTTATCTGACAGTGCTGTGGATGTTTTATATGGAGCTGCAACTTTGAGCTCAGCTCCATCATGTTGTTGTTCTGCTCTGGGGAAATTAAAGTGTAGGCCCCAGCTTTTGCATTGACCCTTTCACTGCCAATAAACTGCTCAGAGCTCCTTATTAACTGGCTGTGACCAAAAGGGTTGAACAGCTGTGTATCGGATTACCGTAACTGTCTACTTGTCCTTTGGACAAGTTAGAAATTAAAACCTCTTGCCCTTGTAAGAAATCTATATGTCTCGGGCGTCGGGAGATAGGAATTCCCCACCCCTGTAAATGACTTTTATTTTAACAAACACACATATCACGGTCATTAAAGCAAAATTTTAAAAAAGTACCCGGCCTATGCTGCAATGACCAAAGTGTCTGTGTTCTTGCTCACAGGTGTCAGAGGGACCCCTGACACACGGCCTGATGGCACAGCGGAGGCAAAGGAAAAGTGGACTAACACAGCTTCTGCCCAATCAAATCTGTTATCGAAATATTCAACATGTGGGTGGAGTCAACGCCCCTCTCTTAGTAATGCTTCTTCAAGTAATTTTTCTGATGAAAACAAAAGGTATGTGTACTGAGGAACTGAGCGCTATCAAACTAGACCTCAGCAAGGCAGGACGGGAACACTTCCCTTCCAGCTGGCACAGTGAGGGAGTTTGTGTACCAATGAGCTGGTATACCTTTTTCTCGTCTTTCTGTTCACTACAGTATGGCTGAGTTTATAACTGCAAGAAATCAAGGGATGTAAATAAGAAGAAAAAACAACTTTCTGGCCCTTAATGTCTTCCGACCTCGCGTTCAGCACCTTTTGCTCACACCGCTCTCTCTTGATTCCCAGAGCGCCGTGGCTGGCTGGGGACGAGCCTTCCTCCCATGACAGCGCGGCAGGCAAGCAGAAGTCATTCTCGGGAAAATCTTTGTCCACCTACCTGGAGCACAGACAGGAGCTGCAGCAGAGTGGGCACCGCATGGGTCTTCATAGCTGGGTAAAGAAGCGCAGATCCAATCCTACAGGCACAGACTGCATGCACGGAAAATGTTCAGCACAGACTGCTCAGTTCCTTGCCAGGGAGCAGCTAAAGTTCAAAGCAACCACTGGGGGCGTGCAACATGGGACTGACTCGCAGCAGCCTCTGCAATCACCCAGCATCTGAGGACAGAAGGAGGGTGGTAGTTGATACGCCACGCCTTGTACTCTGACACCACCAGCTGAACGTGAAGCCATGCCCTGCCCATGGCCGAGGGGGCAATGCCTGGCAATAGCCGTATGTATCTAATGGTATACGGAACCAAATAGGTCTTGGCTGCCAGTACCCCTCCACCAGACAAGACAACGTCTGACAGTGTCCGCAAGGGAGTAACCGGAAAAATAAACAAGGGCGGCATTTCACGGTTTGTTTTGACAAATTAAGCCCCAATTGCTGTAGAGATAGGGAGCGAGCAGAGAGCGGCTGTAGGCTTTGCACGTTTCACTACGGGTGCCATGTCCCGACAGCGCGCCAAGAAATGCCTCGCTCATTCATATTTACAAGCACAATGCCAGCAAAAAAACCGAACGGAGAAATAAAAAGCGCGTCAGCCATTGTTGAAGGCAAACGCGTAATAAGAAAAAAATAGTGCTTAGCGGCTAATTGAGACACACTGTCTCCCGCCGCAAGTAAAATATCAAATCCCGGTGGGCGGGCCCAAAGGGGACAGGGTGGCAACCCTCAGTGTAATGATTGCCTCCGGTGCTATCATTACACTGTGTTTTGCATCATCCATGACGCAAAATGATGCGCACCAATCAAAATTGGAAGCGGAGCCGCGACACGACTTCTGGAATCGTATCGATTCCAAGAAGCCCTCGTATGACGAGAGCAGCGCATGCGCTGCTTTCGTCAGGCCGAGACCTAAAAAGACATGAAAAGAACGGGTTACAGAAACACTAAGATAAACATGGGGGTTTTCAGAGAGACCTCACAAGAGATCCCATTTCCTTAATTGGTTCCTAAAATAAAATGCACCATCTTGGAGGTTATAACATGAGCCCATGTTATCTCCTGTCTTCAAACACAGGAAAAGGATATACACAGTCCGAAATCTCAGCTAATGTGCACATGAAGTTCCTCACAGTGTACTCCCTGTCACCTCCTCTCACATTCATCATGACCCTGTCCATTCCAAAAAAGGAAATCTTATCAGTATTAAAGGTATACAGCTGGTGCCATAGCTGTGCAATGGTGTAACTTGGGTTCTTTTTTTTCTTGTTTACTAGTGAGCATGCATCAAAGCATTTACATGTGGTGCAGAACCTGTTGAAAAATTTACAGATTTGATGCTTTAAAAGAGAGCAATTTCTCGGGCTTGCTGAGGGGGCGGCAAGGTGAATGGGGTGGGGCTCCTCAAAATGAGTGGAAAGATACTTTCCCGATATCACAGCAACAGCTCATGCAGTATGTCTGGCAATGTACCCTTAGCCTATTTAGTGAATTCTAACAATACTGGGGGCATAAGGTACTGCTATATATTCCCTTTTGGACAAAAATGTGACCACCACCCCCATTGACATGCTTTGCTTTTTCATCTCCTTTCTGCTTTGTGCCAACAAAGACTTGATTCTCAGATCCCTTTATATAAAAATGTCACCAAAAAGCTCCATAGGGTTTCTGCTCCTACTCTCAGCCACACTCTCCTCACCATCTTCATTTTCTTTAGCATGGCTGGAAAATTCGTGTTACTTCAAATCCTGTCTTTAACATTCTACAATTACACTGTGGATCTTGAAAAGCGCTTTCTAGGATATGTTCTCGGGTTTTCTTAAAAACTTTGGAGGGATTGCCCAAAATCAGGGTTACAGTTGTAGTCTTTTGGAGCACAGCTCATATATTGTAATTATATTTGTAAATAATCTGTTGTGGAACTTTTGATAAGATACCGACTGTTTTGCCAAATTCAATAAAATGAGTACAATTATGTTGGATAACAATAAAAACTTGTTATTATGCACTGCCCAAGAGAGACGCTCTACTGCCCTTCGGAATACAAAACTGGTTACAGTATTGGTATCCCTAATTAATGTTGGATGTCAACGTTCAAATGTGGAATTGTTTTTTCTGAGTGAAATATGGTAACCCATTCCTTCTTGGTATTTGGTTTCTGTATGTGTGCAGAGGCATGGAAGTCTGAAAAAATAAACAATCTGTTAATTTATCCCGTACTGCCCTGTACGTAGGCAGCATAACTTTCTTTTTTGGAACACACTTTTAAAAAAATTTTTACCTTCCAGTAATATCCTTGTTGCACTCTGCAACAGTTTTGGCTTTCTCCTGACAAAATATTTGTAATAAAGTAGTGACAAATTGATACAAATCCTGGTTCAGCATTGCACGCCTTTCTTCTGCAAACTTTGTAAGTCTGTCTTTTAACAAAGGTGCATTGTATCTTTTTAATTAAACAAATTGAATAATTTTGACCTTTCTGATTCTTAATTTTCAATATTTGCTGTTCTACTTTTTTATCTATTATATGCCAGCCATTTTTTAAAGAAATAAATGTCAGGCTCTGGACTGGGCTGAAGCATTTGACTTGACTTCCGTACTGCATGATCTAGCACAATTTCTTCCTGTAGCCACAATACCACAAATGTAGAAAGACAATGCATGGTATAGATGAGAATCTGGACGCTACACTACTCTTGACGGAGTACAGAAGTACCTGAAATCAGTAGATTCGCAATAGAAAAATCTTGAACCCAAGGAAAATTCTTACGAAAAGCTTGGCTGGCAGTAAAAGAGGCGCAGTGACTGCCAGCCTTACTTCTCGTAAGCAGCAACTATAAGTACAAAGTGCGTGTTTACACACCGCTTGCAGGTTTTCAAAACACATAAATAAAAGGCATTGTCATGTACAATGCCAATAACTCAAACTCTCACAAATGCGAGACCCATTGCATTGCAAATGCTTGTTTTATTAGGATTTATGAATCCATGGAGGATCTGCGAATTAACAGTCCAGATATTTCTAACATTTGACCACTTCACGCCCAATCCAAGACTTTTTTAAAACACTAATTTCACAAAAATACTGAACGGATTTACAACAAACCAATCCAAGCCACTTCTTAGAGTAAAGTTCTGTCTTCATGCCAAATTTGGTGTAATTCTGTTCAGCTGTTTTCCTGCATCGAACAACAAAGAATACTATGAAAATTAAAATAGGACCTTGCACTTTTTTATAAATTAACGGAACTATACAGGGCCACCTTTGTACTGGTGCAGTTCAGGTGTCTAACCTTGTTTTAATCTGTGTGAAGCCCACAATTAAACAGATCAGTACAATGACGTGAGGACAGATGTGGTCCTCGTATAGTGGAGGCCTAAAGTGGGCATCTAAGGTGGACTTCTGAAGCCCTGTATTCAAGCTGATTTCAAACCTGCAATAATATACATAGGTACACAAGTCCACCCTCCCCTCCAGTGTAGATAATTATGCTGGAAGGTCCAAGTGTCAGTCAATGACAAACTGAAGATTGCATTCATTTAGAGCTCCGCTGCTGCAAAGGGAGTCTTCATTTCTCCTTATCCTCGCCACAAGATTCTCTTATGATTGACACATCTTACAGGAAGCGGCTCCTACATGCATTCCCTAGACAGATCACCACATGTTACCCAAAAGCTCTCAAAATGACAAAGCTATTAATTTTGCAACCTCAGAAGTACAGATCAGTGATCTTTGTGCCTGTCAGGAGAGGCAGCACAGGGCCAGTTTCAACATAAGACGACTGATAGGAGAACGGCCACCTTACTCCAGGTCAATACAGACACTTTCTCCCATCCTAAACTTTTCATGTTCAAATCGATTTCAGGAGTGTTATCTGAAATAGTTCAATGCAAGCAAAATAAGATTACAACACACAGAATGCATGAGGCTACCACACAAAGCTGCAGGACTGGAACAGTTTCTGCAATGACCTGGATGGAGGTGATCACCCTAGCTGATAGAAAAACATATTCTGCCTTAAAATCTCACTCTCATGAACCAGTTGAGCAGACCACTGTAGAGAGACCACATAATGGTATCTAGTTTTTTTGTGGTCCTGATATCGTCAGTTAAAAGCAATCGACAAGCCACAGACTGCTTTAGTGCTGCAGAGCAATAGGGTAAAGTAAAATGGTACACCCCCCCATCCTGCAAATTTACAAAGGTGCAGGGTCGGGGTCAGACTGGGACAGAAAATAGGCTCGGGCACCAAAATAAGTGGTCACCTTTAGTGCATTTGATAGCTTTAAAAGTGGTCCATGTTTTCAAATTGGGGCAGTTCTGAACCTTAAATACACGCTGTACAAGCGTTTTTGCAAGGTCTGGAAGACTGCATGCATTTGTGCTTGCTGCAGGCAATGTTTGTTTTATTATCGGGGAAAACAGTAAAAACCGGCCCAGTAGACCATAAAACAGACCCATACACTTACCTGTCAGACCAGCCCGCAAGTCAGTGCCCGATTGCCCTCTAGGCCGGTTGGACCCTGGGCTGGTTTGAGGTGTAGCTCCTGCTGGAGGGGGTCCTGGCACCACAGAGGCTCTGGAGGTCCTTTTGCCAGTGCAAGGATGTTCTGTCTGATACAGTACGGAGTGCACTCTATTTGTCTGCGGGGCTTGATATGTAAATAATGTTGCTTAACCAAACCGTCCCAGTCAATGCAAGTCTGGGAGAGGGGCACATAATTATCTACATTTGACAAAGAGAGAACACAAACTTAATGAAATGCTCTGTGTGGCTTCCTTTTCCCATTGAGTTGTAAAAGTTGAAACAGCAAATTGAAAGTGGTGTTTAACACACAAAGACAGTTGTGCTCAGCTCCTTGGGATGTTGAATCGGACCACTGAAGCTGCCAGGGGACCAATGACCAAAGAATGCAAAACCTCATCTCCCCCCCCCCATCTCCCCATACCTTGTCTAGACATTCCGTCGCCAAAGCATTCTCGGCTGCATGGCCCAAATATAAAGTCTGCCTGTGTGTTCTGCAAGAGGCCTTCAGTGCAGGCAAACATCTGTTTCCAGATGTTTAACGCTAATGTAATATGGCTCCCCGGATGGAAATGAGAAGTTTCCGAGTGAATGGTCAGAGCAGCAAATGAAGGTCAGCGCGTATAGGTACACCGTATAGAGGGATGCATCGAGCAAGGTCTCACTAAGTAATAAGTTTCACATCACTAAATAAGAGCTGCACCATGGTTGTAGCCGGAGAGGGCACACGAGGTCCTTCCCAAACTGAGCATGTGTGTGCGCACTGGTGTTGGCAGTTCTTGCGGAGCAGTCTTCCCCAGTCTTCCCCTGTGGGCACCGGTAACAGGCGCTCAGTACAGTACTAGGGCACCAAAACTACTAGAGCGCAGTGTTGCAGACACTGCTGCCTGCACATAAAGTGTACTCCGCTGTGGTCCGTCCACATGTGCCCCTGTCAGCTCTCAGCAAACATTCGCACATGAAATCTGTGAACGCACCTTGCAAGTTTAAAACGTGAAGGAGGCGCAGACATATGTCGCGGTAAAGCACGGCAGCTTTCCGCAGAGGTCATTGTGAAAGTAAAAGCGGGTGCCATGCTGAAACATTAAGCGTGGGGGCAAGACTGGGATGAGGGACTGCGAGCCATGCATTCTGAGGAAAAAAAAATGTTACAAAAAAAAAAGCAGGTGCCATATTGTAGATAAAGCACAATGTGCGTTGTGGAAAAAAAAATTCTTTAGGTACACGATGGTCCCTCTCGTCATGCTGCATCTTTTGCGTATTGGAAGCGATAAAACGTAAGGCATGTCATGCTGGTATAAAAAAGCAGTTGCGGGAGAGAGTATCCTGCCTGCACCAGCTGGTAGGAGAAAGTACTTTAAGGAAATAGTGCTCACAGACTGCTAATAAAACCTGCAGAGTAACAACACAAGTAAAAGGGCTAGTCCTCATGGTAGGTTACAAGGGTAGAAAAGGCGGTACTAAGGAGGGACTACTAATCCTATTCATGAATCAAAAGCAACCATTTAGAAAGGAAAGTAACGGGAGCGAATTGAAAAGTTGGGTTGAAAATGGACGGAGCTTCAAGTCCATACCCGAGTACAGCATGTCTCGATGAGACAGCACAAGCGCTGCCTAGGCAAGACCTAAAAAAAATACAATCAGCAGGGTTTTTACTATGAACTGCTTGCAAATAAAAAGAAATTGGCTTTACATTGTGACAATTGCAATAGGAAGGAGTTTTACATTGAAAACTCCTGGCCTAACACGAGTTCATAATGTATAGCCTCTTCTTAGGGGTTTTGCCAAGCAGTAAAACAATGGGCTTCCAAAAATATTGGGTTTATGCAGGTGCAGTGTGTTGATAGTACTAAACCATTGCCTACTACCGTGATTTGGGAATCCATTTACAATAAATAACTTGGATCTAATGTTTTTACCATAATTTTTCCTAATAATCTGTTCTATGGCATCCAACAACTTCCCAGTAAATCAATTGACCAACAGTCTTGATCATTTTCTTGTCACCATATCCATCTCAGACCAACCCTATTGAGCATAATCTGTACAATACAAGCACTCTTGTTAAGAGGAAGCACACAACTGCTATGCAATTAAATGCTGTAATGTGGTACAGGTAAATGCTGTAATGGGGGATAGATAAATGCTGTAACGGGGGACAAATAAACATGGGTGAAGGGAAAGCCCCTCACTCAGTAGCATTTCTTAAAGCTCTTTTTCTATTGATAATCTTGCGACAGCTGAATTGTCAAACAAGACCTAAAAATGTCTAATGGCGTGGGTGTCTTGCATCTGAAAAGATGTATAGTTTTTCCGTCATTTTGTTTTTCATGTTATAAGACATGCATTTGAAGACCTATATGTGTGAAAGGCAGCGGTCTTCTAAGACCCTCAATGCTGCCCGGTGCAGGGTTCCACCTCTAATTCACTTTGGGTTCGCTAGCAAAATAATGAGGCAAGCGCTGGAAACTGGAAGACAAGAAAAAGGTTTATTTCTCATGAGGAGATCATGTCAACTGCAGACACCGGGATGTCTGAGGGAGGTGTTCTGCTGATAACTCCTTTGGCTCTTCCTTTTATACAGGTTTGACACAATGCATTGGTTTCATCAACCTGGTTACACAAGCTTGGGGTCCCCGCCCCGGGCAGGTTGTCACACAAGCCCAACAGTAATTCTCTTCCCACCCAGGTCAAACAGACCATCTTATCTTGCAGCTGGACCTTGCTTCAGGGTCTAAAACATGTGAGACCGGCCAGATCTAAGAGTCCGTTCTGTTGATAAAAACAGGTTCCATTGTTGGTAACAACAAGTCTTGCTGTTTGCAGTGCAATAAATCATGTTGCAAGAGTCTTTTTGGTGTTTGGAACCTGTTTGTGTAACTAGGTGCAGTGAGGGGTAGAGTGTCCAAGGTTTGCCTGAAAACAGAGATGAGAGGAAAAACGAGTTTGTGGCAGCAAGTGGCGCTGAGGTTTGTTGCGGCAAATAGAGTTTATAGCCCCCAGCACACGTACCAGGTCGGTCAGAGGGATGCTAGTAAGGGCAGGGTGAAACAAAGGTGACCAACAGAGTACAAAATGGCTGTGATAGATTAAAATGACTGCAACTTATGTGCACATAGAATTCCACCAGACAAGATGGCGCAGGTAATGTTCACGATTGTCGTTTTGCTTTTAACATATGTATCCCTCACCTTTATCAAGAAATTGCTACACCTCAAGTGCCCTTTTATTTCACCTTCCTTTATCAGGATGCACTTGATTTGCATGCAATATTCCCTGCCTATTGTATGCTCTTTTAACATTTGTATTAAAAATTGCCTACATTTCCATTTCATTTTTGAGTAAATGATTGTTTTAGGATTAGTTTGTGGCATAATGCAGTCAAAAGATAATAAAATATGGATTTATTTGTGCTTTTTGTACAGGATGGCTCAGCAACAGGCTATGAGATTCCGAGGTCCGGCCCCCCCTCCTAACACAGTTATGAGAGGTCCACCACCTCTCATGCGCCCACCTCCTCCATTTGGAATGATGCGAGGGCCACCGCCACCGCCTCGTCCACCATTTGGACGCCCTCCATTTGATCCCAACATGCCTCCAATACCACTGCCAGGAGGGATTCCTCCTCCGATGGGCCCACCGCATCTTCAGGTAAGTGTTGATACATTCTTTACAAACCTAAATGGATAGTTAAAAAAATTTTCTTGCCTGCCATGACTTGTTTTGTGCATCACATTAAGGATGACTTAATAGATTCTATTAAGCCATGTACTATCCTGTGTTGTCGGGTACTATCCTGTTTAACCCCTGTAAAAGATTAAATATGGTCAGTTTACTCTCTGATTCGCTGATTTCACAAGCCGGTGAACACCCCAAAAGTCTCTCACATGAGTGAGTGGGAGGATTGTGAAAATTGCGTTAATATTAGAGCGAACATATTACACATGCATTTCTTTAGCTGCATTGAAGAAAATGGCAATGTAAAATGGTACAGGCGTGAGGAGTATCCAGACACTAATATTTATGTATCATTCAGAGCTTTGAATATGGAATTTTACATAAACCATGCTGGAAATGTGTGTGATATGATTTTGACTTGCCACTGTAAAGCATGTTACTTCTGTTTCCCATGACTCTCCTGCTCCCAACCTCTGAGTGAATAGCACACAATCTGATATTCATATTCAGAGCTTTGTAGGACTTGCACTATGCTTATCACAATGTACATATAGCTAACCTTTATTCCCTTGCACAGGTTTACACATCTACAGTTCTTTTTAGTCTCCCGACAGGAACACTCTTCTCCCGCTGTTAGCTTTTCTGTAAATGGGGCCTGGGCCCCTCATTTTCGCTGACTTTTAGATGGATTTTTTCTTCTGCTGAGATTGCCTAGCATGCCTTATTAGTGCTCTGAATTGGGCAAGGAAAGTGTGGTACCCAGAAATTCTGGGCATGGGCATCTGTCCTCCCAATCAGGCTGCTGCTTTGGGAAGATCTACTGTTACAGCAACAGGGCTGGACTCTCCACCCCGGCCTAAGAAATCTACACTTCCATGCGTGGAGACTGAGCGGAGACAGCTGACTGCATGTGACTGCCCGAGTTAGTGAATGTCATTTTGGTGATCAGGTGTCCATCACAAAAACCATCTGTGCAGCATGCTGGTAGAAGTTGTGGCTTAGTGTACTTCTCGCCAGATAGAACAGTTGCATGCCAAATTATCATATGTGCTGAATTTTTGTATTCTCTGCAGCCCAGCAGTTCTTACTGTGGCCTCTATTAAAGGTTATTTGTTGGCCTTTTTATGTTTTTCAGATCAGCCTTCGTTGTTCAGATCACCTGTTGTGATGCGTTTTCTGAAAGGATTAATCCATGTGTTTCCACTCACAATTTGTGATGCCACAGTGTGACCATATCCTGGTTCTTACATATTTGATGTGAACCCCCATTCTGGCCTATTCACAGCTGCCCTCAGCGTCTTCAGACTCTGAAAACAGTATTTCTTATAGCGACAACATCAGCTTGTCTCATGAGTGGATTGCAAGCGCTGTCTGTCCAGCAACCATTTGGCACCTTTTTCTGGACAAACTGGTACTGTGGAAAAGGGCGGCATTCCTGCCCAAGGTTGTGATGCTTTTCATGTGAGACAATCCATGAACCTTTTGGCACTCTTTGCTCTAGCACATCTCTTGAAAGGGGAATAAAGATTTTGTTTGGATCCCCAAAGAACTTTGAGTTTGTGCATCGATTGCTCCAAAGATCATCAGGTGAACGATCAGCTCTTTGTGGGGGTTTGTGGGAGCAAAGAAGGGTGAAGCAGTACAGAAAAGAACAATTTCAAGATCGATAGTCCTCTATACCAAAACCTGCTACATACTGCCTAAGAATCAGCCCCCAGAAGGCTTGTGGATCCATTCCACCAGGGTCACGGCTGCTACCACTGTATTAGCATGTGGAGTGCCTGTCTTGGACATATGTCAGGCTGCAACAGTCACACCTTTACGAAGTTCTACTGCCTTTGCAGCTAGGTCATTTGGAAGGGGCATTTGTTGGTCCTGTAGGACCTTTTGGTCTGAGCCATTGCACAGACCTACCACCTTGAGAGGTATTGTTTTGGTATCTATTCACAGGGCGATGAATCTGCGGTTAGAAGTATCCATAAGCAGAACAAGTTGCTTACCTTTGGTTGTTCCTTTTTTGGTGGACACTTTTATCTAACCGCAGATTCCTCACTGACACACCCACCTCCCCGTTCTGTAGAATGGACTCTTTTCTCCATTATGAAAAGGTTCCAATTTAGAGCGCTGCATAATGTCAATATCTGTCAGCCAGTGGCTCAGAGTTGGCCGGCGCAAACCAGGTTCAGAAGGAAACTTATATCAGCATGCAGTTGTGGCAATTGTGTTGCTCTGGCGTCACTTCCTGGATGGAACAGATTTGACACTGAACCACTTACTTGCACACCAAGGAAATAGTGAAAAATCTCCGGATCCAGTCTGGCACAAGGGGAAGAATCTGCAGTTAGGTTGTGTATCCACCGGAAAGAGCGTTACTGAAGGACGTACATTTTTCTTTAGCAGTCATTTAGCAAGTTTACTGCAAAAGGTGAAGTAAAACCCAAACATTTGCTCTAGATGATCATCAAACTGCCAAAAACTATTGATTTGCATCTCACAGTCTAATGTAATGTTCAATTCCTACCATTTGCACATGAAAGAGGTCTTGTGCAGGCAGAAAAGGGCATTTTCTTTATTTCCATCTTAATATTTGGACCTTCATGGTGATGTTTAAATAAATATCAAGTTTGGCAGACTCCAAAGTGGGCAGTGGGGGCACCTACTCTCAAGTCCTCTCACCTTCACTAAGTCTTTTCACCATATAAAAGTTCTACGTTGTGCATCTTTCTCCCACCTCCACCTATTTTTATACAATCTCTCTCCTCCGTTTCATTTTCTTTCTTTGCTGCTCTTCTGCTACTTTTTTCAGTTCCACACAATGGATTCCCATTATCTATTCTTCCTTCTTTTGTCACATTCACTAGTTGCTTCGTGCATTAGCAAGTAATTTTGACTGATATAATCAGTGAGTTTTCCTCCTGCTTGTACCTAATTTGATTGGAAATAAAAAAGCTGCTTATTATGGTGATTCTGCAGTCTGATTTTTGTCTTGAGCAAGAACATGTGCCCACTCACAACTGTCTTTTATGAATTATACACCATGAATATGAAAGTTAATGCTGCATCATGGTCTGATTATCACATTTTTGTGTATTAGAATGTTGATTCTGCCCTTAAAGAAAATGGAGCTAATTTTTTATCGGCCTCCTGTTCTAGCTTTTTCTGGATTCGTTAACATCCACTCCATAAGAAAAGCATCCCAATTTCATATTTGAAGCATGGGAAGAGAAATTTTGATTTAACAAAAGTATGATTTTACTGATATGCTGAGCTTACTGTTTTTCACCTGTAGAGGCCTCCATTTATGCCGCCGCCCATGAATAACATGCCACCGCCACCAGGAATGATGTTTCCGCCAGGAATGCCGCCTGCAACAACCCCTGCAAACCACACTCCCGCTCAAACCCCTGCACCAGTTCAAGCCCCTACACCAGCACCAGCCCCAGCCCCAACGCTACCGCCGAACGAGGAGCTATGGGTTGAAAACAAGACTCCTGATGGAAAGGTAAGTTTTGATCTACTCCGAATCCCTCTGCACCCAAGCTCATGAGTCTTGCGTGTTATATAGTGGAGTGGTGCAATGATTCTGGAAGACTGTCTTTTCCTGCAGTGTATGGCTGCTGTGGCTGACGTTTAGCTCACATGGATGTATCAGTGAAACGTCTTCTGAATTGGAGATGGGAAGTTCTGCTCATCAAGACTTGACGTTAGAATATTTTTGTTCTGTACACTTTCCAGTCGGTTGTTCCCAAAATATTATCCTGATCTACATCTTTTGGTAGAGTTCTTGCTGTGTGTATGAGTAAATCACTTGACTGCCTTCTAGGAGCTCCATTCTGACCAGCATAGTCACCACGTCATTCTGAAGATTGTTATTTCCCAACCGTTCTTCAAATCCTTTAGTTTATCCAGTTTGTAGTGAAGGCTAGGAGAGTGAAGAGATGAGCCCTTCTGCTCTCAAGATTTTGACTTGGGGCAGGTGATGGTCCATGCCAAGTGACTGTCACAGAGAAGTGTCAGACCCACGGAGAAGAAAAATTAACATATAATCAAAAGGATGCTACGTAAGATTCAAATATTGGTGTCATCTTAAGCTGTGTCCAAACTGAAGGTACAGCAGATATTTTGGATGATGGGGTTTGCAAAAAAAATATAGGCCGCCATAGCTTCATGCAGCTAAGATGTGTGGTCCCCATACTCTGGCACAATTGTATAATTTGTGTTGGCTGATACAAAAATCTACTGTGTTGAGGCATTCCTAGGATTGCATTTTTTTGGTACTGTGCAGTAGGCATTTTTTAATTTTTAAGCCACTTTAGGTTTGATACCCGGTTGATAAGATATCTAATTTCAGTCTCGCATTGCTTCTCGGAACAGCTGTTTTTCGATTCTGGAGAGAGAGAGCGCCTAGCAGTATTTAGGATTCCTTCTGCTTTTGTACGAGGACCTTTGACCAGTCATATTTAGGAATTTACAGCCTGCCAGCAATGGAAAAAGTGCATATACTTGGGCATTTCAAGTGCATGCAGTTGATACCTCCGAGAAGTAGAGAATATTGTCTCGGTCTACTGAGTCTTGAGTGTGAGGCTCCTTATGACTGGTCTTTCAGCTGAAGTTCCTCTGACAGACGTAAATAACTTATTTATTGAGAAATCATAGTGTTTTTTCATCATATGCCAAGTAATGTACCTGTATTGTTTCTTTGCCTTTCCAGTGGGTCTGATAAACAATGTTTTAGTTTCATATATCTCCTTCTAATTTCATTTTTAGTCAGTCTCTGAAATCGGTTTCTAAAGTGTTTTTATTACAAATTAAAAGCTAACCTGCCTTCTAACATCACAAACCAATCCCTATTCCTGAGTAGTAGCGAAGATGATTGTCTTTTTAAAGGGTTACCTGTGTGCTAGCAGACCAGTTCGGTCCGTACTTTGTTTTGAGCTCTTTGGTACCGGATAAGAATTAACTGAGTTCCCTAAATGTCAAATGGGTTTCCTGAGGATTCCAATGTAAGAAATGTTGATGCATCCATTGCTGCCTTAAGGTTTAATCCAGGGCTCACTGAAAACTTTACCTGAATTGACACTCTATAGACACATTTGAGTTCACTGAAAAGTCTCCAACTGAGTAGTTGTGCGTCCTTTTCTTTGTGCATTGCAGCATTCATGGTTTTTTGGTGGATGTTTATCATTTGGAACCCTGAACTAGAAGAACTATTGCATTTCGAATGAATAACTTGCTCTACTTATCCACTTGATTCTCGAGTGGAAACAAAGTTTAGCAATCACATCTTACTTTATTAAGGTGGATGTGGGTTAAACATTTATATACAACATTACTATTGTATATGATAATGCACAAAATACAAGCCAGTACCCCAGCACAATCCAGGGCCAGAGATCCAAACCTTAAAGTTTTGTATAGTGTTCATGTGCATCATGCTTGTGTTTTTATTTATTTTTATAATATGATGCCCTATTTTTGACCTTCTCATATGATGAAACACTTCAGGTGTTCTTGGGGAGCCTTGACAAGTTGTGAGATTTGCTACAGGTTATTTTTCCCCATAGTCTGTCAGTCACTGACACTGGGGTGCCAGTCAGAATGCAACATCCTAATCATTTGGCTATGATACATGCTATTAAACCTAGTTAATTGGTAGTCTTGTGCACGAGGTGTGAAAAATCAGTGACTGAGATTTCTACCCAAAAATGTTGATGTAAATCTAAAAGCTCACTGACTAAACTATGGCAGGAGTCACATCCAGCCCTAAAATTAGTTTGAATGCCAAAAAAAGCAAGTTCATACGGTTGTCTGTATCCAGTTTAACAAGGCTCCTTGGGGGTCTGTCTGCTGGTTGGGAATTATGGTGCACTAGAAAGGAGTTGGGGACAGAACTGGTCCAAAGATATTTTAGCTATGAGTGCAAGTTGCATTACTTACCCAACATCGGGGGCCTTTATCTCCGAACTGTCAAGTTGCGATGCGGATAGCTCCAACAGGACCCCGATTTACCCACTTTGACCCACAGACTTGACCTGTGAGTCTGGGAATTGGAACAGTTGGCATTTATAACTTTAGAAATTGACTTTTCCAGAACATTTAAGACTTCGTGAACCATTCAGACTGTCCTGGAATACTGCCAAGTTAACTGTGAGCTAACTGGATGCTACCTTATTTCTCTGTGGTCATTGTGGGGCTGGATCCTGGCAAATATAGGCTCTTTTGGATGTACAGGACAGATTGCAGAAGTGGCTGTCCTAGAATGTTTTGTTGATGCGCAACCTCTGGGTCTCTGGTTACTTCTCAGTAGTTTTGGCTAAGCTCAGTTGAAAGGTCCTTTTGCCTCTTGGGTTGCTGACGTCCTTGAGATATTCTCCACACAGGTTTTAGTTAGCAGGGGTTTGCCCTTAGTTAGGAACCTAGAGCCACAGTGCCTTAGTCTAGAGTTGAGGCCTGGTCTTAGGACTGCAAGGAAGAATATGCCACCAGCACATTTATGCTAAAAGCAAACTTTTTCTCTGGGCTCGTGTGCATAGTATTTCCTAAAGTTGAACACTTTGGAGTTCGCTTTCTTGAAAGCCCCAGTATTTATCCTACGTTGAAGCATTGGCGATTCACACAACTAGACAAAGTAGTAGCATTCTTCAAAATAAAAACTCATCTCAAGACATTAAGGAATGCATTCCCTGAGTTTTATTATCTTTCTTGGGCTTTTGGGTTTGGAAATGGTGGATAGGTCGATTCTTAAGGTTGATCGAGCACCTTTGTGTAATACATAATATTTGAGGAGTGAAGGGTTCGAGGTATGGGAAGAAGTTGTGAGTAATTGTGGCCTTCGTTTAGTGGTATGTCAAACCCTCAGTCGACTTTTGGAAAACTGGAATGTCACCATTGTCCAGGGGTGAGAAGTTTTTTTCAAATATTTGGTGGGCAATTTTGAAGCAATTTGGTACAACTTCAGTGAATTATAGGACCAGATTGAGAGGGAGAATTGTCTTTTTTTTCTTTTCTCTTTACATGGTCTGTAATGTATTATATTAAATGTCTTGTTGGTTCCTTTACTACTTATACAGATTTTATTTTTTATACAGACTTGATCTGTTGCAACTTTGAATACTGTATTTGCTTATGAACCTGATTATATTTTTACAATATTCTCCATTTGCTACGGATTAGCTTGTTACATGTATAATATATTTAGTTTCATTTTTTTCCTTTATATTGATCTGTATTATGAAAAAGTTTCTAAAAATGGGGAAACTTGGTTCTAACCGGTGAGGTTGTCGTCTAGATATGGCGCTGAAATGTTTTGCCAAGTTCTATAGATTACTTTGCAACACTACACAGGTAATTGGCATTTCAGGCATAATGAAAGGAGAGTGACTTTAACATGGAAGCATATGTTTCTCTCAAGCTTATCACAAAACATCAGTTTTGGAGCAGGAACTGTGGAAATAAGGGGCATTCAGGCTGTCGCGTCAGACAAAGAGGCAAGCCAGCCTGCAAGAAATGTACCAATTTGTATAGAAATGTGTAGTGTTCTCAATATCCCCTATTCATGCTAAATGTGTTCTCCATGTCCCTTGCATATCAATACATGTGAAACAACCACACTATACACACAGAAGCATCCCAATTTGGGAAACCGCACATATTGTACAGACATGGTACTGGTAGGCTCTCTCCACTTGAGAGGTACAGATGAGGAAGGCTCTGTATCTTTGCAGATACTGTGCTGCCACCAGCAGTAATCTTTGTTATTGCCTTTTTTTTTTTTTTTTAAGACCGCACAAGTCACTTTCCACTGTGGTTAGAGTAAAGTTTGGGTATACACTATAACTGGTAGAGTATCAAACATTTAAACCTTCTTGAACCTGCTGGGGAAAGGCAGGTAACCAAAAAGTGACCCAAAACAGAGTGACTCAGCTTATTCCAGGTTATGGTAGGACTTTTTCTAGGGTGCTAATTCAGAATTCCTTTGCTGTCTTAACAAGGCACGCACTCAGGACTTGAATGTTTTCACCAAAGAGCATTGGACGAAGCCTGGTAAATCATTTCAGCCTCTTAGTACAATTTAAACTCTTTCTTCAGTCACGTTATTGATTACTAGGCGACACAAGAGAAGGGCTAGAATTGGTACGATAGCAAAACTCTAGAGGACTCTGTTGGTGTTAACTTGGACTTACATCAAATAGTCACTTCATAATGCTGGTGCAGGTAGTACAGTCTTGATTTTCAGTGCTGAGGAGGCCACTTCGATGTGAAAAGCTTTTTACTTTTTTTTACTTTACTTTTTAATGTCTTCTGTTTCCCCACTTCAACTCTTACTCTGTATTAAGCAGAGTTCAAAATTAATGTTAAAACGCAAGCTCCCAAGTGAGTGCGTTGAGGGGGGCAGTGTGCACAGTATTGTTTGTGGGGCATTGGGGAGGTTTCAGGCACTTGCAGAGTGATCTGCAAGGGATGTAGAATGCGCTTATGGAGCCTATAGAGCAAGCCGCATACTGCTTCTATTTATGCTAGATGCCTGCAGGTCAAGTCTGGAACAGTCACCAAAGAAGGTAACACGAGTGAAGTGTGAGTCAGTGGTGATTTAGCAGTAGCAAGCAATGTGTCAGAACGCAAGGCTCCACCCATTCATTTGATTGAAATTGTTCCTCCGCATAAATCCAAGTTGGGGGGTGGGGGAGGGAAATGTTATGCTGAATTGAGCTTGGGAAATTTCCCTGATGATCTCCTTGTAAGAGTGAGAGAGCATTCTAGGTGGTTGAAAGAAAAAAAAAATCAACCCTGTAGCCTGGTATAAGTTGACTTCTAAACTTGTTAAAACCGAAGTGAAGCTGTAGTACCAGCCTAAGATGGCTGTTGCAGACTCTGCTTGGCTCTGATATGTTTGTGTCAGATTGGCCTCCTCTTTGCTGCAGCTCCCTTCTTGTGATAGAGGAGTGTCCTTCTACAGGCAGTATCCTTCACCCATAGGTGAGTCAGATAAGCACCTGTTCCATTCTTGGCTGATGGCGGCATGGGGACCTTGCTGCCTCTGGTTCCACAGTTCCAGGCTGATGAACTGGGCTTTAAATTGGGGATATTATTCCAAGCAGGTTGATGTGCTGCATAAAGTATGCGGTTATCAGCAAGCATTTGAAAACATAAGTGTCCTGCCGGGCCCAGGGATTCCATTGAATATATACTGTGCCCATTTAAACTACCCATGTGAACTCGCGTTTGACTTCTGTTGGGCTGCCCTTCCCGTCCTCCCACCGATTACCTTTGGTGTCCTTGGGTGTGTTATTTTTTTCTTTATTTGGATGACTTTGTCTTCTATTCTGAAGAAACAGGAGGATCCGCGCAAAGCCTTGCCATTGGTTTTTCCTGGATTCGTGGCTCTATTCTCTCATTACCTCTCCCCCCCCCCCACCCCGCCTTTTGAATAGAGCAGTGTAAAACAGCCTCCTGACTTTGTCTGTACTATGCCCTCGGAGGCACAGGGTTGTGTCAAGGTGCAAAAGAGTACCTGGCCGAGAAGTCGGTGCAGCTGCTCTGGGTTGCCTTTCTCACAAAACGTGGGTGATTGGGGCTACAAAGGCACAGGGACTGCAAAGAAGAGTATAGGTGGATGTTGAAGGCAGATTGTCAAGTATGCGACATCAGGACAGCTGCCAGTTTTGCATTTAAAAAAAATAAAAAAAATAAAAAATAAAATTGAGATGTCTGCCGGACACTGCACCTAATCTGCTGCTTCCCTGCAGAGTCTTTTCCCTTTAAAGCGTTACCTCTTGTGAGTCACCGGTCCTCATAATGAAGTAAATAGGAGGGAACTAATGCTATTCTGTGTCAAATTCAATAAATCCTACCCAATCAATGTAAACTTCTGTATCATATTGTGGGTAAACTTTCCATACGCCTCTGCATGTTTCTCTATAGTAGATATTTGTGTGCAAATTAAAGTGCTACTTTTGAAGACAAAAGGATGGTCTGTGATTTATTACGTGTTATTCAACTGTTACTTAGTTCCGAGTCTCTTAACCCTCCACCTCCCTAGAGTTTTCCGTTGACCGCTGTGCTTAGCTACTTTGAGCGTCAAGTGCTAAAGGGCTGTATGTGCCTCGGTTTCCGACCAGCACAAGCTGTTTTGGGATCCACTCTCCGAAGCTCAGAATGTCGGACATAACTTCATGAACACGTTTTCTTTCTCTGCAGGGGTATGTGGTTTTTTTTTTATTTTAAAAGCTGAATTCCAGTCAAACCCCCAAGGGGAGGTTGATTTTTGGCAGACTGAAAACTGCTTTGTAGACGTTCATTTGCAGTAGATTCAGGGTGGCCACTTCCTCTCTTTGCAGGATTTCCAGGCTGTATGCTACTATGGGAACAAAATGGGCTGCCACCATGTAATCATACGATGGGCAACTGAGTTTCTTTTCCAACAGTTTGAATGCTAATATCAGTGTGCGCTCTTTTGCCCTCCGAAGCGATGTGGTGTTTGATGGTCAAATGTCGGTCCATATGTATGCCCAGGGACTTGTATGAGGGTACCACAGCGACTTGTTTTCCATTGCTGGACCAGATGTGTGACTTGTACTTTAAATCGACTAGGCAAACTACTTTTGTCTTATTCAAATTTCGTGCTAAGCCTTGTAGCGCAATGTGTCATGCTAATGTGTTGTTTGAACTTTGGAGCCATAGGTGTTTGACTCAAAATGATGTCATTGGCATATTGCAAGCACACAATTTTCTCTGACAGTTTCTGTGGGAAACTTTCCACCTGTGTTCGGTAGCTGTTCAAATTGGCCAAGTATAAATTGAAAACACGAGGCTAAAACAAACCCTTGTCAAGCCATTATTTGTTTGGATTTTTGATGCAACTCTGGTATTATTTCCAACTTTGACCAGTGCTCATTTCTCACTATACAATGCTATTATTGCGTTTAAACAATTTTCCTGGAATGCCAGTTCTGCAAGTTTCGTCCAGAGGTGGCCAAGTGGGACTCTGTCAAACACACTTTTTAAATTGATTAAACATGTGACTAAGCGAGTTTGTTTTGCTGAATTGCCTATTCTGCTAAGGTGGTGAGTGCAGATAAATTTGTGGTAGTCCCGATTCCTGGCCTGAAGCCTGTTTGTGCTTTAGGAATTAGATTTATTTTTCTTCCCAGGCTTCAAGGTCTTGAAAAATACAGGCAGCGTATAAGTTAGCTTCCATGTCTATTAGTGATATCAGCCTGTAGTTAAGTTGAGATGAATGGCTGCCATTCTTGTAGATGGAATGGAAGATACTCCCTTTCCAGGAAGATGGAATAGTATTCGTACTGTAGATTGGATTAAAGAGGTGCGTTAAGTAACTGGGCCAGAAGTTGACGTCATTCTTAAATAATGCGTTTGGTAGTCCGTATGGCCCAGTGTCCCCTCTGCCTATAGGCTCTTTAATATTTTCTCTAGTCCGGAAGAGTCGGTTAAAAACTCCTCTTGGTCTGAACCTGGGACTGTTACACTTTTTTGGTTTTCCAATTTACTGACGTTGTTACTGTGGATTACAATGCACTGTTTTGCTTCATGTATCCCTCCAGTTATCTTCGATGGTGGTGGTAACAGCCTTGGATTGTTTTGACTTTTCACACGCCAGTCTACTAATTGTTGTGGAGTACATTGCGTGGCAGTGGGCTTCCCAAACTTCCTTCGCTATGCCTGCATTGTAGTGATGTGCCCTTCCAAAGACCTGCTGGTTTATTACACCCCCGAACTCTTTGCTGTTTGGTTGCTTATTGTTCAATAGGAGCTTTTTCCATATTTCTTCTTGATGCTTTTTCTTTGCTTTCTAGCACTCCTTATGGTAGATTTGCCTCAACTATCGGAGTTAGGTTTTCCTTTATTTGCTTCTATTGCTATTTTTACTGATTCTCCTTGTTTTTAAGATCCTGCAGTTCCCTTGTGTATCAACTCTGTTTATCAGTTCCACAAAATGCTTGACACACTTCACTTGTTGTCTGGCCATCTGAGTTGGTTGGGAACTGTTAAAGTAAGGTTCTTGTCAACTCTTCCCAGGACTTTTCATGGTGCCCTACTCCTTTGGCTTTCACCTTAGATTTTCGGACGTGGTGAACGACCACCGCCATTATTTTTTCCATGTTTCATACTCTGCAGTTCGACTCAGCTTGGGGAACCTATATTTTGAAGACTTAAGGAAAATGGTTGCGTTCCGGACGACTGGTTATTTTGAAAGAGCTTACCCAAAGAAATGCTTCGCTATTTATTAACATGTAATTGATGGTCGATCGAGTCTTGCCACTGAGAAAGGCTGTTGCCACTGGCGTATCTTCCTTTGAGGTGCCGTTCATGATTAGGCCTTGAGTTTCCAGCTTTTGACATATATTTGCGGCGTTGTCTTTACCTGGCTTATTGCACTTTTTGACCAGTGGTATTGAATTTTGAATAAATCTTGTATTGAAGTCCCCTGAGTCTATTGGGTGTGTGTTCTGGTGAAAATTTTGCAGTAGTTTTATTTTTATTTTTTCAAAACTTTATTTATTTGAATTTTTTTCCCCCCCAAAGAATACAACACATACAATACTTATTAGGCATATCCAGTTAAGTTGCATATCTGCATATAGTTACAGCACAAATGAGAGCATTTGATCAGCGTCTATAGTACACATTAAGCTTGTTACTTAGGCATTTTGTACATATCACGTTTTATTTCTCACATGTCTACCCCTTAACTCTGTCGTCCAGTCGCTTTACTGCCCAGCAGTCCTGTACTAGCAACTCTTATGCGCTCATCTCGGTGTCATTTGTACGCTGGAGATAATTTGTGAAAGGCTCCCAAATGGCACAGGGTCTGCAATTAGGTGGGAGCAGTTCAGCGTATATGTTGTTCTGCTCCTGACAGTATGTCGTATCTGCAAACCATTCCTTGAACTTGCGGGCTCTGCCCCTGCCCCATCTACATGCTATCTTTCGTTTTGCCATGAGCAAGCCCAACGCAATCAATCGTTTGATTTGCCCTTTACACCCAGGTATGTAGCCTAATAGTCCCATCTCAGGTGTTAACTCAATCTGCACATTTGTCATTTCACTCAAGGCCTTTCCTATTTCTCTCCAGTAGTTCGCTGTGGTCCTACATGTCCAGGCTAGATGTAAAAAAAACAGCTCCCTCCTGTCCACATCTATCACGTTTATCTTTGTCCCTCAGTTTGAGTTTGTGCATTTTAACAGGTGTATAGTACATTCTGTGCAGGAATTTAAAGTGTATAATCCTGAATCTGCTACTCACTGTGATTCGCTCTGATTGCTGGCAGCAGTATGCCCAAATCTCATCTGTTAGTTGATATTCTAATTCTGTTTCCCACCCTATTTTTGCCTTCATTGTGTTGTGCGTCCCTTCCCCTATTGTCGCCTTATATATGCGCGACACTGCATGGGATGCCCCAGCTTGTAATAGCTGGTGTAACGGGAGTAACGTGGGAGATTCTTCTGGGAACCTTGGAGTGGTGGTTTTGACATCTTGGCGAAGTCGAATATGTAGAAATCGTTCCATTGTTGTAGGGGTGTTGTCCCCAAAAAAGCTATCCGCCCCCTTGAATTCCTCTTGGGCATACATATCCCCCCATGTGTTCATTCCATATTTTAAGAGCATGCGTTTGCATATGCCTTCCTGTGTAACTGGTAGACCCTGTTGATCCATTAGCGGGAGTAGCGGAGAATATATCATGGGAGCTTGCAATCTTTTTGCGATAGCACGCCACGCGATGTTGGTGCATGCTACTGTTGATCTTTTCCCTCCAGCTGCCTTATCTGTTCCCAGGAACCCGGCTAGGGGGATGGGCGCCATGTACCCTTGTTCCACCGCTAGGTGTGTCTTAAACGGCGGGGGTTTAAACCAGTATGTGGCATAATGCGCTTGTGCACTGAGGTAATAGAGTTCGGGGTCTGGTGCTTCAAATCCTCCCTGCGCAAACGGCAGCGTGGGAGTGCTCCACCCCACGCTAGTCTTATTAGCTGACTCTTAAGCCTTATAAAAAAGGACCGCCCCGGTGAGTAGGGGATATTCATGAATAAATATAAAAATTTGGGCATTATGACCATTTTCATTAATGCGACTCGGCCAGCTAGCGATAGCGGCATGGCAATCCATCTGGTTATAGATTCCTCTACTGTGTTCAGAACCTTACCATAGTTAGCCCTCGTTAGTTCATCCTTCTCTTTGACGATGGTAATTCCTAAATATCGGACCTCTGTATCGCACCATTGTAACGGGTATTCCATCGGAAAAGGTGCAGTGTTCTGAGTGAGCGGCAAGATCTGTGACTTCCCCCAGTTTATGGTGATCCCCGAGTATCCTCCAAACTTTGCAATTTCGCGTATTTTATTCAGCCCCGATTCAGGGTCCCTTATATAGAGCGTTGTATCATCTGCGTATAGTGAAATCAATACAGGCCTCGTTGGGTAGTCTAGTGCATATCACTTGTCATGCTGCCGAAGCATGGCCGCCAGAGGCTCCATTGCTATCGCAAACAGCAGGGGCGATAGGGGACACCCCTGCCGTGTGCCTCTAGATATGCTGAACGCCGGAGTGCGCTCTCCATTCAATAGCAATGTGGCACAGGGTTTATGATATAGCAGTTTTATCCATGTTAGATATCCTGGCGGGAACCCCATGTGTGTTAAAACTGCAAATAAATACTCCCATTCCAGAGAGTCAAACGCTTTTGTAGTGTCTAGAAAGACCGCTACCGCTTGTTCTTCCTGGTCTGTCATGCATGATGGAGAATAATGTGCGCAAATTATGGGAGGTGGACCTTCTGGGTACAAAGCCCGCTTGATCCGGGCAAATTAAGTTTCCCCATCAATAGACTGAGCCTATTGCCCAAAACTATGGCTAAGATTTTTACATCACAGTTAATCGGGGACAATGGCCTATATGAATCCGTGCAGTCTGGAGGTTTGCCCGGTTTTAAAAGCGAGACTATCATGGCCTCTCTCATGGTTGGTGGTAGTATCCCTGTCTGCCCTGCCTCCTCGTACACGTGTTTCAGTAATGGTGAAAGTATGTCTACGTATGTTTTGTAAAACTCAATTGTGAGGCCATCCGGTCCCGGAGCTTTTCCGCTCCCTATTTACATTATTGCAACTCTTATTTCCTCTACAGCGATGTCAGCTGCGAGAAATTCCCTTTGCCCTTTACTAAGCCAGGCCAGTTCTATTTGCTCCAGATATAGCCCCGTTTCTGCTTGCCTAGCCATGCGTGTTGAATATAGCGCTTTATAGTGTATGGTGAATGTCTACTATATCTGAAATGTCCCTATGTACCTCGCCTTCCTCATCTCGTAAGGTCAGCACGTAGTTCGCAGCCTTAGGGGGTCTTATGGTATCAGCTAGCGCTTTGCCTGGTCTCTCCCCTTCCCCATATCTTCTTGCTGTATGATATTTTCCTCGAAATAGGCACTCCCGCTCTGCCTCGGTCTGGTATTCCGTAAGCAGCTCTCTTATGTTTGCCATTGCGGAGCACGCGTTTGTTTGTGCATTCGCTTCTTGTTCTTTAAGTTTGAGTTCTAATTGGTTAAGGGTCTTTCTGATGTCTCTAAGGATGCCCCCTACTTTGGCTATACATAACCCCCTTACAGAAACCTTCAATGCTTCCCAGACAGTAGCTAATGGGGGTACTGAGTCTATATTAACTCTTAGGAACTCTTCTAGAGCTTCCTCTAGTTCTGCTTTGAACGCCGTATCCAACACCGCTGTGGCTTGCAATCGCCACGCCCTGAGCTGGTTCAGCATACCCGGGAATGATCAGAGACGGTGCGCGCTAAATGACATGTGGAGAGACTATGTATCGCTATATCTTTAGAAGTAAGCCACATGTCTAATCTGGACCAATTACCATGTACTGCCGAATAGAACGTACCCTCCTTTCGATTAGGATGGTGATGACGCCAGACGTCTACTAGTTTGTTTTCTGTCATTATCTGCTGCAGTTGTCGCTGTGCTTTGGTGTTGTGATGTGGCAGTGGATTCGAGCGGTCCCAGGGAGGATAGAGCGTTGGATTAAAGTCTCCTCCCCATATTAGATGGGTCGAGCCTATGTTCGCTATTTGTGCCCATAGTTTAATGAAGAACTCTTCATCTACATTGGGTCCATAACTGCTCACTAGTGTTATGGATTCTGCGCCAGCCTGCCCCCAGGTCATACAATATCTCCCTTGCGGATCAGTTAAGGATCCTTCTTCCACATATGGCACTGTTTTTTTTAATGATTATTGCCGTGCCTCTCGAGTAGGCAGAGTACGAGGAGAAGTATCTGTGGGAGGTCCACAGCGCTGCAAATTGTCGCCTTAGAGGGGACTGTGTGCGTTTCCTGTAGCATAGCTATGCTCACGTGGTGTCTATCCATGTAGGCCAATATGTGCCTCTTCTTTCTAGGGTCTCCTAATCCTCTAATATTCCAGGTCAGTAAGCCCACTCTCGCTGCCTGTTGTTCTTGACTCTTATCGTTTGCCATTACCTAATGGTGAGAAAGACGTATGTTTTGCCTGCGTGTGTCTGCGCCCATGTGTTGTCGTTTTGTGTGCTGCCCATTTGCGTTTCATGCCTATTAATGCCTACGTCATTACCCCAATGCCCCTCCCACATCGGCGTCCCAACTTGCTGTGCACTAACCCCTCCCCCTTAACCAACCCAATACATATATGCAAGCCAGTGTAGCCTTCATCGCTGTTATACCGTACCTTTGTTGCACGTTCCAAGTTACATGCCAGTATTGTGTTAAAGTTATGCGTTCATATTGACTACCTATCATGACCACGCGCACATTAATAACTTCCACATATGTTTGAACAGCGAAATGGCTTGCTAACAACAGAATCCACATTCCCACATATTGAGAGTAAACACAATAAACCATTAATATACTCCCCATAAGGGGAGGAAAGGGGATCTCCCTTAGGGGTGTGTTTTCTAGGGGGCGTGGCGGAACCTCCTGCACAACAGTGCGGTACAGGAGGGTTAGTTACCATTAGAGGAAATAAGATTGAGGTCTGGTTGCGGGGAACTCTTATATTCTGTCCCATTAAATTTAACACATCTGCCTCTGCCCGCTTTCACTGCTCATCTTCATTCTGTGGCACCTCTTCTCTACTGCCCGAAAGAGAGTATTCCACTCTCTTGGATGGCTTCACAGTTTTCTTTAGAAACTCCGCTGCCTGTTGTGGATTGCTGCAGATATGATGCTTGCCATTGTAAGTGAGTCTTAATCTTGCAGGGTACAGCATGGCATATTCCACTCCCTCTTGTTGCAGTTTTTTTTTGATCGGCAGTTACTTTTTCCGCGCTTCCTGGACATTCAGCGTGAAGTCAGGATATAATGATATGGTGTTGTTCTCAAAGACCACCTTTTCCCTTGCCTTGTGTAGAGCTGTGTCGCGGTCCCTATAATTTAGCAATCTTGCGACAATGGGCCTAGGCGGCACACCTGGGGGGGGGGGGGGTTTTGGCGCCAGTGTTCTGTTTGCCCTTTCCACAATCGGCATCTTTGAGAAGGAATCTAAGGCAAAATGGGTAGATGGCAGTTTCTCCACATATTCCTCCATTTTCCCTGTGTTGGTGGTCTCTGGTATTCCGAGAATTCTTATGTTGCGCCTTGATCTCGCTTCAAGGTCTTCGTTTTTCGCCGCTATCACCTTGAGCAGTTTGTCCATTTCTGTAATTTGCCCTGTCGACTGTGCTTGATCATCCTCCAGCGTCGATATTCTAGTTTCCGCTTCACTTATTCTCCCGTCTTGTTTCTCTAGTTTCTGCGTGATTTGATCCTTTCTGGCGCACATCGTGTCCATTTTTTCCTCGATGGACGATAGACTATTTTTCATCGTGATCAGCAGCGCTTTCATGTCTACTTCATCGAGGCTATGCGCTGTGTGGTCTACCCCGTCCTGCTCTGCGTCTTGCGGCTGCCCTCTGGGTGTTCTGCGGGCTTCGAACGGCAATTTGGACTGTTTACCATCCAGCTTACCCATTGCGTAGTTTCCTTTGCCAGGTACAATTGTCAGATGCAATTGGTCAGGCTATGCCGGGTTACGTGCAGTTTGCTCCTAAATTGCAGTTCTTCCTATCTCTGTACAGCAGGTGCAGCTGTTTAAGGGGGGGCCCCATGCACAACCCCCCTTCTCTTCTATCGCCTTGTGCTGTGACTTGAGTTGTGTCCCCACAGGCCCCACGTGGTGTGCTCTTTTTATTTCTTGCCACTCGTGTGGATAGCTCTTGTCGCACTGGTTTGATGCGTGGGTTTGGCACCCTCAATCCAGCCTCACTGCATCAGCCTTTCGCTCCTGCTGTGTGTAGCTTCAAGATGGCGGGCAGATTATGCTACTTATTTATTTATGTCTCAGCGCGCGGTCCTCTCTCCGTCATACGCCTGTTAAAGTGGCTGCTCTATGCGTTGTGTTCACGGCTCCTTGCTCACTGTCAGTGTCTACACTTTGAGGTCATATCAACTGGAGAATATTTTGTTCGCTCCAGGAGCATCTCACGCTCGTGTGCTGCAGCCGATGATGCACTATGCTCTGTCACCTCAGCTGCTGTGAGGGGCTTCGGTTTGTCTTTTCGCTCTCTGGCAAGTTTCAGCACTTACTCGGACACTCTCTTTACATCCGCGCTCTCTCTGCAGCACCTTCTCTGCCTTTGGTAGCCTTAAATTGGTTATACTGCAACTGTCGTTCACTCACTCTTCGCGTATATTCAAGATGGCGGGGCAGATTTTGTTGACTATTTATTTATTTTGCCGCGCTCCGCTCTTCTCCGCCTTGCGCTTGATAAGATAGCAGCTCCACACTTATTGTGCTCAGCCCCCTGTCCGCTCCTATTGTCTACACTTTGAGTAAGGCAGGAGAGTATTTTCTTCACTTAAGGATCGCCTCCCGCGTGTAGGTCGGGGCTGATTATGCACTCTGCCCTCCCGTCTCAGCCGCTGATTTATTTGACAGTGTGGGAAGTATTCCTGGGGCACACAAGCAGACAAGCACCTCAGCAAGGGCAGCAGCGCGCAAGGCACACTGCCCTTTCTGCCCAGTGGTCGGTGCGAGGTATCAGCGAACCTGTTGCGCTAGGCCCGTATTTGCGTGTAGCTCACGGCGGGAGTGCCTCTCTGGCCCTGCTGCGCTGCGGGGTCTGCGGCTTACTTGCTGCTCGGTGTGCTTCGCAATTCCTCTCCCGCTGCTGGTTGTCGACGCCGCTCTGTCTGCATTCGCTTAGCCGGGGATCGGGCAACAGCAGGCTTCTGTCCCTGGGTCTCTCTCGGCCCGGCCGTCCGCGCCTCGCTTGCCTGGCGTGCATTTCAATCGCCGCTGCCTCTGGCTTGGTAGCGGTGAACTGCCCCGTCGCTCCTGACCTTCCGCCGCTGTAGCCTCTTATTTTTAGCAAAATTGCCTCATTTAGACATAGGATAATGTTGGATATTGTATCCAGGGCGAACGGACCCTCACTACAGTGCAGCCATCTTGTTAGCCCGCCCTCTAGCGCCCCTGCAGTGGTTTTATTAGTTCTATTAGGGTAGCGAACCTTTCAGCCTTCTTGGCTTTCCACATGTGAATATATACATTCAGGAGAAGTAGTGTCTTCTGCAGGTTTACATGATCTTTTCTTGAGACCAATTAGATTTCATTGAGGTGCATGTATAAAGTCCTCCCCCCTTTGGTTGCCCAGATCTGGAGCTCCTTACAGCGAGGATTTGATGTTCTGTGTAACCTACTGGTGTGTGATTTAAGCTACATCTTTCTTGCGGAAGGATGATGTTGACTTTTTGGAGAAAAACCATTGTGTCATTTTCCTATAGGGCATTTTTCCAAAGCCATGGACGTTCCAATAGCATATGTTGATGTAATCTTGTTCTTGTGCGGCTTTGTTGGGCGCAATGTGGCTCTGTGTGTTTTTTGTTTTTTTTGTAGTAGTAGTATCTTTGCCTGCGACAATACCTGATCCACCTCATTGTACATGACTTGATACCCATTTAATGGCTGGAGGGTTTGAAACGTTGAGCTTAGGTGGCAGTTCTCTATTTGGGTATGCTTATTCTCTGACCTTAGTTTGTCTGTGGTTGTTAAAGTTGTGCTTGCTTGCCCTAATTTTTTTATTTAATTTGACTTCTCCCAGTGTCCTTGTTTCAACCTTCCTCTGTGCATTGTCTTGACTTTCGGATGGAACACTTTGTATTTTCACCACGTCGTGAGTGAGGGGTTAGGTTTGTTTTTGCGGAGGCTCTTTTTCCTGGCATTTTTCGAAGTATAGGGCGAATGTTACTTGCTTCTCTGATGTTACTTCCACTGGTTGTTCTTCTATTTCAGTTTTTTTATGGGGAAAAAGGTGACTTCTACTTCGTTGTTGTGGCCCCTTGTTAGTGTGTGTGTTCCCTTGTCTTTTCCTCCTCTTTTGGTTAGAATTGGGCCTTCACTCTTCCCTCCCCTTCACTCTTCCCTCCTGAGCAATTACAGTAGTAAGTCTTTCTGTGTTGTTGGATGAGCAGTGGTTGCCGCCGTATCGGTTCCGGTTTTTCCTTTTATGGCCAATTCACTTGCTGTGCTTTTGCTGTCTTTTTATTACACATTTGTGGTGGTTGGGAGGATTTAAGGGGGAGGTAGCTGAGTTTAGTTGATTGGCGAGACTGGGCGGAGTTTCTGTTAGTTCTTTTTCTGTTACCCTGGATTTTCCTTGTGGTCTTCTGGATTGTGTTTTGACTTCTCGCAGAATATCCTTCAAGATGGTTGGTAGAGATTGTAATCTGTCAGGTAAATTGGAGCACCGACAAGGGACCTATAATTGTAGATTTGTGCTCTCAGGATGAGATCATTCAGTGATTGCAACTTTGTCAGTACCGACCATGTGGATGGCCACTGTATTGAGGAGGTCCACCTGTATCTCTTGTTTGTCATATTGAAAGCGAATTCCTGATGATATTGCCTCCATTGTGTTTTAAAAGGGCAATCCAGTTGGAACCAACTGGCTCATTGTTTTTCACAAACACAGTTGCGGCTTCCAGGTCTAGTGAAGTGACTTCTAACCCCGAGCCCTCTTTGACAATATTTGCCTGGTTTGAGCCCTTTTGACCCTTCTTCAGGTTTTTTGACTTGATTGTTTCTACAGTGAAATCAGCACCATGGCCCTCATTGTGTTGTTCTAAGGAATTGTGTTCTGCAGTGTTGGTTGTTAACTTGATTGGGCTTAATAGAGGACTGGCCTCGTAAGTGTATTTTTTCCATTTGGTGATGGGCTGTGACCCTGGGTGAAAGAAGGGATAAGGCTGACTGTGGTGTCTTTCTGGTGGGTGCTTTTCCCTATAGATGTGGAGGACAGTTGTTGTTTGACTGAGTTTACTTCTCCGTCTTGTAAAGCTTCAGAGGTCTCTAGAAACTCTGTGGTTGCTCCTGTGATTCCCTGTGTTCAACGTTGTGTTCGACTTGGTGTTTTTTACTGTTGTCTACTGTGTGGCATTGACTCGGTGAATCCCAATTGCTAAGTGCTTAGAGGTTCATTATTGAAAGCGATGACTATGTGATGATTTTATGCACCTGCGCTTGAACAATTAATGTATTTATGATGTGAGGCCCGTCCTTCTTTGCATTGTTCAAGGATTGACTTTCAGGCCCATGTAAAGTTTCTGCTTGACTGACTGACCTTTCTGCAGCCGCTTCTTGGTTGGTTTTCTTCTCTATTAGGAAGTCTGTTACCATTCGCTGGCCTTTTATTGCGGCTGCTTTCCTACCCTTTTTGGGTTGGGGCTTTTTTTATTACTGCCACCTCAGTACATATCACTGTGGTTATATCTGGAGTTGTTGGTCTATATATCGCTTTCTTTTTGCTCAGATCCAGATTGCCCTTTGATTTTCTTGACCTCATGATTTGGCCAGTTAGTTCTCCTTTTTCTAAGCAGAGCTGGTTTTACTTTGATTTTTATCAAGGTTTCTGGTAGCTCAGCTGTGGAATGTTTGGGGGTTGTTAATCTTAAGGGGGCCTTCCATTATTTAGGTTATTGATCGATGCTTTGCAGTTATTTCCTGTTATTGCTTGATTTTTACTGTGCTACTTGGGCGTATGGGAATGCAAGAGTGCAAGTGGCAACTGCTGAAGTCGGCTCGACTGTTTTGAGAGCAGCAGTGTTAGCGCGGCAAGTTGTGGCTGATGCGGTGATGAGTTGAATTAAATTAGTTTCCCACTTAGTCCTTAGCTCTTCTGCCTCGATGATTGGTCCCAACCTCCTGGCTGCACGAGGTGGCTGCTGGCTCCCACTTTTACTCCTTCTCGCTCGCCGTTTCTTCCCTTTATCCTGGGTCAGTGGTTCCTTTGACACTTGTGATGTCTGCCCCTCTTTAAGGTGTTTAAGGGGATTAACTGGGAGGTGGCTGGAGAATGGCAAGCATGACCTCGCCTGATCACCGCAAGCCGCACCCAGGCCTAGCTGGGTTGCTTCTGTAGGTACCGGGCTCTCACTTTGCTGGGCAATCATGGGCCCGCCTTTTGCTTCTCTCCTTCTTCCCTCTCACTGCCAATGGGGCTCCTGTACCGTTATTGGTCTCTCCCCTTGTTCCTTACTCATTGCTGGTTTGCCGTACCGGGCCGCTGAGATGCTACAAGGTGTCTTGTGCAGACACCGGGGCAGCTTCTCTGACTCTTGTCTGGGCAGGAATATGTGTGGGGGTCCAAACAGGGCAGTGCGGAATGTTGCCGGTCAGTACGGCTCTCCAACTGCTTGGAGCCTGCTGTGGGGGCCACATGACTGCGGCAACGGGCGGCGTTTGGCTCGTGTCTTGTAGCCTGTGATCCGTTGATGAGCAGCTATGCTGCTCGGCTCCGCCCACAAGCTTCGTCTGCGTCTCTTGACAGGAAGCTCAGCAGCAAGAACAGACTCTGCTCTCAGTTGGATCCCAGTAGGACCTGAAACTCCTGCCCAACCCCCATCACTGGATGAGTGCGTACGAGGGCCGAAATGTAATGCCTGGTGTTAAGTAATACAACTTTGTGCATGCTGCTCTGTGATGAAACTATGCCTAAAATCAGAAATGTTGGAAATTGAATGTGTATCAGAGAACTCAAGTTATGGTTTGTGCATTTGTGGGTTACCTATGAAACAAATACATATATTTAAATATGGATCAGAATATATTGTGTGTATGTGTATGTATGTATATATATATATATATATATATATATATATATATATATATATATATATTTTTTATTATTAAACACAACGCAAAGGTGCACCACTTAACAACAAACGAAGAAATAACTGGTCTATATCCATGGAATTTTTCTTATAGTTTCTTCATTTATTCACAATATTCTTTTTTTTTTTTTTTTTTAAACACAGCCGACGCGTTTCGTCCAATAGAGGACTTCTTCAGGGCATGAAAGCAAGGCACCAGACACTCGCATCAATGTCAGCGTTGAGTTATCCGCGATAGTTGGGTTTATAGGATGAGTATACACACTCATTTCAGCAGGAATGAAATTAACGAAGAAAGCGATTTCTCTATGGAACGGAGAGTAAATCCAAGCTATAATAACACATTATACCAATACAAGGGCCACACCCCGATAAGGTGGGCAAGGAATGACGGGACAATCTCTCGTTCAGCCTCAGTACGGCTGTATTCGGACTCAAAAGCATCTTCGCTCTACAGGAGATGCTTTTGGGTCTTTTGACCGTATATTAACTGCCTGTTGTGATATTTATAAGATTTTGCTGGTCTTTTAAGGAAGGTACACAAGCACCAAAGTTATCTTTGTGTCAAATTGTGAGATAGGCAAGTCGCCCATCCCTCAATTGCTCCTAAACCTGTTTACTTTTGAGAAATGTTTCAATCTCTTCAGATTATTTTATATTGTTTTGCTTAGGCCTTGAAGGATAAATATTGTGCTTTTAAAGTTGGTTTGATGCCTGCCACCCTGGTTAGCTTTGAACATCTTGTGTAGAGTATTAAAACTGTGGAATGCGTGTCCCTTTAGACTAGAATGAACATACTGAATTATTAGACATTGGCTTAATTTGGGTGCGGGTGGCCCCTAACCACTTAATAAAAACAATCTGAGTAGGTGAAACACCATTCTGAAAGTATCATTGCTCCCCCCGTAATAATTATAGAACAAGCATTTGACAGTCCCAAGAGGAGTGTTATGTTCAAGCAGTACCAACAGTTTTAAAGTTAAGAACTCAACACAATGAAATTGGCAAACCAATTTTGAAAAAAGTCAACCATAATCCTTACAATTGGATGAGAGGAACCGGATAGATGCAATTCAATTAAAAAATCTTTATTCATATTTGAACAAAATCCTTAAAGGAATAAAAAACATTTAAAAGATAATACATACTTTTCATAACCTTTGTCAAGATTAAAATCAGCAATATTCTATAAAAACAAACTCTAATCATTGTAGGTCCGTATCCTAGTAAGTCCTTAAAAATTTTCATAATGCAAAATTCATTCGATTTTTGGTGCGATGGAGCATGGTAAAGTGCGGACGAACATTAACCATTAAAGATCAGCATCGTATTAAATATCCGATTATATAAGATCTTGCAATCAAAACTGGTTATTATGGCAATCACAAAACATTAAAAAGAGTAAAAAGGATTATGTATCTTTAAATACAGGATTTGATGGAGACAAGCATTGCATTCCATTTCATTTTCATGTCGGTAGCCAGGCATAATACAGGATATATTAAAAATAGGGAAAAACTCCCATCTTAGCAAGCTGTTCAGGGGGATAGACCATCTATTTCACCCTGTGTTTCACTGTGAAATTTCCATTTCATTGCTCTCTCATATGGTGATCTTTCTAAGAGAGTGAGGGATTTTCATCTCTTAATCCAAACTTAATGAATGTCAATATTGTATGACATATACAGATGTATTCCAATTTACATGAGAAATTGAAAGCATCCTGATAAAAAAAAAAAAAAAAAAAAAAAAAAAGCTTCTGGTCTAAAAACAAGGGACGCAATACACGTGATCTTATATTTGTGTAGAATTTACAAAACAGCATAAAATGGAGTGTTGATTGGCTGGCTTTCCCATCACAAGGGCATTTAGATATCTTTTCGCTATGCCTCCATTTTAGGAAAAGCCATCTGGTAGTGCAACAGACCTAATCGCATTCTGGTTAAGTGAAATCTGTCTTGCTCATTTTATTTAGCAATCCTTGTATTCCCTGTTGTATGGGTCCTAAGCAATATCTATTTACAGCTGACTTTATCTCTCTGTGGACTCTGACAGTCTCCCTGTTCCCTATAAAAATCAGTTTCAATTCCTTTTTTGTTGTATTGCAAAACATTACTAGGAATCTTCGTACTAAAAGTTTCATCAATTTCTTGTAGGGCTTTATATATGGCTTAAACAGTCTTCTATTATGTCCCTTGTGAACTTTGTGCCCACCCTGCTCCAAATACTATGCCAACAAATCACCAGGTTTAACTGTATCTCATCTTCTAAGTATGGTACGTCGAATTCTCTATGAGTAACAGGTTGAAGTAGGGTGGGGTGGGGGGACTGCAAGCATTTTGCGTAGTAGAGAATTCTCCTGAGTCTGTAGCAACGTAGTATTTGTCATACCCCAAATTGTCGCCACGTATGTAGCAGCTGGTAGGCATTTAGTGCTGTTCAATTGCAACATTTCTCTGGCAGGTTTAATATCTATCTTGTTGCAAGTCTAAATAGGGCTTCTGATTTCCTTACAAAATTAAGTTTCACTGTACTCTCTGCGAACCCTAGTTACCCCCTGTGAAAAAGAAATGGGCCGCTAGTTTAAGTTTTGAATTTCAGCTAATTTATAGCCCTTCACATATTGGGCTTTTGTTCTAATTCTCCCTTTCCCACAGACAATAATAAATGTTTGTGTTATATTTAGTCTTGGGTCTTTCTCTTCCATGAAGGTGACGAAGTTGTTTATCAGGTGTTGCCGTCCTAGGGAGAAACATTGCATCGTCTGCATAGAGGAGGATTGAGGTTGGGCAAGTTCCCACTCTGGTTGCATCTGCTTTTAACTGTTGTAAGACCCTCTCCACCCCATTTATATATAATGAAAAGGGAAACGGGCAAGGACACTGCCTTCTTGAAGTCTCTTTGTCACCTTAAATATCTGTGTACATTCCTCATTTATGTCATACCGTACTCGTGCTGTTAGAAATTCATATGTGTGATAAATATGAAATTATATCAACAGGAGCTCCCATTTCAGCCATACTCTGCTGCAGCATTGTATGGTTTACCAGGTCGAAAGCGCTGGACAGGTGGCAGATGCATTTTTAAAGCTTTAGGGCAAACGGTGCCTAGAAAAAGTAGAGCACTATTGGGAAAACAGTTTCTTGGTTCACCTGGACCTATGCACAATTTCATGCTAACCCTGATGGAGCAGAGGACAAATGCACCAAGCGGGTGATCCTAGTCAAATATTTTCCCTTAAAACTTTGCCCTGATGGAAGATTTTGACTTTCATTTCAGAGACTAAGTCCAAGACTAAGGCCAACCTGGTTGAGTCAAAGTCCAATATGTGGTTGTCGAGCTCATGCTGAAGCTGTTGGTATTGGTACCTAAAGCTTGAAGTGGGATGAAGCAGGATATTCTTGCCACTAAGGGTGCTTAACCTTTATCACTCTTTTTGTAGGGGGCACCCATACTGTTATAGTAATTTAATGTTATGGTAAATATTAATTTGCTTAAAAAAAGTCTATTGCAAGCATATGCCCACCATGTTTGTGGCGGCATGGTCCATTTTGACTTTATTTTTGTGCTGTATGTTTGCAATAAAAAAAATATATATATATCACAACCTTACCTAGGCAAGATCTATTGGGTTTGTCAGTTCTTGTTAACATATGGTTTTCTGTCTCTTACATAGCTATGTTTTGAAGCCCATGTTTCTCTTTGTCCGATTTCCAACTATCCATCAGGAGTAGTCGTCTCCACATACAAAGTTTTCATAGCCACCACCACATTTAGTGATTAATGATGGTGTAGCAAATTAATACTTCTCTAAGGTTTATGCTTATATATGGGACTTACATACTAGAAACTAGCTATAAAGCAATAGAATACTGTGGAGTGGAGTAGATGAGATGGCCTGGATGAAAGGATGGTAGCAGAAGGGTAAGATGGGGAAGTACTTGGGCATGCTGTACAGTATTGGTTCCCAAACTTTAGAACCACAACCCACTTGTTAGAATGACAAACATTTGCGACCCACCTACCTTTTAATGAACACGAGGGGGTGTGATTTTTGAATGTAACGAAAGCATATGTGGCAGTGCATTGTCATTTACACACTGCACATTTTACATTGAAATGGCCACTAACTTTGCACAAACAGTTTTACTAGCAATTTATTTAGCACACAAATGATATGTGGAAATGGATTTCTGTGAATATTTATCATTTGTGCATCACCAAGTAATGTACCTTGTTTTGATCCTATGAAAATCTGTTTCCAGTACACTTCAGAATTACAAAAGTTAGTTTTGCTTTCCTAACTGCTGAATGCATACAGTTTGTGTTGCCAAAAAGATATCCAACAGCCTTTCCTTTCAAGCTCCCTGTACTCAACCAAAATTGTCACATAATCCACTTTAAAACTCCTCTCACTTTGCAGTCCGAGAAAGAAAACTAAACACCAGTCCCCACTTAAAAAAATAATAATAATATAAATAAACAACATTTTGTCAAACATAGCCTGACATTTGACCTCTATCTTTAAAGCACCAACAAATGTGACAAGAAAAACACAGAATTTAAAGGCATCTTTATTGTAGCATTGTAAGAGAAAAACTGCTGGGTTTACTTCAGATTAAAGAGCTGATATGCTACTTGAAGAGTAAGTAATGTCTTAATTTTTCTGAAGTTTAAAATGGACTTCATCTTGTGGATTTTGTTTTGCATGGAATTCAACACCCATGGCACATAGCAGAAGATGTCTTTGTGTCTGGTCTTCTCTAAAGGTTAGGCCTTCATCAAAAACGTTATTGTAAATTCTCAGATTGTCTCTTAGCCAGACTTGGCAAATGGTTCACATTCATCATGCTATGTAATATCCTAATCCTCTGTACATACAAGTATTGTGTAGGCTGCAGTATATCAAATCCCAAACAGTAATATGTATACCTCTTTTTGTCCGACTGTTGTCATTTTAACACCAGTCACCTCAGAAATAAAGTTGTGCTTCTTTTCAGATTCATGCCTAATACTGTATTGTTCTATGTGAGTTAAGTCTCTTTGGAATTTTTTACCTGGTGTATGAGGACTTCCATCCAGATTCCTTGTAGTGGTTTTGGAACACGGTTTTGCAACCTGAATCTTTCTGGATACACATATTGTGTATTATTCTGCCATCTAGTGGTTTGGTCCATCATTTTCTCAGTTTCCTACTCTCCTTTGCTAGACGACCAGGGAAAGGGAGTCTTCAAAGAACCAGCCACGTCGAAGGGCTGTCATCCCACGTGTGGAGGCGAAGTACAGGCAAAGTACACAGGACCCTGTCTTCACCAGGCGATCAGAGGCTGCCCATTCTCTTAGCTCCACGGCACGCAAGCAAGCCATGTCACTGGCCTCGGTGAGCCTACCACCCAAGAGGGAGGACGTGGGTGGACATGGTGGGCAGGATGATGGAGTGTTTGACATCGGTTGAGTGGAGGATTTCGGTCTCCAGCACCCTCCTGAACTGGTATACCCACCAGTATTTGGAGCAATGGAGAGTCTCCTACAACACATCCCAGCGCAATATCAGAAAAGAGGGGAAGCCCTCGTCCAAGAAGGAAAGACGATCAGCAATACCTTCATGAAGTTGGCCCTTGTTGCTCAGACACTACCAGCAGGCTACTTAAACCAGGACCACTCTCAGGAGGCAAACGAAACCGCTAAGTCCATGGGCACACTGCAACTCAGGGGAGCAGGCACTCCACGAGGGAGGAGTGCTTGAGGGGGCTCACAAGTCAACCTCCCATACATCCTTCAACACGCCACAACCAAGCCACAGCACACCAACACCGTGACAATACACTAGACAGCAGACACATCCCTTTCAAGGGAGTAGAAGAGGCACAACACCGAGAAGCGCAGGCCACACCAGCGAGTGACTGCACAGAACGCCCGCCTTTGCACTCAACACCAGTAGGGGAAGAATCCGAGTATTCTACAGGGATGACCCAATCCCCTCCAACAAATGAATTTTCATCATAATCCGACACTGATTTTGTATAGAACTCGTAAAGCCACTGCTGAACATCCAACCACGAGCGAGTCCCAAATTCAGCAAGGATACCATACACCTGAAAAGGGCTGTAGAAAAGGTGCCAATGTCAGAAAAAGGACAAGGGGTGTACTAGTCCCAAAACCCGACATGTCCATAAGGCCCATCCTGGATCTCTGGCCATGAACCAGTACATCAAGAAAAAAGGTTTTAGATGACAATACTGAAAGAGGTCATTCCATTAATCAGAAAAGGGGACTGCATGATAATTATAGACTATTAAGGATGCGTGCCAGCGCACGTGAAGCAGGAAGTTTTCTGAGATTTGTGATAGACCAGGTTCACTACTATACTATGATGTCAATACTAATAAGATCTGCAGAAAGGAAAACAGACAATATGTTGATAGCTATTGTTTTAACTAGAGAAGGAGAGAAGTGCGTTTAGCATACCTGAAGCAACCCAAAAAAATGACCTAATTTTAAAAGCAGTACTAATGAAACGTCAGTTGTACATTAAAGACAAATGGATGCACACATTATGCGCACAGAGATATGACATTATAAAAAACCCCAACTTCTCCAGATAAGCACGGTAATACCAAAACTGCTTTGACTAGTGCCACTATTGACTCGGATGTGTCGAACAACACTAATGACACCAGTGAAGGCCTTCGTAACCATTCCAAAGGGACTGACCAGGCAACACCAAGTACCTCTACTTTTTTTAGCAGAGTCACTGAGAGTCCGTATTGGGGAGCAAACTCCATTACTATCAATCCAAACCCACCAGGAGGGGGCAAACCAGATCTAGGAGCACCCAGAAAAGGTGTCTCCTCACAATCTGCCTCCAAGAACCAGAAATGGAGGGAAACCACTCAGCCTGAATCTAGAACAGAAGAGGGGATAGCCGGGAATCCACAACTTGATAACATCTCCAAATCAATTGTCTGAGTACTCTGAATCAAGATGAAATAAAGATGTTATGCAATTTTTGATGGCAATTTCACACAAATTCACATCAGTCTTTATAGGTTTGTATGAAAGATAAAACTCAAACACTTTTTGGACAGACCAGAGTTGGCAACAACACCTTTCTTTAATATAAGAGTTTAAGAGATCCATCAAAGACATTCCGGACCTTCAAAAATGCTATTATCTAGTGACGCCTCAGTCAGACACGTGTACCTCTTCTATTTCAACACTATTGCATAAACTAGACATTACTCCTAACTTAAATATTGACAGTGGCTTTAGACCTAGATCCACTTTCATGTCAACTGTCACTTGACAATACTATTGATATTTCCTATAAACTAGTCACAAAGGAACTCTACAAACTAGAGTATTATTGGAGTTCCAAGAGATGGTCTGCCTCAAATCTTAATACAAAGGAAAGAATAGTTCTAAAACGATTATGCAGTTGACAGATATAGTGATAAAGGAGTCGGCCAAATGGTGGTTAACATTGTAATAATGTACTGCACAGACTGTCAAAAGAAATTGACAGTTATCAGACAACACAGCTTACTGCACACTGGGACATGATCCCCTGAGACATCATGAACAGACTAGAATTGAGATTACAGGAATGGCGTGCTTTTTGTTTGATTACCAATTTGGAATATAAATTACATCCATCGCCCTACGCCCAGTGTACCATGTTTGTACATTCTACCAACGGAACATAAGCCTGACCCCTTTCCACCAGGCAGACCTATCATATCTGGCACAGATTTCCCCTAAAGAACGTCTGAGTGAATTGATTCTTGCAACCTTTGATTGTCAATCTTCCATCATTCATACAAGACACAAGATCTGTTGAACAAACTGGGTGGCATTGAATGGCATCAGGATCTCACATTGGTTACTCCTAGATGTGTGCTTCCCATATACATCCATACCAAAGGATAAAGGCCTGACAGCTATCAAACATTTTCTTTACCATGCTATTGGAAATGATAAACTATATGTTGGAAAATAATGTATTCATTCACAAAGGGCAATGGTACTAACAAATAAAAAGGGTAGTCATGGGTTCAAAATGTTCACTTCGTACGCCAACCTATACATGGGTTGTTGCGGGGATTCTGCACCTACACAGAACTATGCGCAGGAAAACAGGACCCCGGTGTATAGGGGTGTACCAACCTATCACCTTAGTACCCAAAACCGACTAGCTATAGTGTCTCATTCGTTCTCCTCCAAAAATCACAGAGCTACAAATGATTAGGCAACCCAGAACACAACACTCCCGACTCTCTCAGGAATCGCGGTACAGCCTGTAATTCACTATTTCATGCTACGAGCTCACATCCCAGATTAATGCTCTACCTTTGAGGTAGATGACCCTCCTTCAAAGAAACTGTAGCAATGATGCAATTTTTAGGGAAGAGCTGGCCTTCCTAGAAAAAAGATTCATCACTAGGGTGTACTCCATTAAGACCATAGAATTAGCGAAAAAGAAAATCAGGAAAACTAATAGAAATGTCGTATTACGGCCTCATCCTGAAAAACAGACCAGATGAGATTTTCTGCACTCATCCCTCCATATACAGTAGGTTGAGTAGTCATGTGTGTAAGGGCACTCCACAAATATGGAACCTGCCGGGGATGGACAACATACTTTCGTGCATCATTCCAAAGGAACCTGTGATGATACATAGGAAGGGAAGAATAATTAGAAATCTGCTTTGTCATAGCTTCCTCAATACACACAAAATGATCAGGCCTATACTTGGGTATCCAAATTGCCAGTAGGTTCTTTAAATGTGGTCATTGTGCTGTTTTTCCACATGCTTTGGATATGGTCAGGTCTTTTCAGTACAACACAAAGAAGCGGTATCACATATGTGACTCTGTGAATTGCAATACAAAATATATTGTTTACCTTATTGTCTGTTCATGCACCCTTATCTATGTGGGTAGCACCATCTGACCTCTGAAAGAGAGGATACAAGAACACTTTAGTGCAATTTCCTAAACTAATCCAAACTACCCCCTGTCCTGGTACGTCTCATCATACCACAACCACAGAGATGACCTTCAACTGCGATTCTATGCCATAGATTAAATGAAACCCCATCCAAGAGGTGGCATCTGTACCTTACGACTGAGGCAACATGGATTACCAAGTTAAGAACAGTGGACTTTTGCCTAAACCATGACCGAGAATTGCATTTTTTTGTGTTGGGCTAAATATCTTCATTACAGCCTGGCTTACAGAGAATGAACACTATGGCTTTAAGTTCATGGCTCCTCCGAACAGTTTTACTCCGATATATGCTTATCATATACTATAATTTACCATGGTATGTCAACAGCTATTGCATATATTCATTGTACCTAAAAGTAAGTTTACTGACTTATTATCTTCATGCATGGTAATTGTTTCCTTGGGGGTCAATACACAGTCTCATTTTCTTTCATTTGGGGGGAGGGGAGGGGGTTTGTGCTTTTTTTCGACCTTGGTGACTGGTGTTTGTCTCTCTACATCACTTTTGATCCTTCTCTGCTATTTTATACTGACCTCTTCTAATATGGCCACCATGATGACACACATTACACCCACTTTATTTTCAATATGGCCGTTGCAAACTTGTCATAGTTCTCTTTCTATGGACGGACTGTTATTAGCTTTGACGTGTTAATTCACAATGCTGACTGTTTGAAATGCTGACATGCCTCTATCTTTTACTTTTTAGTATTCTGTGGGCCACGACTTGAAGTTGGCAACTTTCCGGGCTATTATCACAAGATTCACATGTTTTCTTCCTTTTAGATGCTATGGGCCTATTATAGCCCAACTGATTTGCTGACACACATACACATTTCCATAAGAAACAGTAGCAGTCTTATATGAAATGCTCGTATACACTTTCATTTTTTCGAAAATCAGATTTTAGACTTTTATTTGGGTGTGTACCTTTTCCCTTACTACTTTGGTTGAACATGCATTGTTTTTAGGTCTCGCCTAGCGAACGCACCGCATGCGCTGCTTCGCCTTGGCGAGACTATTGTTGGTTTGGTGCGCGAAGGGAGACAAACCATGTGCGCGCACGGACAGGCGATGTGCACGCGCATGGCGTCTCCTCTCTGCCTCACAGGCTCTCACCGCGCGCTCACAGGCTCTCACCGCGCGCTCACACGCTCCCACCGCGCGCTTGTTGCATTAGTCCCGAGTATGGAGTTAAGATGCCAGGAGTGTTTTTGCTTCCATAAAAGCTTAATTGTTATTGAATTCTTATAAAAGTAACATGAGGCTAGGATCGAAGACGCCTGAGAGAAGGTATGTTGTATATTTCTGCTCAACATTGTTGTACTCTTGCCACATTTGGAAGTGGACGATTGACGCGTTATGGCCACAGAACAATTTAATTTCCCAGTAACTTTTGGTGATGGCAGGCAGGGGTTGTACATATGAGCATCGGTGTATATGTTTTCTGTTTTATTTACATGACTTTAGGAAAAAAGAGGCAGGCTAGTGGAAGTCGCTTGTTGAATCCCCCAGCAGCAATATAAACATCCTGGAGGAAATGAGATTGGACAGTTCAGATGGAGAAGTTCAGAAATTGGCAGGAAGATGAGGCGAATGAGTTCGTGCTGCTAGCAGAGCGCATTCATTTTCCAAGACGTTACAGCTTTATGAAATGTCTTATGTGCGTGAGAGTGTAGACTTTTCTGACATTTTAATTCGCGTGGAACTGTGAAGAAACGTTCTACTATATACTACTCCCTGACGGCCGGGTGTTTATTGAGCCTCACAGCTGAAATGTTATTTTTGCAATTCCTTGAGCAAGTCCCCTCTGCGTCCGCAGGTAGTGTTTAAAGTACAAGGACGTGAACTAAGAAATGTTGTGCAAGTGTCATTCTAGAAGCTTCAATGTTTCATCCAAACCGGAAGCTCCATGCACTAGCCCAAGGGCCTGACGCCCTGTGTCTTAGCACGCAGACCCGCGGTATTTTATTGCGGAGTCGCATCTTTTATCGGATGTGTACTCTTGATAAGGTGTGTGTGTTTTGGGGGATGATGTGTGGGTGTCTGTTTATAATGTTCTGATATGCGTCTAAAATTAACTAAAGCGATTTAGCTACAGCTTGTAGCCAAATCCCAACTTTGAGTAAACACCCTCCTTAAATGAGGAGATGAAGCTCTCACTGCAATTTAGAAATGTTGAGCGGAATTGGGCATATAAATAGGGGCCATTTGTA